>QAOC01039321.1:118762-730772 GCA_003255005.1 Begonia fuchsioides | reverse complement strand
GAGAACGGCGCGGCCATTGCGAGGGCGGCGTTCGCGGTCAGGTGTGCAGGCAGGGAGGCGTCGCGGTTGGGCATCACTGTCGCAGCAGGAGGCCAATCTGGCGCGGCCACGGCTAGGGCAGCGTTCGCGGTAGAGAACGGCGCGGCCATTGCAAGGGCGGCGTTCGCGGTCAGGTGCGCAGGCAGGGAGGCGTAGCGGTTTGGCGCCGCTGTCGCAGCAGGAGGTCCGTCCGGCGCGATAACGGTTAGGGCAGCGTTCGCGGCAGAGGGCGGCGCGGCAGAGGCGGTTTGGGCGGCCAGAATTGGTGCTGCCGATGTGTCGTGTCCGTGCGGTTTGTCCAAGCGGTTCATTAGGGCTTCATGATTCCTTTGTGATTGCTCCATCATCTGAAGGAACATTTGTTGCATCATTGAAACCATCGACGAAGAATCCTCTCCCGTAACTGACGCAGTCGGGGAAGATTCGAGTTCGGAAGAGGGTTTTGGCTCTGATACCAAATTGTTAGGATCGGACTCAGGAAGTTTACCCTGAGATCGGGTAACCATCCCTCTTCCGGCCATAGGGGAGATAGAGGTTTAGAAGAGAAGAATAAATACTGAAAATAATAGTTTATTGATAATCCATACACAACCCTAGGGACTAGCCCTCTTTAAATAGACGACAGACTTGATCTAATAGCAAAATTACCAAATAACCAACAGACTAATAAAAGAGAATAGACTAATAAAAGGAAGTCCGTAACAGTAGTTGTTCGATGTTATGTATAAGATGTGGATTATTTTTTTATTTTATTGTTGTTGCACATTAGCCATGAATATTGAGTAGACTACCGAGACCTATGTCCATATTTTTGGAACTCTTTCATTAGCTTAAACTTTACTCATTAGCCACTAGCTTATATTTTTGAAACCCTAGCTTACATTGGCCAAACTGAAACCCTGCTAAGCAATAAAAAGAAAGTGGAAAGGTCTCAGGCTTGTGAATACTCAAGTTATAGATGCTCGAAAGGATTGTAGGTGTGCATCTGCTGAAGGAACTATTCTCATCTTTAAACTATGTTATTTACGTTGTTTTTCTTTTCTTAGCTGCCATTTCTCACGCCTTCATTCCCAACATTTTCAACGCAGGTTTGGAAGTGAAAATTCGAAGGAGATAAAGTGTGATGGGATCAGTGAGGTCGGATTAGAAAATCAGGTTGATCGCAAGTAAATATTATGCGAAATCTCGTTGTGCTGCTCATTTGGTATGCCAAATATCATTTTTAAGTCTCATTTCACTTGGAAATTAGCACTTCGAGTGCCATTTGAATAGGGATTGTTTAAAGGAAATCAGTGGCTGTTGCGCTCAAACTATTAAATTTATATCATATCAATGGTCTAAGCCATCATTCCACAAGATTTCAGCTCAAATTTTTGCAATCTCGAACAAAATCATTTATATATGCGTTTTGAGTTCAAATTTTAGTTGTTTTATGCAGATGCTCAATACCATATACAAATACAGATTGAACTGCTTGAAGTAGCCTGTAATATTGACATACTATACTATGACAAAAGATATAAACGTAGAAGGAAGAAAGAACATTCGGCTATAGTTGCAACCAGTAGATGGTGTGATTGAAGCCTGACCGTCCATGATGTCTTTCTCAATAAAGGTCTTCTATGGCTGCTTACTTCTGTCAAAAATGTAAGTTTTTCTTTTTATATACACTAGCGATCGGGAATCAATCCTTCAAAATCAATGTTTAATCAGCATTGCCTCCATCTTCCTCCTCCTCGCCTCATTCTTTAGCTTCTCTAGCGCAACCAGTCCAACTTGCCTCACTCTTTCCCTTGATAGACCTATCCTGTAAAGCTCACAAGGTATTGTACTTCAAACAATTACATAATTACAGACAGAAAATCGCATAATTTACTCTTCTTTGTTATGGATTGACTTTTTGAAGCTCTTGTTCTGCACTGTGTTTGTGATAAGGCTCAATTTATTGGGATATAAGAATATTAGATTATGATAAGCCCCAATATATATGGCTATCAAGGTTTAAGGTTATATTTTCTGTAAATAAGGACAGTTTGTATTAGAACATATCAAAGAAAGTTTATGATTATCTTGGGGGTGTAGAACCGCCATTAATGTGCTCTTAAAGGTTGCGAGCCATCAGTAACGAGCTCGGGAGAGATCAAGCTTCTTGAATTGCTTGCATATTTCATTTTCGTTTATTCAATATCGTTCTTTCTTTTGATTATCTTATTCTTGGTATTCTGTTCTTGGTTGTTTGATTGGCATAATTAGAAGGAATCCTACTAGTTTGGTGAATAATTACAATCTCTCACTCGAAAGAGAAGAAAAAGAATGTCGTGGCTTACCGCTTACTTATGTCCTCCCATGTTAGACATTCGATGTCAAGACCGTAGTAAAGACGTATTATTTCCCTTTCGCGTTGTCCGAGAGTCATATTCACAAGATTATTTACTTCGACCTGCATAGAGAATGAAATTGTGACATATTGAAGTCCATCTATAAATCAAAAGCTTTGCTTGAACCTTTAGAGCCCATATGTCCACTCCATGCCACGGGATGTTTTCGAGACGTTTATCTGCAATATACTGCACGAAAAACAACAAAGAACGACGTTAATCGATAAATTAATTTGAAAATCTAATCAAGAAGCAATCTTAAGTTACAATACTCACACTGTGATGTGTTTCTCCAGGAAGGCCATCCAATGAGGGGAATGCTTCTCGGTCGAGGGAGAACACTTTGCTAGTCGCCTATAAATCATGAAAATTTCGACGCAAAATTACACACAAAATCGGAAAGATGAATCTTTGTTTCTCTATGAAATCTCATACCTCAGTTGCATTCCTCACTTTCTTTTTCGACATGTTGAGGGACTCTGCGATTCTCTGAAATGGGGCGAAGGAAATTTCGAATCTCGGTGAGGGTGCGGAGAAGAAATCGAAAGAAGAGTCTTTATTTGTCATTGATCGACTTACTTCAACTGAAGGAGTTAATCCTCTCTCCTCTAGTCTGACTTTGGCATTGCGGATCAATCCCAATCTTTCATGCAAGTGAGTCGGTAGTCTGAGTGTTCGGGAATTCTCTACTAACGCCCGCGAAACCCCCTGCCAAAACGAAATACAAAAACATCCCGTTAATTTGCAGCATCGTTTATAATTATTCGTGCAGCACATAATCGTTGAAAGTTAAAAAAAAGATCAATTTTGTTATGTCATTGGTAAATTGTCCTATCAAGGGGTGACAATAAGATTGGATCGACCCACCAAACCAATCCAAAATGACTATCTGAGTCGAATCAGCTCGGTTTTTAATTTTAAAAAATTGATGTAATTTCAAATCGACACAAACTCAAAGTTTTTAAGTTGGATTTGCTTTGGATTGAATATACGATTGGATTGAGTTCAGAATATAACCAATTCATCAGATTTGGTTAGTAAATCGATGAAATTCAAAATTTGTGAAGAAATAATTGAATTGTATTTGGTTTGGTTGATAACCTGCAGACTTGCATTTTACAAAACTGAATGTGAACGTGAATTGAAACAAACCTGAAATTTTTTATCGAAATTGGAACAAATCAAGTATTTGATTAATTTTAGTTTGGATCATTTATAAAACTCGACTCATCTGATTAGATTCATTTTTCTATCAAAACTTGCCACAAACCCACTTGGATTATAAGGGTACGCAAAACTGGACCGACATTGTGATCCAAAGCGCATTTGGTGGTTTTGGACTGATTACCAATCTTAATTTTTAAAAAACGTAAAACCAGAAACTATGGTCACAAAATAACCGAAAATCAGATAAAACCCGACATAAAATCAAATAAAATCCGGTATAAACTCAACAACTGGTTCCAAGCTCGGTCCAAGATTTGAAACCGGAACCAAAACCGTGCCCACCCTTATTGGGCCCCACCACTAGACTACTAATGCAGCTTACCTGACGAATCCACCAATACACATAGGTAGAGATTTTGAAACCTTTTGAAGAATCAAATTTCTCAATTCCTCGCAAAAGTCCAATCAAACCGCCCTGTGTCCGATATTTGAGTTCAAAATGTTAAGAAAAACCAAACCATGATCAAGTAATTATTCAATTAGTAGGGTTATGTTGGCTTCACCTGAACAAGGTCTGCCATTTCAGCACCCATATTGTCATATCTTTGAGCGATCGACATCACTAGCCGAACATTGCTCATAGCAAGCTTCTCCCTTGCCAGACGACATTCGATTTGTTTTGATCGTAATTCAGCACGAGAAATCTTGAGTGAGGTCGCTAGTTGCTCCTCCGAGGGCTCACATCCTAATCTGTTCTTCAATCTGGGATCCCATTCAAACAGAAGTTAGGAGAATGATAAGATAAAATGCACTCTAAATCATCATTACTCATAAACTAATGGAGTTCTCTTCGAATGGTTGTTAATTTTTAACACAAAAACTTGAAAATGGAGTCTAAACAACAAAAGGGATGACCTGAATTTCTGCTCCTCCATCGCTAGACCGATTCTAATTTTCTTCGAAAGGCGGACAACTTCAGCATGGGAGAGCAAATCTTCACTCACCACACCCTTAACATAGCCATTTAAACGATTTTGAAGTAGCTCAGGGCTAGAAATTGTTCTTAGTTGCTTACTCCTACTATATTTCTCCATTGAACTATTAGTACAAGAAGTTCTACTCCTTGAATTCATTCTTCTCTGACGAGCAGAAACTCCAGAACAAATCACGTGTACCTTTCGAGGATGTTTTCCAGTTGGTGCATCAGTTGATTCTGATTGCTCAAAGGATAGATTCCATTGCTTTTCCAGCATAGATTTCTGAAGAAGAAGAAGAGCTTCGACGGTGCATAGGAGATTCGTATCATTTTGTTCTTCCTCTTCTTCTGTCGGGTGCTTTCTCGATCTCTGAAAGCTTGGTTCTACATTTGAGGGAAAGGGCGCGATACCCACATGCTCTTTGAGAGCCTTCATTGATTGCGCCTGCCTATTTGATGATGGAACTCCGGCGCTGAAACCAGAAGGCCTTTTCGCCGCAACAACATTCTTCGAGGAAACGATTTGGAACGTTCCTAATCTGTGGTCGTTGAGACACGGAAGCTTTTCGGTGAAATCAGAAGAATAAGAAGAGGAATTCAAGAGCCTCTTTGCTGCGCCGAGACCAATAACTGCAGTCGCCGCCATCATAAGGCTAGTGTGTGTGCATAGACAACTATCATTACCCGTGCAAACGAAATCGATCGAGCCCCCACAATCAGATTCGCCGGAGCGTAATCGTTTTCCGATTTGGGATTTTTCACCAACGCGCTTATCAATCTACTGATAAACCAACAAATCTGAATGAAAAGCGTAAAGAAGAAAAGGGTAGAAGCTGAAATCAAGTTTCACTTACTTCAACATCATAAAAAGCTCATATATTAATCAAGCAGACGAGTAGAAGCTTACCAGAAATGGGTATGGAGAGAAGGAAGAAGCATGCGAAGAGGGAGAAAACAGAAGCTGGGCTCGTGTACTGGTTCGAGTGGTCGTAAACAACAAGAAAGCAGCGATTTTTATGCTCCCTTTTGTTGGTTTTTGTGATTTTTTACTCAATTTACACTTGTTCATCATCCCGCAAATGACATTTAGATCTTTTTTTTTATGAAAAATAAATTAAATTCTCTGAATTCTTGCTCTTAGAGATTGAACAAACGGTTACTGAAAAAAGAAAAGGGCAATGGGTTAGAGTTTGGATTAGGAAGGGAGGGATTGGATTGGTGGGAAGAGATATTGGGTCCCGGCATTGATTGGTGGGGAGCGTGGCCACCAGGCTTCCATCAATATCTGTTTTTTTTTTTTTAATTTAATAAAAAATGTTTTTTAATTTTTTTTTATTTTTAGAAATCTATTTATTGTTACCAAAAAAATCTCTCGCCGTCAAGGCCTCACATCCCGACCCCACAATTTGTGAAGGGATAAGTCACGATGACTCAGTAGGCTATAGATGATAGACCTTTACCTGCGTCCACAAGAAACTACCCCACATTGGAGGTAACAACTCTCACGCTGCCACTGCCAAGATTCGAACATTGGCATTTGATACCAAATCTATCATCTCTGAACCTTTGCGCTTATTACCAACTCTACTATCTATTTCTCTTTCACACAACGGGTGGATATATATATTTATACATTAAGGATGTTTCTATTTCAGGATTTTTAATTTATACTTTATTATTTCAGCTCTTCTTTATTAATAGTTAATAGAAGGCAAGATTAACTTTTTTATTTGATAAATAGAATCTCCCTTTTTAGTGTAAAATGGTAAAATCAAGTCAGAACTGCTAATCGGACAAGAACAATTTTAGCCATAATTCTTAAAAATCATGAAACTAAATTAAGATCGTGAGTCAAAAAGACTCAAAATTAGATAAAATCTGACTCATAAAAATATATATATATATATTTTTTTTAAATTTGAACCGAAATAGGAAAAATTAAGACTACAATGTAGTTCACGATTCTAATTTCAGTTTATCCCAAAATTGGACCAGACATGACCGTGTCCACCCCTACAAACAGATTCAAATATCGATCGATTTACCAATTAATTTTTGTTTAATCAAATAACTCACAAGTATCGACCGATCTATCTATATTCCATTCTCTTTCGTTTAATTAAACCGGTTTGTAAATCTATCGACCTATCCTTCAAATGTAGTTATTCATCCTTCAATACTCATCCTTTATATCGATATTAATACGAAGCTCACAACATAAACGACTAATTCATTACTAAGAAATTTACAAATATGATAAAGGAGTTTTTGCCAATTTTATATTTTTTTATGACATTAATGACTAAATTGTTTCAAATGCTTTGTTTTACTTGAAATTTAAAATCAATAATAAGATAGTTGATAAGCATCTTCTTGAGTTTCTGATCTCTAAACACGATTAGAATATTCGATTGAAACCATCGACTATCAGTTTGTTTTTTATTTTATTTTGATAATGCATAATTCTGATCTTATCATGCACATTATTTTTTAAATATTAAAATAAAATTTATAGTTCAATTGAGTTTACTTGACTTCTCTAAATTCAATTTTCACGGTAAGAAAAAAAGGACGAAAAAAATAAAAAAAATTGATAGTAAATAGTCTATATTTTGCTGCAATCCATGTTATTATTTAAAACGATTTAAATAATATTGTAATTTATTGTGATTGGTGACATAAATATTTAAAAATTAATTAATTTTTAATAAAATTTGATGCTATAAATTAATTTTTTTTATAAAATTATGCAAATTTAAGCATTTATTAGTCTTTTTGGTAATTTGGCATCTTAGTTGCCAATTTGTACTTTATTAGATATAATATTTGGCCGATAAATAAATAAATAAATAAATAAATAAATAAATAAATAAATAAAGCACAACGGTCACAAGCTCCTCATTTTATTCGATTTTTTCGAAAGTTTGATTGCCTTCTCTCTCTCTCTCTCTCTGGCCGGAGCCTGTTGGAGTGTAGATGAAATTCTACGAGCCCTAGTCTTCCTTTCCGTTGCACCTAACCGCGCGCTCCGATCAGCCTTTAGGAGGAAGAGACTTCCATTTTGATGCAAGAAATCTTCGGATCTGTTCGCCGATCCTTGGTGTTCCGAACTCCAGGCGGAGACGATGGACCGAATTTCAGTGGCCTGGTAGAAAAGATCAGCTCAAGTATTCGAAAGTCTAGAGTTGGCCTATTTACTAAGACGCCGCTGCAGGCTTTGCCTCCTGCGCCCAAATGTGATACCCCTCCGATCCGGTGGCGGATGGGCGAGTTGATCGGGTGCGGTGCATTTGGACGAGTTTACATGGGAATGAACCTCGATTCTGGAGAGCTACTGGCCGTGAAGAAAGTGAGAGAATTAATCTTCCTTTACGACATTTTTTTTTTCTACTGGCTGTGTAGTATCCAAATTTTAGTCTTATTTTTGAATATTGGTTACAGGTCTCAATTCCTGCTCATGGAGCATCTAGAGAAATGACACAGGTGAAAATATAACGTGCGAAGAAATTGTAGTTCCTTCTTATGAACATGGAGTAAATCGTTTTACACTGATGTAATTTTCATACCGTTTTATCGTTGAATACTTATTATGTTGGAAATCCTCAAAATTTTGTCACTGGTATATTATCAGAAAAGGTATCTATCAGTGGCAGAGATATTTTTTTTTCTTGATTAGTTATTGGTAACATTTAATGAAGGCCGATTACCTTGAGTAAGTTTAATATCAGAAATAATTGACGGTTTATGATTTATTTATCAATTAGCATTTTTTCCGTAATACCTTCTTATATAGGCTCACATTCGAGAACTGGAAGACGAGGTGAAACTTTTGAAGAATCTTTCTCACCCAAATATAGTTGTAAGTATTCTTTTCTTCTTTTTGTTAGCTGTTGCTTCTCAGCTGATCTGGTTCTTGTTACTATTTTTAGAGATATCTAGGCACAGCTCGAGAGGAAGAATCATTGAATATTTTGTTGGAATTTGTTCCTGGGGGGTCAATATCTTCACTGCTGGGAAAATTTGGATCCTTTCCTGAGTCGGTAAGTTATAGTTACTTTACATTGCCTATTTCAGGTGTTCGGAGCTGTTCTATTGCTATTGAAAGTGTTTACTGAACAGGTGATAAGAATGTATACAAAGCAGCTATTATTAGGCCTTGAATATCTTCACAGCAACGGAATAATGCACCGGGACATAAAGGTCAATATCTCACAGAAAAAGGATATAATACCATTTTTTTGTGATTTCACTGATATAGTTGACATGATTGACTTATAGGGTGCAAACATTCTAGTAGACAATAAAGGATGTATTAAACTTGCAGATTTTGGTGCCTCAAAAAAAGTCGTTGAGCTGGTATTGCCTAGTTTTGTAGTTTGTTAACGTAATAGACACTTTCTTACTATGAGACTTGTGCCCTAATCCAGGCTACGATAAATTGCGCCAAATCAATGAAGGGAACTCCATATTGGATGGCTCCAGAAGTCATTCTTCAAACTGGTCATAGCTTGTAAGAACCAGTCTTATATAGATAGATTTGTCTTCCCCGTGTTACTGTAGTAGAACTAGTGTATACTCAATGCGCAACATGGACATAAACCATAGTTTATTCCCTAATGTTTTCAAGTGTGGAGGTCAATTTTTCCCTCTTACTTACAAGTTGGGTAGGTTTCTCTTGAAAATTTAGGAAACTTTTTAAAAAATAGTTTATTTGCTTGTTTTTGGAAAATTTTCTCCTAAAATGATTTAGGAGATACTAAGCCAAAAAGTTCATATATCGGACCTCATTTGCTTGATTGGCTTTTTAGCTCTGCTGACATATGGAGTGTTGGGTGCACTGTAATTGAAATGGCAACTGGAAAGCCTCCATGGAGTCAACAATACCAGGAGGTATATTTTTGAAACACCTTTACTTTCTTGAGTTAGCATATTTTCCTCAAAGATATGCAACAACATGGGAAATTTCTTTCTGATTGATTTTGGCTAAAAGGAAACGTTTTCTCAGGTTGCTGCCCTCTTTCATATCGGGACGACTAAAGCTCATCCACCAATTCCAGAGCATCTCACTGTTGAGGCCCGTGACTTTCTTTTAAAGTGTCTACATAAGTATGTTACCAATCGTTGCTTGACTGTGGATTATGTCAGCTTGAAACTAAGTTTTCATTAGTATTTTTTGAACTTCTTTTTATTAATTTTATATGCAATGAAATGTAATCCCAGGGAACCAAATTTAAGGTCTTCTGCATCAGACTTGCTGCTGGTAATTGAGACTTAGTTATGCAACTATAATGACCATTTTATGTAGTTGTACATTTGTCGCTGAAATTCATATCAAATTGACAATTTGCAGCATCCATTTGTATTGGGGGAATATCAGGATTCTGCACCAGCATTTCGTACATCAAACATGGTCCGTAAACCTTAGATAGCTTTGTAAATTTGATAAACATACTTTCAGCAATGAAGCTCACTTATTCTACTGATAGCAGGAATCTAGAGGTCAAACGACAGTTTTTCCACTGAATAGCATGTGAGTGTTACTTTTGATTGGTGAATTTCAAATCATAAATTGGTTCAAGAAGTAAATAAAATGCTGCATTTATTTCCAGGGCAAACTCTCTAGTCAGATCATCTTGTTTGGGGATGAAGGATGTCTGTGAAATGGGCAGCGTAAGTTGCTCAACCATATGGACTGAGAACGAATTGGCAGGATGTCAATGGAAGTCGAGCAATTATGACGATGACATGTGTCAAATGGATGATCAAGATGACTTGGTGATTGGTTTGCCAACAGAGCATAAATCTTTCACACCCTCCAATGATTTAATTAAGGTAATTTGTTGGTTTGCCACTGGATGTGGGTTTACATGCTTTTATTTCCTTACTAACAATGAGAAAATCTGTTCGTTTGATTCAGAGTTTTAATCCTATGTGTGAACCAATTGACGGGAGGCAAACTAAATTTGATGCAAGTCCAAAAGTTGAAAAAAATTCAATGAAGTCATCTCTCATTCTCATTGATGACGATGTTGGTGCTACTATGAATGGATTTACGTATCAATGTGGTCCATCAGTGACAGAGGATGAAGATGAGGTTACCGAATCAAAGATAAGAGCGTTTCTTGATGAAAAGGTAGGTTAATAAAAAAAATTTTCACTTCGCAAACCTTCAATTCTGTAATTTTATATTCTGACATTGTGTTAGAAAATTATTCTAATGGTGACATTGCATTTTACTAGGCGCTAGACTTGAAGAAGCTACAAACGCCTTTATATAAAGAGTTCTACAGCACAATAAGTGGAATTTATACACCTGCAGTAAATGGGGCTCTTCAAGTTGAAAATGTTGCAAAGAAAATGACTTTGCCTCCCATAAGTAGGTGTTCACCCAATAAGCTTCCAAATAGAAAACTTTCAGCAGCTGTTGATCCAGCTCGAAGTCACACCAAGCATACTAACAATGTTCAAGACAGAACTTTGAAAGAAAATCAGCCTTCTCAGCTTGGTGAAAATGAACAGCTACTTAATGAACAACAGAATTCCTCTACACAAAGGTTTTTGCTTTGTCTCATTTGCTGCTGGTTTATCTCATAATTTTGTTCTTGAAAACATTTTTTTGTCCACTGCAGTTTCTCTGCCATACAAAGGAAATGGAAAGAAGAGCTTGATGAAGAGCTTGCGACAAAGCGAGGCAAGTTACTATCCTGCAATCTGATTTGACAATTCTTCTGATAGATTTATGAGAAGTTTTGCAACATACTATGTTTGTTTTCAAATCAAACAACCATAATATATGATAAAATATGAACGTAGATCCACCATATGGTCACATTTAAATCTAATAAGATAGAATCATACGTCGAAAAATTTTGGATTAAAAATGTCAATGAGAGATTCTTAACAAGTCTGCATGTTGCAGAAATGATGCGGCAAGCAGGTATTGGAGCGAAGACATCTCCCAGTCCTCGACGAGAAAGGCTAAGATTTGGTTTCACTGGCAGATAAAACCATTTGTCACATAGGTGGACGCTGGATACTCGATATATATCATTCAACGATGATCCGAGAGGTGCTGAATCTGAATCCAAAGATTACTACTTGCATAATCGGTGTATTATGGTAATTTTCATTTTCGTTTTCGATGTTTTTTTCGGTTCATTTACTGCCCAATATTGTCGATTGTGCAAGGTGGTGGTGAAACTAAGAAAGAGTGGTATATTGTGTAATTTGTTGGATACCACTCGAAGAAGTTCTTGAATTGCCACCGCTATGGCCCGATACGACCTACATGCGGACCCTCGTGTGTCGGTCATTTTACTATCCAACCCTTTCTATAAATTAGGGTTTTTTTTTTATTTGTCAAATGATTTATTTTGGTTTTCGAGTCTGAGAAAATTGAACAATTTTCTTTAAGTATAATTGAAGTTAATTGGGAGTGTTATTTTTTTTTATGATCAACTTGTAACTTTATTATATTGGATATTATATTGGATATTAGTTTGATGTTAATTAATTAGTTAACCATGATTAGTTTAGTATTGGTATGAGGTGTTAGTTGTGATTTTTGCGATAAAATGAAAGAAAGAGTTGGAGAGATTTGGACCGATTTATCAATGCGGTTCAGCTAACATTTGCTTACGTTCGCGCTTAAAGAGCACACACTTTTAAGATTCATTTACTTTTCGACACACTTTTAAGATTCATTTACTTTTCGACTTTGGAAAAACATGATTGACTTTCAGGTATCACATTCACAGCGATTGTTTTTTTGCGAATGAGGAAACTCTTACTTTCTAAGTGATTATTGCGATAAAATAAGAGTAATGATTAGAGAGTGCGCCTTGAATATTCTTAAAAACGTGATTAACTTTCAGGTATCAATTAATTAATTACAATGATTGTTTTTTGCAAAAGGAGTCCCTCTTAATTTGCTTGACTCTTCTTTTTGAAAGGCGTTATCCATACTTCTTAATTTTTTGGTAAAAAGAAATACTCAAAATAACTGAGTTACGATTTCATAATTCACACAATTTTAGACTTAGAAAATAAAACTCTAGCAAAAATACATCGAATGTAGGTAGAAAATTTCGATAGCACTTCTGCATCTCTTTTCTCGATTGAATTCTTGGTTTTTTGAGTTTACTTATTTGATTTATAATTTTGACTTCAAAGATGTTTTTAGTCAACCATTTCTACTAGCCATTAGACATAAAAATTTTGTTTGTGAAAGTAGGGCTGGGCGCGGGTCAATTTGAGTCGGGTCAGGGAAAATCTTGACCCGACCCGAACCCGATAGGGGAAAAAAAGTTGACCCGATAACGACCCGACTCGATAAGGGAAAATCTTGACCCGACTCACTCCTTATCGGGTCTTTATCGGGTCCTTATCNTGGCCACATTTATCGTCTTGATTCCCAAATGCGCCACCGCGTCGACGAATCGCTTGTGGAGCTGGGGTGTCCAAAACCTGCCGCGGCCGCTTGAGAGTTTTCGCCGGTTCGTCACCGGCGGCTCCTGAACCAAAAATCGGATCTGATGGAGAATCGTGAGTGAATAGAAAAATCTGCGGCGGAGGAGAGGATTTCGAGGTGGAGAATGGAGATCTCTATGGAAATGATTTCCAGGCATATTCCATTTTCTTACGTTGTCTGGTCTCTAATCGGTGCAAATCCGACCAAAGCTCAGGACGAAGAAGAAGAAGAAGAAGAAGAGAGGGAAAGGAAGAGAAGACAATTATATGCGGGTAAAGCGGGTCAAGCGGGTCAACCAAAACAGACCCGCTAACCCGCTAACGACCTGCAAACTTTCAATTTTTTAAAGTGTTAACCCGTTACCCGACCCGTTACGACCCGTTAACTTGCGGGTCGGGTTTGACCCGCGGGTCGGGTTTGACCCGCGGGTCGGTGCGGGTTTGCCCACCCCTATGTGAAAGTATCGATCAACCCTTTGGTTAACCAGTCGAGCCTTTTGCAAACCGGTCGACTCCTCTAATGACTGGACATTTTTGGTCGACATAAAGTTAGTATGGCTGGGCTCTTTTAATAGTAAGATTTATTATACCCATTTTTAAAGTGTATTTCTAATGAAAAATAAATATTTAAATTTATCATAAAAATAATAAAAATTTATTAGATAATTATTAAGTCAACAATCTCTTTCTTTTTTATGATGACAAACTCATGCATATTTAATCGATATATATTTTTTACAATTAGACCACTCTCATATACAATATGCACATTTAAACATTAAGTCGTTCCATGTAATGTATGCATTTAACTCACTCTTTACTTGTATGCCTTAAATAAATTATGCCTAAATGACTCCCCATTAGCTTATGAATCTTTCTCCCCCTTTGACATTATAAAAAATAAAATGAATGGAGTAACCCTTATACGAATGATATTCCTAAAAAAAGAGATCTCCAATCAAAACAAGAGAGATAGGAAATCAATTTCACATAATTCAAATTAAATCGATAACAAACGATATGCGAAATCCCTTTTAAAAAGATAATGAAAACTTCAAATCTAAGGAACTATTTCTATTTGATCCAATTAGATTTAAAGAACAAGTAGATACCAATTAAAATTATACCATTAAAAAAAGATACATTACACAACAATAATGATGTATTAAGTTCTCGTAGCAACACCTGCATATATTTCGACTATGGAAAGTTAAATTTTCTCAAATATTTAAAGGAATTGCTTTTAA
Source organism: Begonia fuchsioides (assembly GCA_003255005.1). Classification (NCBI taxonomy): domain Eukaryota; kingdom Viridiplantae; phylum Streptophyta; class Magnoliopsida; order Cucurbitales; family Begoniaceae; genus Begonia; species Begonia fuchsioides. Next base: position 716,496 of record QAOC01039321.1, on the reverse strand, counting down.
AATTATATATGTAGTCAAGTAACTCTTTTATGTACTCAAACCTTTTTGGGACTTTGGAGATAAACTTTGGTTCTTTTTGGAACTCATATGTCAACTTCAGTTGACATTTTACTCATTAAATTCAAAGAACAACAAAATAATTTATGTTCAATACAACCGCACCTGTGTCCATTGTCGTGTGTGATAAAAAAAATTCAAATACGTTTTCTTTATACCAAAAGGCGAAATCCCTCGTCCCCAGGGCCCCTTACACCCCGGCCCGACAGCATGTGAGAGAGTTAATCACAGTGACTCAGCGGCCCAGAAATGAGAGGCTTTAACCTGATGTCCCAAGGAGCTACCACAACATTTGAGGTAACAACTCCACACTAAGACATCGCAGACGTCGAACCTAAGCTCTTTATACTAAATCTATCATATGTGAGCCAACTGAGCTATGCTTATGCGGGCTTCAAATACGTTCTTTTTTTTCTACTTGGGTTTGTAGTGAACACTAACTTTGTGAAAAGTTATCTTTTGACTCTCTATTTAAGAACCATGCTTTTTAACTTATCATTTTTCTTTTCCTATCAAACAATTTATTATCAAAGGGAATATTAAAATTATCATGTTTTCAAACTATTGAGATTTTTCTTTTACAAAGCATTAATTTCATTTTTCAAAGATAAATCTATGTTCTTTTTTTTTAATTTCTTATATTTAGCTCTAAAAAGATCAAAGTTGACAATCAATTTATTAAGTATTTCTAACAATTCAATATCATTTTCACCAATATCGGAATTGAAACTGCTAAAAGAGTCACTTATCTCATTTTTCTGTGTCATATAGCATACGTTGGCCACTTCCTCTTATTTAGAGAAAGTTTTCTTTTCGCTTTCTGATGCCAAACTATCAATGACATTCTATTTGCGCATTTTCTCCCTCTTTCTCTTAAAGATACTTCAATTTGTAGTAGACTCGTTTCCCACATCCATAGCATTTCAGCTCCTTTCTTTTGTGTATCTTTTCTTCTTTTAATTGATTCTTTTTCTTTTGGAAGAATCTGCCGTAGCTTTTTACTGTGTGTTTTAAGTCTCCGCCCCTCTCATTCTTCTCGGATTCCTCTCTTTCACTTGATGAGGCTATGGGAGAAATTTTTTTCTTTTGAGCAATCTCCTTTTCCTCAAGATATTGTTTGTGAGTGTCTCTCATAGTTATCTCATGTGTCACGAGAGAACCAATTAGCTCTTAGAGCTTAAGCATATTGCAGTCCCATGACTATTGGCTGCCCCTTTGCCCCTTTAGGTTCTCATCCTCTAGGTAGAATCTGCAGAATTTTCCTAACATTATCCTCATTTGTACATATTCTACCAAATAACTTTAAATCATTAATAATGTTAGTAAATCATGAAAACACAGAGGTAGTAGTTTTATCCTTATCCATATAAAAAGTTTTTTTATTCATACACTAACATACTCAATTTATTGTTTTAACATAATTTGTGCCTTCATTTGTGATTCTAAGCAAGTTCCAAACTTCAAGCGCATTTACAAAGCTTGCACTCTATTAAATTCATCTCTACTCTAAGTGACATATAAAATCATTATTACTTTTGCGTTTAAACTAAGGTCCTTTTTATTGTTATCATCCAACTCATTTAATAATTTAGGAACAATAACATCATATTTGATTTTACTAGATATTCTAAATATCAAAATTCATGGACACAACAAATATTTTCATCTTAGTTTTCCAATAAGCATAGTCATTGCCATAAAAAAAATGGTGCTCATCAATTGATTGAGTCTCTATATGCATACTGCTTGAGCTAGATACTATTATAAATAAAAATCTAACCAATAAAAATATTCTCAAATAATTACAATCAAGTAAAAATCACAACATAAAATAATTAATTGTACTCTAATACCAATTATAGGATGATTTTCAACCTAAGATTGGGGGTGCTAGCTTTTTTTGTGTTGCGATAAAATAAAAGTGAATGTTAGAGATATTTGGACTATTGTGTTAATACGGTTTGACCAATCTTTGCCTATGTCTCTACTTTAACGTCGCACCTTGAAGATTTTTTTACTTCTTGACTTTGAGAAAATGTGATTGACTTCTGAGTGTCAATTAAACTTTTACAATGACTCTTCTTTGTGAAAGGCGTCACTCTTCTTGACTTTTTTTTTCGAAGAATGTCACCCTTATTCTTCAATTTTTCCGTAAAAAGAAAACACTCTCAATAATCAAATGATGATTTTACAATGCTCATAATCTCACACTTTGAAAATAAAACTCAAGTGAAAATACATTGATTATGAATAGAAAACTCAGCAGCTCTTTTGCGTATCTTTTCTACGCTGATTTTTTGGCTTCTTTGAGCTTCCTTTCAGTTTCGATCCTTTGTCCTTTTAGTTGACCCTTTCTACTGACCATTAGAGAGAAAAAAATTGTCAGATGGAATTTCGATCAACTTTTTTGCAAACCGCTTGACCCTTCTAACTCAATATTTTCTGAGCATTTTTTGGTCGACCTAAACTTAGTAGGGGTCGACCCTTTGAGTAGTTTCAAAACATCTGAAATAGACCAAACAAAATCTGATTTAAACGAAATTGAAAATGCTTGATTACATATGTTAGAATTATTAAATACTCTTTTGAAAGGATTCTAAGAAAAATAAAGGATTAATTTATCATAAAAATAATAAAAAAACACATTAAATTCTCAATAAATCAACAATTTCAATTAACTAAACAAAAAAACTCAACTAGAACTTTTTGGATCAGTTTTTCATAAACATCACAGGTTTTGGGTCGAAACGGACTCGATGGGAAATAATAAACCAAGCTATTGGGGTCGTTACACATACATAAATCTAATTTTCAATTATCTTCCTAAATTTGAGACAATTTAATGCATGACATTACGTTAAAAACTCTCTTCAAAAGTCTTTGCAAGCCCATGATTTTGAAATATTTAAATCCTTGCATTCTCCTTTCAAATAACGAGTTCGTCGAGATCTCGTTATTCTCATACCTCGTCATCGTGACCTTCTTCTCACAAGGCGTAGACCTCGGGTTGAACTGCTATCCCTCCTTGATGTTGTAGCTTGTCGTCGTCCTCTCCAATACCGACCCAACCGAATCGATGGAGTTCAGTTGGACATCCATTCAGTTTCTTCGAGTACCCAAAACAAATCGGCTCCTGAGTTGGTGAAGAGTAGGTCGCCCTTAGTGATGAACGAAGGTCGTAATTCTCGAAATCAGAGTTCAAATTCGCGGCACTCTGGCATCTCGTGATTTCGGAATTCTATTTTTCATGACTTCGGTTATGACATCGAAAGCAAGGAATAGTTCTTTAAGCTATGTGTTTCAACTCAAGTTGAAGCTACAAAGTCACGTATTTTGTCAAGTGTACGTGAACTCCAAAACGGCACTTATTTTTTCAAGAATGTTGAAATCGAATTGGAATACGGCTCACCGCAGATCTGCTTCAAGACCTCACAATTCCAATCCTGCCTCTAGTTCGGTTCGAGTTTAGATTAATACAACGTAGAGTTTCGTGGAACAAAGAAAGAGAAATCCACTATAGCTTACGTTGTAATAGTTTAAAATACTAAGGAGATTATAATACATATATATATATATATATAGCTAAAAAGGGTGTATTTTTTTATATATTATATGATCATTGGTCCATGCAATTTGAGGCTAGAGCTGTGCGAGCTACGCAATAGGAAATGATGCGAACTGCATGCGTCCTCTTGATAATTGAATAGAATCATGCGACAAAATCAGACATGGCGGGCTAATGTTTTGAAACAACGTGAACCTGGGTGTAAAGCTTATTATTTTGTGATTAATAAAATAATTAAACAGCAATTATAATGTTCATTATTTAATTAGGATGGGGCAAGTCGTTGTATTCATAGGGTTGGGTTCATTATTTATGATTAATGCCACGTTGTCTCTCTCTATCTCTCTCTCTCTCTTCATTCATAATTATCACACAAATGAATGCTTCGTAATAATGCTAGACTATGCCTCCATCTAAGTGCACTATTACATTTCAATATCGTGACGATCAAAAAACGATCTCGACTCTAATAAGTGTCTACGAAGAAACATTATACCCTGTGAATTATGCCGAGAACGACGCTGTAACTTTGGATCGAGAAATTCATGAACTTTTGTAACTTTTAAAATCATCTACGATCTTACTAATAAGAATCGAACGAACTAAGTTTTCGTAAAATCAGAAGTTATAAATGCGATCCTAGCAAATTTCACGGTTTAAAATTAGTTTATGGCATTGATATTTTTATTTTTTTATCCCGATAGAGCTCGAATTATGTATCCTATGAAGATTTAAGAAGATATCGCATAATAATTATGTGACATGTGTGGAATCTTAGAATTGAAATATTATTGAAATTTGTTCGATAATCGACCCAATATAACATAAAACAAAACAAAAACAAAACATGCACATTCGATTAAAACTCTCGGAATTTGTTGTTTTGACAAGTGAAGAGAATTACAAGTCTATTTTACTCATAACGCACGTGCATTGTTTACGGATTGTGAAAATTTTAATTGAGATTGCTTGAAAAAATGATAAATGTAGTGCGATATTATAGTTTGATACATATATATGTCAAAAATAAGGAAAGACGAAACGATAAAAGCGACAGAATGAAAGCGTTTAACGTAACCTAAAGGTTTTCGATGTTCTTCGGGAGGACGAAAAATGTAATCGTTTGGTATGAGTTTACTTTGATAATCTAAAGTTTGATTACTGTAACAACAACCAAGTTGTGGAGAAGATAGAGAGATTGCATGTCAATGTCCGATTTGGACCGGAATCTGTACTAATTTATTCTTAGTTTGCTCTTAAAACGCGTTACGTTGAATGGTAAGGGAAACTCGACATCACGAAACTATGTTCCGAAAACAACGTGGGAGGGAAACGACACAAAAATGACACAAACGAGTCAAGTGTTTTAGGAGGATAAATAGGGTTGAAGCTTAGAAAATAGAGAAGTAAACCTAACGATCGTAATGTTTATCAAAGAAAAAAGGGAGACAGAGACTCTTACAAGCTGTAGGGAAGTACGTGGGAGAACTCGCACACAGGAACAGAAAAGGACTGAAGATGATAAAAGAGCTGGAGAGAGAGAGAGAGAGAGAGAGAGAGAGAGGCAACATTAATGGCGATCGCACAGAAAAATAGAAGGACGTGAGAAGTAAAAACTGAACAGAAAAAAAAAAGAGTGAATTATGAACCTAAACGACGATCATATGCTACCTTTTTACGAAGCTTTAACTTTTCTGCTTCCTGCAAAGCATGCCTAGACTTGGCAGCAGAAGCTGTAGCACCAAGAACAACTATCCAACAAGGGTTGAGAAGCTAGAAAGAGAAAAAGAAATTACGTTTTCTATCAACCCAGAAAACCTAGAGAGAGAGAGAGAAAATAGGTTCATATAATCTGTGTTGTATATAGTACACACTAACGAAAGATTTGAACTGAACTTCAAGAAATTACTCTATCATCCATCACTTAAAGACTAATCCAATTTCGATCTGATATACCGATCTTTATCTTCAACACTAGAAATCCAAGCTATAAGGATATACTATGAACCTTAATTTTGATTATACCATTGGTATAATCCGACCTTCTCAAATTTAGTGTCATTTTCCACTCTGATCAGTGTGAAATTGCAATGCCGTGTGTGAGTTGAGAACTTTTTCGAAAATCCTTCTCAACTTCGTCAATGGCGGTAGCCACTGGAATTTTCCAACTCATGGAAGATTCCAGTCCAACGAGGAACCTTTTCCTCTTGCTGAGAGCTCAGTTGAAAATGGCGGCCGCAACTGGACATATGGAGCTGAAGAAGAGCTCGCGAGATAAGGATTACTGATGGGTTCTTCAGGTACTGGGCTTTCCAAGTTCACACCAAATAGTCTTAGGCGTTTAGGTTTTGATTTTCCATGGTGGACTACGGGTACTGAATCGATCACCATGGGAGCAGCTTCCCCACCTGGTTGCAGTGCTCCCATGGCGTAAGATGAAGACGGCCTTAAGTAATAAAAGGAACCCGATTCCAAGCTTCTGCCATTGGAGTAGTCATAAGCTTTTCTCTGATAGTAAGGCGGATTGATCGTACCGTAATTGAGGTTTTGAAAATGGCGGTTTGGTTGAGGATAAGGCGACGCCATCGATTGATTAATCAACTGTCTACTACCCCATCTCATAGACTGAGGAAGATGAAAGAGAGAGGCCAGATTCGGCGGCGCATCTGGGCGCCGCCGCGAGTCAATAAACAGACGGTAGTTTCCGACATCTCCCCCTTCCCGTTCGAAAGAAACGACATCTCCGGCGTCTAGCTTCTTCTCTTTCACAAACCTACTCCACCCTTTTGTCATCACGTAGCTCTGGCTACTGTTCCAGTAAGAGTAACGAAACCGCCATGATTTTCCATTTCTATCTTCGAAATTCAGAATCAAGCCCTTTTCATTTGACGAAGAATCGATGGGGAAGTATTTCTCCGCGTGTTGCTTCGGAATTACTAAACGATTTAGCTTTCCAACATCACTTGGAGTTACCACTTTATCAAACATGTGTTCTCTTTCGCTACAACCTCCATGGCCATAGCTTTGAGCTCCATTCACATCCCCGCCCATGTCGCTTCCGATTTGCAACGACAAGTCTGTGCTTTCAAGCTTGCCGTGGCTGGTAATGGGGTTTTCGGGTGAAGGAAGTTCATTCATACGATAAGATCTTGAAGCTTCCTCTTTAGACTCACTATTCTCGAGCCATAGCTTATACACAGAAGGAGAAGATGAAGAGCCAGAAGAAAATAGAAGCTTGTTCGCAGAAGAATTACTTTTTACCTCTTCTTCTTCTTCCTCCTCCTCTCTATGAGAATACCCTTTTGCTTTTGGCACAAACTCCATCGCAATTGCTTCAATTTGAGCTTCTCTTTCTGCGGCGGATCTGATAAAAAATAAATAAATTGATGAAAATATTTTATTCCTCTATGGATGACTAAATTACATGAAATAAAGGTGGGTTGTCAAAGTGAGGAGAAGAATTTCATGAAATCTCACCCAAAAAACAAAAGCAGAACCAGAAAGAATCAATATCTTCTTCTTTCACCAGCAGAAAAACTCTCAAACCCTAAACAAGCCAAACCATGGCTGATTCCTCAAGATGGACTTGTCGTTTATTCTGATCTTATCATACCCTCCGCCAGTTGAGAAAGCTGTTCTCAGTGAGGACTGTGGATACATAGATGGAGGAGAGGGAGAGGGGGAGAGAGAGAGAGAGAGGGAGAGAGAGAGAGAGAGAGGGGTGTATTAACTGGTGAGATAGTTGAAGGGTAAAATGATAAAGCTAAATGAGATCTCTGTTCATCATCCATTGTTAGTCTCTCTTTTTTATCTCTCTTTGGCTTAGTTACTAACAATCCAGGCTGACTGTATAACTACAGAAGAAGTTGCCTCTAATAATTTCATGTTTATTGTCTCTTTTTTAGACAGACTTCTTCTAGGCCTTTCTCTCTCCCCTCTCTTTGAGTTGTGGAGAGAGAAAGGCATGTAAATGGAGCCAAGTAACTAGGGTTTTCTCTTCAGTTGTTGACTTCTCGTGGTGTCATTCATTGAAGTTGCTGGTGCTGCTGATGAGGAAGAGATCTGCAGCAGCCAAGCCCCTCTTCTTCATTTATCCTCACCCATAAAAACACGGAGCTTTTCATTATTCAATTCAATAAAAATGTCGCTTTTTATCCTTCCATCGTGCCCTAGTTCATAAAAAACACCCCCCCTTTTCTAAGCCAAAGACCATGTTCTTTAAATTTGGTTTTGGAATTGCCTATAGATTTGGTTTTTCACCCCCTTTTCCCCCAATTATTTAGACCTCTTTTTGCCTAATTTATTTCCCCATAAAAGAAACACCAAAATTTACTCATGTTTAAATGTTTTTAGAGAATAATCGATTGGAAGAGCACCTAATGGAATCCACCTAGTGATTTAATAAAGCTAATTAGCTTTTAAATGTTGTCTTAAAAAGAATGTACTAAGGAAAATTAATATTAAGCCTACCCTATATTCATTCTTACTTCATACGACACCTATTAATTTGTCCAATTCATATGATATATTCAAATACTTAAAATAAATTAATGATTTCCACATATAAAGAAGACAAGATTAGAAAACAAAAATAGAGCTTTAATATTATGTTATTATTTAAGGATGATAAAAACTTCAAAATTAACTGTTCATATAATTGATTTCCCAAAATGAAATTACTAGCACAAATATTATGCACTTCTCATGACTTGGATGCGATTGGTTGTACGACTCTTATAGAAATTGATCGGGGATAAGCCAATTCCATAGATTGATCACCTAATCATAAGATAGTATGTTACATAACTCAAAAGCGCGTATAAATGAAAGAAATCATAATTTGGAAAAACGAATTTCTAGAGAGAATAACAAAAATGCGGAAGAGAGAATAACTTATGGACTCTTGTCTTTTTTTTTTTTATTTCATTCAGTCACTATTTATAATGCAAAGTGACATAATTAACATTAAAAATAAAATTAAATCAAATAGTAACTCTTATATTATTTATTTTCAAAAATTCTCATAATAATTTTTTTACCTTTTGTTACTAAACGACTATAACTTTCTCTAAAGTACTTGGAATGACCTGAAACTTAAACCAATGAAAACTAGACATCCGGGGTGTAGCAATTCATATGACACACGTTAAATTTAGTGACTGTTTGCCCTTCCAAAAGTCAGTTGAAATCTACTATAAAAAATTGACAGATTTTTATTACCTTTATTCGTTGAGTTTAATACTCAACATAAAATACACGAGTAAAGTATTAAACATCGAATAGTTAGATAGATCCCAAATGGCACAAGGAATTAAATAGGAGGATTCTCAATCCAGAAGTAGTAAATCTGGCAAGAAGAGTGGACGGAGAAAAAACTAAGAATACGCTTCATCAAACAACACGCGCCTTCCTAAATTTTTTCGCGTGACCGGCTATGTATTGAATTATGAAATACAGTCAATGCATGATGATTTTGTTGCTATCATTTAATCTAAAAATAAGATGAGTGAGCAAATGTGTTGCAACAATTTTGATTTAGAAACTATTTTTTTTAATTTTTCATCTAAAAATAAAGTCACGGACGGATGGAAGAATGATGAGAATCGATCGATCTAGTCCACCAGGAAAGATAGAAAGAAATATTGCTTCGAGACAATCATTTGGATATCAAACGTGACAAAAAATACATGCCGACCGTGTGTAGTGAGTCGATTCCATGTGCTATTCATCACGATCCCAAACTTAATGTCGAGCCAGCGAACAAAACACCATTGACCAAAGGTCAAGAGGATATGAGCTTTGCTTCTTTGGGACCATCCAATGGAAGCCAGCGTAGAAGAAAACCTATAAACAATAGGGTTAATTGAAATAACACGCATAAATAAAATAGACATGTAAAGCTTGTGTACATGTAGTTAAAAATAAACATTTTGTGAGCAAACCTATGTCGGGTTTTATAGCATGACAGCTTACAAACTATCGATGTACAATGAAGACACCATGAATCTCAGAGATGAAAACAACCTTGCATGTTCAAATGATCTTGACAACACTACATTTTGATACCATTTGAAATATCGATGATGCTCTCGGTACAATATTATTCATTTTTAACGGGAGGTTCTCATATTTGTTCTTGGTAAGAATGGGCAACACAACCAGAATCACAGATCTCGACCTAACTTAGAAGTAAGTTAAAAAAACTATTTTTTTTTTTACATTTGGGTCGGTTTNTATATCATACACAAATTCTAAAATTTCCAAGATTAACTCTTTTAATATTTCTCTTTAAAAGTTTTAGTAAGTTAAAAAAATAATGATAAAAAGATATCAATTATGAGAATTTTTAGATAATATTTATTTTTTTATAAAATCAGCCAAATATGTACTAAATAATATATTTTTTTAACTTTTTTGATGAAGTAAGAGAGATATTAGAAGATTTGATCTTGAAATTTTAAGAATTTTGTGTGATATATGTATTTTTAGTAAATTGTTCAATTTTTGGTAATAAAAAATTATACAAAACCGCCACCCATTTTGAAATTCAAGAACTTTTCATAATATCTTCTTATAACATTGTTAGTATGTTAAAGAAATTAAAGTCATTCAGATAACATTTGATAAAAAGGATTACAGTGAGGACGGTGTGACTGACATGAGGTCGTTCTCCAAGGTAAAATTTGATCATTATCAAAGTTTAATGACATATTTTTCTATTTTACAATATATCAGTGGCATATTTGTCTTTTACTCTATTGAAAAAAATGCATTCGACACAAATAAAAAAAAAATTGGGTCGGGTTGAAAGATCAATCTCGGGTTTTGAGTGAATCGCCATTTCTAAACTCCAAAAATAAACCAATTAGGTTGATTTGGTCGGTTAGAAAAATGACTCATGGTCATCATAGCCCAAAAAGTCTTGTTATGGGTAAGAAGGATAACCAAACTTATATAAAACATAAATTTTATTCTTGCATGCTATGTCAAATTGTGAACCCTTACTGGTATGATTGAGTTCTCACAACGAACATCATATTAGATCGTTTTTGCCTTTACAGGGCTGACTGCCGTAACTTGGAGTCAAGTTATTTTTTGTTTGGTTTAGCCAACATGACTTGATTCACAAGTTTTTTATAGACTAAATAAAGACTTCCTTTATGTACTCATTACAAAATTAGATATTAGGGCTATGATAATGCATTACTAGTTTTCAAACTCCTCCATATGATAAAGGTACATTTTTGCTAATAATAATTTAAGGGTAGTCATTGGCTTATTAGATATTCAATAAGTTTTTATTATTTTTTATGATGAATTTAATTATTAATATTTTTTAAATTAAAAATACTATCTATTAAGGTTATTCAATATTTCTAATTGTATGTTCAGACATTATTAGTTTAAGCCAAAACGAAGTTAATTTGACTTGTTTTCTGATTTAGGTTGACTGAAAAATCAAATTTAAGTAGACCGAAACAATGAGCTCAAATAATGAAGTATCAAGCCATTGAAAGTGTCAACCAAAAATGAGTTTAGGATGACCAAAACTGCTATGAAACTAGACGATATCAATATCAAAGATTGGAAATGAAAAAAAGTTTAGGTTGCGTGTAAAAAATTTAGGTTCATTGAAAACTTCAAATGACTGTCTTATGTCTCCAACAATAGGAAATAGCTAGGAAGGGGTCGAATGATCAATCATTCGAACTTACACTGCGATATATTTTTATCGCGAGAGAGAAAAACATGAGAAAATGATGCCATCCACTTGTGTTTCTATTCATACAGGTGTGAAACTGTACAAATTGTAAAATCATTACCTAGTTGTTTGAGAGAGAATTTCTTTTAAGAAAAAATTCAAAGAAATGGTAATACCCTTCTAATAGAAGAGTCTATCGGAAAAAGAGTGACGCCCTTAAAAAATAAGAGTACAAGTGTCATGATTTGGTTTACTCTTTTAAGTTAACTTAGTGGATCTCCATGCAGTGAGGGAAAGATCTTCAAGGTGTGACCTTAAAGTGATGACGTAAGCAAGGTTGACTCAACTACGTTAATACGAATTTAATTTATCTCTGCCTTATTGTTTGTATTTATCGCAGTAATCATTTAGCAATTAATTTTTTTAAAATCACAAAAAAGTTAATCAACTTAAATCAATCGGACATCAGTATCATTGGAGACCATAATTAGCCAACCACCTTGGATAACTTATTCATCGAACCAACTTTTCCTTATCCGATGAAGTACAAGATGGGTTGAGCGGTAGCGCAAGACTTTCGTATATTATTTTTTCACTATTTTAAGTTGATTAAAGTCATGTAGAACTCAACAATTACAAGTTGTGAGAGCTAAACTCGTACAGTAAAAGGTGCACAATCCACGTCATTTGAGTGACTGAAAATGAAATGATTTATAAACAAAATTCTATGTTTCTACATACTACAACTCGTTCGGATTAACTTCAAATGCTTATCATGTTATATTAAGAAGAGCGACATTAAAAACGGAATGAGTTTGAAATGATATTTGAAGATAATTACGCAGTTACTCATCAGAACATTATTAGTGCCCATAATAGTAGAGGGATTCAACTGTGTCTTTATAAAAGTTTGATGGGTAAGTCCACTATTGATGGACTAAATTTGATGCAAACTGGCATAAATCGACAAGTTTGGTTGAATTTAATCGAAGGAGATAATTGCACAAAATAATAAAGACAATCTAGAGCAATTAAATGCGAAAACTGGAAATCTAGCACGTCTCAAATAAATTGCTGTGCAATTATTATTGATGGATGGTAAAATAGAAAACTCAGAAACAGTAAGGAAACAGCTTAGATCGAGAATTTCCTAGGAAATGTCAAAGTCGAAATCAAGATTGGATGACTGGTTGGGACTGTTTGGCTAATACAGCAGCCCTTCCCACGTCTCTTTTCACAGCTAATAAAGCTTCTCTAATGGTGGGGTTCCATAGCCCTAGACTAAGAGGAGGGGACCTCTATCTTTCACCATTTATTCAGATGGGCAGCTCATGCTATACGCAGCGTGCTTAGCTGATTCTATTCAAGAAGCACACGTTGCTTGTTGGGTTTTAAATCCATCCAAAGATGCTTCCAACAAATTAGTATAAGCTTTTCGACACGATTTTGTTCATTTTGGACTTGAATTTCGTAGGGTTTTGTTCTTGGTTCACCCTTTTCGGCAGTTGAAAATGGGACGGCCACAAATTATATGATTAAGTTTGAATTTTTGGGTTTGAAGAGTCTTCTAAAACATGTATTTTCAAAAAGGAAAACCCTAAATCTGATGTGTTAAACTTCTGCCCTAGAAAGTGGGAAACCCTAAGTCTGACACATACACCGGCCACAAATTATATGATTAATTTTGAATTCTTGGTTTTGAAGAGTCGTCTATAAACATGTATCTTCAAAAAGGAAAACCCTAAATCTGATCTGTGTTAAACTTTTGCCCTTGAAAGTGGGAAACCCTAAATCTGACACATACACCATACGTGAACAGTAAACCTTATCTTGGTTGGTAATTTTCGTTATGACTGTTTTTTTCTACCTTGGCTTCTCTCCTCCTCCCTTTAGTCACTCACCTTATTGTCTCGTGTACGTAGCCTTGCCTGGTTTCTTCCTTATCTCTATCTTACTGATCTCTGTGTTTTCCTTTCTTTGTTCTTTTCTCTTTGTTGACCTCAGTTTCATGGGATATAATACAAACAAAAGATGTAAAGCAATTAGAATGTGACGTTGGATAGAGCAGCAAATAACATGATTTAGTTCAGCAACCCTTCGTCCATTATTACCACTAAAAGTTAAATTTAATTTTGAGAATTTGTTTGTGAGAAAAAATCAATTATAAGTCCTGAATTATGATCAAATAGGCAAAACGTCAACTTTGACATACTTAAGGATTTTCTTGAATTTTACCTTTTGTTTTCGTATAAATGTAGATACCATGTATTATAACAAGACAATAATTGAAGAAGGTAATAAATTTTGACTTTATTAAATAGAAAAAAGTCTTGAATCATCTACCAGCATATTGAAAACACATATTTTCTTACTTCACCTAGATTTTACAACTTCAAAGTGTGACCAAACATTCAAACTTGAAAACATAAAAAAATAGATTGTGAGATTCACAGGTGTAACAAGAGAAGACCAACGCAAAATGCAAAACAAAATCTGATGGTGTAAAATAGAGAAATCGTGGTCTGAAATGGCAGAGCTTCCAGATTTTCATCATAAAGTGAAATTGAGACAGCAAAAAAGTTATTTTTTTCCTGAAAGTTGGACAAATCCCTTTTGAAGATTTTTCATCGTGACAAACTATATGAAATCAACATAAAATGCATCCAAATTGAATCACCGAGAGTAAAATTATGATTCTTTGAAGTTCAAACACTAAATCACATTGTCTTTTATATTCCGAATCTAGTCCCATGGAAGTCGAATCACGAAACAAATCACTCCTGAATGTAGCTCATGAAAATTACTTAGAAAGTAATCACGCGTCCAAAATCATCAAGAGCTTAACCTTAATTTTATAATTTTTTTATGAATGAATTGTTTTTTAATGAATTTTTTTCATTTTTTGTATTCGAATAATTAAAATAAATTTTACAACTGTAAAAAATTTACAAAAATTTTCATAATATTATCTTACAATATTGTAAATATGTGATAAAAATTAAAAATCATTCACATGACAATTGTATAGAAAAATAATTAAAAACTAATTAGTTTTTTTTCTAAAAATTAGACGTCTTCGAGCTTGACCTACTTGCCATGCTTAGCATGGCACTGCAAGTAGGGGTGGGTATGAGTAGGTTTGGTCGGGTTGGCCCGAACCTCGACCCGACCCGAACACGATATTAACTGTCTCGGTAACCCGTTCGGGTTGGGTTACCGAGATGACCCGAACCCGGTCGGATTGGGTCGGCATGGGTCGGTTAATCGTTTTTTTTTTTTTTTAAAATGAATATATTTTCTAAAAACTAATGATTTTCCAACAATTCTAAAATAACATATTACATCAATTATATATAAAAAATGTAAACCAAGCTATCAAGTTAACATTCAAAAGGAATTATTTCATCCATCTAAATAAGAACATAATAATAATATGCATCAATTACACATTAAAATTCTAAAACAATTCATCAACTTAACATTTAAAATAAAATGTATTCAAAGTAAACAATTCATCAAGTAAGAACACAACAAACTACTAACTAGTAACTAGTAAGTAAAGTATTAATCAATATTCGTCGTAAAGCCTTCGGGTTCGTTGTCAATCCTTGCGTTGTTAGCTGCAATTTCTGAAATAAAAATACATGGAATTTATAATTAATAGATTTAATGAGTTATATATTACAGTGAGAGAGAGTCGTTTAAGAGACAATATCTTCTTCTATGGTTTCAAAATCTTCAACGGGCTCAAACAAAATTGGAGTATTGAGAGAGAGTCGTTTAAGAGACAATACCTTCTTCTTTGGGATCACTATCTTCGACCCATGTAAAGTGGTTCCAAACATCCGACTTCAACGTCCTTTTCTTTCCACTATTATTTGTCTAGCTCGACATATTTTCCATTCAAAAATTTACTTGTGCACCTGAAAAAGGATAAACAATAAATCCTGGCACCTGAAAAAGGATAAACAATATTTACTGGCAACCCAAATATTGAGGAAATTGCATGCTCTTTTTATGAAAATGATTTTCTTATAACGACCAAATTCAAGCATATAAAAGCACGACCACATATAGATAGCATGAACGACAAAATTCAAGAAACAAACAACATCGGACCCTCACAACCAAACAGACGACATAGTACAAAAAATTGATCGAGTTAGTAATGTATTTAAGTTGATCAAATTAAATCCAGTACCATAATATACACGATAAAACAATAAATCTCAAATACAGTATTCCAATTTCTACTGCAGTGCGGACTAAGACTAACTAATCTTCAATACAGAAAATGAAAACTCGGAATAACAACAGAAGGCAACGAATAAATAAATAAATGAAAACTCGGAATAAATTAACAAAAACAAAAAAAATACCGGTCGGGAGTCGGGAGTCGACGAATGACAGAAGACAACGAATGATGAAGATCGGGAATCGCCAAGTCGGGAGTCGGGAATCGAGGGTCGGGAGTCGGGATTCGTCGGGAGTAGTCGAGTCGGGAATCGCAAAGGCAGGAGTCGGGAATCGAGGGTCGTTCGTCGGGAGTCGTCGAGTCGGGAATCGCAGCTGCGGGAGTCGGGAGTCGGGAGAAGACTGAAGAGAGGGAGAGACAAAGATTATGGTTTTTGTTTACAACCCAATGGGTTGGGCAATCGGGTTTGACCATGTTGGGCCACCGACCCGCAACTCGCACGGCGAGTTTCTGCCCGACCCGTTAAGGGTTTTTAAATATTTTAACTGACTGAACCTGATTGAACCTGACCGGATTGGGTCGGTTCCTCTGGATCGGTTATGCCCACCCCTAACGGCAAGTGCCACCAACACGTGATTTTTGGACGGTGCAGTAGACCAAACTGTCCATGAGTGATCGAATTGACCATTTTCAAAGTTATGGCCAATTTATCGAACACCCCATAGTTCATTGGGATTTTGATTTTGACCTAAAAAAGTAATTTACTGATGTTAAGTTTTACACGTGGTTGCATGACTGTTGTCTCGAAATAATAATAAACAATAGTTGGATACACGCATTTCTAGAAACCAGCAAAATACTCGTTGGCAAATCGATCAATTACACATGGCTGTTCTAATTTTTTTCTTTTTCTTTTTATTTCTATTGCATATGGGTGGGTTGTGATGTAGCGTTTAAAAAGTGGCGGCTCTACAGTTCTACTAAGGATAAACTATTGTTAGACTAAAAACTGGAAAGCAGGAGACAGCGATCAAAGAAATTCAGAGAGTAAACGATCAAATTTACTAAGATTTGAAGATTACAAAAGAATTTAGTGTTTGAAATCAAATGGGTAGGCT
The DNA here is from genome assembly GCA_003255005.1 of Begonia fuchsioides. NCBI lineage: Eukaryota > Viridiplantae > Streptophyta > Magnoliopsida > Cucurbitales > Begoniaceae > Begonia > Begonia fuchsioides. Next base: position 699,859 of record QAOC01039321.1, on the reverse strand, counting down.
GGTAATCCATCTGGGTATTCAAAAATCCTGTCGATTTCTTCAGCTGAAACGGAACAGGAAAGGATGCGCAGGCTGATCAGCAGCATATACTGTAATACTCATATAAAACAGTTAACTAACCAGGCTCCTTTTGAGGGTTAGGGTTAGAAAGTAGGTTAATTTAATTGAAAAGATCCCCACTCTAACAGTGAATAGGGCATGCTCCTTGACACTGTGCTCTCACAGAAACAGATGGACCTCTATTCCTGTTAGGTCGCTTTCTCCATCGTCATTATGTGCACGAATGAAGATGAACCTTATAGTTGGGTATTAAACTCATAGAATAATAGTAATAAAAATTCATTAGTTTTTTATTGTATATTTCAACTGACTTTTGAAAGGATAAATTATCGTTAAATTTAATGTGTGACTTATGAATTTCTATGCTCCGGATGTCTAGTTTCTATTAGTTTAATTTCATGTCATTTCGAACACTGTGTAAGAAGTTATTCTTTTTTTAATAACGAAAGGTCAAAAAATTTATTAGGAGAGTTTTTAAAAATAATTAGTATAAAAATTATTATTTGATTTAATTTTGTTTTTAATATTATTTATTTAACTTTATATTATAAATAATGGCTGAATTAAATGAAAAGAAGACGAGAGTACACAAGTTATTTTCTCTTTCATATTTAGTTCTTTCTCTTCTCTGAAAAGTTAATTTTCCGAATTCTGATTTCTTTCAGATATGTCCATGATCTCGGCTAGCCCGGCCCTTTGATTCATGTGATCGTTTTTCATCGTGTGCGATGTTGTGGTAGATGCTGCAAATGATCTCGGCTGTTTTTCGTTTCCCAAACATCATTAATATCAGAAAACTAGGTTTAAGTAACTAAGCTTATTTTTGTTGGTTTCTTCGATATCTTTTGCGTTGGACCATGTAAATTTGTTTTAGGTTAGGTCTTCAAACATGTTTAAAACTCGAGAAAAAATTATTGGCCCTGCCTAACGTCGGACAATAGGCTCACCCAACGAGCCAGATTTGGATCCTTCTTCTTCTCTACCGGAGACGTTGGTACTTGAGATGGATATAGCACTTCGACCCACACTTAGGTATTATTATTTCTTATATGTTTACATCTCAACCTCAAAAAACAAGTAGTTATTTGTCTTTGTTGTCCATGGAATTCACGGTTTTAACTAAGTTTTATTTTATATTTAAAAAAATTAAAATATAATAATAAAATATATATTTTTATTATATTTGAGTCAGCTTTTAAGTAATTTAGTGAGTTTATAACTAATTTTAGAATTTATATCAAATTTTATTAAGATTTGGGTATGATTTTATTTAATTTTATAATTTTTTGTCCTACGGTCCCAGTTCCGGTTTCACGATTTTTTATTCATAAAGACCAGAATCAACCAATAAATCACGGCTTTTTTTTAAATTATAACTTCAAGTGAAAATTAGGATTGTTTGGAGAAAGATAATATCCAAACTCCTCAAGTTTATGTAAATCTAATATCAAGCCAAATGAACGATAGAGATTGAATTGATTAACACATTTGAGAACCAATCAAAATACTCGAATCAATTTTTGTATTTACATAGTTCTTATAGTGTACTCCCGATAATAAACATAGTATAAGCCTACTAAAGTAATGATCACTCTTTCTAGATGTGTTAATAAGCCCAAATCAACGCCAATCTTGAATCATTCTTGACCAAAAAAGAAAGTGTCGTGAATTTGCAAATAAAATATATATTTTTATTATATTTGAGTCAGTTTTTGCTAGGAGTTGAGATCTGTGCGTTACCCATCCCTATTAATCGACACTTTCATGATCTTTTGTACATTTTAGGCTACATACTTGTTACATACATGTTTTAAATATTAAATAATATTTTTTTTTAAATTGGTATTTTCATATAGAAATATTAATAATTTATTTCATCACAAAAAATAATAAAAAATTATTCAATAAAAATATATTCAACATGCAATAATCCAATTATTTTCTCATCATCGTCACCAATACTCTTTATTTATGAATCTATAGTGAAAAAAATAATAATAATAAACAAGCGGGTGAGTAGGACTAGACCAAGACTATTGTCCAAACAGTAATCTCCGATTTTGAACCAGTTATGTATCCTAAATTTTAAAAATTGTAAAACCGATAACCCAACCGTAGGCCACAAAATAACCTAAAATAAAATAAAAGTCGACTTAAAATTAAATGAAACGCGATATAAACTCAAAACTCAGTTTCAATCCTGATCCAGTAACTCACATCTGACCCAAATATAATAAAAATATTATATGATATTTATTTATTTTTCAACTATCGAACCAGACCGAGATAAACCAAAATCGACATTTATTTCATGATTCCAGTTCTGATTCACCTCAAAACTCCCGCTGCCCGGATTATGTCTACCCTATGTTACATCGTACGATATTTAGAAGAATGAATAAGTCAAAATATCCATTGATTTGTTTAAAAATAATAATATGACGTTAAATTATACCTTTTCATAGTTGTGCATCATTTTGCTCTATGCATGTGCATGTTACATTATTTGTCATCATAATGTCAAAAGTGTTGGTTACTTAAACCGTATCCACCTTCCTTCGACAACCCTACTAATAATTATGCATATAATTGAGACAACAACACGTTTAGGTGCATATAATTGCGACAACAATGTATTAGTGCGTATAATTTAGGCAACATGTTTGGGTCGAAATATCTACCATTTTGTTCTTGGATCGGACACCCACATGTTTACTAAATCAAGAATTGGAAATCGTTTACTTTTTTACTTTTTTAAAACGATAAATCATGTTGAAAAATGCTAGCACCAAATTCATTGGAGAGATTTTTATGGAGACAGAATGGTCTCTTAGCATACTCTGTTAACTTACATTCTGATGCGCCAAGTTTTGATTGGTACAAATAAAGTGTTTTTAATTCATTGTAATTAAAATAATTATTTATAATATTTATCACAATAATCAAAACTTGATACGACATCATGTAAGTTAAGAGAGAACTAAAAAGGTAAGTTTTTCATTACCCATATCTCTATTAATTTTTACATAAGGCTTTTAATTTTAGTGGTGGACAGGAGTCGGTCCAGCCTGGTTTTATCTCGAAATATAACTGGAATTGTAACTCACATTTCTAGATATTTGGAACCAGCAACGGTTCTGGTTCTATTCTAGTTTTGATCCGGTTTTATTTTATATTTAAAAAATTAAAATATAACAATAAAAAATATATTTTTTTATTATATTTAGGTCGATTTTTCAGTTACTGGACAGATTTACAACTAATTTTAATATTTATATGAGATTTTATTAGGATTTGGGTTAAATTTTATTCGATTTTATAATTTTTTTTACCCACGATCTCAGTTTTGATTTCACAGTTTTTTAATCTTAAAAATTATCAATAGCCCGTATATCACAATTTTTGAAAAATTAAAACAAATAACTTGATTTAAACTGACAGTTTTGATCAAATTTTGGCTCACTTTTACAGTCTCATGCTTAATTTATTTCTTATATAAATTTCTGTTTTTATATATTATTATTTATTTGTTTTTGTTCAATTTTAAGGTTTGGGAGACAGCTACCGGACAACTTTTCTCTCGAAGGTTTTAATGTTTCCAAAGCACGCCTTGACCGGTCAAACCCAAGCCACGTGGCGGATACATTGGAAAGTTTGACTGCATCGTATTGAAAGTGATGAGGAAGACTGGAAGAGTAGTGATAGCGAAATACGTGTCCGTTAGGCCCACGGTGGACCACAAAGTACCTGATTTTTATTGCGCTGGTGCTCGCACGTGACAGCATGAGAGCCAGCCTCAAAATCGAGAAATTCTAAATGATTTTTTTAATCCAAAAAATAATAATAAATCACACCCAAATATAATAGCTTATCCTCTGTTACGCACCACTGTTGGTTCCCGTGCTCCGCAACGTGCTCTTTCTCTTCCCTCACAGGAGCGTCAAGGCATATTATAATCGAATATTTCATGCTATATTAAATAAGAAAATAATTATATTAAAATGTTATATAAAAAAGGCTTAAAATTCAAGAAAGACTCAATTCCAAATAAATAGTATTTTAAAAAATTAAATTTTGAGCTTCTTAACGTGACTACGCCAACACGGGCATAACTTACTCGGTTCAGAGATGATAGAGTTGGTAACAAGTGTCAATGTTTGAATCCTGACAGCCACAGTGTGAGAGTTGTTACCTTCAATGTAAGGTAGCTCCTTGTGGACGCAGGTAAAGATTTCTCATCTCTAGCATATTGAGTTATCGTGACTTACTCTTTTATAAACTGTCGAGTCGAAATGTGAGGCATTGTGGCGGTAACAAGTTCATCCCATCTAACATTCAAGGAATTAAAAATTTATTTAAATTTAAAATTTAGACATGAATCAAATTATTTAATTGAAAATCAAACCGTTGTCTAGTAAATAAACAAGTAAATGGCCGAAAAAGCTGTTCATCAACTCACTGGCTCGCTCTGACATTCAGTAATAATAAACAAAGAAGAAGCCAGTTCCAGACTTCATAATAGATTGACATTATTATCTTTGGTTGAATCTCTGAAACTACTTCAGATTCTTCTCCCCTCATACTGCAGCTTCTTTCTCTCTCTAAAAGCTTGAAAATGGGGATTTTAACGGTTGCCTGAGAGACCCAGATGCAGCTGAGTTTTAGCCGATCTTTCGATGGGGAAGAAGGGTGGATCTTCATGGCTGACTGCTGTCAAAAGGGCTTTTAGATCTCCTTCCAAGGACGATGAAGAAAAGGTACGCTCATTTTTCACGATCATCATCGCTTTCCTCCTCAAGCTTGTAATGTGTTCTGGGTTTTAAGCAGAAGAGAGAGAAGAGAAGGTGGCTTTTCAGGAAATCAACGACTCACCATGAAACCGTGGACCAGAAAACTCCATTACCAACGACGCTCGGACCAGGCGAGGTTAACAATGGGTCACTAGACTCCGCCGCAGATAAGAAACACGCTCTTTCCGTCGCAGTCGCCGCCGCCGAGGCGGCTGTTGCTACTGCACAGGCAGCGGCGGCGGAGGTGGCGAGGCTTACCAGACCAACTAATTATCACGCGAGGGAGCTTCGCGCCGCCATTGCTATTCAAACTGCATTTAGAGGATATCTAGTGAGTAAAAAACCAGATCTACGCACTTTTAATTTCTGGGTTCGTAATCATAATCCAAATAAACAACAATGGCGTCCATCGTTTCCTACATCGATTTCCAGACAAATATTAGCAGTTCAATTGTTGTCCTGTTTTGTTGTTCATAGATTTTGTCCTGCTTATTGTTTCTTACAAGAATGAATAAAATAAACAAATAAATCGTGTTTATTTATCTTTTAAATTTTGTTATTTATAGTATTAAAAAACTTAATTTTCTAAATTCCTATTTATTTTATTTGGAAGGGAAGGAGAGCGCTGAATGCTCTGAAGGGGATCGTGAAGCTGCAGGCGCTGGTGAGAGGCTACAACGTGAGAAAGCAAGCCAAGATGACGCTCAGGTGCATGCAGGCGCTGGTTCGAGTGCAGGCTCGAGTGCTGGACCAGCGACAGAGGCTCTCCCACGAAGGAAGCAGAAAATCTCAGTCCGCCATTAGCGACCTTAGCAGTGCTCTGGAATCACAGTATCTGCATGAAGTCTGCGACAGAAAGTCTGTCGTAAGTCGACAAGCTTCTCGTCTTCCTGCTAATCAAATGGGTTAACGAGGATTAATCGTTGTTTTTGTGTTTACTCGACCTTCGCAGTCCAGAAATGGCAGCAGCGTTGCAGACGATTGGGATGAGAGAGAGAGATCAATATCTCGAGCCTCTTCTCGACAGGTTTTCTTTTTTATACTAAATTAAATTCACGTTGTTTTTCCTAATTTTTGGAATTTAAACTGTCCATTTTGTTCTAATGGGTGAAGAAATGGAGAAGTGGAAGAAGCCCATCAATGGAGAACGAAGAGGAGTATGAAGAAGGATCAAAATGGCAAAACCAGAGCACAGGAAGGAGGCCATGGGAGACCAAACCAAGAACATCAACAGACCAAATCAAAACACTCGAAATCGACACTTCTCACCCATACGCCTACTTACCACCTAATTCCCAAAGACCAAACTCTCGACCCCATCCGATCACACCGTCGCCGTCAAAAACACGACCAATCCAGGTCCGGTCGGCAAGTCCCCGGTGCATAAAAGACGAAAAACTCAGCAACAATCCTCCTCGAACACCGAGCTTAAGATCCAGTTACTATTATCAGTCCAACGGAGGCCTTCATCTACCTAATTACATGTCTGCAACTGAGTCAGCGAAGGCGAGAGCTCGGTCTCAGAGCGCGCCGAGGCAAAGACCAGCGACGCCGGAGAGGGAGCGGAGTGGCTCGGCGGTGAGGAAACGGCTTTCGTATCCTGATGCTTGTGGCAATGGGGTAGGGTTTGGAAGCCATGGGAATAACTTGAGAAGCTCCTTCAAGGGTTTTGGCAATGGAAGGTTGTATGGGTTGGAGCAACAGTCCAATTATTCTTCTTGCTGCACAGAGAGCTTTGGAGGGGATGAGATTTCTCCCTCTTATACCGATGATCTTCGACGGTGGCTGAAACAGAAATGATTAAGAGAGGATTTCCGGAAGAGAATTGTGCTGAATAGGGTGAGTATCCGGGATTTTCTTCGTTTTGGTGTTCGGCTTTCGTAGATGTTTGGACGTCTTGTTTGAAGTGTTTTTTGGGTATGTGATGTAACTACGGAGATTAGTGTTTAAGTGATGGTGTAAAAAGTCAACTTATGAACACTCAAGAATGGAAATTTGAAATAAGGAGAATACCAATTAGGGCTGGGCGCGGGTCAATTCGAGTCGGGTCAGGGAAAATTTTGACCCGACCCGAACCCGATAGGGGGAAAAAAGTTGACCCGATAACGACCCGACCCGATAAGGGAAAATCTTGACCCGACTCACTCCTTATCGGGTTCTTATCGGGTCCTTATCGGGTCAACGACCGTTAAAAAAATTAGGATTTGATTATTGGATTTTTTGCCGAATTTTTAACGGATCTACTTTTTTAACCGGTTTTAATAGGATTGGATCATATTTTGATTGGTTTAGCTACGAAACTTTAGGAAATTCAATCTCCAATTGAATATTCTGCAAACATTTCTTAGCTACGAAACTTCTACGAAACTTCCTAAGAGACTCTAAAAATGAGTGCGAAAAGGAATATGGGTCGAGAGGAGAGAGAAACAAATAACAATTTATGTTATGTTAGGTAATAATTATAAATGAATATTTTATAATTAAGAAAGTTTTTCTATGTTAACCTATTTTCTTATTTTTAAAATGTATAAATAAATCCCGTCGTGAAAAAATATATCAAAAAAACTTTTAATTTTAAAATTTATAAAAAAAATTCTATTTTAAAATGGGAAGATAATCACCCATTTTTTATTTTTTTTAAGAAATTTTTAAAAAAAGTTTGCGGGTCAAGCGGGTCAAGCGGGTCAACCAAAACAGACCCGCTAACCCGCTAACAACCCGCAAAACATTCAGATTTTTAAAATATTGACCCGTGACCCGACCTGACCCGACCCGTTAACGTGCGGGTCGGGTTTGACCCGCGGGTCGGGTCGGGTTTGCCCACCCCTAATACCAATTGTAAAACCGATCATCAGATTGTGACGACCTGCTCTGCTACGGTGCAATCCTACATTATTTGGAAAAATAATGTTTATGTTGTATACAAATATTATTTCTTATCATATTTAGTACAATGTGTTTTGAACTATAAACCTAAAAAAATTTCGTGAAAGTTTCGTCTGCCTAAAGCAGACAATATTGTGTTTTGAACATCGATATGGACGTTACAAATGATATCAAAGTTTTATCTTAATCGTAAGTGTGTCGACCGTGCTGACGAAGACGTCAGACCCCTTTAAGTGGGGTGAATTGTGACGTCATGCCTAGATGATGGGTGTAAGGATGATGCAATCTCAGTTCACTTGAAAAAATAATATTTATATTATATATAAGTGTTATTCTTTATTATATTCAATACAGGAGGTGTAAATCCAAAATTAAATTTGTGAAATCACTCAAAAGTATACAATATTTATACTTGGATCATCGATAAATGTTACAAATGGTATCAGAGCTTTGTCTTCGATGATAAGTGCGTCGAATGTAAGTATCTTATACGTAGATTGTAGCTGTAGCACAAAAGAAATTACATTCCACAAATGCTTTCAGAAATCTCCAGAAGTCGCTTTTCCAGCTCGTTCAATCTCATTCCCTAATCACTCTTGATTCGAAGTGGACTCAAAGTTTCAATATCCTCGCCATCTTCTGAGCCGACGCTCTCAGAAGATGAAACCCCTCTATTCTTTTTCTTCGTCTTCCGCTGCTGTTGCTTCGCTCTCTGCGCAGCCGCCTTCTTCATAGCCCACTAATCTGCTTTTCCTCGGCTTCTTCCCGTTTTCTCCGTTTTTCTTTCTCATCTTTATCTTGCTGTTTTCGATACCAGCTATTTAGGTTTTGATTTGTGGATTTGGGGTCCGAGGATTGGATAGCTTCGAGGATGGTGAGATCCAAGGCTTTGACGGAAGTTCCGTCGGATTCAATGGTGTCACCGGCGTTCTCTCCGGGAGGCAGAGAACGGCGGCGGTGGGAGCGAAGATTGAATGTTGGGTTGTGTATGAGGAAGAGCTTGGCATGCAAGTTTTGGAATGATGCCCACATGACGATGCCCACGTGATTAAACAAACCTCTTCATCTTATCTAAATTCGGCAAAACTAGATTAGAAATGTTTTCAATTTCTACGAAACTGTAATTTATGAGACAGTTTGATCTGTAGAGGTAAAATTCGTTAAACTGAAATCGAAACTCTAGTAAAAAAGATTTAAAAACGCATAAAATCTGACACAAAATCCTAATAAAATTTGATATAAATCATAAAAATGGTGATAAACTTGACCAATTACTTAAAATTCGACTCAGATATAATAAAAAGTATATATTTTTTTGTTAAATTTTATTTTTTTAATATAAAATAAAATCAGGGTAAAACTGAAACCGCACTAAGACCGTTAGTTATGGTCCTGATTTTAAAAATTTGAAACCGTGAGTTCTAGTTCATTTTTACGATAAAACGGGTCAGACCTACCCGTGATGGAAACCCAAATCTTTTCTATACCTAGGGGCTAGGCATGGCCGTGAGCCGTGAGCCGTGAGCCTTAATTCATGTGTGTACGCCGTTTTTGACCTCTCTTTTGTAAATGTGCTAAAGCAAACCACTCTCTTATTTCTCTTTTCATTTTTTCCACTGCGCATTCTTTCAATTTTGTCTTAATTTTCTATTTTCCGGTCTATCGTAGCATCGAAGTATACTTACTTATAATGCATGTTAATATGTTAATGATGATCGACGATGCAAACTTGCTACGATTACTTGGATATAGTCATTTGCATGAATGAATGGATTAAGCAGTATTTTAAAATGATATAATACGAGAGTAACCGAGCATTAAACTTAGGTTAAATAACAACAGTTCTCCATTGTTGTTAGTGGCCTAAACTAAGAGTAAGCACAGACTGATCTGGCCTGATTGTATCTCTAAATAAAACTTGAATCGTAATTCACGGTTCTGTATTTTTAGAACCGAAAGTAAAACCAACTGTTACAGTACAATTTCGGTTTTAACTCAGTTCTATTTTATGTTTAATAAATTAAAATATATATTTTATTATATTATGGTCGAGTTTTAGGTAATTAACTATATTTATATAGGGGTGGGCAACCCGGGCCGGACCTTAAGGTTTGGCCCGAAACCTTAAGCTCCGGGCCGGGTACGGTTCGGGTACGGGTAGAAATTTAGGGGTCCGGGCCGGGTAAACGGGTATTAAGTCCGGGTATCGGGTACTGTGGAAATACCTGATACCCGTTTAATACCCGTGGATAATAAAAAAACTGCTGAAAATCCGAACGGGTATCGGGTATTAAGTCCGGGTATCGGGTAATTATTTTTTTTGAATCATAAAAAAAAAACCAATACATTTCAGGGTACCCGAAATTACCCGAACCCGACCCGGAACCTTAAGGTCCCGGGTAGCAGTATGTCCTACCGGGTCCGGGCCGGGTATCGGGTAGTGTATATTACCCGATACCCGTTCGGGCCGGGTATCTCGCATCGATACCCGGCCCGAATACCCGTTTGCCCACCCTTATATTTATAATTAATTTTTTTATTTATATAAGATCTTATTAGGGTTTGAGTCAATTTTTAATTGATTTTAGAATTGGTTTTTACCCACGGTAAAAACCAAAACCGACACATTCTTTTTATCCATGGTAAAGACCCGTTCCTGTTCGATTTGCAATTTCGATCCGATTTTAACCGATCCAGGCAGCTGAAATAAACGGTTGTTACTTCTAAGTCTTTGCCTTTAAGGCCAACCTGCATCCTCTCTAGGGCTGGCACCCGTGGGTTCGGGTCGGTTTTTTGCTGAAAAAAAAACCGATCCGATGGATCGGTTATTTGGTTTAAATAACCGATCCATATCCGATCCTAAATGGAAACCGATCCAAATCCGATCCATTTTTTCGGTTCGGTTTCGGGTCAGTCTTGAATATTACCCATTATGTTGGACTCGGTTTGGGATCGGGTCAAGACCGGTTTTTTATCGGGTCATGACCGGTTTTTGTGTCGGGTCATCAACCAAGATAAAATGTAATTCCAAACAATAACATCAACCAATTAAAAATTTCAATTCTAATTTTACGAAATTCAATTCTAGTTCATAACACCCAACAATATAGTAAGCAAAAATACATTAAAACAGAACATAACACGAGTTTAGTAAGCAAAATAACACAGTTTACGAAATTCAATTCTAGTTCAAAATATTTTGAAGATCCATTGTTTGCGTCTTTTCGATCCAAGAGTAGAAGATCTGAGCAAAACAGAAAATAACATAGTTTAGTAAGAAAAAATTCATATAACTAAGCAAAATAATGTAAAAGTGGTAAAGAAGAGATTACCATAGGCTTGTCGTGGTTCGGGTATCATTATATCATCACTTTTTTGGTGGCATAATCATATCAACCTGAAACTAACCATCACGCAAATCAAATTGCATTAAAATGAGTCATAAACAGTAAGATTTACATTATTTGTCTAATGTAAATTGTGCTATTTGAACTCAATTATAGTAAGAAATTGTTATACCGGTTTCGAATTCTGTTTCTTCTTGAAATGAGTCATAAATAGTAGACCTTCTATCTGAATCACGAATCCAACTTTGGAGACAAATGATGCTTTCTACTGTCTTTGGAGCTAAAGAACTTCGAAAAGGATCCAAAACTCGAGCTCCACAGCTGAAAGCCGACTCCGACGCAACTGTTGAAATAGGAATAGTGAGAATATCTCTCGCTATTCGACTCAAAGTAGGATACTCGGCCGTATGCATTTTCCACCAATGCAATAAGTCACTGTCGTCGGTGAAAATTTCAAGTTTTGCAGACAAATAACGATCTACTTCATTTGCTTGAGCAAAGTCATTTTCACTATTAATTTCAGCCTTAAAGGTTGACTCTACCTCAAAATCCTCGACGATAGCCATACAATCATCCCCAACGTCAATAGGTCTTGGTACATGTACCTTGTATTCAGCGTACAACAATCTAATTGTATCATCCAAAGCCATGAGTATCTCAGTGGTAAGCTCTGGTGAATGCAATTTCAACAAGCAATGTCGTATAAACTTCAATTTGAAACGTGGATCAACTAACACAGCCACGTACATTAAGTGATTGATCTGCGTGTAATCCCCCCAGTACTTTTCAAATTTTACCTGCATATTTAAAGCTGTAGATCTGAGAAGTATGTTGTCACTTGCAGCATATTTCTTGATTATGAGATGAATTTTGCATAATTCTGCGAAGAAGACATTGGCTGTAATGCGTAATGTCGATGACACTTTTAACGTGACTTCATAAAATACCTTCAACATATATATAAATTCTCGAGCGACATTCCAATCTTCTTCAATAGGTGGGGTGGTTAAGATACCATTTTGTACAAAATCAGACATGTATGCAACATCACACTCAGCCAATTTATCAAATGCCTTCTCAAATTTTATGGCAGTTTGTAGCATCAAGTATGTTGAGTTCCACCTTGTTGGAACATCAAGGCATACATTACTCTTGCTTGAAATTTGTGCACTTTCAATGCATGCTTTGAATCTTTGCATTCTAGCCGGAGAAGATCTAACATACTTCACTGCCTTCCTAATCTTCCAAATAGAATCACTATGCTCATTCATTCCACTGGTAACAACAAGATTCATTATGTGGGCCATGCATCTAACATGCATGAACTTACCGCCTAGTACCAAAGGTTTTGGCAGTTTCATATTCTTCACCAACAAAGTCAACGCAACGTCATTAGAAGCAGCGTTGTCCACTGTTACTGTCAAAACTCTATCTATTTTCCAATCTGACAAACATCTTTCAATGATCGTAGCAATCGTCTCTCCTTTATGATCTGAAATGACGCAAAAATTAATTATCTTTCTCTGCAAAATCCAAGAAGAGTCTATAAAATGGGCAGTCAGGACCATATAATTTATGTTCTGGATTGAAGTCCATGTATCAGTAGTTAGACAAATGCTTGAATTCAATTGTCCAAAGGTGCTAGCTAACTTACTCGTCTCGCCCATGTACATCTTCAATATATCATTCACAATAGATTTGCGAGAAGGAACATCAAACCTCGGCTGCAATTCATTCATCAACTCTATAAACCACTTACTTTCTACAATACGGAAAGGTAATTCTTCCATTACGATCATTGTAGCAAGATTCTGGCGACATCGTTCTTGGTTAAATATCTTCAAACTCATTGAATTTGATGACCCAGTCCCTTCCCCCTCTGTATCTGTTTTCTTAAAAAATATCTTCTTCTGTTTCTCATCCAAAGAGGCTAAGAAGTTTGCACATTTACCTAGATGTCTGTGCAAGTTTGAAGTTCCATTTTTTCCGGTATCACATGCATATGTAGCTCGACAATAGTTGCAATGTGCTCTACTTATTCCATTACCAGAATCATGCTTCGTGAAGTGATCCCATGCTTTACTTTCTCCTTTACGTCGTTTTGTGCTTTCGTTCGTATTAGCATTCATCCTAATAAAAAAATAAAAAGAGTAAGAGCATAAGAACACCTGCAAATTTGGGCAAATACCGTTATGAGACTCTGAAGCAATCATGGTTGGAAATAATTCATAGAAATACAATATCTGTTCAATAAACGAGAATGAAAGTGATGACAATGGGAGCAATCTCTAGGTTTTTCTTTCCTTTTTATCCAGTAGTAGCTGAGACAAAAATAAACCAAAAACAATCTTCACTAATTCAATAACAGAATCTAAAATTCTACGATATCATTTCATTAGTTTGAACTTTGAATTGGACTGGATCGAATTCTACAAATCAACTATGACAAGTAAATCACAGATGCATTGCAAAACATTTCAAATTCTGCAAGAACAAGCACACGACAGTAAGATACACATTAGGAACTTCCGAAATCTTCCAAAAATTAAGAACTTCTGGAAATTAAATTCTGCTCGATGCATTAATTTTTCATGTCCGACAGCAAAACTTCATGAAAAATCGAACAAACAATATGGAGTACTTCAAATAAAAAAGAATTAGCTGAAAACTTCATGGAGGTTCGTTCTTTATACCTGCTTCGGCCAAGACGAAACTCGGACTGCTAGACGAAAGTCGCGGGAGATTACAAAGACAAGAAATGGAAGAGGGAAGCGAACCAGAGAAGCAATTATCGGAGAGCTCCGTCAGCTGAGAAACGAGTGGAGAACGGGTGCTGGAGGAGAACAAAGAGCTCGGGACGGCATCGGCGGATCTAGGGTGACTTACAGAGTTAGGGTTACTGAACTGGGTTAGTACTTAGAGTCGGTTCAGATTCGGTTTTTATTTTACTAACCGACAATTGAACCAAAACTATTCGGTTTGTACTGGATCGGTTACTGTTCGGGTTTCTTTGTATTGATAACCGAACCGACCCACTTCATTGGGTCGGTTCGGTTCGGTTATTCGGGTTTATCCAACCCGATTGCCAGCCCTAATCCTCTCCATTTTTACGTGACTGTTCGTGAGCAGGATCCACTTTTCTTCTTCTTCAGAAAGCTTCAGAAATTAGGGTTTCTGGGTCTGGAAGATGAGATTGATCCACGCAATCCCATCAAAAAATCTACATTATCTTTCAAAAATCAACCAAAATACTTTAATTTCTTTCATTTTCAAACATAAAACTCAATAAATAAAGCAGATTGGTTCCAGCTTTTGATGACGAAAGATCAACCAAGTCCACAAGAACAGAAAGAAATTAATAGAGGGAGAGAGGGACAGACCGCCAAACATATCTCAATCTTCGACAAATATTAGAATCCATTAATTGGTGTTTCTTGTTTTTCTAATAAAAGAAATAAATAAATAAATTAAAATATTTAAAATACCCTAAATTTCTCTTTTGAATATTAAAATTATTTCACAATTATTTTAGCAATAAATTAATTAATTAAATATAATTTTTGACTATTAAAAAATAATAACAATAATTAATAAAGTGGGCCTATGAAATGAAATTGCCATTTCCTTTTTTTTGTCGGTACGTAAAATATAAATAAATGAATAAATTATTATAAAAGCCGTAGGGTTTCAAAACGCCATGCTTCATGGTTTGCAGTCGTTGTCACTCGCTCCCACCGTCTCCGAATTGACCCCAAACCTGCAACCCAGTACTCTTATTCTTCTTCTTCTTCTTCTTCTTCTCTCTCTCTCTCTCTAAGAATTTGCAGAGAAAGTATCGTTAAGATGAAAGGAGAGCAACCCCCTCGAAAGAAGCTTGCGACCATGGTCTTCCTTAGACTAGTAAGACCAACAATCTACTTTCTTCTCCTCTTGCTGGCCTACTTCTTCGGTTACTATTCATCTCCTTCTCATCTCTCTCCATCTTCTTCTTCCTCCTCTGAAAAGCCGTCTCTCTCTCTAACCCGCAATCCCTCCTCACAACTCGCTCAATTCCAACTCACCAAAACTCGCTGCCCTAACCCACTTCCCACCCACCAAATCCACCAGACTGTTCTCGACAAAGTCTTCGATGGAGTTTCACCGTACAAAAACTTCCCTCCTCCGCTCGCCGCCGACCTCCTCCGCCCCAAGAAAATCAAAGGCTGGGGCTCCACCGGCGCCGTCTTCGAGAACTTAATCCAGCAAGTTAAGCCAAACATCATAATCGAACTTGGCTCGTTCCTCGGCGCGTCGGCAACTCACATGGCTTACTTGACTCGCCGTCTCGGGCTGAGCTCCGTCATCCTCTGCATCGACGATTTTCGCGGATGGCCGGGATTCCGGGACCGGTTCAAGGAGATTTCCATGTTAAACGCCGACGTGTTACTATTATACCAGTTCATGCAAAACGTTGTCGCCATGAACTCATCGGATTCGATTCTTCCGATCCCATTCTCGACGAGCTCGGCTCTTGATATGCTCTGCGAGTGGGGCATCTACGGAGATCTGATCGAGGTCGATGCAGGACATGACTTTAACTCAGCCTGGTCGGATATAAATCGAGCCTATCGAATATTACGGCCCGGAGGAGTAATCTTTGGCCATGATTACTTCACGTCGGCGGACAAGAGAGGAGTTAGAAGGGCTGTAGATTTGTTTGCTAAAATCAACGGCCTGAAAATCAAAGTAGATGGACAACATTGGGTCATCACTTAAATCTAGTAAAGTGTTTGTCTTCATGGTTGATTCTCGTACTGTGTCAAGCATGTAAGTAAGACGAGAAACAACGTTGTCATTTTTTTTTTCTAAAACGAGTATTTTTATTAGGTTTTGGTTTAATCAATAAACTTAAGGTTTTAATCTAGTTTTCACGTGCCGATCAGACTCGATTTTATTTCAAAATAGAACTGGAACCGGAACTCACCAGTCTTGATTTTTAGAACTGGAATTGGAACCAATGATTTCGGTTATGTTCTAGCTTTAACTCGGTTTAATTTTATATTTTAAAATTTTAAAATATAACAATAATATATATTTTTATTATATTTGTGTCAAATTTTAAGTAATTGAGCGGGTTTATTTTATAATCAATTTTAGGATTTATTAAGGTTTGGGTCAGATTTTATTGTATTTTATGCATAAAGACTATCACTGGCCCATAAACGATAGTTTTTAAAAATTAGAATCAATACTAGATTAAAATCAGTGGTTCTGGTCTAACGAAGATCCTATCCAATTTTGTCCACTCTTAATTTTCTTTTCTTTAGTGATCAATTTAGAAAACAATTAAACAAACAAAAGGTCAAGACATTATATTAATTAACCAACAAGCCATGCATTTATTCGGGAATTTTATTTAATTATAAGAAAATTTGGGCTAAAATATCCATGGAAAAAGACATCTTTTAAGATGTTATTTTAAATTCCTAACTAAAATTAGGTCAACGCTTGACAAAAAGATATTATTTTGTAACCCTAAAATTGTTAGAAATTCATGAGATAAGGTTAGATGTAGGGGTGGGCGTCGGATTAGAGTTTTGGATTTGACAAATCGGCTCCAAAACTCAATCTGAATCCCGGCAAAGTTATCGGATCGGATCCTCCGTTTTTCAGAAAGCATTTTGCAGAGAGCGATCCAATATTCATCCTTCCGGGATTGAGTCCCGGCATAATCGACCATCCGCTCTTATATTTTAAAGACACATGAAATGAGATGAATCTAAATTGAAGAATGTGAAAGAAAAGACAATCTCAAAATCTTAAAAATTATCTTCATAGTTCGTAAAACTAAAATAAATAACACCAAGGAACATATGAAAATGACAAAATTTAGCCCTAGATATCTTGATCGTTTTCTCTAGATAATTAACGCCTCTAACTTTACAAAATTTCGATGAACACATCGACACTAAGTAGCATCTAATGTCGGGCACATTCATTCTTCTCCTCTCTCTCTATATCGCTCTCACTCTCTCTTCTCTCATCTTTCTCATTGGAAGGTGTCTTTTGAGGTTAATTTTGATGGTTTTTCGGCAATTGTATCGAGATATGTATGCTCGATATGTAGGCTAGAGAAGCCTTTGTTTTTCTTGTTGTAGACTAAAGGTATCATGGAAGAAGCCATGCCTAAGAAAGCGCCGAGGAAATGCAAGGATTAACGTCGAGATTGTTGTTAAATCGGGGATTTCATTCTAAGAAAAAGATTTGAGGTTAGCGCCCCGAAACCCCAACATTATCTTGAGGTCTAAGTTATTACAGTTGTTTTTATCGTGTTAGAGAGCTTATTTTGTAATGACAGTCGTTCTTATAAAATTGTAAGGTGAATAAAAACTTACCTCTCGAACTATAAAGATAGTTATTGTAAATACCATGAATTTTAAAAATATTCATTGTTTTTAAACTTGAAAATAGATTTAAATGACACCGTGACATCTATTTTGTTAGCAGTTTTCGTCAATTTTGTTAATTTTAATAACTTATATAAAAATAAAGTAAACTGCGTGTGTATATATATATATATATATATATATATATATAGTTACCGCAATTAGCCTCGTAAAAAATAATAATTTTTTTGAAAATTTAAATTTTTTATCACTATTTTTTAATGAAATATGCTAAATATTATGATAAGCGTCATTAAATTAAATAAAAAATATATTGATATAGTGTTTGTTGAAATATTCATGATTCGATGATTGTTACTAGATTATTTTTTATTTTTAATTATTTTCTAATTTAAGTTTTTTTCTCTTTATACAAAAAAAATGCAAAATTTCTCGCCCACAGAGCCCCACACCCCAGCCCGACAACATGTGAGAGAGTTAATCATAGTGACTCAGCGACCCAGAGATAGGAGGCCTTAACCTGATGTCCCAAGGAGTTATCTCAATATTGAGGGTAATAACTCTCACACGCTCTTTATATTAAATCTATTATCTCTGAGCCAACTGAGTTTAAGTTTAAGTTTCTCCATTTGCATAGATGTGACTTATTGCTCTCCTTTTTTAGCAAAGTAGGAAGGATTCGTGATTCAATAATTTGTTCTTGTCAAGGCTTCTGCTCGACTTGTGGGGCCAACTTAGGAAAATTAATTAAATTTCCTTTCAATAATTCAAATAATTCCTTAGTTTTTTATGTCACGGCGGGTCAGCTATCTAGGCCATTAAAATAATCTCTAGGTTCAGTTTTAAATAATTTATTTATTGTTTAATGTTCTTATAGAACGTGACAAAAGTAAATATAAGGCACGTGTTATATTCTACTAGGAATAATAGATACGAGCAATTACTAGCAAAACCATATTGAAACTGTAAATTAGAACATAATTACCTATATTGGTTTTAATTTTTATGGGTCGATGCTGGTTTTTAAAAGTTAAAGACCGTGAAATCGGAACTGGGACCGTGAGTCAAACGAATTGTGAAATCGAACAAAATCTGACTTAAATCTAATAAAATTTAATATAAATATTAAAATTGGTTATAAACTCGCATAATTACTTAAAACTCGACCTAAATATAATAAAAATATATTTATTATTATATTTAATTTTTTTAAATATAAAATAAAACTGAGTTAAAATTAAAACGGAACTGGAACCGTTGATTGCAAAAATTTAAAACTGTGAATTTCGATTACGGTTCTATATTAGGATAAAACCCGTGACGGATAGGCCCGGGAAATGTAGTTGCTTAAAATTAATTTATTTTTAAATTAGTGAAGAAAAAGAAAGAAATTATTTAATGATTTGAAAATTATTTAATTATCAAACAAAAATTATTTAATTTTATTGGTGGTTAAAAGAAAACAATTGACCCAAATCATTGCTACCTAAAACATAGATAGATCAGTTGTTCGTCGTCTTCCTCAGATTCAAATATTTTGATTTGTCCAGCTTTTATCCATCCATGATGGATTTTCTGGCCTTTCTTCTTCGACCACCAACCTGTCTCACTATTTTTGTAAACTGGCCATCGTCGTCATAAGTGCTACAGATGTGTAATAATGGTGATTATTAACAAAAAAACGATTACAGATCTGCAGTATCAGTTGCAGTCATGTATAATTTGCAGAAAAAACTTCCTCCAATCTTGCGTGAATGGTGGGATTTAGATTCTGACCGTCTTCGTTTCTCAGTTCCTCCGGGACTTGAACGACTACATCTTGAAGCATGAGGTCGTTTATGCAGAATAAGCTCCCATGGCGGATGTGAAGTCCTAGGTCTTTAAGAGTACTCATCAGCTTCGCCGGCGGGTGGCTCATCTTTTCCGATTGAACTCTGATGACCGCTTCCGAACCAAAAACGTTAACCTCCACGACTGGCGTTGAGGGTCGAGCTCTTTCCGGCTTTGTTTGATCTACCGTCGAAGTAGTGGCGCTCTGGTTATCGACGACTTCTGTCGATTCTAGTTTTGATTTCTTCATTTGTGTTCCAAGATTTGCTTCCAGCTCTTCGATCCTTGCTTTGAGCTTGTTGATGTAGGAGACAGCGTCGGAGAGTACGGAAGCTTTGTCCATTCGAGTAACGTTCGGGACCACTGCTCGGAGAGAGTAGAATCGCCGGTTCATTTTCTCCCGGCGCTTTCGCTCGGCTTCCACGTGGTTTAACGGCGTTTCTCGGCCGTCGCTGGGTTTCCGGCCACGTTTCTTCGGGGCTCTTTGCTTGTCATTGGAAGTTATAAGTGGGAAAGTGTTGGCTGAATCTGAGAAATTAAGGTTTAAACGAGAAGATTTGAGGCTCGATCTATTTGCTTGTACTTCTTCTTCTTGTTTTTCTTCATCTTCGTCTTCTTGGTCCTCGACTCCGGCGACTATTCCAATATCAGCAAACGAGATCTCCCGGTCAAAAAAGGGGCTTGCGGTGTTGGGTTTTTCAGGATCTGTTATTCCGGTGCCGGAAAGGTCGGATCCGAAGAGAGAAGTGGCTTGCCGGAGTAAGTCCAAGTTTTCTTCGATATATTCCGGCGAGCCCATTTCGAGAATTCCGGTGGAAGTTGGAATGCAGACTAATGTCTGAATTCCGTGCATATAAGCTTCTCTAGCCCTATCGCAGTTGTAGAGATGAAGCTTTGTACCGCCACTCAACCAGACAACCTCACCGGAACTGTAGGCTTTTCCCGGCACACCGTCACCGGGATAAAACGATCGAGTAAACGACACAATGTAAAACAGTTCTTCCTCAGTCATATCTTCATCTAAACACAAAGAGTGGACGTCGGAGATTTCCGGCCTCTGAGATGAAACACTGCCGTCTTTCCCGGCGAGGTGAAGATTGCCGGATCTACTTTCACGGCCGTGAAAATAGCCATTTTCGCCGGACAATAAGAAGCGGCCATTATCGTCGAACGAGGTTGTCCAGAAAATGGCGTAAGCCCAGCGGTGAGACTGGTTCTTGACAATGATTTGCAGCTTTTGCTGGAGGGACAACGGGGAAGGGAGAGAGAGGGAAGAGGTTGAAGAAGGAGAGATGATGACGTCATCCATGGGAGTTGAGAGAGAAGAATGAGTTGGGAGTGTTGGAGAGAGCTGAATATCCAGTTGCAGGGAACATGTGTGTTTCCTCTGCTTTCAATAATTACACCGGCTCCCCATCTTCATTCCTTGTCCCTTTCCCTTGCCTTCCTCCCTTCTCTTAAACTAAACCTAGTATCATCTCTCNCTCTCTCTCCCTCTCCCTCCCTCTCCCTCTCTCCCTCTCTCTCCCTCTCTCCATTTTGCTACCATTTTGTCATACTTGTTTTTGTTAGAGGGTAAGCACTAATCTCCTAAGATTGTAATTTTTGTAAAAATAAATAAATATTCAAACTTTATTACATGAAAATAAATTATACTCATCATCAAGTCCCAAAGGGGGCCCCCAACCCTCTTTGCTAAACAATTTTCGTTTTCAACATAAATGCTTTTGTCTTTTTAAAATCTTCGGCCCTTGTTGCACAATTAGCCAAAACCCTAATACCACTTTTCTGTTTAAGCGAGTAATTAATTGAGTAAGAAACCACTGTATGGCTTACATTAAACCCTAATATCATTATTATATGGAGTAAGTAATTAATTTGAGAATTCTCGTGTAACTAGTCTAGTTCTATTTGAGTTTCTTGTTTTGAGAAAACGTTGAATTTAGGTTTGTTTCGAATCCTTTGCATCATTTGGAGTAGATGTATGCAAAACCAGGCCATAACCATAAACCAGACCAGAACTGCCTGTTTTAATCTGGTCTTTGTTCTAATTTGTAAAAAATCGTGATTTATTAGCAGGTTCCGGTTTTTATGAGTAAAAAAGCGTGA
Organism: Begonia fuchsioides; assembly: GCA_003255005.1. Taxonomy (NCBI): domain Eukaryota; kingdom Viridiplantae; phylum Streptophyta; class Magnoliopsida; order Cucurbitales; family Begoniaceae; genus Begonia; species Begonia fuchsioides. Next base: position 678,451 of record QAOC01039321.1, on the reverse strand, counting down.
AATTGGAATCGGAACCGCATGTCAAAAAGTTCTAAAATCGAGTAAAATCCGACCCAAACCCTAATAAAATTCTATATAAACTATAAAATTAGTTATAAATCTTCCCAATTAATTAAAATTTTAACTAAATATAATATAATATATATATTATTGTTATATTTTAACTTTTTTAAATATAAAATAAAATTAAGTTAAAACTGGAATTGAACGACGGTTCCGATGCCGGTTCCGAAAATCCGGAATCATGAGTTTTAGTTCCAGTTTTATTTCAGGATAAAACCGGGTCGGACCGACCCGAGTCAATCCTAATTTGGAGAGTGTGGTGGATTTAACTTGTCTAATACGGTTGTAATTTTTAACCCTCACAATCGTATGATTTTATGCTATTCTCGAGTTCAAAAGCTACATACCAAGTGACTTTTCACGCATACATGCCTTTCTTTTTTTTTAATTTGCTAATTTACAAAACCCTAAATTTTTAGGCTAAAGATCTCTCTCCAAACCCTAGACTTTTTCTAGCTTGGCCGCTTTTGTACCCAAAAGGCGAAATCCCTCGCCCCTAGGGCCCTCACACCCCAGCCCGACAGTTTGTGAGGAGGTTAAATCACGGTGACTCAACGACCCAGAGATATGAGGCTTTTACCTGATATCCCAAGGAGCTACCCCAACATAAGGGTAAAACCTCTCACACTAGGATAGCGCATGCGTCGAACCTACGCTCTTGTACATAATCTACCATCTCTGAACTAACTGAGCTATGCCCGTGCGGGCTAGCTGTGCCCCTTTTGAACCTAGAGAGAAGCGTACATGCGTACATTATTATTGGTGCTGTTCTAGTCAAGTGTTCTCCAAAAATGAAGCAGTGATTACTAGTCGTTGTATGCGAAGAGATGGCACGATTTACAGTGGGCATTATCTGTGACTCTGTGACTTTTTCTTTTTATCTTCTTACTTTAAAGGTGGTCACTTTTCCAACATAGTTTGGCATAAAAATAAACGTGTCTTTTTTATAATTTTTAGTTCATTAAACAAATAAAGTATGGAGATGTAATAATAACTTCATGTGATTCTTTGTCAGCCATAGTCATGAGAATATTCTTAAAAAAGAAACAAAACCGTCTATTCATAGAAAATGGTAGATAATTACACCAATTTCGAAATATGTACATAAAATTGCAGAATTCTTAAAAAAAAAAAGAACAAACGGTCTATTCATAGAAAAATGGTAGATAATTGTTAAATTTAATGGGTGAGCTATGAAGTTCTATGTCTCAATATCTAGTTTCTAATAGTTCAAGTTTCAGATCATTTCAATCACTGTGGAAGAAGTTATGATCATTTTAGTAACGAAATGTCAGAAATTATTATGAGAGTTTTAGTAATAAAGAACCTAAAAATTACTATTTTATTTAATTTTATTTGTAATGTTATTTATGTCACTTTTGTATTATATATAGTGACTGGACGAAATAAAAATAAAGATAAGAGTCTACAGATATGAACGTAGAATTGCAAAAAATTGAATCTGGATAAAATAATTTGCTTAAATTGGAGCTTTATTGGAGCAAAAATGGCAGCTTTGAGATCCTAGAACCTTGATCCTACAAGAACTTTTACAAAGTCTTGCAGAATTAGGTCATTTATGGACTTCCATGCTGGATTTGGAACCGTAGAGTTCTTTGTGCCGTCATCAAACTAGATTCTTGGTGGTTCCGATGCCACCATCTTAACGTTCACTTCGAGCTTTGATTGTTCCGTTTTGCTTGCCTTTGTTTGATCTACGGGGGAAGCGCTGGCGCTGTGATTATCAGTGGCCGAGCTTCAATTTTGTTGAGTATTAAACTCAATGAATAAAAATAATAAAAACTTGTCAGTTTTTTATGACAGATTTTATGGACTTTTGAAATGGTAAACAGTCAGCAAATTTAATGTATGACCTATAAATTGCAATATTAAATTTACCTTTTTATTAAATTTATTTTCTTACTTCTTACCGTATTACACATTTCATTTCATTTAATACTTAAATTACTCGTATTTCATTTAATACTTAAATTATTCGTATTTCATTTCTTATTTTATTTTAGACTTATTGATTATTAAGTTGAAAATTATTATCTAATTTGAGTATTCAGCTCATCCCATAAAATGAATTATTGAAGACAATTATCTATTGTCACATCAATATTAGAAACGAAGAATTATCTTTTAGATTTTTATTAATTCGAGAGTTATATAAAACATAGATATAAAATGAGTATCCAAGATATGTGTCTAGTTGTAAAATGTTACGGGCAAAATTCAAATATCGATTATGATGAAGATTTTGTTCTGATTGCAAGAATAGAGACAATTCAATTTTTTTTATTTTAAATTACACGACTCGAGTAGTTAATTTATCAAATTAACTTAAAATTAATATTTCGCGTTGACCTAAAAATCGAAAGAATGAACTATTTTTATCCATCTCTTCCGATTTGGAGGAAACCCATTGTTGTTAGTGTTTCTAAAGCCATGGAAACAGCCATCTCCCCATGACAAGTGGGCCCGACCGCCATTGATACTAATAGAGGTTTGCCAGAATGAAATAAGTCTTAGGATCTCGAATAACGACAACGATTAAAGAGACAAAATAAGAGAAAGATACACAGATGATTTGTACTTCCGCAACGGTATCATCAACAAATATATTAAGGATTTTACAGAATTAAAGTTACATGGATGAGCCTAAAAAAAACAGACTATCATGAAACCGACGCATATTGGAGCAACAAATCCGCCATGGCTGGACTGTAAGCGGAGATGAGACCGTCGAAGAGGACACGGTGGAAAGTCCGCCATGGCTACTAAATAGTGAAGTAAACCAGTAAAAATGGTGAAGTGACAGCCTGCAAAAATAAAGTATCAAACGAGATGTGAGGTCCATGATCAATTTCATCGTACGTTTTGCTTTCATGGATCGTCCTTCTCTTCCCGCTACCATCCATAGACGTCGCCTTCGCTCGTTTATCCTTCTTTGTGCTTTAGAAAAAGCTTCCCCGGTCATCAATGGCGGATTGTCGAATTCTCAGGGCCGGTTCGAAAGCCGATGAAAGAACCAGGCGTAATTTGATAGCTAACCCTCAAGTTGCCGTTTCAGTCTGCATCGATTCGACAACCTAGGCAGTTTGGGATTCCTCGTCTTCCTCCTCGGTCACATGGAGTTTGTCTTACCCTCGGCCTGTGGTCCTTACATCACACGTTCTAAAACTTATACTATATTAATCAAATCTCAATCATACTCTAATCGGACCACAACCCTAAACTACATCGCAACCCTAGTTTAATTTGGTCTTAATTCTAATTTTAAAAAAAAATCATGATTTATGGGCATTGCCGATTTGTAAGCACTGACCCAATTACTTAAGACTCGACCTAAATATAATAAAAAACTCAATCCAAACTCAGATAAAACTAGATATAAATCCTAAAATTAGTTATAAACACATCCAACTACTTAAAACTCGACTCAAATATAATAAAAAATTATATTTTAATTTTCAAGATAAAATTACGTTAAATCAGCCTGTGGGGACCATTTCATAAAGTTTTAAATTCATTTAAAGCACCTGTATGAGTTTTGTTTCTTCCACGGACTAGGGCATGACGAGATATTTTGATTGTAGTTTTGATAATAGAGTTTAATCTTCTGCTATTAATTTTAACCACCATAGAACGTCGATGATCAACTATTCGAAGCACGCAACCGATCGATCGCGTAAATATGAATTGAGGAAGGAAAGTTCTTGTTTCCACACTTGATAGTATGTTTCGATTCGGTTTTCCTCGACGCGGATATGAAAAAATGAGTGGAAATTAAATTAAAGTTATATAATTTCGATGAAAATAAGAATGAAATATAATATTAATGTAGTTATGTAACATATTAGATGAAAAATAATGCTAGATCCAAGTCTTTTTAAGAGATCATATGCCCATAAATGGAGGAACAAAACAAACCGCTGATCAATCTTGCTTAGTAAATGAAAAATGTATGCAGCGGAACATCATTGCCACTTTTTGAAAATTGGGACCTATAACCGGTTTAAAATTGATTGTTCTAGTTTGGACCATGGTTTAAAATCGACTTTCGTCTCTTTACTACCTTTCAATTGATAGAACTCTTCTGACCGATCTTTTTCGGTAAGTCACATCCGACCAAGGAGTGTCAACTCTCGTCGAGCGATCGGTGAATCATATTTGAGCGTTCCCTCGAGATCTACCGAGCTTAGCCACTCAATCACTCGAGCGTCTAAGTTGCCTCGCCACCCACCTTCATAAACCTTCTGAATCACGCCCGCCTCCTTCCCGAGTGGTATTTTCCTTCTCGCTTTTTCATCCTTACTGCGCCGCACTAGTTTACCGAGACCACAATTGTCCGGCTACTCGAGTGCATGCTTACTTACCTCGTCAAAATCCACATATCTTCTTGATAGCGCAGCCTTGACCTTCGAGCATACATCTTTTCACGATAAGTGGAACATTACTTGATCTGCGTTGTGCTAACCTATCGGTTGCACATCATTTGTTCACATTTTTCTTCCATCTTAAATGCATGTCGAGAACCTTTCAATGTCCACGGGTAGTGGTGAGCACGGGCCTGACCGGGCTAGTTTTATTCTAAAATAGAACTACAACTAGAACTCGCATTTTTGAATTTTTAGAAACGTCACTGAGACCAACGTGTATTATTATTATACAAATGAACGTGTCGAGCTGAATTGATGTAGTTAAAGTATATTTGATGTATTATAATTAAAAATTTATTATAAATTCTAGCAATTATAGTATGAAATGTCAAAAAATATATTAAAAAAATAAATTTAATATTTTTAATATGATATTATCAAAGTCTTAGCAGCTCATTAAATATCGCGAAAGGATTTAGTAAAACTCTCGGAAAAATGAAAATAAAATCCAGACAAAGTGAAGTAGACACCTCGTCAAAACAAAAAAACCAATCCGTAATTGACTAGGGCTTGGGTCAAACTCAAAAACGTCTCCCATGGCGGACGGCCTTCGTTGAATGTAATCCCAAGTGAAAATGAAGTTTGACTATTCATGGATTCTACCGTTGCAGCTTCGCAGAAGGCCAGATGGAGAAGAAAGGTGGTCGATAAACCTCCACGGATTCCTCTCGTTTTAAAAGGGGAGAGAAGCTGGTCATTCTGCGAGGTTTCCCTTTCTTCTTTCCTTCTCTCTCTCAAGAAGGAGGAGAGAGAAAGAGAGAGGAGAGATGGGAAGAGCTCCTTGCTGTTCTAAAATAGGGTTACACAGAGGGCCATGGACTCCTAGAGAAGATACACTGCTCACTAACTATGTTCGAGCTCACAGCGACGGCCATTGGAGATCACTCCCCGAGAAAGCTGGTAAGCTTTTTTCCATCTCAACGTTCTTCTTTTACCCATTTTTGTTTTTTAAACCTTTGTTTTTTTTTTCGTTTCTTGCAGGCCTGCTTAGGTGCGGAAAGAGTTGCAGGCTAAGATGGATGAACTATCTAAGACCGGACATAAAAAGGGGAAATATAACTTCCGACGAAGACGACCTAATTTTCAGAATGCATTCTCTTCTCGGCAACCGGTGGTCGCTCATCGCCGGCCGGCTACCTGGGCGAACCGATAACGAGATAAAGAACTACTGGAACACCCATCTTAGCAAACGGCTCAAAAACCAAGGGACTGAGCCTCGTTTCCCGAAAACCAAAAGCTCCAAAACCCAATCCTCTATCCATGGCAGAAACACGAAGAACAACACGAGCAAAGCAACGATAGAACCAGAGAAGCCGAAAGTTCATCTCCCAAAACCGACCAGAATAACTTCCAGGTTTTTGCCCAGAAACGATAGTTCAGAGTTCAATTTAACGAGTGGCTCTCCTGGGCAAGAGAAAGAAAGTGAAAACTTCCCATCTTGGAGTTTCAGAGACGAAGAGCACAGCAATGGCGTCGGATTCTTCATCGGAGCAGAGAATTACGACCACCTGATCAACATCGGTGCCGATTTCAGAGACATTCCTCCGGCGACCAGCAACTTCGAGAAACACTACGAGGAGTATATTCATCTTCTCAAAACCGATGAAAATCAAGGTGATTTAGACTCATTTCCCGATCTTTCAAGTATTTTACTTTTTTCGAGAAGTTTATAGTAATCTTAGTATATTCTAGTTTTAAAATAAAGATCGGAAGTTCCACCTTCAATCCCGACGAATCAATTAGGATTGTTAGCTCGCTAAACTCGAACGGAACTATAAACACAATTAGAATGTTGATTTTAATTTAATTTTTGTTTTAATTTTTAAAAATAACTTAATAAAATTTAATATAAATTTAAAATTGATTATAAATCCTACCTAAATATAATAAGAAATATATTTTATTATTATATTTTAATTTTTTTAAAATATAAAATAAAATTGAGTTAAAGCTATAACGGAATCGGAACCGCTAGTTTCGATTTCAGTTTTAAAAATTCAGAACGGTAAGTTCAAATTACGATTCTATTTTGGGATAAAACCAGGTCAGCATATGCACACCCTTAATAATGGTACCATCGAAATCATGTACATGTATTCATGCACGTGTATTTCAATTGTACGCTACATGATTATGTATATAATTACAATATTTTGTCACGTTGTATTCTTCTATATCTATTTTCGGGACGGGGAAAGAAAATGGTGGCTGATTAAACAAAACTATCACGATGAAAACGATTCTAAGATAGTTATCGGCTGTATTTCTCCACTATTGCTGTGGATCTTAAAATAATACCATACACTATGAACGGGAGAGTGAATTTTTGAACTCGGTTCAAACTAAAAGACGAAGACTCGAACTTAAAATATGTAACAAATAATCGTACATGAGAGTATAGTGTGTGATTCCCAATTTGAAATAACAATTAATCATTTGAAAATTTATATGGATTAATTTAAAAGAACTAAATTTTCAAATGATTAATTGAAATAAATGAATGAATGATTTAGTAGTTCTATCTAGATTAAATAAATAAAAGAACCAAAGAATTGAAAGCAACCCGCTTCTATTAAAAACATTGACGATAATGTTTCAAAAATAGAGTGGTCGCTGAATACTTTGAACATTTATGGTATTTTCACTGAACACCTTAAGCGAATTTTTCGATAACTAATACTTTAAACCTTTTGGTTTTGCATATAAAACTCTTGAAGTTAAAGTTTTTTTTTTTTTTTTTTTTTTTTTTGTAGCGCTAATTTATCATTTTTAAACCTCATTTTTCTTGGTCGCTCATCAAACGGATTTAATTTCAAATATATTTGAGCCATTTATTTTATTTTACAAAATTTAAACTAAAGATAACTTACAATCAATAAGGTTGTGTTAAAAAGAATTTAATATCGAGTTTTTTATGCAAAATAAAAAATAATAATGTGTTAGCTGTCAGAAAAATTCGTCAAGGTGTTGTTCAGAGAAATTAACATTTTATTTTGCTATATTCAAAGTAGCAACTTATTTTAAATTTTTGGTGTCTCTCGATCATTCCATGAATTAGATGGACTCGTGACAAACTACCTTGCTAATATCTCTAGTATACTTTAAGATTAAATCTAATTGCAACTCTAATTTCGCAATTATCGGTTTACTTGTGTGTCGTTCGCGTATTGATTCTTGCTAAAATTAAATTATTCTATATATAAACATATATATTTATGTGGGTATTAATTAATTAATCCAAACATTGAAGGTGTAGTTTAAATTTTAATCATCATAATTCAAGGAAACCAATAAGAGATGAATGAACTTAACATCGTGTTCATCCATGACGAAGAAATCCAAACGCAGATGAGAAATCGAAGGATTTTGAAAGAGACAGAGCTTCGTTTCATCACCTAGCCGTGTAAACTAAAGTGGCTGAAAATTCCTGAACAAGACAATGTAATCGAAGGATTTTCTGTCCGTTAATTTGACGAAGAGGGGAATCCAGAGAAACCCACAATGCAAATTGGAAAAACGATATAAAAAAGACACCATAATTCCGATACTTTCTATGCTATGAAAAATCACCGAGAAAAGAAGCCGCAGAAGAGGAGATTTCTGGGATTTATTGGTCGATAAGGAACGAAGCTAAGCAGCAGGCTCGTCGGGCTCAGATTTCTGGTCAGAATCGAGAGGGCCGGCGGGTCCAGAGTGGATTAGAGAGCGATCGTCGCCGGGATCTTGGACGTCGTCGAGATCGGGGGTGTTGAGATTGATGCAAGAGCAGCGCTCGAGAGAGGCGAAGAAGGCCGAAGCCATGCTGGAGCCGACCCGATTGGCAACCCGATCGAGATTCTCACAGGAAAGAAAGGAGCTCTTGCTCTCCATTCTTCAGATTTGGATCTCTAAAATGGCGATGGTTGATGAATTACCTAACAAACCACCGACTCAATTGCTTTCTTTTTTGTTGTAATTAATTAAATTAAATTATTTTTAAATATTATAAATAAAATTATTATTTTTCATATTTTTTTATTCAAAATTGACTATTTGGATAGAATTAGACTAATTTTTAATTTTAAAAAAAATTGATGTTAACCTAACTCAAAATTTTAAATCAGATTTGAATTAGATCGAATATACTATCAGATTGAGTTCAAATTTAATTTTATATGATTCGACCCATCAAATCGGGTCGGCTAACCGATAAAATCTAAAACTCTTGAAGAAATAATTAAATTTTAGTTAGTTTAAGTCGATAACTTATAAGTTTGAATATTATAAAACATAATATAAACCTGAACCGAAACCAACTCAAAATTTTGAGTTAGATTTAGATCGGATCGAATATATGATTGGATTGATTCAGATATAATTTTATAAAATCTCTTACTCATCGAATTCGATCTATTTTCTATCAAAACTTGACCCGAATCAACGGGTCTCACTCGTGCCCGCCATTTTCTTGCATGTATCATAGTTAAAAAAGATACATTTATTTACTTTCGCGACAAGTTTGGTTTGATTGTTTTTGGAAAAATGAACAAAGGTAGTTAACATTTGGCTCGGCGTCATACAATTTCTAAAAGGAAATTTTGTCTTTGCTATGATCATGAAGGTAGAGATTGATTATGCTGCCGTCACTCTCATAGATTTATTTTTAGGTTTACAGTCCAAAACATATTGTATTTGGTAGAATGAAAAACAACACTTATATACAGCACAAATATCATTTTTCCAAGCGATGTGAGATTGCACCACCTCACACTTTTCGTCTGGACGAGTCGTCACAACTTCCATGTGTGAGGCTTTCGGATCGCTCGTAAATCAACTAACAAGGCTAACAACAAAGCCTATCAAAACCCTCTACCCATCGGATTCGATCCATATTTATCAAAACCCGACCCGAATCAAGAGGACCCACTCCTCCATCCACCATTTCTTGCATTTATCATAGTTTAAAAATACACATTTGTTTACTTTCGTGTCAAGTTTGGCTCGACATCATACAATTTCTAAAATGTAGTTTTTTTCTTTCCCATGATCATGAATGTAGATTACATATCACAAAATCACTTATTCCCAAACTTGTCGATGAAGAATATTATCGTACAACTATGAGAGATTTTCCAAACTGAGACGTTCTAGTTTTCTTTCTGTAGAAATATTGAAACGATAAAAAACATCTTAACAATAACCTGAGGTCGATTTTCCGTCCATTGGTGAACCGGACCAGTCGCGTCAGTGAACAATTCGAGGCTACAACTTGCGTTCTTTTTTAAAACAATCCCATATCAGGGGACCCCTTTAGATGTCTTAGGATTCCAAAGACGACTTCTGTAATGTCTCTCAATACTCCCACTATAATATCGTCGATTTTGGGTCAGCATGGATCAGGCTTTAGATATTTGACAACTCTAAAGAACATGGGCAAGGCATTTGGTTTTTTTAATCCAATCAACTTATGGTTTAATCTTCTCGGTTGGATTAGGTCGGTTTTGTCCATCCTATGGACAACCGGTTAGAATTGATCATATTTTTGAAAACTAAATTAAATCTACAACGAATGCTCATAGGCCATAGCAAGAACGTCCCCGCCCAAAATGGTTTGTGTCGGAGCTTCTTAGGGTTGTCATTTTAAGCTTACATTCCTATGATTTATGGCTTGATTAATTTCATTTTTTCAATATAAAATAATATCTCTTATTTATTTTTTTTCAATAATAATTCTAAAGTTAACATCTTGTCATATTCATATATTCTGACATATCGTTGTGTGATTAGATCAATTCAAATAACTTCTTAATGTACATATTGACATGTCGCTGCATGATTAAATAAATTCAAATAATAAATAATTATTTTTATTTTTATTTTATTAAATATATTTAAATTAATAATAGAACAGCATATACTAACTCTTTTTCTGAAGGCACAAGAATTCGCCAACACATTATTCACAAACTTCTCCGAGTTTATATTATATTATATGATTTTTATATTTTAATTAATATTATTGATCTATTATTGAAAATTTGAATATTATATAAATAATCATTGTTAACTCTAACCTTGATCTAAAAAGCGAAATCTCGCCCTCAGGGCCCCACACCCCGGCCCGACAGCATGTGAGGGGGTTAATCACGGTGACTCAGCGGTCTAGAGATGAAAGATCTTTATCTGACACCACAAGGAGCAACCTCAATATTAGAGGATTAAACTCTCACACTGTGATGGCGTAGACTTCAAACCGTGACTTCTTGATCTAAATCTGTCATCCCTAAATCACTGAGCTATGCTCGTGCAGGATTTGTTAACTCTAACCTACTTTTTCACGCAGCTCATTTATGTGCTTTCAGGTTCCAGCACTTCCTCCCCTTTATCCGATATGGTAAAGCAAAAGGCGGTGCCGCTTTACATTAACGCCATTAGGCCACTATTCCTTTTCTTAATTATAATTAACTGTTAATTACCTTTGATTAATGCTAATCTTAGTGACTTTCCTATTTAGCTTTGTAACAGCTACTTATGAAATATTTTTTACTTAATTGCTATGAATATCATGTTTAATCGATTAATTAAATTAGTTATTTGTATTAGGATCTCATACGAAACCAATTCACGATAGTAGAGATACATATCTTAATTTGATAGTGCATCAAATGTACAAAGTGTTCACGACATTCGATTGTAACTCAGCCTTCTAAATCTCTGTCACGAGACAGTTGTTGTCATCCAGCCAACACAAACATCATTAAAATTAACAAAGAACTATGTTATAACAAAGTTTAAGTTGTACTTTCATAATTTGATCAAGCTCTTTCTAATTAATTATTGTGTAGAATATCTTATAACTATGAACTTTGAAAAAATATATAAAAAATCTCGAACTTTAAAATTTATTAACGAAACTTTGACGGCGTCGGATTGGCCACAGCCTGGGTGCCGACTGAGGTTCAGCCACGTGAATCTATTTTATATTTTCTCTTGTCATTATTTTTTATATTTTCAAAGTTAGAATTTTTTTTAATATATTTTCTCTGAGTTTTAAATTTTTCAAATATTTTCTGCTATTTATTTTTTGATTTTTTTTTCTGAAATTTGAATTTATTAATTTTCTGAATTCTGAAATTAAATTCAATTACATTAAAAAAAAAATGCGTCTGTCACCCCTATTTAGAAGTGGGCAGCTCGAACCAACCTTAAAATTCGAACCAACCCAAACGGTTTGGGTCGGATTTGGGTCGAGCTTTGGTTCAAATAATCAATTTTAAGTTGAGTTCAGTTATGGCTATTTTGGTTCGGTTTGGTTTTCGGTTTTTGTTCGAAAATCCAAACCAAACCGAAAATCTAATGTCTTGTAAAAGGCGGTCGACACTTTGCAAAAGGCGATCGACAGTTTGCAAAAGACACCTTGTATTTGCGGTCGATAATTTACAATGTATTTATATTTATAATTTTTTTTAGTTTTATATATGAACCGAACCAAACCAAACCAATCCAACCTGAAACTGATTGATTTAAGTCGATAATTTTTTTTTTGATTTAGGTCGAGTTTTGAGTTCTCATTTTAACTAAAAAGTGAGGTGACAACCGGATACAACCCAGACGGTGCCCTCTACCCTATCCCTTGTTTTCTGTTTTCACACTCCTTTTTCCTCTTCCGTATTTATTACCACCGCTTCACCGTCTTTTCCTCTGGTTCTGCCTTTTTATCACCACCTCCTCCGGCGCATCTTCTCCGCCGTAGCCATGGAAGCCAGAGCAGGAGCTCTCTTTCTTCTCCTTCTCTTACCCGCCATTTCTCTCTTTTCTCCCTCCACCGCCCTCTCCAACTACCAAACCGTAGTACTCAATCCCCTCCCCAATCCTCAGACCCTTTCATGGCCGGGACTCGTTTCGGATTCCGAATCTCAAACTGCCCCAGAAACCGCACAATCTTCGACCACCCTCACTCTGCCGCTGCAACATCTTGATGCTTTGTTCACGGACGCAAACCCCGAGGATCTTTTCAAGCTCCGGCTTCGGAGAGACGCTCTTAGAGTAAAAACCCTGAGCTCGCAGGTCGAAGCGCGGAACCGGAGTCGAGGACCACCCGCTGGCTTCAGTAGCTCTGTCATCTCCGGGCTAGCGCAGGGGAGTGGCGAGTATTTCACGCGTCTAGGCGTCGGTACTCCGGCGAGGTATGTCTTCATGGTTTTAGACACTGGAAGCGACATTGTTTGGCTTCAGTGCGCTCCATGCAAGAAATGCTACTCGCAGACTGATCCCGTCTTCGATCCGAGCCGATCCAGATCCTTCGCCGGAATCCCTTGCAGATCCCCCTTGTGCAATCGACTCGACTCGCCGGGATGCAATTCTCGCCAGAAATGCCTTTACCAGGTCTCTTACGGCGACGGTTCGTACACCATCGGCGAGTTCTCGACCGAAACCCTAACTTTTCGAGGCACGAAAGTTCCTCAAGTTGCGATTGGTTGTGGCCACGATAACGAGGGTTTGTTCGTCGGAGCGGCGGGGCTCCTCGGACTCGGCCGTGGAGGGTTATCTTTTCCGTCCCAAACCGGCCACAAGTTTAACCAGAAATTCTCCTATTGTTTAGTCGACCGCTCCGCCTCTTCTAAACCGTCCTCCGTCGTCTTCGGCGAGCCGGCCGTTTCCCGGACCGCCCGGTTCACTCCACTTCTCCGAAATCCTAAACTCGACACTTTCTACTACGTCGAACTCATCGGAATCAGCGTCGGCGGCGCGCGAGTCTCCAACATATCCGCGTCGCTTTTCAAACTCGATCCGGCCGGAAACGGCGGAGTGATTATAGATTCCGGTACGTCGGTGACTCGGCTGACTAGACGGGCGTATACGGCTCTCCGGGACTCATTCCGGGCCGGAGCATCTCACTTAAAGCGCGGACCAGACTTTTCGCTCTTCGATACTTGCTTCGATTTGTCCGGGAAAACAGAGGTGAAAGTACCGACAGTTGTACTCCATTTCCGGCGAGCTGACGTCGTACTTCCGGCAAGTAATTACTTAATTCCGGTGGATGGTAGTGGCACCTTCTGTTTCGCATTTGCAGGGACGATGAGCGGATTGTCAATAATCGGAAACATCCAACAGCAAGGATTCCGAGTGGTGTACGATTTAGCGGGTTCCAGAATCGGGTTCGCTCCCGGTGGGTGCGAGTGAAAGAGGAGACCCTCGGCCAGTCGCCGGCGCGTGAATCAGGAAGACGAATATTCCGGCGAACATATGAAACATTGAAATGCTTTGTTGGTACAATTTGCAGAGAATGTTTCCCTAGATTTAAAATTATAATCTATTTTTATTTAATATTATATGTTCTTATATTAATAATTATATAATTATTTTAAATATAATTAATTCAAAATTATTTTATTTTAATTAGAATATAATTATAATTGAGTACTAACAACGCCTCATGAAATTTTAAAATTAAAATATATAAATTAAAATTTATTTTTTTAAAAAATTAAAATGAACCAGACCAAGTCCACGGACTATCCTCCGCCATTCAACGATAAATGGAAGCCCTCGAGGGTTGTTCTTAGCCATCGGCTCTTCGTCGATTGGCCTAAAAACAGATATCGACTTTCTCTCTATCGAGTCCAACATGAAATACGCTCCAAAGACGCGATTGGATAATTTCCACTAGCTAAATAACTAATCACCCATCGAGTTGATCAAATCACATATTGTGAGAGAGAATTCAATCTTGGAACTATTCCGAGGTGAGAACTTTGGTGACTCTATATTTCCATGTTCGTCTAATTGTAGTGCGCCGATAGACGATTCCATGTTCCCTCGACAGGTTTAGTTCGAACTTCGCTCCTCCACTAACAACTCTGAATCATCAATCGAACATATACCAAAGATCATACGACGGCTGTATCATTTATCAACAAACTATCTCGATGTTACCGTCATTCGTATAGAAGAAATTAAGGATTCGAACCAACTAGAAATTTGATCAATTGAAAATTGTTCTTTCTATGCTGCTGTCCAAAAATTTCTGATGCACATTGCAAATCAAAAACCAAGAACAACATTCAGTTAAGGCCTAAACATCAGAAGCTGAGAGTTTTCTACGATAGTCAAGTTAAAAGGAGTCAATGAAGAGCAATACTTTCATGTAAGACTAGAACCTCCTCGAAGAATGCGAGGACCCTTTTGAGGAAATTAGAAACACCATCTGACCAATCAAGATCAACGGAAGGGGGCACCAAACTAGACCCCATTATTTGCAATTGAATTCAGAAAGGCAACCATTGAGAGGCCGACAAGATCACTTCGAGAAGCAATTTGTCATATGATATTAGCAAATCATTCACCTCTAATAATTGGAGAAGAAGGCTGGTCAGGAGGAGACTGTTGAGAAAGGCTTCTTCCATGGAACCTCTGATCATCAAATGCAGAACCCATTCGACCGACTTCATTCACCTGCTATGTATCACTTATGCTAGAGTAACCAATAGGTCCAAGAGATCCAAACTCAAGCTGTTCTTGTGTTGGTGCATAGCCAGTATTTTGATCATAAGGATAAAGCATCACAACAGAATGAACATTGGGCCCGTTCGAGGCCCGAACGTTGGGCCCGTTCGAGGCCCGTGAATTTGCATTTAAGCCTGGCAAATGATACATGCCATAAGCCATAGTAGAAGAACTACTACGATTGGAATTCGATTGATGCCTAGAGCCCCAAGGTCTTTCAGCTCGGTTTTCACTAGAAATTGTTCGATCCACCCTTAAATTTACCTTCTCTGCTTGGTTTCGACCATGATTTCTCCCTCCTCTTGACTTTGCGACATTCCAATTATCTTCTTTATCACTCTGATGGTCACCAACGCTGTAATGTCCCCTTCGGCCACTCCGGTCTCGAAAAGAGGCCACTTTCTGAAGCGAATTGGCAAAGAAGATTCTTAGATCAAATAAATCAACAATTAAAAAGCATATCTTCATGATCCATAAAAAAGATAGACAACCATACGAGCAATATTTAACAAAAAATAATATTAAATTTACATCCTTAACATATATTCTTATAGTAGACGCTGACGTGTTGAGTTGTGACATGATTAGTTAAAGTATACTTAACGTATTACGATTAAAATAATTATTTATACTATTTATTTTATCAGTCACAATCCGACCATCAGCGTACACAATAAAAAATATGTTAAGAAATAAAATCTAACCTTACCACAGTCAACTTTTCAAGGTCATAAAGCCATAAAAAAAGTGTGTACATAATTCAATGTTTCCAAAAACTACATAGTTCGATATTTAATAAAATCCTCACAGCTAAGATTCACCAGAAAGGAGAATGACCTAGGCAAATGCGCTTAAAAGAAGAGCAAGTTTTCTAAAAGGTCTACATTTCATACACAAGCAATCCAAGACAGTCAAATTAACACACCAAACTACAAACAAAGTAGAGAAATATCTTGCTTACAGGATTTGGCAGGTAGGTCCCGGTTCCACTGCGATATCTAGGCATTTCATTAGCATAACGCTGAAATACAGTGGCGGGTCGATTAGAAACTGGTTGGAAAGGAGGAATAGCTACCACACGAGACCCATAACCGAGAGTGATCGGACTCATGTTGCTCGGAAGAGGTCTTCCAGGACCATCCCATGGATAATGACCTGGCAAATAAACAGGAGGTACAACAATGGGTGATGGGGAAGCTACAGATGGAGACCTAGAACCTTGGCAAAACCGTCCATATTGTAAATTTTGCAAATGCCTAGAAAAATCGCTGTTGAGAATATCGCCTTTGGGATCAGCAGGCTCAATAGAAGTAGCTATTCGAGGAGAAAAAGAGCTTAACAACTCTGGCTGATCATGTCTAATAGATTTGTCAAACTTTTGACCAGAATCACTTTCGAGCAACTCATCCCCACCAAAACGACTTGTAGACATGTCACTTGTTCCATCGGCCGAGAAATTACAAAATGGAAGCATTGTAACAAATGGAACTGGTGGGCCCGTGGGATAAAATGTAAAAGGAACAACACCTGCGTTATCATTACCTCTATGTTGGGAAGGTGGACCTAAGAGCATTGGACCAAGAGGTAGCACAGCCTCAGATCCACTTGATTGGGCCATCTCATATCCAGGGACTTCAACCCTTGGAATATGCAAAGAAGAAACTGGTTGGGGCCCACTACTTTCGGGCTCTATGTTCTCTTCATCGGGTTGACAACACAATTGTTCTGAACCACTCCTACCTTTACCATGAGCTGAAGATGGCACAACCAAGTAGGTTGGTTTTCGACCTCTCTTTTCTTTGAGAGACTTTGAAACTTTTGCTGATGATCCATTCAAAGAACTCTCAGACGATGTCTTACTTCTACCACTGCCAGTACGAGCAACTGGTGAAGACCTTGAACTTGCAGTCCTATCATCGAGGTGTATCTCATTCCGAGTGTCGTTTTGATACTTGAAATGATTAACATGTCCATCATTGATGGGAGCTCGATTTTCTTTTGTAAACTTTTGTTGAACTCTATTATAATTTCCAGGTTGATTGCGTCGAGATGGAGAAAAACTAAGAGCACCAGAAGTTGACTGAAGCTTATCATCTGAATGGGGCATTTCTAAACCTACATTATCAACATCAAACCTATCAATAGAATTCCTATCTTGCTCATGCCAGAATTCATCATCAGCTTCCCTTGAACTCTTTTTCGTACAGCTAAAATTTTCATTAATAGACTCGATATGATCTTCTAAACTTGAATTTAGTCCCATGGTAGAGAAGTAATGGTTCAACTGAGAAGAAACTAAACCTTGAGGAAAACGCACATTTGCACCCCATGGATTCTCTATCAAAGGAACATTACCAGGAACCATTCCACTAAAATTTCTCTGACCAAATCCCATTGAATCTATTGGAAACTGTAAACGACCTGATGCAACAGTCAATGGAATGTTAACTCCCCCATTGAAATCATGGCCAACAGATGACCCCACAGGGCTAACAGGATCATGCTCTTCCTCGTGGATTCCCTTTGTTCTAGCATTAACTGGAGCAGATGACTCTAATTCATCATGAAAATTGTTTACACCAACAGCAGCACCAAGATTTTTTCGAGATGAGACATGTCTAGTAGCTGAAGGAAAATCAGTTGAAGCTCTAGAATCCTTTCTCAAGGAAGTCTGCATTTTCACATTTTCTTGGGCTTTATTACGCTTTACTAGAGAAGAAACTTTGCCATATGCATCAGTAAGCTCTGGACTAGAACGAGTCCTTGCAAGGAATAACCTTCCCCGCATGTCTTTCATTGAACATTGTTGGCTTTTGCTAGTTGCTGACTGATTAGCATTGATTTCTTTTCGACTTTGATCAAATGTTGACTGAATATGATCTCCTTCGCTACTTTGGGCTTGCATGCACGTGAATGTAGAAAGGCCATTTCGTCTGGATGTGCTTTGCCGAGAAGTTAAACTATGTGGTTGGCCAACACACTCATCTTGATTATCACACATAGAAGAAACATCATTTTTTCTGTTCCTTGATTTATTCTTGTGATTCTCAAGTTCAGAACGTGGCAATCTTGAATTGCATGGATCATCACGTGCTGCATCAGGACGATGGCCACTATCATGCCTCTCCCAAGTGTTCATGAAAAATTGATCTAACTCTGACAAAAGGTCATCCCATGGACATTCAAGCAACTTTGCTAGCCTTTTAGCCCCAAAAGCAAAAGCACTACGTATCCTAAAGAAATTACCTAACAATATACAAATCACTGATTAAAAACAATCTCACTCAATAGGAACTATTATTCAACAACAAAAATAAATGTTTATTGTTAGGTTTAACTTCTTAACATACTTTCTGACAAATCGAGTTGTGATTAATAAAATAAATATTATAAATAATTATTTTAATAATAATATATTAAATGCATTTTAATTATATTAATCACAATTCGACACGTTAGAATATATGTTAAGAGGATATCCGAAGAAGGTACACAGTATTCCTCAAAACAAAATAACATTTTCTACCAAAGAATAAACATATGAGCCACAAAGTAAACAAGTTAGCAGCTTCATGGATCTAGAAATTACTTACCTTTACTTACACTACGCCCAAGGTTGTTGTTTACACGCAAAGGATCTATTACATTGAAATGCTTAGAAACAAATGGTTGCCCTTGACTTTCCTGCCCACCAGGAAAAACAGCATACATTGAACTACGTGTTTCTAGAAATTCTTTGCTGAGCAATAAATCCCCACCATCTCTACGAGGAGGTTTTGCTGTAAAAAATTTACATAAACCTCAATAACAGTACAGTTTCCGATGAAAGCAACAAAAAGTACTTCAATCAAGATTAAAAGAAGCATTATTTACCTGTTATATCTGGGAGTGAGCTAATGGGTACAGGACCCCAAAGGCTAACACAAAAATTATCCCAGTCAAACTTACTAAAGAACTCTAGAAAACGATAAAGGACCTGTCCATGAAAAGAAAAATATTAAGTACATAAATAGAGTAATGGTTCTGAAAAATTATCGATCAATCATTGAGCAACCTCAAGTGGTCCAGAAAAAGAATTGTTATAAACATGAAACATATAGAGCACTAAGGCCTCTAGTGCATATGTCGAGATAAGTCCATGATGAGCCCCTAGTATACGGCTTTCGTAATAACACCAAGCCTTGATCAATATGATGCTGCGCTTGAATAAATAATTGTGGTTTATTAAATGATCAACCTACACAAAAGAAACTAAGAATGAGTGGGTACTATAGCCGTTACTTTAAACAAATATTCCTCCATAGATTTCTCAAGATCTTCTGCTTACCTCCTCAAGGAAACAAAGAGTGCATAACCCACCAAGCTGATTGAATGATATGTCAACCACAATGTTCTCCACAAGACATTTGATAATCTTCACCTGCAAATGAAAGATAATTGCAAGGATATCACATAATATGTTAACTGCAAATAATTTTATGATGCAAAACTTAGTTTTGTTACCAATTAATGTGATAATATGTGAGAAAAGGCTGTAGGAAATCTAAAGATGGAAAACATTTGTTCCAGTTATCACTTTCCAAACCTGGATTCATCAGAGTCCATAAATGAGAAAAATATGAATACTAGCTAACGAGACTGAACTTTGGAATAAAATAAAAACTAAGAAAAAAAACTTGTCTTAAAACACTAAGAAAAAATACGTATTTTACTGTTCACCCATCAAGAGCTCTCTTCCAAAAAGCTGCATCAAATTAAAATTAAAACTTACAAATTCCAATATGAATAAATGAAATCATAATTGGAAGACCTACTTCAGCCTGAATATACTGAACTTCCTTCACTCGAAATTCTGCTTTCTCATTCTTTTCCTCATCTTCAAGCATGTCACGAACCAGGTGGGCCCATGTGTCCTTCAAATTCTGGTTCTCACTAAAGGCCGTCAAATCGATGTCTCCATCAGGCAAATAAGTTTTGAGAGGTACAGACCCAAAAGTGAAAACCTAAAGATAAAATTCAAATTTTGAGTCAAAATATATGGCAGCTAAAAAACAACCTTCAAGACATACTCTAATTGAGTGATATTTAGTATCCAATTTATATTATGAGCCACTAACGAAACATAATATCAAGGACTCTGATGCCCGCATCAAGTTGTAGCTTTCCTTCCTATTACTTGAAAACAGTTAATAGCTGTTACTTTGTTTTACAAGTAATACCAACTTGCAAAATAAAACATCAAACACCAGTTCATTATCAAGCAAAAAGCATTTAAGACATCAATAGGAGCATTTCTCAAAATCCACTCAAGCCTTTAGATAAGAGCATCTCTATCTAGTTGGTTATAACCCATTAGTGTTCATTCAGAATATTTGGGAGATAAAATAAAGTTCAAATATAACATTGTACCCATTCCAAATAGACCCAGTAGACATAAGTTAAGCAGAATTCTTACCAACAATATGTGCGTATATTCTGAAAGAAAGGCAACTTCCAAATATTCAAAGGCAATTTCAACAAATATCCATTCTATGTCATCTATTAATTTTGTCATAAGGTAAACAGCCCTTTTTTTTAATAATAACTATTAGAGCCATTCTCTAGCAGGTGATCTCGATCTGCCTATTCAACTCCAGCTATTTAGAAAAGCATGCCTAATATGGAAATAGGACAACAATAAGTGAGTGAAATTTCATTGAATTTAACCATTAGATTGGTATCAAATACAGTGTGTGGTGTTAGATGAAGTAATGGGTCATAAATGTTCTTATCAATCAGTGTATAAATAAATGCTCATATTATGAGTTAGAGCTTTAAAATTAAGTCTCACCTCGCAAGGAAAACATTGCATGATGAGCCGTTTTACATAATCAGCAACAGCATCTCTACGCTCTTCCGAAGGCACATTTGGCTGAATGCAGGCTATAAGCTCCGCGGTTCGCTCCTCTGCCTTTAACCATCTCTCTGATTTAAGGACTTGCAACCCGGTAACTGCTTTATGGGGTAGAAGGCCGTTTGGAAATAGTCCGCTTGGTGGCTTAACCCACCCTTCATGATCGCCCATGCAAGCCTAGAATTTACCTCCAATATTCTTGAAATCTTCAATGTTTCTTTCACAGCTCCTCTATGCAACCAAAGGAACGAACTATATCTTCCTCCAACCCCAAATACCAAAATCCATGTTTAGAACTAAGAAGCACAAAAAACAACATCAAGAAAAACTAACCGGGCTTAAATGGGCTAAAGTCATGCGATGCCCAGTGATTGCTCAATTGAGTATTGTCTTAAGAAGCTATAAAGAAAAACTTGAGCTGATCTAAAAACAAAAGAGAAAGATGAAATTAGATGACCAATTTGGCAACCAAAAATATTTCCAGGGAACAAAAATCTCCAGCAGTGTCCCAAGTAAATTTCAGACCAATCAGATAGGAAAAAAAACCAAAACACTCGATATATCAATCCAGAGATTACCCAAAACAATATGCAACCCCAGAAAAACAGGAAATAGAAACCCTAAGCTTGATCAGAAGAGGGTAAGATTGAAAAAACAGTCAAGCAAGCGGGTCGAACCAACAAAAACGCGGACAGTCGGCAGATAACAACAAAGCTAATGAATAAGGAAGATGATGGCAAATGCATACACAGAAGCTGGCGCCACGGAGTGAGACAAATGCCGAAAGACGGTGGATCAAACATAGGTTCTCAGAAAGCGAAAGACATGAAATCCAAAGATGTCAATAGAAATCTCAAATGAGATTGCAGAATCGATAGACGAAGGGAACGGTTTCCAGGTTCGAAGAGGTTGTGCATCCGAGGTTCTTTTTCAAGAAAATCTGAAAAATGGTGGAATGAGAGGGAGAAAGAGAGAGCTGATAATGGAAAGAAGAGACGGATCAGATCATCAGGATTCAGGGGAGGAAGTAGGCCTGTTTATAATTCTCACGAAGCCCATATCTTCTAAACAATTTGTCTATTTATAAATTGGACCCTTAGATTCCTTTCATTTACGATTGTACCCTGCTTATTTAATTATAAATTAAATTTAAATAAAAATGTTCATCAAATTAAAAATTAACAAACTAATCATTCCCAATTAATTTTTTTTAATTAATCATTTTTTTAATTAATTTTTTTTAATTAATCATTTTTATTTTAAAAATCGTATAACATAATAGAAATTTAAAGATAAATTCTCACGATGTTGACATATCGCACTGCAACTTCATACACTTTTATTAAAATTGATTTGAATATTATTAATTTTTTATCCTAAATTTGTTTACTTTAATTTATTAAGAGAATCAAGACCAGACTGAAGCAGACCAGTAATTCTGGTCCATTTGGCCATATTTCTTTTAAAAATCAGACTCATTTACTACACGTTCAAAATAATAAAAAAGATTAATCTGCAAAGTTTTAATTTTTTTTTTTTATATTTGTAAGATTTACTATAATTTTTTACTGCATAAAACACTAAATTTAGTTAAAATTTTGTGTGTTTATAACAATTTTTGAAACTTTTATCGCATATTTAGAATATTTGTGAGGCAATATTGTACAAAGTTTCGTAAATTTTCAACAGTTTTATAATTTATTATTATTTTTTAACTCAATTTTTTTAATATTTAAAACAATAAATTCAGTTAAAATTATATTTTTTAATAACATTTCTTAAAAATTTCACTCAATATTCTACAAAATTTCATATTTTTTAACAATTCTACAATTTATTTTAATTTTTTTTTATTTTATGCATTCAAAAAATTATAATAAATCATAAAATTAACTTTATTTTATTATAAAAATTAATTTATTTATTTTTATTTATCATAGAAAATATAATAATGGGAGGAAGGACTAAGGAGGGTTAGCTGATCTGAGATGGCGTTTACTTAGAATTTGGGTCAACCGAAGGATTGCCATTTTTCTACAAGCCAATAATTTACTGTCACGCGTCGGAGATTCCTCGCAATCTTGGAAAACGATTTCAGAAAGTTGCGCAAATGGGTTTGCTCATTTGCTCGCCCTTCGTTTTCACAAGTTCCGATCTCAGAAGGCTACTCTTCAAGTTTTGTGAAGCATGGTTCGAATGAGTTCGCCGGATTTGGGAGAAATTTACGGGCTAAGAGAACGTGAATTATCCTTTTCCGTTTCATCAGATCCACGAGAAACTCCATCCCTTTCTCTCTCTACAAGAGAAGTAGTTTGGCTAACGAAACAATCAGAGACTCGTCGGAAGAAGAAGACGCCGGCGGAGAGAGCTCAGTTTTAGAGAGAGAAAGAGGAGGAAAGAATATGCGTGGAGAGATGGGTCGGAATCCATGGCGGTCAGTGAAGAAGAAACCAATTTCAGCTGCAACTTTGCTTCTCTTTGCTTTCCTCTTCTTCTTCTTCCTCTTCGCTTCCCTTCTCCACCTCAGCGGCCTCACTCTCAACCTCGTACGTTTCCATGTCTGGTTTTAATTTGATTGTTTCTTTTAAGCCATCTTTTGAATTATTTCATCTTCTGTTCTTGTTTTGAAGTCAATATTTTCAGGAATACCATGGGAAGCAGATGACCAAGAAAAAAACAGGGTAGCTGAAATCCAAACATACCCACTTCAATGCACCCTAGAAAACCAGACAAAAACATGTCCCATAAATTACCCTACCAAACACCGTCCAACCAAATCCGACCCTTCATCCTGCCCCTCCTACTTCCGTTGGATCCACGAGGATCTACGGCCATGGAAAGAATCAGGGATCACCAGGGACATGGTTGAGCGCGCCCACCGGACGGCACATTTCCGGCTAGTCATCGTCGCCGGGAAAGCGTACGTCGAGAAATATCGACAGTCGATCCAGACTAGAGATATGTTCACACTGTGGGGAATTTTGCAACTTCTGAGATTTTACCCTGGTCAATTACCAGACTTGGAGCTCATGTTTGATTGCGATGATCGCCCCGTTGTTCGATCCAAGAACTTTAGATCTCCCGATGTCGGTCCTCCGCCGCTTTTCCGCTACTGCTCCGACCAGTCAAACCTGGATATCGTCTTCCCCGATTGGTCGTTCTGGGGATGGTAGGCGATGAATTTCTGCTTCTAGTTTTCGTCTTAAGTGTTTATACTTTGTTTTCTATTGGATTTATCTAGGCCAGAGACCAATATACAGCCTTGGAGAAAGGTTTTGGAGGACATTAAGCAAGGAAATACGAGAAGCAAATGGTTGGATAGGGTGCCCTACGCTTATTGGAGAGGCAACCCACACGTGGCACCGACCAGAAGAGACTTAGTCAAATGCAATGTTTCCGACAAGAATCACTGGAACAGTCTTCTGTACGTCCAGGTTTGTGGGTTTATTCTCTCATGAACAGTTGGAGTTTTAGGGTGTATCTCCACAACTGAGCTAATAGGTTTTAGGATGTCGGCAAAATCCGATTTTAAATTTCAGTTTTAATTTAGTCTCGGTTATAATTTTTTTTTAAATTATGATAAATGTGTCGACGGCGGTTTTTATAAATAAAAAATTGTGAAACCGAACCAGAACTGTTGGTCAAAAGGTTCTAAATTTGAGTAAAACCAAAATTGAAATCGTGGGTTAAAAAAGTTCTAAAATTCAGTAAAATACGACTCACACCCTGATAAAATCTGATATAAATCCATCGAATTATTTGAAAATTGACTCAAATATAATAAAAAATATATTTTATTGTTATATTTTAAATTTTTTAAAATATAAAATAAAGCGGTGTTAAATCTATGATGGAAGTAGAACCGTTGGTTTTGGTGCTGATTACGAAAATTCAAAACCGTGTTACGATTACAGTTCTATTTTAAGAAAAAACCAAACCGTACAGATATGAGACACCTCTAGATTTGAGGGTCTTCGTTCTCTGTCTTGCAGGACTGGAAAAAAGAGTCTGAAGTGGGATACCGGAAATCAAACCTAGAAGATCAGTGCACCCACAGGTGAAATTTTAAATTTCTAGACAACGTTTTTTGCGGAAAATCACGTAAAAAGATTCTGCAGATACAAAATATACATAGAAGGATGGGCTTGGTCGGTGAGCGAGAAGTATATTCTTGCCTGCGATTCGATGACGTTATACGTGAAGCCCAGATATTTCGATTTCTTCATTCGAGGAATGACTCCTCTCCGCCATTATTGGCCAATCAAAGACAGCTCCAAGTGTTCTTCCCTCAAGTTTGCCGTTGAATGGGGCAACAACAATACCCGCAAGGTCTTTGGGTTCTTAGATTTGGCTCGAAACTGAGTTAGTTTATCGTTTTTTTTAATAAAATTTTAGGGTTTTTTCGTTGAAATCAGGCGCAGGAAGTGGGTGAAACTGGAAGCAGATTCATAGTGGAGGATCTGAAAATGGAGTTCGTTTATGATTACATGTTTCATTTGCTGAGTGAATATGGTAAGCTCTTGAAGTTCCGGCCAAGAGTGCCGGAGAAGGCGGTGGAGGTGTGTTCAGAAACAATGGCCTGCTCCGCCGCCGGTCCGTGGCGGAGGTTCATGGAGGGTTCCATCGAGTTGTCTCCTAGTGAGTCCGGCCCCTGCGTGTTCCCTCCTCCGTTTGAACGCGATGTTCTTCGTAGGGTTGCAGATGAGAAAAGAAACGCTTTGAAACAAGTTGAAAGATGGGAAACACAATACTACCAAAGTTTTTAAGACATATTTCAACTGATTTTTGAAAGGTTAAACAGTCACCAAATTTAATGTATGACCTATAAATTTTTATGTCTCGCATGTTTAGTTTCCATTAGTTCAAGTTTCAGGTCATTCCAAACATGATGAAAGAAGTTATGATTATTTTATTAACGAAATATAAAAAATAATAGAATAGTTACTCTTTGATTTTATTTCATTTTTAGTTATTTATGTCACTTTGTATTATAAATAATGACTGAATGAAATGAAAATGAAACAAGTTATTTCTAGAAACTGGGTTTTCTTAAATTTTGATTTCTTTCATTGAACATTAAAATGTCATAGCATATCATTTGCATGTTGAATCAAAAGAACTGCGTGACAGAACAAAGAACGAATTGACCCATAATGTTGATTTCACTCAAAGCTAGAGCTCACTAGCGAACAAACGTTGTTAAAAAATCAATCACGAACTTTGAAGGTACTATCGTAGTGCAAATAACGAGAGGAGATACTCGGTGATTGAAAAATAAAACCGAACCATCCACCTAGCAATACGTTAAACTCAACTATTTCGTTATGCTACTTACGAATAAACGAAGACAGTGTTCAATGGTCGAAAGTGCTTTTTGACACACAAGGTCGGTCATCACTTTAGGATATATGCTACGAAATGAAGAATGTCTTGACTCAAAATAGACCCAATTGTGCGACCATGACTTTGATCTGGTTTTTTTCCAAAAACTAGACCGAAACTTGCGGTTCGCCCAAAACAACCATTTCAATCCGGTTTTGCTCACAAAAGATCCAAACATGGATCCATATCCCCCCAAAGATCCAAGTGTCTTGAGAGTAGTAGGGTTTAGGTTGGTGCACTAATGAACAAGTGGTAGCTAAAGTTTGGGTGAAGTGGATGCCGAGTGGCTAGTTCGATTAGGCTATTGGCGCACTAGTGAGCTTGCATTAAGTCAAATGCATTGAGTGTGGGTATTGAATAAACTACGAGGTTGGTGGAGTAATATTGAGCTAGTTGATTATTAGTAGTCACGAAGATGAGTTGGTTTGGGTCGGTTTTTAACTAGTTGAAACCAATTCATTTGGTTTTCAGTTTAAAATTTGGAACAAAAAATTAGAAATTAATTTTGCAACTCAACCAAAATCCACAAATTAATTTTCTAAACTGATCCAAATTCGAAAGGTTTTTTTCAATTTATTTTATTAATAATACTTTAATTAAATTATGAAAATAATATGTGTTTTAAATTAAATTGTCTACTATTTTTAGTTGAAAACTTTATAAAATAAATAAAAACTAGAATTTTCTGGTATATATAATAAAAACATTGGAAAAATAAATTAAAATTATTTTTTAGTTACATAATTTTATTTTTATGTTTAAATTTAATATTACTTATGAAGTTGAATTGATTTTTTAAAATTGGCTAAAAAATTTAAAATCTGACACAAACATGTTTATCAATACACAAAACCAGACACGAAGAAGTGAGATGGTAGATTGGGTACAAGAGCTTAGGTTCGACGTCTGCGCTATCCTAGTGTGAGAGTTGTTACCCCCAATGTTGAGGTAGCTCTTTGGGATATCAGGTAAAAGACTCCTATCTCTGGGCCGCTAAGTCACTATGATTTAACCACCCGACAAACTGTCGGGCCGAGGTGTGGGGATCCTGGAGACGAGAGATTTCGCCTTTTGAGTATAAGTAGTGTTGATCATTTCTAGAGATGGAAAGGTGTCGACCACATAAGGGAAGTATCGACCGATCGAAGTACACAAATTCCACAAATTTAGGAATTTGAGAGAGCAAGATAATGAACATCCTTTATTTCTTTTTGTTATTTTTTTCTATTTAAATAGATTTAATTATATTTTTAGAACATCTTTTTATTTAAGTAAATTTCCAATTTAAATAATTCACTAATCTTTTTTTTGCTTTTGTTATTGAAAGTTCATTAATAGAATTAATTGCAATTCTAACCACAAACAATATTTAATAAAAACTTAGACTAGCATCAATAGACAACATATCTTTAAATTTAAATTAATTCAATTTTTTTTTATAATTGAATTTTTAATTTTTATTTTAACATTCTCGATTAGAAGATTCATAGTTGACGGAATTTATTTTTGAGGTGTATTTTGACAAAATTTTAAAATTAAAAATTTCAATTAAAAATATATTAAAATTAAAAATTTCAATTAATAATATATTCATATTTTAAATTATTATATAATTAAAAATTAAGATGTCATTTAAAAATTATTTTTAAAATTTTAATTGATATAATTTAAAATTTTAAATTGGGTCAAAAGTCGTTGTCACCACAATCATCGATGGATAAATGTCCACGTCGGATCGACTCCTCTAAAATGCATGTGGGGACCACAAGATACTGCGTGGCTTCATCAGAAGCCGTCGATGTGAAACAATCGTAGCCGTCGTTGGACCCGAATCTGCTCTCTGACAGAGGACGACGATTTTAATAGATTTTGTCGGACTCCAGCTGAGGCGTCCACGTGGACCCTGATGACTTGGAAGACCTGGTTGGAAATGGACGGTGGAGATTAGATCTTGGTATTGTGTGTTTCTCAGTGTCGAGTTTATAAAACGACAGCGGATGCCAGATGGTCCCACTAAAAGAAATTTACTTTCTTAACCCTGCTCTACTTTTTTGGCTATTGACTAATTTATTAATTTTATAATGTGAATAATTTAGTAAAAAGCTGAGTCAGCCATGTGACGTTAAAAAGAGGTGGGACCAGAAAGGCCCTCGAATGATAGAAGGACACGTGGCGTAGTGGAAAGAAAAAAGAGGGCCGTTTTGGAACAATCTTCTATCTGAAGACACGTAGTATCTGACGTGGACAGCGTCTTCTCTCTCCCCCTTTGTGGAAGACCAAGACGTTTTTCTGTTCTTTTGAGTCTTCGTTTGATAGTTTTTTTGCAAATGCAGAGGCGAAGAAGAAGCTTCGATTGTTTACGTTGAAGGCTTTTGGGGGTGGTTCTGGTTTTTGTTCCTCCTTTTGGGATATTGTGGAGTTTGCGGTTTTGGATTTGGAGGGTTGAAGTTCGTTGAATTCGGAAAGATACTGGGTAACGCGAATTTGTCGTTTTACTGTCGATTTTACTTATGATTCTGCTTCGATTCTGAAGGAATTTGATGTTAGATGTTTGTTGGTAAGCGTAAAAACTTAGGATTTTGTTTTTTTGTCTTCTGTTACTGATCGCAAAGCGAATATGGTAGGCTTTATTTAGATAATTTGTTCTCTGAGTGAAGTAATATAGTTCATCACCTCATGTTTATGGCGTCTCTCAACTTTTGACTTCGCCGCTGACCTATTTTAGATGACTGAAAGAGATGTTGATACTCCTCTTCGTCGAGGAAGCTATTGATTGGAGTTTTATTCTATCGAATCTTGGTTTTGACCCTTTTTCTCTACAGTACTGATCATTGGGTTCATTTGAAAAAATATGGTATATTGCGTTTCTGAGTCAGTGCCGATAATTATGTTCAGGTTGGATATGGGTGATAGTGGAAATGGAAATTCACCGCGGTCAGAGAAGTCATCTTCGCCGGCAACACTGGTAATTTAGGAAGTGATTTCTAGTTTTTTAACTAGCATGGCAGACAAACTTTTGGGAGGATTTGTTTCATTCTAATAATTTCAGCTGACTGAGATTCTTCATTTTTATGCGATTTATGTATCCGATTTCTTGATTATGATCTGTCTCTTCGATTTTGCATGACCAGAACCAACAGACTAATCAAACCAACATCCATATGTATCCTGATTGGGCAGCCATTCAGGTTCATTTAGTCATCTAAAACCTTTGATCTTCTTTCACTACATTGCTTTCGATTCAACTGTTATTGTTGCAGGCTAATCACGGTCCAAATGTTGCCATTCCACCTTACTATAACTTCACATTGGCTTCTGGCCTTGCTCCACATCTCTACATTTGGGGCCCGCAGCAGGCATGTCAATGTTTTAAGTAGCAGCTAAATGAATTTTTTTGTTTGTTTCAGTGACAAAATTTTGATTTACTCTTATAATATGTTATGTTTTGGCCTGCTAATCATGAGTTTCTCTACTCAATCCTTCAGCCCATTATGGCGCCTTATGGAGCACCCTATGCCGCAGTCTATGCTCATGGAAGTTTTTATGCGCATCCGATAGTTCCTTTCGTAAGTGCACTTTTCTTTTTGGAACTTGTACAAGTCGCCAAATGTCCTTTTAAGCGAACGCCAAAGTTAAAATCTGAATCATTATTAAAAACATTCTCGTACTTGTCATATGTTAATGAACCAATTTCCTTTGATTAATCAATTACAGAGTAAAATTGCAGATTACTGCTAGTCAAATGAACATGGAGAGGCCTGCAAACTCGAAAGAAAATGCACATAAAGGATTAATGAAGAAGTTGAAGAGCTTTGATGGGCTAGCAATGTCCCTAGGAAATTGCGGGATAGAAAGTGGAGGTGGAGCAGAAGATACAATGTCGCAGAGGTTTCTTATTCCTTCATATTTTTAGGATGATTTTATATATATGCTTCTCTAGGGTTATTAGTAGGGTCGAACTTTATAAAATCATCAATTTAGCCCGTGAACTTTATCATAATTTTAAAGGACTTTTAACGATATTATTTAATCTAGCCAACACATTTCATCGATTAATGGTGATAAGAAGATAAAAAAATTAATATAATTTGATGAAAATCTTGTTTTTTAAAGATTAACTAAGTTAAATAAAAATAAAAATAAATATTATTTTAGCTTCTTTTAATTTTTATTAAGTCGTTAAAATTGATTAAATAGACGAAAATTACTAACAAACTAGTGGACATGTTAAGTTCATGGTGTAACTCGACGTATTTTTAAAGTTCGAGGTATCTGTTGCAATAGATCTCATAGTTCATGAGCTAAATTGATATTTACCTTTATTAATAAGTTGAACTAAAAGCTTGCAATTTCATCCTATTCCGGATTCTTCCATATAAATTAACCTTTATTTTTTTTTCAATCGGCTCTTGGCTCATTTTCATATTTTATGACCTTATTAAACAGCATTGAGACTGGAGGTTCTAGCAATGCAAGCGATGGACATTTCGACACCACCAAGAGATGTTTAATGGTCCGGTTTTTTCATGTGATATTTGGAAAAATGTAAATATATCGATATATGTTAACATTTTATAACTGAAATGTATTATCTTCTGTTTAGGAAAATCAAAAGAAAGGTGAAGGAAGCCTCCATGGAAGACCGAGCACAGGTTAATTGCATAATCTTTGTTCTTAACTTCATAAATCTCAAGTTTTGATTAAAAAACAATTCTTACATTGCAACATCTGCAAAATCTCAAGTTTTAAGAAACATGTTTGTTCCTTTCGATCTCCAGCCACGAATGAAAAGACTGAGACACAGACCAATCCATCTTCTGAGGGGAAGGTGAAGCTAGAAAATGGATATGATAGTTTGTCTAATCCAGCCTCTGAACCCTGGTCCCAGGTACTAAGATTTTGTTGTTTATCTTGACGTTGCTTAGATGGTTTTCAGCATTTGTTCTAGCGAATTCTGTCTTGTCTTTTTGTTTGTTTTAAGAATGAGAGAGAATTTAAACTGGAAAGGAGGAAACAATCGAATCGAGAATCTGCAAGGAGGTCGAGGTTGAGGAAACAGGTGCTCTAATCATGCTTAGTACTTTTATTTTTTCATCTTCGTACTGAAATGTCTGTGTCTTGGATTCGACTGCTCAGGTTGAGGCCGAGGAGCTAGCCAGAAAGGTTGAATTCTTGTATGCAGAGAATCTGTCCATAAAATCTGAAATAAATCAATTAGCCGAAAAATCTGAGAAACTTAAGCTACAAAATGCTGCACTCATGGTAAATACTTGCTTCACTAGTTTATGATTCATAAATAAGTTTAAAAACTGATGGATATAATCAATCAGGGGAAACTCAACAAAACAAAATCCGGCTGCACAGAAGAACCGGTCGATAAAACGAGAGTACAACTTATTTATACCGAGAATTTGATTTCAAGAATCAGCAATTCAGATTCCGGGATCAAAGAAGAACGCGGAATTTACCGGAAAAACTCGGGTCAGCTCCTGAATTCGAGTAAGAACAGATGCCGTTGCTGCTAGCCAATGAATGGTAGCGAGCTTCTTTTATGCAGTCTTTAACATAATAGAGGGATAAAGCTTTTTCTAGCGACATAGTGGCAGCAGGCTCGGCAGAGTCGACTCGACGGGTAAGTAAGCTCTAATTGTTGCTATTGACATGGCTCTTTCATTTAGGACTTGCATAGTTGACTTGAGAAATGAACTTGGTATTACTATGTATTCTTCATGTCTATATGCACTCTTTTATGAACAAGATTAGTAGAAAAGAAAATCATGAATCTCTCCATTTGTTCTTTTGCTTTTGGTGTTCTTTCGACTCTCGATGCATTTTATCGACGGGTTGGTAGAATGGCAACATGTTCATTGCTTCGACTGCGCATCATAAATTTTAGGATATTTATCGATCGAGACTTTGTATTTATAAATGTTTTTCTAATTACACTATGAATTTTTAATTGTATCAATTGATATCTTAAAGTCTGATCTTTTAATTTGTCATCAGCTCGACGAGCCGCAAGATTTGGTTCATTTAAACTAACAATGCATCATATGTTTCAAATTCTATTTGAAGTCTATAAAATGATAATTGAAATTTCATCATGAAATATCAAAACTAGCATTTGTGCTTTCAATATAATTAAAATAATTATTTATAATAATTATCAGACTATCAAAACTCGACATGACATCAGATAAGTTAAGAAGGTATGTTAAGAAAGTAAATATAACATTATTCTCTGATATACAGGCCAGTTAATTTACTCTATTTGAACATAATAGCCAATGAAATTTAGTGATGCGGAGCTTGTTTAGAAGAATCACTTGAAAAATACACAACCAAACACTGAAATTCTAGATTCAAGATATCGGTACAGTCGTTAGTAATACGATAGTTTAAAGATACGTTTGATTTTACCCTTAAATAATTAGGTTTAACGCTCGATTATTCACAAAATTGATTGTTGGACTACAACTATTTTGTTTGTTTATTGTCGTTGGAAACATTAAAACTAGGCGAGTGCCGAGATCGAAATCAAATAATGTAAAATATATTGATCTCACGGGAACAATGATTTCTACTTTTAATATATAGTAAATATATGATTAATTAGCCAAATCTCTCGATAATTTAATTCCTCAAAGTGTTTATTTATTCATTTAAAAATAAATTTCACCAACTTCTAAAGTTTTCTTTGAACGTTCTAAATTAAGAATTTACATCATAGTTCTAATTTTTTTTTATTAGGAAATAGAAGGCATTTAAATTTGTTCGGTCTTTTACGGTTTCGATAACGATCCGATCCGATAAACGATCTGACGTTCGGATCGAAACTCAGTTTCACCAACCGAATACTGTTGCCGATCTGATCTGATCCGATCCAATCCGATCGGATTGTCGGATTGGGTCGGATCCGCCCACCCCTAGTTTCGATCCATTGGCGGTGGAACTGAAACCGAACCATTTATAAATTCAGATTTTTGTAGGTGCGAATCTTCAATTTTGATTTTTGATTTTTTTTTTTGTTTTGGTCTGGTTTAAATTTTAGTTTTTGATCGTTTTCTCAAAAATTCTCTCACGTTAGGCAACGAGAAATTTATTATGAGAACTAAAATCTATATGCAACAAATAACTATAATACTATTTCAAAAATTAGATATGTAATTGTTTTAAGCTAATGTTTTAATTTTCATTTTGCATTTCTCGGTTCGATTGAGTTTTCTCGGTTTTTGAAAAGTAAAACCGAGCACCAAATCGAATTTGGGTGCAATATTCCGTTTTATTTCTTATGAAACTAAACCGAACCAAGATTTTTGGTCGGTTCAATCAAACACATTTCCACCTCTGCCAAATAAAGATAGAACTAAGGGTTTCAAAATCAGCAACTAAGAAATCATGTGCTTAGCATATACGATCTTAATTACTTGAAATTTTTATTACATATTTATAATATTATAATAATATATTCTAAATAAATTTGTGAATTTTCATCGTTTTCAAGATTTAATATAATATTTTGATTTTCAAAAACAAAATAATTTATTAAGAATATCCAGATAATCCAAGAATTCAAAAACGTTCGAAATTAACCCTTCTAATACTATATTTAAAAAATAAAATAATTTATTAAAAATAGATAATTCATCCCAAAATTCCAAAACTTTCAAATGAGCTCTTGTAATATTATAATTTAAAGCTGCAAATTATTGAAATCATTATGAAAGTTTTAAAAATATTAGATGATTTACAAATTTTTAACAAATTATTTTTTATTTTTGACGATAAAGAAATTTATAAATTATTCTGATAGTAAATGATCAAGAAATTTATAAATTATAAAAAAATAAAAAATAAAATAAAATCTATTCGTCAACCATGCGCAAGTGGTGTACAAATGGTAGTATCTACATGTGTGTGTTGGAATTTTGGGGCATGCAAATGGTGACTTGACTTTTTTCTCAATTTCAAATTCCTTATTTTTGTTCCTCCTAAATTATTGGAGAAATTGATGGAATTAAGTAATGTTCTTCTAAGACTTGTATTTTACGGGGTAAAAAAAAAAAAAAAAACGAGCCTGACTTTCAGATAAATAAGTCGATTTAGCCTGAGTTTTGAAAAAATAAATTTTGAGTTTCGCGAACGAAGTATCGGACCCAAATTGCATTCGATTGAGGGTTAGATCAGACGCAACTTGCGTCCGGACCCAATTTTTTTTTGTTTTTTATTAATTTGGTTAAGTAAATCTTATTCGAATAATTTGAAATTTTTACCATACATTCACAACAATAAAAGACACCGATCTAGAATTTTTTATATTTTTTTGACAACAGTACGATTTACTAATTTTTTTTTAATACATAAACAAACAAATTTTATTAAAATTACATACGACAATAAAAATTCTTGAAACTTTTAAAAAACTGTAAGACAATAATTCACAAAGTTTTATGAATTTTTAACAGTAGTACGATTTACTATAATTTGTTTAATTAATAAACAAACAAATTTTGTTAAAATTATGTACATCAATAAAAATTCACGAAACTTTGTCGAATATTTTCTTATAGGGCTATAAGTGTGTAATATAAGTTTCAAGAATGCTTATTGTCGTATGTAATTTTAATAAAATTTGTTTTTTTATGTATTAAAATAATTATAATAAATCGTATAATTTTCGAAAAAATTTAAAAGTTTCCATATATGTGTCTTTTATCGTTGTCAATGTGTGGTAAAAATTTTAAATTCATTTCAATAAGATTTGCTTAGCCAAATTAATTAAAAATTAAAAAATTAAAAAAAAATTAAGTCGTGACACAAGTTGCTTTCGATTTGACCCTCACTCGGACGCAAGTTGCGTCCGATACTTCGTTCTCGAAACTCAAATTTTATTTTTTTCAAAATTCAAGTTGAATAAGCCTATTTACCTTAAAATTAGGCCCATTTTTAATTTTTACCATATTTTATACTAGGGGTGGGACCCACGGGTTCAGTTCGGTTATTTTCTAAAAAATAACCGATCCAGCGGGTTCGGGTTTGGAAATTTTTAACCCAAACCGAATCCAATCAATTTTGATATCCGACCCATATCCGACGGGTTGAGTTCGATTAAGATTCAATTTTTTATTCGGGTTGGGCCTCGGGTTGGGCTGCGAGTTTAGAGCGGGTTTGAAGTGGGTTTGGAGCCGGTTGTGTCGGGTTTCGCAAGCCACTCACCCTATACATATTCATGATATGTAATTTGAATTAATTAGAAAGTTGTGTTTTATAACAACAAAATTATTCATATACATTTTAAGAGCTCAAAAGAAAAATTCCTACATCGACTAGTCCTCTTAGGTTTAAACCGAACTGTGCAGATCGAGCCTCTTTGGATCAGTTTCCGGTTTAGTCACAGTTTTGAAAATCAAAAACCGCGAAACCCCAAGCAAACCACGTAATAAATATAATCAATCTAAATCTAGTTAGTTCGACTCAATCTCGGTTAAAATCCGACAAACTTGAACTGCCCAAGAACCTAATAAAAAGTTTCATAACCAAACCAAAATACATTTAGATAAATTTATAATTTTATTATTTCAGTTTTTATAAAATCAAAATCGAACAATGAAAACCAGTTGAGTTTCGAGTAAATTACCAGACCTAATACTCGGGTAAACTAGAAGTGTACGACCCGATTCAAAACCATGGTGAAACTAAACCGAAACAATTAGTGCTTGTTTGTCTTTTCTTGTGATTTATTCTAGGATTTCAAAAGTTTATTTTATAAAACTTTGAGTAAACAAATAACATTTTGACGAAAAACAAGTTAGGTCAAGTTTTAGTAAAATTAACCGAAAACCGACCCACATAAATTCGGTTAATCGTGGGTCGGTTTTCTTCGGGTTTCAACGAAAAAATAATTATCCGATAACCTATCAAATCTTCAAGTTCGGGTTGGTTCGCGGGTTGACCCAATTCAATTGTGAGCCATATTTTATACCGTCAAAATAATACCAATTCACATCACATCAATGATTTTGCATTTTTTAAATTAATTAATATATTTGTGACCGTTGAAATGTACATAGTACAATAATGGAACAATATATGTTGTCCTAGTTGCCTCTCTTTTTACAGCTGGTGACGAAGCTAGTATGAAAGCCTCCTAATCATCAAATCAAACTAAGCCACGTGGAACTTTCATTTCCCTTGCATACCCATAGCTGTTACGCTATTTTCACCTCGTCTTCTCATCTCCAAGTCTTCGCTCATCCTCCACCCGTTTGATACTTATATACTTCGCCGACTCTGTAAGTTTTTGCGAAATTGCCTTCTACTTTTTCTTCGTTGTACCGTTTAGGGTTCCTAGTCGTTCTCTTTGGTATATTTTTCTTTTGCAATCTTGTAGTCTTGTTCTTGTTTTGATGCTGGTTGTGTCGATTTAGATTATGTCTTTCGTTTATCGAAGTAATTTTAGAATCGGAAAATGTTTCTTGGTGTAATTTCTGTATCAATTTGTGTGGATCTTGGTTTTTAGTCTCAGATCTATCAGTTAGGTGAGATTTGTCCACCTCTCGTAGAGCAGCCTGTTTTGTTTGTGTTTTTTTGTGAATGATTTGTTTTGAGAGTAAGTTTATTGAGGCGTGCATGGTTTAACCCGGAAAATTATGATAGAGAACCTTGGTAGAACTGATCTATGTCATTTCCTAGAAATTGGCTCATGGAAATTTGGTGAAAGTTTAGATCCAGGGAAGGATGATATGTTAGGAGTTTTTTTAGAAGAAAAAATCAATTAAGTTATTGTGCTTAATTACTGAGATTAATGGAGATATTTATGCTGTTTAGCCAATAAGTTTCACTCGGTAAATGAAAATTAGGAAAATGAATAGGTTTTTATGATAAAGAGATTTGTTGTTCCTGATCTTGCTTTGACAGATTACGTCCTGCCTTGGTGTTTTTTGACCTGTGGTAGATATCTGGAAAGATATTTTATGCCTGACTAGAAATTTATTTTGATTTAGGCATTTCTATGATGAATCTTGATGAAAATTTTTGTGCTCTCCTTAAAGTTTCTCTTTTTTTTTTGTGATAATTGACCCATTAAATTATTATGTCGTATTCTGTGTTCAGATTAATCATGTTGTTTCATGCCTCTTTTTCAGTAAATTATTATGTCGTATTCTGTGTTCAGATTAATCATGTTGTTTCATGCCTCTTTTTCAGTAAATATATCTAGAAATGTGTCGTATCCAAGAACCACCGAGACGACCCTTTTTCAATTTTGAAAAAAGCCCTTTACTCAAAAAAAACTCTCAGTCGACTTCAAAGCTCGAAGACCGAGTGAACGAATTCGAGGAAAAATTATCTGACCGATTAAGAAGGCTTTGCCCCGGAAGTAAGGATGATATACTGAGCTTGTCGTGGATGGTATTAGCAGTACGTTCACTCTATGAAAGCCATATAGACATCAAAATACTCATAGAAAAGCTCGAGCTTCCTCCTTCTGATTGGAATGAGAAATGGATTGAAGTTTACTTCGACATTAGTGTCAAATTACTGGACATATGCAATGCTTTTACTTCTGAGCTTTCACGCTTAAGTCACGGCAATCTTTTACTCAAGTGTTTACTCCACAAGCTTGATTTGGGATCATCTTCAATGGATGCCATCTTGCAGGATTCTTGGTTGAATAAACTAAATGGGCATTTTAGCTCCACCAGTAGCAGAGCTGACAACTTTTGTTCGATTTTAGACAGTCTTGTGGGATCACTCGATCTTCCTAAGGTTAAAAACTCAACGAAAGGCAAGCTTTTGATCCGGATGATGTATGGGGTCAAAGTGGAAACAGTTTTCGTCTGCAGTGTCTTTGCATCGGCATTCTCTGGCAATGCTAAAATGTTACTTGATTTGAATGTTCCCAACTCATTCAAATGGGCGCAAACATTTAGTGATCTTCAGGCTCGAGTAAATGGGGAAATAAAAACCATTTATAGTTCTGGAAGAATCACGCCATTGAAGGAGCTTGAATCAGTCAATACATGTGTGAAAAAGCTCCACCTGATGATACAAGAGGGTGCGGATGAAACAGGAACAAAAGACTTACACAATGAAGTATCGGAATTGGGCAAAAAAGCGGAGGGATTCTCTCGAGGTCTAGATCTACTTTCGAAAGAAGTGGATAGATTTTTCTATGTAGTTTTAGAAGGGCGGGATGCGTTGCTTTCGGGTCTAAGATCGAGCTAAAGAACTTGAATTCTGGAGGCCATGTTATAACTTATTGTAAGAGTAATGGCCAATTTTGTAATCTCGAATCTCTCTATCTATGTTGTCTGGAATTCAAGTTTCTGTAATTATGAAAAGGGGTTGGTTTTTCTTGAGCAAAGATTACATTTCTTGAACATTATCACTGCAGATTGGGATTTGGGAGTCCACTATTAAAATACAGGTAACTCCTAATAAAAGCTCTATTACTAGTTTTATGGACAGATCACTTGGGGCAACAATGCAGGTTACTCGAGACCATACTCGACAAATGATCTCTCGGAAGCTATTTAAGGCTGTGGTTGTTGTGTTTATGGTTGTTACGACCCTCCCTCTCCCGCACTTCACTCGGGCCTTCTCCCGGTCAATTCTTTTTTTTGGTCAAAATCTTCGGGCCAGAAGAAATTGTAACAGATAGTGGTCCATACTACGTGACAACAAATGAATACTTGGTTAAAGGACTTGTACTCCTAGGGTACATGTGCAGGGTTTGAATCCTCTTGTGATAAAATTATTGAAGGTCGAATCTTGTTGCTAGGTGGTATGAACCACCTTCTGTTACGATTCTTTCAGGCCCGAGAGTTCTGATCAGAGAAAAGGAACTAACTGAGAGAAGGTCCGAGTGAAGCACCTCGAGTAAAGTGCGGGAGTGAGAGAAGATCGTAACAACGGTGATCTTTGTCTTTTTCGAGACAAGATTTTTAGAAACTTCACATTCAAGAGTGATTTCGAGATGCAAACCGGTGGTAATGATAAACATTCGCTTGCTCCACCTTGAACTATCAAAATCGATTAGAGACGTAAATGGACAATACAAAGAAATTTAAGTTTACCAATAAAAAACCAATCGAGACATCATCGTCGTCTTCCAAACGATCGAGTCTAAGTTTACAATACATAAAGAAAAATAAGAAATCTAAGGAAGTCAAAAGAACAATAATAATTTCTTCCTTATTTACAAGAATGAAGAAAAATGATTGAAAAAAGATTTCCAGAGCTACTCTTTTTCAAACACTATATAAGCAAACAGAGGTGTGAGAATTCAATGGAGGAAGATAAGAACCATTTTCTCCCTGGGCAAAGCTCAAGTTTTCAAGCTTAGTTAAATCTCTCTCTCTCTATCCATCTTTCAAATTTGAGGCAGATAAGAGTTTGGGCTCCAACTCTTCAACTAGATCATGATAATCCACTAAAGAAGGATGAGACTGCATGGAAAAGAGATCAAATGAAATGGAGAGCATGGAATTGAAAACCTTCTCAAAAAATGAACACCAACTACATCTTCTGATCTTCTATTAAGATCGAATACATGGAATTGAAAGAGATCCTACCGTTTATCGAAAGATTTAAAATACACACAAGAACATATATGAGAGACTTCAAGGGTTCTCAAACTCTACTTCTTGATCACTTTTTCAATGATACACTTTCTGTGAATATTTCTTAAAGAAATGCTAAGTTTACTTTCTTAACATACTTTCTTATTATACATGTTTACGTGTCGAGCTTTGATTGATCTAATTAAAATCTATTTCATGTATTAAATAATTATTTATTATATTTATTACACCAATCATGACTTGACATATCAAAAAATATATTAATAAGATAAACTAAGAAAGTAAATCTAGCATTAATTTATTTTCTATCTACTTAATAGTCTCTATCATTAAATTAATTTCTATCAACTACTTCTAACTTCTATTAACCTCTCTTCACTACTAATCCCTAATTATAATATAGATCCTAACAATCCTAACACCTTCACTGGTTTTTGTTTGTCTTTCTGCCTCTAAACCTCAGCCAAGTGAAAAGAAATTAAAATTCAGCTAATTACGAATCTATTCGTCTTTTTTCTTCTTCCATTCATACCTGCAGTGTAAGTCGGTAAGCATCCCACAACCGCAGATCATCTCTGAACAGATCGAAAAGAATCTATGCAAATAAAAAAGATTGAATAGTTCAAAAACTAA
Source organism: Begonia fuchsioides (assembly GCA_003255005.1). Lineage (NCBI taxonomy): Eukaryota > Viridiplantae > Streptophyta > Magnoliopsida > Cucurbitales > Begoniaceae > Begonia > Begonia fuchsioides. The sequence goes on along the minus strand of QAOC01039321.1, from coordinate 637,967 downwards.
TTTGGAAAATGCATTATCCTAAATTAGTGAATCATTAAGTGACTATTTTCTTTAACTGCAAAACCTTTGAATTTTTTATTGGTTCCAAGATTAGGAAATTATAACACTCTTTACATGCACATGGAGTCTGGTAAATCAATCAATGTAACCATCTTTACAAGCACTTGTATAAAATATGGAAAAAAAATAAACTCCGACAAATGATTGGGAGGGAGAATAGATTATTAGTACCTCATATCGTCTTAGAAGCGTAGCTAGAACAACAATCCACTCTTTAAACTTGACAGAACACATATGGGCCAGAAGGAATTCAGCGTCCAATCGGCTCTGCAGCGTATCCATTTGAAACTGAAGAAACAACGTTTCACCAATAAGAAAATCAGAATATCTTACATAGTTTGTTATTATATTTCCTAATATTCTAGAAACATTTCAAGGCCTAGGATTATTCAGGTTCTTTTAAGTAACAACTGAAAACAATATTCAAATGTAAAATGCATAACAAATTAAGTTGCTTGTGCTCGTGCCTTCTGTGCAGTTAGTTCAAGCCCGGATGCAAAATCCTTCAAACGAGCACTTCCATACTTCTCCCGCTGGAGATATTCCTGCAAGAAATCAAGTTACATGGTATCATCCATCGATCACAATAAGCAGAAATAGATCACAATGAATAAATCAGAAGCCTTTCTTACCACTAAATCAAACTGAGTCCCTTTCACAAATGCAACAAGCTTGGAAAGCTCTTTCACTGACATCAAATAGCCAGCATGACTTTCCAAAATATTTTTCACGGAGGAAACATGAGCATTCTGCTCCTTGAATGAGGTGCTGAAGAAAAAATATGATTAGTTTCATAATTGTGAAAGCTTAGACATGTTCAAACAATTTATAAATGTGTATATAAACCTTTTATCTATTGACTGCTTTCTGCTATCAGAACGAAAAAGAAAATAGCCCAAAAATCTAGGAGATAGTTTCTCTAAATCCGACGAAGCATGTTCACAATCCCTTCCTGATCTCAGTAGAAACCTCACCTAAGAATCAAACAAACCAATCAATAGCTGTTGGGGGCACTTATACCATTTCCCAATAAAGTCATGCAATCAAAGTTATACCAGCTCCCCAGCAAGTTCATATAAGGTCTCATCAAGTGTTGCCTGCAACAACCGTAGAGCGCAATACTGACTGACAGCAGGACCTTCTAGTTTAGCAATCACCTGTGATGTTCAGAAAACAGTAGATAAAATCCAAATTGGCGATATTAATTTCACCTATATGTTTACTCAGAGTAGTGATAAGGCCACGATATTTAAATTAAGCCCAATCATGAAGGGAGGGAAATATCATTGTATATAAAAATATTCGATTGTAATGAGATCAAGGAAAAACTAGGGTATGATTTTTGAGGGTGAAGAGCCACCATTAAGGAGCTCAAGGAGTGACGAGCTGCCATTAACGTGCTTGGAGGAAGCAAGGTCCTCTCAGTGCTTCTATTTTGGATTTTCGATATTGTTTAGTATATTGTGTTCTCTGACATTTTTGTTCTTGGTGATCTTTATGTTTGATTTCCATACAAGTAGCTACCTTGTCGATATGTTATACATGGATTTTTTGTTCTCTTAAAGACTAAAATGTCAGAAATGATTGGTTCTTGCTCAACTTGTATCCAGAGTACAAGAACCTTTTACTTTTCACTCATCACAATAAAAGGAAAGTAAATTCTTACCAGTATATAACAAGCTGCTGTGCGGTACCATCTCCTCTGAAAGCATTCCTCGAACAACCTAACATTAAATAAAATAAGATGATGACAATCATAACTTAGCAGCCTGAGGATGTGATGTCCAAAAAAGACACAAGTAGTGACTGATGTGGAAGACAACAATATGGGTGTCTAAAACCAAACCGGACCAAAATCGAAATATTTGGTTTGACTTTAGTCGGTTCTACACCCATATTGGTTCTTAAATGGTCCGCCACAAGTAGTGACTAATGTAATAAAACCATAAAATCCAGCCCGGACCATTAAGTAATTATTAATTAAAATTTGTAATTTTTTGTTATTAAATTTTAAATTCATTATTGAAAATTTTAAGTAATTTTGATATAATTAGATAATTTGAAACAATTTAAACATCCAAAGTAAAAAAATCAAACAAAAAAGTGGAGCACTTAAACCCATACTCAGTAGATCTTCCAGCAGCAGAGAATAGATCAGCCCAATGTCGACCATCAGTTTTTCTTGCAACACTTACAATAACGTCAAGGTACTCAGGAAATTGTTTTATTAATTCACAAGCCTTCACCAAAAGTGAGATTGTATTAGCAGTTTTTGGGATCACAGTCTGGTTTTTGTTTGCATTTTGCCTGCAATGTCATAAAGCGAGAGTTACTAATAAAGAATAGAAAAGGTACCACACCAATCTTTTACCACAAACATTATTAAGATAATAAGTAGAATGTGCTTTGATCCATCTCCATGTTTGAGTTTTCTATCAAGGGAGAGCACAACAAAACATGAGCTCAATATAATTGCTTCAAGAATTAAATTCATAAGCAATCGTAGGGCCCAGTGAGTTCTTTTTCTAAGCATACCCAGTCTGACTTCCAATATAAAGAAGGATAGTTATAAATGGATACCTTGAAGTTAAGGATATTTTTCAAATGAAACTTTAAAATTTTAATCATATCAATTGATGCATTAAAGTATTACTTTTTTTCAACTTAAACTTAAATTTTTAATTTATCAATTAACACCTCAAAATTTAAGAAATTATCAACCAATATTTTGTCATTTCATTTAAGCAAATTAATCTTCTTTTCATAATTTAATTTTGATTTTGTTAAATATATTCTCGATTAAGATGTCAAAAACGAAAAATTAGAATGAAAAAATCAAAACTGAATATAAAAATATGGATAGAAACGAAAATTTAATGTTAGGGTGTCTGTTAATAAAATTTTAAAATTCAATGTGTCAACTGAAAATAAAACAATACTTTAATGTACTAATTGATTGAATTCAAGGTTTAAGGTGACATTTGAAAAAAATTTCATACTTCAAGGTAACAATAGCTGCAATTAACAGTTTAACGTATTAGTTAAAAAAAATTATTAACTTCGAAGTGTTCATTGATAATTACCTTAAAGTAACCTTTACATTTAAATTTCAAACAATTGGAGGTGAGATGTAACTGCAGCAATGATGACCCTAGCAAATCCCAGAAAATTGAAGTACAAATGCAGTAATTTCATAAAATATAGTACATCATAAAGAAGGTAAAACTCAAAAAATTGTTAAATAGCATGACATTTCCTATTGCTATTTCAAAATATCAATTAATGAGAAATACCAATCATGTCAAAATCACTTCAATATTTAATTTCCTATTCATTACCTTGATATTTCAGCATCAAATACAGTAAACAGAAGCCATTCTAAACAACGAGAAAAGTGAGGCTTTTCAGCTGAGAGTCGTGCCAACCTCAAAGCTTCCTCACTTTTATTTCTCTGAAAAAAATAATCACATTATGAGTATATGGCAAAGTAAGACAGATGAAAAGGATATTACTCTGACCAATAACCTAGCCACCTTACTTTAAAGAAAGGAAATAAAACTATATGATGAATAAAATTAAAATTCAATCTACCAAAAAAACATGAAATACCTGAAGAAGATGTCGCAGAAGGCAGTGCAAAATAGTCTGAGCTTGAGGAGATGGTTCAAAACATGGAAATTCTGTGGTTCCTGAAAATGACATTCTTTGAGAAACGCCAATGACGACACCAGCATTTGGTAGAAGCCCAAGAGGGTAAACCTCTCGATCGAATTCCAGCTCTGGATCCAGCTGAAAGAAGAGTGTTCAATGAAATAGTTAAGATATACAAGAAAATGTCAATTTCCCTTATGACATAAACTTACAATGAGAAGATAAAACAAACAGTAGACAAATCTTCTCAAAAGCAGCTAGATCTACATGTTTGATACTTGAATTCTTCATCAATCAAACCCTAAACTGTGTCTTCGTCCAGATAGCAAGTATAATGAATCAATAATTTAAGAACAACTACTGTAATGAAATACAAAGTATTTGTTTCAACTTATTCAATTACTTTAACAGCTAACAAGATTGAGGGAATAACTGACATGGCTTATCAAAAGTAAGAAATTTATATTAGCCCGAAGTTCTTCTCTGTTCCCCCTTCCCTTAAGAATTATTTCTACTCCCTCTTCCATATTCTCATAACTCTGACATGTTTCATGAAAGCTCATTAAACAAAGCATAACTGTAGTCGCATTAGAGATTAGAATCCCACAAAAAAAACAATGCCATAAGTCAACAAGATAAACTATTAGTCAAATGTTAACTGCAAGATATAGACCTGCAAAAAATCCTCCTGCTTGAAAGGTTCAATGCCTTGAGAAGGATACCAAACCTGTAAAAACATAGGGAGAGTAAATATCCAAACAAGGAAGAAGATAAAAGTGGAAATAATGAACCCAGACAAAAAGAGTTAGAATAACAAGAAGAAGGCGAAATTAAATATAAAAAAATAAAATAAAACTTCTGAGTTCTTACCTGCATTCCTCGATGACCATAATCTAGCCAAGAAACTTCCTCAATCAGATTTGTTGTTTCTTCAGATCGACCACAAGTGACCCAAAATAACTCCACTGCATCAGTTAACTCTCTTTCTCTTCCCTCATTCAAATCCAAGAGAGAAAGTTCTCCATTTGTTCTCAAGATCAAGCATCTACAAAAGCAAATATACATTAAAAAATGTGGAATGCAAATGAATCTACTCACACATTTGAGGACAAATACCTTGATGGCTCTCCACTTAAGGTATCAGAAGGACTGTTTTTTTCCCTCATAATCTGATCAGGAATAAATCGCATGGCAGCTGGATGGGTCTTTGCAGTCATAATTGACAGTTCTCTTACCACAGAAAGCTGTTTGTCATTTTATCACTTAAAATGATAAAGATTAAACTACATCTAAATGCATCAATCAAAGTCAAACTTAAGACTTGCATAGAAATGTAATCAGCAAGTAGCCTTCTTGAAAGTATCCTCAAAGACAAAATTAGTACCTGTAAATTGGGGTAACTAGATGGTGTTAGTTCCCCCAATAATTTGACATGAAAAATGTGAACATCAAAGGGTCGATAAGTAACAAGCATATATTCTTGATAAACATCCATAACCATAGGTTTCGCCAGTAGTGGTTTCCGGCATAGGAGAGAACTCTGGTCAAGATGATATCTTGGGTAGAAAAGCAATTCATACCTGACAGTATGACCATTAACAAATTGAATTCCGAAACACATCTCACAACATCAAGCTCTAAAACATTAGGTAAGAAAATTTAAATCCAATGACAATGAAGACATGACCATTTTTAAAAGTAAGAAAATATTAATTTGGGTAACTTCGCTCACATGTTAGAAGATTCAATATAGTTGCAGACAACAATAATCTTCCCCATCCACAATAAACCCTTGCATTGAATCTTTTGTTCCTGACTAATATCACCAAACACTCGCCACCTTTTCATTCGAATATCATATAAGATTAACCCATGGAAACCAGCTACTGCTAAATACATCCCATCTAGGCTAGCTGCCACGTGCTGAATAGGCCAATTTTGAGAGATATAAGAAACCTGTTCCAAGTCGACATTAGTCACAAAAACCATGAAATAAACATAAATCAACTGTTTGTTATTTCAATACTTAACTGGAAGGTTGACATGAAGCAATTGAAGCTCATCAGTATCTCCAGACTGCACAATAATTATTCGATCTTCACCTTGAATCACTTGACGAGCACAAGTTGCACCCGAAACACCTCTATTAAGACAACATTTACCAAAGGAAAATGCAAGAATTCTTTCTGAACATGTTTCTTCAGTAGCATAGAGCCTATATCCACATTCATCCCACTGCATTAATGAGGTTCCACCAATCAAAGGTTCATATTTACATTCTTGAGCTGGCTTAACCCCTGGAGATGATACAGAACTCAATCCAATTTGACGAATTGTTGACATTAAACGACACCCAGAAACAGACCAGACAGTGAGACCTCTTGACTTCCACCCTACTGCAAAAGCAGAATTATCAGGGGTCCATGAAATACAGCTGACTGGGCCAGTATCATCCACTGAATATCTGGGTATTACAATTCAAATAGTCATTTATTGTCTCATTCCATGCAAAAATTATTATCAGATAACAAAACTTGAACCGCTAAATGAGTGTGAAAGAAAATTTCAAGAGATATGGTGACAAATTCTAGTTTCAAATACGTCCAGTCCCAACAAATATTCCATTAATATGCAAAACTAGGATATTCCTAATGTAAGATACAATTGCTTGATAACATTTTTAGTATCAAGACTATGCCAATAAGAGTCTCTCCATCATTACTTTATCTCTCAGATATGTAACCTAAGACTTACCCCCAGTCGTACAAAGATACAGAGCGAATAAGGGATGTAGATTCTGCAAGGTCATATAATTCAACAACTGCTCTCTTGGTACCAACAGCTAGAATCTGTTGCTTGGGCGCTATTGAAGTACAAACAACATCACCAGACCCAAGTCGTTTCTCCACTTTTATTGAATCAGTCTGCTTTAATCCTTTCTTACTTACAGTACATTGAACCAATTGCCCATCAGAATAGAGTACAAGTAGAATCCTCAGTGGACAACACAATTCAAGCTGTATAATAGAAGATTTGTAGGAAGCACCTCCAGATGGAAGACCATTGCTCAGAGAATGTGGTAGTGAAGGAATCTCCCTATTATCATGCAGATAGGGATCAAGTTCGAAGGCTCCACAGAACTGTAAAAGAGAGAAAAATGTAATCATAAACAAAGACAAGAATAATCAAATATTTACTTTTTCAATCAATCTCCAAACAAATTTACATTTAATGAAAAATTGCAACCAATCAAATTGAAAATTGAACCCATCAAATTACCTCACCCTTCCAGGATATACGATATAAAGATCCACTGGAAAGTCCAAGTAGCAAGTGCTTATTATCACTTATAATATTGCTCCTGAAAAGCTCAATATGAAAATTTAAAAGAAGCCATCAAAACAGCACTACAAAAGGATCTAGCTACTAACTATTAACTCTTACAACTACATCTCTATAAACAACTATTAAGGCAAAGAAACAAAATTTGATCGTTTGAGATTCAAGGAATGGTACTTTTTAATAGCACCAAAGCAGATAGTTTTTAATTTACATTAGTCTCTTTTCAATTTTTTGTTTCACATTGACATTGGATCATTCCAATCTAGTTACATTCTCTTGTTCTTTCAACCAAGGTGAAAGAAAAACTCCAAATATACAAACCATACCAAGCCCTGAACTCAGCATCAAACATCCAAATAAAATTGAATTTTTCATTGGGAGGAGTGAAAAAATCATTTTCTAGAAGCTACCTAACAAAAGTGTATAATTACAATTATTATTGATTTCTATATAGTCTCTCTTTTTTGAGATTAATAAAAATATTAAAACAACAAATTAAGTCCTCTTAGTCTAAACTCCCAAAAGTGCTTACACTGCCAAATCTTTTTCTGCAAAAGGCAGCTGCTCGCTGAGAAGTAAAGAAATAGTACAAAGAGACAAGCCAGAAGGTAGCTTCCCTCCAATTTGTATTTTTCTCTCGGTAATCTGAACCTTTAAAATGTGGAGGAAGAAGGACGATGTCTGCAGACAAAATAAAAGAACTGAAACACTATATATACTCAGGTAGAACAATGAAAACATTAGTTGAAGAAGATTCCAAACAATTGATGAATGTGTTAAAGTAAAATGCTCTGTTAAGCTACCTCCAATTACAACAAAAAAAAACATCCAGTAGCAGAGCTGATAAAGAAACGGAGAAATCCTAAATAGAGAATTTGATGATTAGTTAATTCAAAGATCTAATCCTTCTGCAGTTGATTACCTGTTAAAGAAAAATATTGAAGTGTTTCAAGGACCCTTATCAAACATTTACTTAAGATGACCTTAAAATTCCACTCTAAGTCATCTTTCCTTTTCCCTCTCATCGCTGAATTCAACAAAAGCAAAACATTTCACGCACGAACAAAGCAAGAGCAAAATTTTCCACCACATTATATTAGACTTTGACACTTAATCTGAGTAATAACAATGTATGTGCCACAAGGTCCATGTTGAAATTATTTTTTCATACATAAAATCATTCATCAAGGAAAGATATCTCTAATACTAGCAGTGAGAGAATTAAACAACTAACCCATAATAGACACAAATAATAATCAATCCAAATTCTTACAATGACAGCAATCAGCTTTGTGTCGGGGCTCCACGAGGCCTGCAAGTTGTCTCCCTCCCTCTGAATCGAATCAGAGTCTCGTTTGTATTTGCCCAATCTTACTCTATGCTGAATCCTCAATAGAAAAACGCAATCGAATGTGAAAACTATATAACTCAAAATTACAGGGAAGGCACGATACACAATTCAAAACCCAGAATCCAAAAACATTTTCATTAAACTACGTCAATACATAGCTCACGTACCACACTACAATCCAATGGAACGCAATCAACTTCCAAATGCAACAACCATCAGAACCACGTTTAAACCACGAAAAACCCAAAAAAAAAAGAAATTATACCTGGGAAGCGCTCCAGAGCTCGATGTGAATAGGAGTCACAACGAGCAGCAACCGATTGACAACCTTTAGATATAAGATATGCTGCGAAGAGGGACCGAGTCCAGGTTCAAGTGGAATAGATTGCGGCCACCCATATGCCATATACATCTTCTCCTCTTGCGTGGCGACGCAGTTGAGGTGAATTATGAGAGATCCGAACGAGAACCTATGGTAGAAGCCAAAATACTAGGGCTAGGAGGAGAGATCTGAAACATTTCTGAGATGTAAGAATGACAATGCACCCATTTTCTCAATTCTCTCATATGGATTCAACCCGCCAGGTTTCACCTCGACAATTCAACGAAGCTCATACAATTTTCAACGAACAAAGAACAAGAACGGATTGCAATGATTCTACCATTCATCGAGCATCGAGAAACGAAGGAAGAAATACAGGAATCAGAGGTTGCGGGTTTTGGGATGGTTTTTGATTCTCGGGACCAAAGACCAAATGAATCAGTTTAAAAAATCAACTCAAACCGACCCATGTAAATCTTTACACGCTCACCCAAAACCATGGTGATAATCTGCTGGTAATTGAAGGAAAGCTCAATTCAGAGTTCATAGGCATTTACAATCCAAATTTAAGAAACGAAAATCAGGAATTAAACTGCTATTTTGTCAAGATTTAGACGCAAACCCTCGATCCAAAAGCGAAACACAGTAAATAAACTGAAGAAAAAAAATATGGGCATTGACGATCACTGTACAATTTACACCCCTCTGATACAGCACAGATCTAAAGGGCCGATCTCAGTTTCTGGGTAGCAGGAGAGAGTGAAGGCGTAGGTGAGGACCCATTTGAGACCGAGGACGAGACCGAGTATCGTACAGTGAAACATTCGTATTCGAAACCATTCTCTTTTACTGATCTGGTAATCACTAAATATTTAATTTAGGTCCAAATTTTAATTAAATAATTCAATTAGAGTCTGAGCCATAAAAAAATTAATTTTAAATTATTTAGACGTCTGATAAATATGTACTCATCCTACTTCAGATGCACTTATTCTCTTTCGAACGTTCGATACAGATAGTGCTGGCAAACGAGCGAGCCAGCTCGCCGGCTCGCTCGTTTGGCTCTGCACTGTAGCGGCTCGAGCAAAAGCTCGATCCGAGCCCGAGAGTGCAGCTCGTTCGAGTTGGCTCGTGGGCTCGGAAATACCGAGTCAACCGATCCGGCTCGAAAGCCAGCTCGAGAGCTGGCTCGGTTGGCTCGGACCACTTGTAGCGCGGTCGACACTTAGTATACACGCGGTCGACACTTAATGCATATGTAAATTTGGATGGCCGACCGCAAAATAAGGTGTCGACCGCTATACGTTCCAGAACGTTTTTAAGTGTCGACCGCTAATTAAATGTCGACCGCAATACACATGATTGTTGTGAAAGTGTCGACTGCGTGGAAAAAAAAGTCGACCGGTAGTTGTAAAAAGGTCGACCATTTTTATAAAGAGGGGCGACCGTTATAATGTAACGGCTATAACTTCCATATGCAACGGTAACGTAAGGTCGACCGTTTTAAAACTAAAGGTCGACCGCATGTAGCTGTTATGCGTGAATTCTATAAATTGTATAGGTTAGCTGATAAATGTTTTACGCATCTAGTGCTTCCGTGGTTCGTAAGATTGACTTCTACCTTTGAAAGATATAAAAAAATTGATACATTTAATGAAATCGTAACTTCAATAGAATTTAAATTTCACAAATATTGGCTTCAAGTACCTCCAATTTTTTCATTTGCTAGTATTATGCATCCGAAATATAAAATCAAGGGCACGAAGTTGATGCTCGATAAAATTTCGGAGAACCTAGGTTTCGCCCCCGTATGCAATCCTAACACATTGCATAGAGACCTTGCTATCTTGTTTGAGACTTACCAAATTAGATTTTCCATGGCAAGAACTTATAGTTCGTCCAATGTGGCATCAACGTCTGGTGGTAGTTCTAGTTTCGGAATACCACTAAATGCTATGGATGCCATTGACGCCCAACTAGAAAGCGACGTGCATTCGTTTGCTTTCGATAAGAGTGAACTCGACGTGTATCTGGACAATCGAGTTCCAATTGCTCGAGACGAGGCCTTCGACAATTTGAGTTGGTGAAAAACCAACGCAGCCATGTATCCCGTGCTCGCTAAAATGACACGGGATTTACTAACACCGCCTGTTTCAACTGTAGCTTCCGAGTCGGCTTTTAGTGCAGGTGGACGCGTATACGACGATCGACACGCAAGTCTGGCACCGGAGCTTGTGGAGACACTCATTTGCATGAAGGACTGTAGCGACGCAGTCCGGAGGGACCAACAACGAGTGGACGAACTGGAAGAGGATTTCAAGAACTTGGAATTCGAAGAGTAGCTGTTATGTTCCGGCGACGAGTCGAATATCTTTTTCATTTCGTGTATCCCGTACATCTGTCTTTCGTTGTAATTTATAAACATTAACATTTGTTCTTTCTGTTACTCACTTTTCTAATGTCACCAAATTTCTATTATTTCAGTTAATCTTATTCGTCTGCATGAAATATATCTAAGTGTCGACCGCAAATACAATGAGTGTCGACCGCAAATACAATGAGTGTCGACTGGACTACGTTTGGTGTCAACCGCAGGTATACGAAGGTGCCGACCGCGCATTATAAAGTATGTTGACGGTGTCGACCGGGAGTATACGGTGTCGACCGCAGCTCATTCCAGCGTGAAAAAGGTGTCGACCGTATTATACGGGGTCGACCGCATCTCCGTCCAGAAAGTTTTATGGAGTCAACCGCCATTTAATGTGTCGACCGCAGCGCATTCCAGAGTGAAAAAGGGGTCGACCGTATTATACGGGGTCGACCGCATCTCCGTCTAGAGAGTTTTATGGAGTCGAATATTTAATGTGTCAACCGCATATCCATCGAGCGCGTTGTAGGGGTCGACCGAAGTTAAAGGTGTCGACCGCAATTCGACCAGAGCTTCGACTTAAAACCCTAGCAGCGAGCGTTTCGTCTTAAGTTAACGAAATCCAAGTGTCGACCGCACGGGCCATTCAGACGTCCGACGACACTTTCTGACGCCATCGTCGAGTTAAAACGTAGTAGTACGTATCACTTCCCTTGCTCTTTACTCTACAAACCACAGAACCACCTACGTTTCGAAATAAGTTTTCGAGTTTCTTTGAGATATTTATTCGATGGTATTGTTTTCGTGTTTCTTTTGCGTAATGGAGGCGATACATACAAATGTTATCATGCAAATTTTTTTTTTGCTTGAAGAAAACAATATGCATAAATTGGTCATTACATAATATCGAATAAGTTATACAACTTCAATATACGAAATTTTTTTTTTCTTGTTTGGCTCGGCTCGTTTAGGCTCGACAGGCTCGACTGGCTCGGATCGGCTCGCTCGTTTAGGCTCGAGGCTCGCGAGCCGGCTCGAGCCAATTTTTTTTTAAAAAAAGCTCGACAGAGCCGGCTCGAATAGGCTCGAAAGGCTCGGCTCGGCTCGTTTGACTTGTCAGGCTCGACGAGCCGGCCTTTCCCGGGCTCGAGCCGGCTCGATTGCCAGCTCTAGATACAGACGTACTGACTTTCTGATTTCTTTTGAATTTTTCATTTTAATTAAAATTTTTACTACACACTCGTAGTTGTAACAACAAAGAGATTAATATTAATTTTTTTAATTTTTCTAATATTTATATAATTTATTATAAATTTTTCAATATATATAATAAATCAATTTAGTTAAATTTCGTACATCTGTAAAAATTCTTGAAAATTTTATCACACATTTACAACATTATAAGTCAATACTCCACAAGATTTCTTGAATTTTTAAATAATTTTACGATTTATTATAATTTTTTAATAGATAAACAAACAAATTCAATTAAAATTACTTACTATAATAAAAATTCTTAAAATTTTTGTCACATTTTTACAATATTGTTATATAATATTACACAAATTTTATAAATATTTAAAAAAAATTAATATTTATTATATTTTTTGAAAATTTATGAAATTTTGTAAAAATCAAGATAATTACAGAATTAACCTTTGATGTCATTGACGGAATCAAAGGTAACAACAAAGGCATTGGCCCACCGGGTTTAGAAGACAAGTTCTGTCACTCACAAGTGCCTTGGTCGGTTTGGTAGAGTTAGAAACGAGTGTCAAGGTTTAAATTTTGACAGTCGCAGTATGAGAGTTGTTATCTCTAATGTAAGGTAGCTCCTTGTGAACACAGGTAAATATATCTTATCTCTAGTTTATTGAGTCATCATAATTTATCCTTTTATAAACGGTCAGGACCAGCCTGAGGGCCAATACTTGGCCTTTTGTAACAAGCTCTATCACTCACCTGCGGCGAATTAATGGGAACCTTCCCAGAGCGATCCCAAAAAGTTAATTTTCATAAAAGTAATTATCAACCCTAAAAATCATTCCGAAGAAGACGATAAACCCAGAAAACCCTTTCGATGATTTCAGCTGCAAACGCAGAAAATTGATCGGAGAAGATGAGATACAGAAATATTTTCACATTAGAGACTTCAAGGAGCGAGCTTTCACTGGTTTTCGCATTCTTTTCTTCCCAGTATCGCCGTTATTCTCCTCTTCATCGTCTTCTTCGTCGATATAGTTAAATTCCCGGCGATCAGTGTCCGGCGAAGGAGAGGTTATATAGCTTTGATTTCCAGCTTCTTCGCCGGAGATCTTGCTTCCTTCTGTTCCTCCCCTATCGCCTCGTCGTTTTCCCCACGAGGGTCCAAACCCTGAATAATAGTGAAATTCGTGCTGGTTCGAGCTCGCCGGCGACGCCTTTTTCGCCGCGCGAGTGGCTCTTGTTCGCCGTCCGGCTCTGGGCTTTTCAACGGCGGGGTTATAAGACCTAACGAGGTTGAAATGGTAGTCGCAGGAAGAGTGGCCTTCTCGAGCTTCCTTCTTGCAACGCCAACCCTTGCCATCGTTCTTTTGGCAGTAGAGCTTGTTCTTTGCCTCTTTTTTTAATCCAATTACTTCTTTTCCGCCATTATCGTCCAACTCTCTACCTCCATCTTTCTTCATTTCTTCTTCGTTATGAATCGACAAATCCTCTAACTTTGTCGACCCTTGCATCATCGACGAATCGCTGTGATCACAGTCGAATTTAATAACCATAGACCATCACCCAGTTTGTCGCTTAATCCACCGTCGAATGTAAGTTTTCATTTACTTGCTACCCATAAAATAAAGGTAATAGAAAAGAATCCGAATTCAAATACTGGAAATGTCTACCTTTCAACAGCTCCAATTGAATCGCCAGGACTTTCAGTTGCAGTGAAGCTATCCCCGAGTTCGAGCTGCAAAAACCAACGAATACCGACGAAGATATGACGAAATGAAGACGACCCAGTAACCTAATCTGGGATTCGAACTGAAATACGATACAAGAGCGAGAAAAATCTAGGGTTAGGAACGAACCCTAGAGCACTAAACACCCAAATAGAAAATGGTAGGAATATAAAAACCAAGCAGGATTCAGATAGATCTATAAGTAAATACAGAAATGGAAGAGGGAAAGAGAGAAAGAAGGGGATTGAGATTCTAACCAGGTCAGAGGCAAGACCGAAGGGAATCACGTCCCACGGCGACTGGTTAAGCCGGCAAACATGAGATTCCGGCACCGTCTCCGGTCGCCTCGCGTTCTTCCGAATCCTCATGGCCGAAGAAGAAGACGACGATAATTGAATAAAGCGTAAGAAAAGCGAGCTCGAACGCAGCAAAAATGGAGAATAATCAAAGCTTAGACTGTGTTCTAATAGTCTTCAGCTAATTTTGTCTCAATTCCTCCTGTTTCAGAGACATGGGGTTCCACGTATTTGGCCTGCAAATGGCTTCCTCCTCCTCCCCTTCTTCTTTTTTTCGCAGATCTCACACACCCCTCGATAATCAGGGTTTTTATTTTTCCCGGCCCCTCGTATGTTTCAGTTTCTTTTATATGACGGTTTTACCCTTATACTCTACCCTTATTTACATGGTTTCACATAAATAACGATAATTCCTTAATTTATTTTTGAATATGTCAAGTTTAATAGATATAATAATTTTAAAAATAATTATTTTAATTATAATATATTAAAAATATTTTAATTTAAACTAATAAAAACTCAAAATGTCATAAAATAAGTTAATAAAATATATTAAAAAAAATAAATGTAGCATTACTTCAAACAAAATTGTAAAATATGATGTTTTTATTTTTTTCCAATCTATTTCTGTATTTTAGAAAAATTTAATCTAATTTTTTATTATATTTAAATATGATTTTGAGGAATTTAATCAAATTTAAAAGATATTTTTAAAATTTATATCATATTTTATTTAATTTAATCAATTTTTTTTAAATTTAGAGACATTTGTTTAATTTACAACCGATTTAAATTTTACAATTTTTAAAAATTAAAATCAAATTAAAATTAATCATTTTCATCTAAGCAGTTTTTCAGAAGGGAATAATCTGCTACCAACAGATGCATCTTATCTTTCCACGAGATCCACTTACATTCACTGTCGCACCATTAGGCGCGGCTTTGGCCATGTTCCAATCCAACCTTCAATCACGACGATCACCACTATAAACTACGAGGAAATCGGACGTATCCAGGCAGGAAGGGCCCCACAAAGGGCGAGGAAATCGGACGGCTATAAATTGCCAGGTTCGTGATAAGCTAAGGGATGGGAGAGAGCGGCTTGAAAAACGATCTCTGGAAGTTGGAATAAATTAATATTTTAACTAAAAAAATGCTGAATTTATTAATTATTATTTAATAAAGAAATGACGAAAATTAAGAACATAAATAACCTTCAAAATAAAATTAAATAAAATAATAATTTTTATATTTTTTATTTTTAAAATTCTTATAATAATTTTTAATATTTTATTAATAAAATAATCATAACTTCTTTCAAAATACTCAGAATGACTTGAAATTTGAACCATTAGAAACTAGACATCCGTGACATAAAAATTTATAAGTGACACGTTAAATTTAATGACCGCTTGTTCTTCTAAAAGTCAGTCGAAATCTGCCTTAAAAAACTAACGAGTTTTTATTACTATTTATTTCATTGAGTTTACTACTCAACCATCTCCGCTCCGACTACTTTCCACAGCCGATCATGCAAATTCTTTGTCAAATTTTTGGGATTTTTTAAGATGATTTCCTCTGCAAGACGAGTTAGAGCTCATCAGATGTGCTAGAGCTCTTACTGCACATAAAACGTTCAGTTCGACAGCCTGAAACTTTGCATAACTTGGCAAAAAACCCTCTGAAAGCAGTTCATTCATCTGCAAAAATGGAGAATAATCAAAGCATAATTTGGGCTTGATGCTTGGAGCTGAAATTTAGATCCATAAATTCAAGTACAATCCTTTTTTTCTTGTTTGTATACAGCAAACTATAATTCCAGCGAAGTAGATGCCTAGGTTTTGATCGGCCAATTCATGCTTCGTTTAGACACCAATCTCAACTAGAGGTGTCATTCGAGCCGGCTCGAGCGAGCCGAGCCTGAAATCGTCAAGCCAAGCCTGTTGAGCCTATTCGAGCCGAATCTGTCGAGCTTTTTTTCAAAAATTTAAATTCGAGCCGGCTTGCGAGCTTCGAGCTGAGCGAGCCGAGCCAAACGAGCTGAATATTTTTTAAAACACGTATCTTGAATTTTTGAAAATGTTATTTTTTATTACAATATTGAAAAAGGACAAATACTTAGCATATGAACAAATATGATCATGTAATATTTTTTTTAAAAATAAAATTAACTATTAAATTTTAAAATAAGTTCATAACATAGATAATTTTTTGGCTTGGCTCGACACGGTAGCAATCCGAGCTTGACTCGAACCGCTACAGTACCAAGCTATTCGAGCGAGCCCGCTCGGATGTCGGCACTAATCTCAGCTGGAATAAGGAATATAGATGAACATTGATAATCAAACAACCAATAATTATACTACTACGACTCAGGAGAGTAAAGATCAGACCCAAAAGGTGGATAACCATTTGGATTCACTTTGCCTCTAGTTTATAGCATAAGGTTTTAGAATAGTAAAAATGCTACAGACCTAAGTCATCAGGATGTTTTTATTGAAAAATATTATTATCGTCAGTTCTAATTATCTATTGTTATTTCCTATTTTACTATTTATTTCCTAATTTTTAATTAGTTAAGTTAAAAAGTTAATTTGATCTTTTTATATTTAATTAGGTCAGAGGGTCAGTTTGACCTTTTTATATTCAATAAGGTCAAAGATTAAATCAAGCAAGTCTATTTAAAAGGTGTTAACCCTACGTAATAAAGCATCAGTAAAAATTAAGTATTTTCTTTCTTTAGTTAATTTTCTCTTTTTCTATTTCTCTTAATTGTTTCCTTGGCACTAATTATCCTCAATTTTAATTAAATTTATCCTCAATTTTAATTAATAAATAGATAAATAAACACCAATCTTGGCACTAATTAGAATAAAGGTTGAAATTATTAGCACCCGCTTAACATTTTTCTTATAATTAAATTTATTTTTTAATTATAAGCAACGTTATGTTTACCTTCTTAGCATACATCTAATTGAACACGCTGACGTATCCGACTGTAATTGATCTAGCCAAAGTATATTTAATATATTATAATTAAAATAATTATTTATAATATTTATTACACCAATTATCGTCCAACACATCAACGTGTACAGTAAAAAATACAATGAGAATGTAAACATAATATTAACCTGATAATATATTATCTAAAAAAACATGTAATCAACCCATTGGATTTTTGATAATTAGTTAAAGAAGTCCCATTTTTTTAATTGCGATAAAGAAGTTGCATTTTTAAGAACTAATTATCGATAAATAATTAACTAACTAAATCATATCTTTATAATTTTTCTCTTTACCGTTTTTATTTCTGGTTACTTGTTTCGAATTCTGATCCGTTCATAAGTTATTACCGGGGTTAACCCGCCAATTAATATAAAATATGAAAATTTGGTACAATTTCTTTGTATTTCATGTCATCTGGAAAAATAAAAAAGAATTTAATAAAGAATAGCTAGCTTTATATGGTTACCTTAATGGAGTTTGAAAGCTGCTTAGTAGATCCTTCTTTGAACAGTTTAAAGCTTAGCGCGCTCAGCATTGCTCGAGAATATTGCCTTGATGACATTTTCCAATTCATGCCCGTCGTCATCATGCCCTTAAACTCGTCGTAGCTTATTCGACCATCCTGTAATGAAATATCAAAGATGTTACTACACATTTTGTATCGTTTTAAATTTAATATTTTTGAAGTTTGTTGTTAGGAATATAAATAATATTTTAAGGGAATTTTAGAAAATATTCATAAATAGTTTTAGGTAGTTTCTTAACATAACTTCTTACGTGTCAAATTGTGATTCGTACAATAAATATTATAGATAATTATTTTAATTATAATACATTAAATATATTTTATCTATTGGAATTACTACTCGACATATCAAAATGTACAATTAGAAAGTATATTAATTGCTAATAAAATAAACTTAATATTACTCTATTGTATTATATATATATATAAATGTAATGTTATTTGCGAAGTTGCGTTTGTTAGTCAAAGATGCATCATTTATCTAGATTTACCTTATCCAAGTCGGCGTCGAATATGATATCTTGGATGAAATTCTCATGCTCCGGGCCATCGTCCTCCTCCATGAGTCTCTCCCTCAACTCATCTAACTCGATGTACCCGCTTTCGTTCTTGTCGAAGAAACTGAAAGCTCTCGAGAGAAGCTCGTCGCTGTCCATTCTTTTCAAATGGATAGACATTGTCACAAACTCGTCGCAATCTATTGTGCCATTTCCATCAGTATCCGCCTTAACAAAATCCCATGTAACATGTTTGTGATATCAGTAAGTTTGAAGAACAATTATCAACCAAATAATAATAATAATACAAGTTACAACTAATATAGTTTGGTCAGGTTGCATGGAAAACGAAGAATGTGAAAAAATATGTAAAAGAAATTCACTTATATTTCAAATAAATGACACCCTAAAAACTTAAGGACATTATAAATGAAATTCCCGTCCTCATAGTAATATTAGCAATTTCAGAAGAAAAAAAAATCGAAAATTCAACACAGATCACTAAAAATGCTAAAACTATTCTATAAACTATTCTTTTTAGATATCGGTCAACGTACAAAATGGATAGCAAAAGATGTGATTTTCTTGATGAAATCTTTAACTTTGAAGAAAGAATTACTAACTTCTGTTACGGACCCAAATCCTCAGGATTCCTTCTTAGGGAAACATTATTTGCGACGAGTCTAATTATTTAATTACTAATTATTAGTTGTTATTTTAATTAAGTTTGTGGGTCAGTTTAGTCTTTTCATATTAATTAGGTCATAGAGTCTATTTAAATGGTGCTAACCCTACGTATGATGGATCAATCAAGAAATTCAAGTTTAGTATTTGACTATTTCTTTTCTCTATTTTTCGATGTCTCGAAGAGAGATGATTACTCGATCCCAAGGAAAACCTCCTGAAGGGAAAAACCCTAACAACTTCACTAAGTTAAAGAGGTTTTTTTTTATCTAAATATAAAGTCAAGGACTTAATTGTTTTACCACTAAGTTTTATCCTTCATTGCAATCTTTTAGAATTCCATCCCATCTCAATTCTCAATGTGGCTATTTTTTTTTAATTCTAAAAAGTAAAATTATCATTAATTTAAGGGTAAATAACAATTTGCATTTTCAACTACAAGGATAATTATAACGAATATCTTAAATTTTAAAAACAGACAATGAATACTTTGACTTTAGAATAATTTCAACATACACATTCTCATCACATTTTTCACTAATTTTAACGATGTTCCATCTAATTAACATATTCTATTAATAAACAATAATAAAAATGTTGAAAAGATTATAAGTTTATGAAAATTTTTATTTTTTATAAGGTTAACTGAGTTGAAATTAGTGAAAAACGTAATGACAAAGTGTACATTGTAATTATAATAAAGTTCAATGTCTTCATTGACAACTTTTAAAATTTAAGGTAATTTCAACTATCTTTATAACTATGTTTGTAGATGATTTAACAACATATTCACACTTATTTTAGAAAAAACAAAATTTTGGTTATCAAATGTAAAAAGAGCCGATGAAACTCATGTACAAATGAAACTAGAGAGAAGCTCCTTACCGCATCCATGAGCAACTGAACGTCAAGATCTGGAATGGGATGTCCAATCTTTTGAAATCCATCTTTCAGCTCTTCAAAAGTCAAATCTCCATTTTTATCAGTGTCCATCATGTTAAACATCTGTTTGATACCATTCATTTGCTCGTCGGGCAAATTTTCAGCGACGATCTGAGGAAGCAGATCAGTCAAGAAAATGGAAAAAGAGCCACCTTCACGAATTACACATTCAGTTAAAGAGAGAGTAAGTTCAAAAACTTACTCTAAGAACTTTCTTCTTGAACTTGTTCAACAATGAAAACTGTTTGATCTTCATTCTGACATTTTCACCCAGAGAGACATCACGAACTAGATTTGCATTCGAAATCCATGGATGATCTGAAAACACTTGATTAGTTTCTATTCACATAAACACATGCTTCAAATTTAACAATTTATAAATCATACAAGAAGATAGTAATCGTCACTACCCGAGGAAAAAACAAAACAACAAACGCCAGGTTGATTGACCAAATCGTCACTACTCGAGGAAGGGACAAAACAAAAAACGTCAGGTTGATTGACCAAATCTATCGAAATAGACTAGAGCAAACCCAAAAGCTAAAGGAAAGTAATAACTAATTATAATATAATATAATATATTCTTATATTATTATTATTATTATTATTATTATTATTATTATCATAATATTCAATTGAATGACTACTAAATGTCCGTCTGTATCTCCTCAAATTCTATTCAATTCTCCAAACTGATTACGCATCTTCATAATATGAGAAATTGATTTAATCTACAACGTCGAAAATTCACAAGTCGAAAATCAATGGTGCGCTCGAATTCTAAGTCTTGACCAAGAATATAAATGTCACACATGGCGAAACAAGATAAAGTATTGCTTAAAAATCCACTGTCAACTAGTCAACAAATGCAAAAAATTTACATGAAATTTTATACACTAAAATTTTCCAATGCTTACACTAATGATCTAACAAAAAGTATCGTTATCTCTTCATTAAAACTACAAAATACATACCAAGTACTTCTTGAACAGTCATCCTACTGTAAGGATTTGGATCGAGCATGTTCTTAACTAGTTCCTTTGCTTCTTCAGAGACCTTTGGCCAAGGATCCTTCTCAAAATCTACATTACCCCCAACTATTGCATGCGCGATCCCCTCTTCTGTTTCTGCACTAATTATGCTATCAATTAATTCACCATTAACTGCGGGAGAAAATATGAAAATTTATTTCAAGAACCAAATGAAATCAATCGAAAGAACGCACCAGCCCAAAAAGGTGGTACTCCACAAAGCAAGATGTAAAGAATGACTCCAGCACTCCAAACATCAACTTCTGGTCCATAATTACGCCGAAGGACATCAGGCGCCATGTAATATGGACTTCCGACGATATCACTGAATCTCTGATCTACGATCAAATTACAAGACATCTTACTGATGCTTGAACCACATTGTAATCCATGATTGATGGACATTTTTAAGTATCAAGAGGGAGACAAAGAGATGGTATACCTGGTTCAAAAAATATTGATAAGCCGAAATCAATTGCCTTTAGTTTAGAACTCTCGCTTTCATCTGCATATAAGAAATTCTCAGGCTTCAAGTCCCTGTGTATTACTCCATTTTCGTGGCAAACCTGCAAAAGGTTTGAATTGAGTCACTATGAAATACTAACTCCATTTTCCACAGTAAAAAATCATCAGCCTGCATAGCAATAAATCGTTGTAATGGCATACAACATGAATTATAAACAGGGTGATGAATAAAAAATGAAACAGAAAAATTCCGTAGACATTTTCCACAATAATGAATAAACCCCAGTAGAAGAATTTTGAGATAGAGTATACTTTACCTTGCACACCTCAAGAATAGTTTTGGCCACGGTTGCAGCAGCACGCTCTGTGTAATGCCCTTTCCTAACAATTTTATCAAAAAGCTCACCGCCCTCGCAAAGCTCCATAACAAGATAAATCGCCTCTTTGTCCTCATAGACCTCCTTGAAGCTTACAATATTCGGATGCTTGGGCAAATGGCGCATGATAGCCACCTCTCTCCGCACATCCTCGATATCAATATCCGTCCTCAACTTGCTCTTAGGTATAGTTTTGCACGCAAATACCTCCCCTGTCTGATTTTCGTAGCACCGATGAGTAATCCCGAACTCACCTCTCCCGAGCTCTTTGCAGAATCGGTATTTCTCGAATACATCATTGCCGTCAGGATCTGAGAGAATATAGATCGTACGATGAGGCAGGGATCTGTGGACAGATCCAGGCGGAGAATCGAGCTTGGCGTCTCCCAGTCTCTGCTTCGCGGCTTCTTTTGCAGCAGAAGAAATGCAGCTTCCCATGGGAGATTTTGGCCCTAGATCAGCCGGTTACGGCCCGATTGCCCCCATGGGAAGAAGGAAGAAGAGAGATCTAGAGAGAGAGAGCGGAGCCCGAGGAGTTTAGAAATGGAAATTAAGGAGAATAACTAACTGGTCAGGGAGAAACCAGGAGGCGAAGCCGTTGAGGATTCTGGTTTGATCGGTCCCGCCTGTTTTTAGGCGGTTGTTCAGAAACTGTTAATTTTAACGGCTACCCCGTAAGAATAAATATTATTTATTTTTATATCATTAATTTTAAGCATAAAATCAAAATTAAAAGCAAGAATTTGTAATAATATAGATTTTTATTTGAAATAAACCCAAATAAAATTGAATTTGTTCCATGTACTTATTTTGTTTTTTTGATATCGACGAATTTAAAAATTAAACTCAAATTATACGAAATTAATATGCAAGGACTAAATTGAAATTATTTAAAACTAAAATCATATTTCTCTTTACCTAACTATTATTCAAAGATTTATTTTATTATTATATTTTTTTTACTCATAAAATTGAATAAAATATATTTAATATATTTATATTAAAATAATTATTTATAATATTTATCATATTATAATTTAAAATTTTGGTTTGTATAATAAAAAAATAGAATAATAATTTACCGTCCGTCTTCCGACTCGGAACATTCACAGAGTTGAACTCTCATCAAACGACGATAATCAGATGACAGTGACTTCGCTATAGAGAGTATTCGGTCCTAGTTGTTTGGCTTCGTTGATTCTAACGTCGGCGTGATGGACGGAATCGAATAAAATCTGACTTAAACATTAATAAAATTTAATATAAATCTAAAAATTGATTCTAAAATTGTTCAATCACTCAAAATCTGATCCAAATATAATAAAAAATATTTTTTAATTATAAAATAAAACAAGGACAATGAGTTTGGTCTTACTACCTTGACTATGAATGCCGCTTCGGCTTCGTTTTTTTGAAAATATAGTTTATTCTTTTTGAATCGTAGATCCCACGAAGGATTAAGATAAAAACCCTGCACGCATGGGCATAACTCAGTTGGCTCAGAGATGATAAATTAGATATAAGAGCCTAGGTTCGACGTCTACGCTGTCCTAGTGTATGAGTTGTTACCCCCAATGTTGGAGTAACTCTTTGGGATATCAGGTAAAAGTCTCATATCTCTGGGCCGCTGAGTCACTGTGATTTAACCTCCTCACAAACTGTCGGGTCGGGGTGTTGGATCCTTGGGGCGAAAGATTTCGCCTTTTTTAGTACAAAATAAAAACCTGAAAGAAAAAGAATGTGTTTAGTTTTCAGTGAAGGCCGTCGAGACAACCGGCGCCGGTGACTCTTTCGTCGGAGCTTTACTTTGCAAGATCGTCGACGACCAATCCATTCTAGAAGTGAGTTGAAATTCGAAGTTTTGATTGCATGCAACGTGCAACGATTTCCAAATGGTCAACGAAATGGTTGAAAAATGCAGGACGAGAAGAGGCTGAGGGAAGTACTGTTGTTTTCCAACGCCTGCGGAGCCATTACCACTACCAAAAAGGGCGCCATTCCAGCTCTCCCCACCGAGACAGATGCCCTGGCCTTGATCATCGGCTGCGCGTAGACGCTGGACTCTCCTCCGGCCGGCGGCTCCCTCTTCATTTTTCTTTTACAAGAAAATGGTTTTGCTTTTGGTTAATGAGTGGCAATTATTCATTATCACGCTTCAAAATAACTAATTAAGGATTCGAAATTCAAGAATTTCGTTTCTTTATTCTATTATATATTTCACACTATTAGGAATGGGCACGTGTCGTTTTTTAATCAATTGTAACCAATCCAATATGATTTCGGGTCGGGAAATGGAATCGATTCATTTGAGTGGGCAAAACCGTCAACCGAACTAGAATTGCCAGTTTTAATTTAGTCTTGGTTCTAATTTTTACAAACTGTGAAACCGGAAACAGAACCGTGTGTCAATAAAGTTCTAAAATATAGTAAAATTCGACCCAAACTATAATAAAATTTGATATAAATACTAAAATTGGTTATAAGCTCATCCAATTACTAAAAAATTGACCTAAATATTATAAAAATATATATTTTATTATATTTTAATTTTTTTAAATATAAAATAAAATTGAGTTAAAACTAGGGCTGGGCGGATCCGACTCAATCCGACAATCCGATCCGATTGGATAAGATCGAGTCGGATTGGGCAAAGGTAATCGTTGAGGAAAATCAAGTTAAGATCCGACGTTCGGATCGTTAATCGGATCGGATCGTTATCGGATTGAAGACGATCCGAGCTGATCCAAACGTCGGATCAGCATTTAAAATCCAACTCGGCAACTCCAAATCGAAATACCTAAATCCCAAAATTCGTAACCCCGGTCCCCGAAGACGAGCGATTCCGAACCCCGCAACGAGCGATCTCGGTCGACCCGCGTTCGTTTATAAGTAGAGTTTTTTTCCTTTTGGTTTTCGATCCCGATCGATCCGTAACCCTACACATAGTTCAGTTCTTCTCCCGATCGATCCCGTAACCCTAAAATCCTGATCGAGCGATCCCGATCGACCTGCAACAGTATTCTTCGGTACTTTGGTATTGTGTTTTCAGTTTGTTTATGTTGTTTGAATGCGGAAGTGTAATTATTTTTTTGTCGGCTTATTGGCTGAGAATGGAATCAATGGATGAGTTTCCGGATGAGAGCTTAATTTTGTTGTTTCAATGCTAATTTGATGTTAATTTGATGTAAGTCAATTGGTTATGAAAAGTTTGACTAAAATGTTAACTTTGTTAGACTTTCAGATGCGTTTTCTGATGACAAAGTTAATTATGTTGTTCCTTTTAAAAATAACATGAATAATGAAGATCCAGCTATTCAACATTGATTAGATTTGAGAATTTTGAAATTCAGTTTGGTTGTTTTTTTGAAGAATAGAAAGTACGGCTTCTGCAACTATCGACACAACGATAGAATCAACATCTACAACTCCTGCGAGAATTATGAATCCTTCTGAGTCTGCCCCTAATCCAAGAAAAAGAGCGTTGAAGGCTGCATGTTGAGATCATTTTACATTGGTTGAAAGATGTGATCCAGAGGATCCGAGAGCTGGCTGCAACCATTGTAGAAAAAAAATGCATGTCATACGAAGAAGGCAGGAAGTTCGAATATGACAAATTATTTGAAGAGTTGCTCAAAGTATTTGTTGGCCACAGATCAGTTATAGAAAAAGTTGTCTTTTAGTATGCTGTAAGGGGAAGCAAGCTCGTCTTCTGTTGCCTTTTAACTTAAAATTAGAATGAAATCGAAACTGTTGTCAGTTCCAAAAATCTAAAACTGTGAGTTCTGATTTCGAATCTATACATAAAATTTTAACATTTCTCTTTAAGTGTAGGCTATTTTTTTATTTTTTTATACGTGAATTTTTTCAAATTATCTTTTTTGAATATTGAACTTGTGACCTCCGCATTTTGATAAATAACATTTTAGTAATTTTTCATTAAATAAGTAGAAAAGCTTTCACACCGTGGGCTGAATCATCCTCGCCTGCACGATTCTCCTACATTTTCTCTCCGCCGCTCCATCCGCCACGGAAACAACCGGAGTTCACGAAAGCCAGTGTAACCATAAGAGCTCTCATTTCAAATCGTAGTCTGCACAGGTCTTGATGAACGCTGATCACGACTCCATTAACGGAATCTTTAAGCTCTTTGATCAACTTCATCAGTTTCTCTCTCAACCCACGAGTCTGGGCTTGCTCTGAAAGACGATAACTTCTGAGAAAAGCTCGTCTCGAATGCTGGTATTGGAGTTCATGGCGGCGCAGCCTTTCATGCCGAGGCCGGTGGGGCTCCTGCTCATCGGAATCCCATTTATAGGTCAAATCGGAGGCGGCGGCGATTGGCCGGACTTTGGTGGTTCGAGGCATGGATTTCCGATGACCAGGGAACTGCCCAAGATTTTGAATTTATAAGCGTGAGTTTGGATTGACGATCAAGATTGTTCTTGTTGGGCATTTGAAATTTAATCAGACGGTGGGTAACCCACTTGGAATATGTGCTTATGTTAGGAATTACAGCTTAACCGACTCAACTCTCTTTATCTCCTTTGCTCATGCATTTAATGCTAGTTACTCTCAATAATTATTTCAATTTTTCATTAAAATAATTAAAATAAGTTCTTAGAAATTTGGGTAATTTAAAGAGAAATTCTAAGTTTACTCTATTACGTTACATTGATGTGACGCTTACCTGTAAATTTCACTTAATTCAACATATGTTAAATTGAATTTAATCATTATCTCCAGTAATCGTTGATATACCGAATTAGCCGATCGGGAGTATTGCACTTTCAATCGGTAATTTATTATTTTAGTTAGATTATGATGGCCAGTAATTAAAAAATCTTGTATTTTTTGATCTTTCAACCCCGATTTGAGGTCCTCGTTTGAATCTGAAGGTCTTGAATCAGGGTTCGAAGTCCTCGTTTCATGAAAAATCGACAAACGGGGACTTCCAACCCCGATTCGGGGTCCCCGTTCTAATCCGAAGAGTCCCCGAATCGGGGTTCGAAATCCTCGTTTCATGAAAAGTCGATAAGTGGTCGACACCTTCTATCGGTCGACCCCTTTAAGAAGCGGTCGACCCCTTGTATGGTGCAAATCGCAGCACTAATTTGAATTTAAACGCCGCACCGACGGCAAGAGAACCCTAAATTTCGACGGATACTCCAGACGCTCAACTCGATTCCAAGCAAATATTCGGGATATTATTTGGTATTATCATTTCATCGTGAACTTTTTGAAATTCTAGTTTGTTGGTTATTATTTGTTCTGGTCGCTAGTTTTTTCTGGCAAATATTCGCCTGATTAATTGGTACTATCATTATTCGTCGGTAGTTTTTGAATTCTAGGCTTAGAAAATCCGATTTCCAACTTTTGTGGTTGTAGTCTGTTTTGTTCTTCAGTTTCTTCCATGGCTTCAAGTTCTAGAGCACGTCCCAAAAATAAGAAATCTAAGACTGTCCCTCTCGATGACACACCTAGGGACATTTCCATCTTTGGTATTCACATCTTTGTCAATTTGGAGGCTAGAAACAACTACTATTTTGAAATTAATTCAAAATCCATCATTCCTAGTAGCGTCTACGATGCACATTCGCTTCCTGGCTTAGAAATTCACAATCTCCTGACTCGTGCATGATTATCTAGGCTTTTTCAATTTCGGGGGCCATATTATGATAATGCTATTCAATTATTTTACGCAAATTTTTCTTATTCAATCAAACCGTTCTAAGTATGTAGTTATATGTATGGAACTCACATAAAAATCAATTCTTGTATGCTCAATGATTTCCTACATTGTCAGGATAACGAGCATGCCGATAGATATTACAAGTCATTCGTTGAGCCTCCTATTATCCACTCTAGTGACTATCCTGCTTTTCTAAGAGTAATTCTAAAAAATCCTGAAGTCTCTCTAAGTTCTCGACCAAAAGCTAATGATCTAAATGTTACGGCTAGAATCTTCCACCACATGATCACCTACAACCTCATTCCTAGGAATGGTCATAGGGATCACATTAGTGGCATGGATCTCTACGTACTCTACCACATCTTCAACGGAACCACCTTTAATGTTGGGTACGTTATTCTGAAACGTATGATTGACCTTTTCGAAAAATTTTCCAAGTCTATGTCATTCAATCTTCAGCTTATGGCATTCCTTGAACACAATGAGACAACTATTCCCTCTTCCGAGCCTACTCTCAACGTGCGAATAGTAGATACATATACTGAGTCAACGCTTGCTCACATGAGAATTATTCAAAATATGGATGGATCATGGGTCTACAAAGCTGATCAGCCGATTGCCAACAACAGAGACTGCTTCAACCCGAGAAACTGCTCAAACCCAGATCCTCAGCCTTTGAATCTAACTGCCCAACCAATCATCCTAGAGCAGCTGAAATCGTATTTGGAATTCAAATTTGACAAGATAGAAGCATCCATACAACAATTTCGTTCTTATGTTGCAAATAGGATGAATTTCCTTGAGGATCAGAACAATGCTCTTGCCCGACTAATGGGGACATCCAACAATCCAACATGGGCCAACATGACAACTGGTCCCACGGTCATCCATGATCCACCACCCTCGGATGATCAGCCAGAGGAGTAGATTAGAATAATTTTCAGTGAAGTGGACTTGACTTGTATTTTTAGTTATGACATTACTCAATATTAATGATATGTGTTACTCTGACATTTTTATTCATTACCCCAATGGTGGAAAAAATACTGCATATGCTATAAGAGAGATTCATTTTTGAAAAACAATGCATACCCTATGCGGGACATGCCTTATGTAAGGTGTCGACCGCATTTTATGTATGGTGTCAACCGCTACGTATAAGGTGTCGACCGCTTCTTAATAGATGTCGAATGAAATGTGTAAAGTGTCGACCAGAAATTAGAAGGTGTCGACCGCATCTTATGTAGCGGTCATTGATTTCCTACTTCCTTTTGACATATGAGTTCATTACTATGTTACGCTTAAAATATCGCGATTTCTGATGACTTAAGTCATGATTATGGTCGAGTATGACAATAGTCACCCGCCACTTCCCATCGGGAGATATAGCAGCTCGAATCTTTGCTTTAGAACCCGTTCGTGCAATTGGATGCATTCTCAAGGTATTTTTGGATTTTGATTGTGGGATGCCTGAACGAGCACATGCATAAGTGACCCATCTGACATTTTTATCATCTCCTTTGACGGAACTTCTAGTCAATATGGGAAATCCAACGAAATTTCCATACTTCACATAAAAATTCAGCATTTCATCCATAGTCTGAAAAATCATACCAACTCGAGGCGTTTCAATCTCATCTGTCAATATACTATTCAACTTATCCTCGTCACTAGTATTGTTATTCTTTTCATGTTGCAACTGAAGTATATCTGATTCTTCAATTTCTTCCAAGTGCTCTAATGTAATAGATTCCATGTCAACTGTATCTCTTTCTATATCTTGACGATTTAAATCATGCTGCAGGAAGTTAATAAATAAAACCAAAATCACCTGATCACTAAACATTCCAAACATCAACATGTGAAATTTGTTATTGTCGTTGGTGCTGCGTTTTGCACCATACAAGGGGTCGACCACTTCTTAAAGGGGTCGACCGATAGAAGAGGTCGACCTCTTATTGAACAAAGTCGATGAACGAGGACTTCGAACCCCGACTCGGGGACCCTTCAGATTAGAACGGGGACCCCGAATCGGGGTTGGAAGTCCACATTCTTCAAATTTTCATGAAACAGTGACTTCGAACCCCGATTCGGGGACCCTTTCGATTAGAACGGGGATCCCGAATCGGTGTTGAAAGTCCATGTTCGTCGACTTTTCATGAAACAGGGACTTCGAACCCCGATTCGGGGACCCTTCATATTAGAACGGGGACCCCGAATCGGGGTTGGAAGTCTCTGTTCGTCGATTTTTCATGAAACAGGGACTTCGAACCCCGATTTGGGGACCCTTCGGATTAGAACGGGGACCCCGAATCAGGGTTGGAAGTCCTCGTTCGTCGATTTTTCATGAAGCGGGGACTTCGAACCCCGATTCGGGACCTTCAGATTCAAACGGGGACTCGAAATCGGGGTTGAAAGATAAAAAATACAAGATTTTTTAACTACTGACCAACATAATCTAACTAAAATAATAAATTACCGATTGAAAGTGCAGTATTTCCGATCGACTAATTCGGTATATCAACGATTACTGGACATAGCGATTAATGTGATGTGACTGGGTGAGAAGGTAAAAATAAGCGTGTTGTGTCGGAGTTATTATAGGAAATAGCAAATAACGTCAAATTCAATTTAACTTATGTTGAATTAGGTGAAATTTACAGGTAAGCAACACGACAGAGTGTAAAATAAAGTTATAAGGTAAGCGAGTAAACTTAGACTTTCTCTGATTTAAAAGTCTCTTCATCTCATTTCCTCGTGCACTTAACGCTTGTTACTCTCAATAATTATTTAAATAGTTTTTTAAATTTAAATCTATAATTCCCCGAAGTATAAGACTATTTTGACCCTATATAATTCATTAGTGACGTGTACAATAAAGTCCTTTGTTGTTTTAATATGTTATTCTAAGAGGATAAAACTAAATCGTTTATATAATATTATATTTTATGATAATTGTCAATTATAACCTTATGATTAAGAGTATTTTTCAACTAATATTTTAAAATTTTAATTGTATCAATTGACATAGTAAATTATAAGTGTTTTAACTGACATAATATATTTTTAATTTTTTAATTAAAATATCAAACTTTAAATAATTATTTAAACTAAAAGCCATTTTGTTTTTATATGTAATTGTGAGATGATAAAATTAGATGGTTTATATAACATTGTATTTTATTGAAAATTATGATTATATTCATTGTACCAAAAGACGAAATCTCTCGCCTTTACACTCCTGCCTCACAGCATGTGAGAGAGTAAATCACGGTGACTCAGCAGTTCAGAGATGGACCTGACACTACAAGGAGCAACATCAACATTAGAGTATTAAACTCTCACACTGCGGTGACGCAAGCTTCGAACTTTGGTCCTTATATCAACTCTACGACAACTCGACTACTGAGCTAAGCCCGTGCGGGCAATTATGATTGTGATTATATTCCTATCATTTAATTTCGTTGAACATGTTAATAAAGTTTCATCGAGGGCAAGAATGAACCAGAACCATCGATTTTGACAAAGACAGTTAAATCAAAAATCAGATCGTGGGTCAAAATAATAACTCCAAATCGGATAAAACTTTAATATAAGATAAAATAAAAACCGACTTAAACTAAAAAAATTGATTCCAAAGTTGATCTAAATATTTAAAATGACTCAAATATAATAAAAATATATTTTTGGTTTTTATATGGAACCGGACCGGCTTGTTTTTCGCGGTTCGGGTAATGATTCACCCAAACCGGCCCAGTCCGGTTAGACTCTGTAAAGTACACAATTGCCATTACTGTAGCATAGGAAACAGTCTATGTTGCCAAGGGTAGTTTAATGATTATGTCATGTATTTATTACTGTCACCTTTGTTTTACTTCGGGATCAAAGGCGAACGGAGAACTAGAATCGTCGTTCGGAGGTCAAGGTTAGAGTGTTCCTCGATTTTCCTCATTCTACTTCAATCTACTGTGATTGCAAGGAATCTTTGTGGTATTATTGCGTTTGGAGTTCTGATTTTTATTCCCTGGGAAGCTTTTCGATCGATTGTTAGAAATTCATTTGCTGGATTGATCTTTGTGGTGCAGTGAGATGGCGGCATCTGTTTATTTTTCTTCTTCTAAGGGTTCTTGATCTGGCTCTTTTGATGCGGCACTTTTATGTGATCATTAATTTTGGATAATTGGTTTCTTTGATTGGGGATCATGGTTTTGTTCCAATAGTCGTAAATACATGTCGTGTTTTTCCAAATCGCGTCATTTTTTAAAATTGATGTGGTTGCGTCCTTAAAAAACGTTTTCTGACGGCAGATAAAGTGCAAGTTAAAGACGTAAATTTACTAGGGTTTCATCAATGGGGAGACCTTTATTTTATCAGATCCTTGAAAAACCTGCCACGAGTGGGATCATCGGTATATGCTGTGCGATATGGTTTGTTATACAGAGAAAGAACATAGGATATTCGCAAGTGGGCTTGAGTTATGACACCGCCATGGAAGGGCACCATTGGAGGATAATAACATCCGCCTTTTCCCATGTTAGTGTAATTCATCTGGTTTTCAATATGAGTGCCCTCTGGAGTCTTGGAGTAATAGAACAGCTTGGGCAAATTGGACTTGGCACTGCATACTATCTCCAGTACACTCTAATCCTTGTTGTGTTATCTGGTTTACTTGTTTTGGGAAGCTACCACATCTTGATACAGAATTTCAAATTCAAATATTTTCGTCGAGTCACAGCTGTTGGATATTCTTGTGTTGTGTTTGGGTGGATGACTATTCTTTCAGTGAGACAGCCTTCTACAAAGTTGGAACTATTCGGTTTTCTTTCACTTCCCATCAGTTTTGCACCATTTGAGTCTCTCATTCTTACTTCAATTATTGTCCCACAAGCAAGTTTTCTTGGGCATTTATCTGGAATTATTGTTGGATATGCAATTGCTTGGGGTCTGATCCATGGAATGAATTATTATTGGGCACTTAATATGCTTGGATGGGTTGTTCTTATTTTCATGTTCAGCTTGAAAAAATCTAGCACATTTGATTTCAATTTTCTTAAAATTGATTCTGTTACCGACCCTTCCTTACCATCTGTGAGGTTTCTTCCTCCCGAAAGTAGCAGAACCTTACACATGGATTCACTGCCAGTTGAAGGAATTGAACTTGTATAGACAAATCTATATAACAGTTAGTTGAAATGGTGAATTTCAGAAAGAAGTCTGTCAAAGTTAATGAGCATCGCGATTTCACCCTTCTTTTATTGCAGTTGTTGAACAAGTGATAGTATCTGAAAACTCATTCGAATACTCAAAAGTATTATCGAGTTCTGTGTGTTGGATTATGGTCAGCTGCTTTTCTCCCTTCTTTCAATACTACGAAGGAGAAGATGCTATTGTTCTAGTCATATATGTTTGGATTATGGTCACTGTTTTTAGCAGGAAGCTATGTTTTTTACTCATATTCATCCAAAGAGTTTTGGAAGAAAGTGGATTTGATCCCGACAACGGCACTGCTTCGATTCCATGTGATCTTATGTAGCTGTGAGAAGCCGATATCATCTTATTCGAAAGGTATGCCAATATATATGTCAAATCTTTTTCATAATTGTTGAAGTACAACATCTTTAGCAGCTATCAATCTTCTTTCACATATATTCAATTGTTTCTAGATACTGTATCTATCTTTGAATCTCTCATCTTGTGCTGAGTTTTAATCGAAAGATTGTTACAACCTCGAGCGCGCTCTAGGAAACTAGTGATCGATTTCACGGGTTTTGCATGTTTTTTGAGTAACATCCTCAATTTCTTTTACTGCATAGGCATAAAAATACAATCTGACACTTTAGAGATGGATATGGAAAAAAGGTTTACCTTCTTTTTGCGTTTACGATTTGGAAACGACTTCGATTTTCTCCTAATAATTGTTGTCACTCGATTGATCATAGTCATTATTTTATATAAAGAGGTGAAGTCGGAATACTCGGTGATGAGAAAGTTATTAGCCGGAGAACAGTAACTGGTCGGAAAGTTGTAATCCAGATCATCCTATGTATTATTTGTCTTTGTTTGTATTTTTACATTTATTGAGTCGATTATTATGAACCCGATCATAAGCTAGAAAGAAGAAATTAATCAACATCATCGAACCGTCTTTGTCGTTCATGAATTAAACCCAAATGGAGAAGGATTATAACGAACAAAATCGACCTTCTATTCTTCATCAAACTTGATCCCGCATATATACTTCTAAAAATTTAGAGCAAAAAACTATGAAACCGTGACCCGGCTTTTTAACAAAAAAGGGATCCAAATGCGACAAAACGGGTTAATATAACCAATATCTGAAAATGCGACAAAACGGGTTGTTATATTTTAAATTTTACTATAATAAAAATATTTTTAAATATATATTTTAATGTTTATTTAATTTTACAACTTAATTCTTTTTTTTTATCTTCTACTCAAAAGGCGAAATCTTTGGCCCCCATGTCTCACATACCCTGGCCCGACGGTTTGTGAGAAAGTTAAAACACGGTGACTTAGCGGCTCAGAGATAAGAGGTTTTTACCTGATATCTCAAGAAACTACCTCAATGATGAGAGTAACAACTCCCATACTATGACAGCTCAAACGTCGAACCTAGACTCTTGTACTAAAGCTATCATCTCTGAGACCACTTATGCTCGTGCGAGTTTTTTTTTTTTTTTTTTTAAATAATGATTAATTTAAGCTCACACCTTTTGAAAAAGTCAATTATATTTTATATTATTATAAAGTAATATTTTTTGTGTATAATATTAGAATCTGTCTTCAACTCAATTTACCCGGAAAGCGCCTGTAATTTCTACTAGCTAACTCTGATCTCCGGTGACCGTCGACGAAACTTCTTGGAAACTCCTCGACGACTGCCATGACAATGCATCCAAGCTTCGCCCGTGAAATTTCTTATAAATTTCAAACTCGCTTCATCGCATCGTCATTTCAAAAGCTATAGATATATATGGTTTGACGAAAAACTTTCGATTCACTTTTCTCTTTTTCTCCCTCCGTCGTCGGAAATCGATGGCGAAACTGGTGCTCTTTGTTCTTGCGCTGTACCTCTTCGTCTCTCCGATGAACGGAGGTCGGGTTGCGACTGCCACGTCGTTTTCGTTCGGAGTTCATGATATGAAACTGACGCGAAGTTTCATTCTGACGCCGGGGGTCTGCGGCGGCTCAAAGCGACTCGTTTTTTTGCTGGAGGCGGCGGGAGCTGGAATGAACGGAGAAGAAAGAGTTATAGTCCAGTATCTCGAATACGGCGCCAACGCCGGCCCATCTGCAAGTTGTCGTGTAGAAGAAACGGTCGTCGACATAGATCCACCGTATTTTCTAACGGCACCGTCGAGTCCCTACGTCGGAGAAGAGCGCAATAACAGTAGCCTGAAGATTGATGGCGTAGATCCCCGTCTCAGAAGGGGACCAGGTGGCGGAGGCGGAGGACCCGGCGGCGGCGGAGAACCAGGCGGCGGCGGAGAACCAGACGGTAACTGTGATGACTACAGCACAAGCAACGGTCCGAGCAAAAAAAAAGGAGATGAACGAAGTCTGAAAAAACTTCACAAGGCGTTGAAGAAGCTTGCGAAAATCTCCATTTTCATCTCTGCTCAGACTGGGACGGCGTTGCTGTTCGTCTCCGACAGTAACCCTAAATCTATTCTGTATTCCGTCGCTGTGATCAACGTCTGTAGCTATCTGTTGTGCTTGTTCTCGTTCTTGGTGAAGGAAAGCAAACCGGTGCTGGGGGCGGTGATGGCCGGAGCCGGAGCGTTGTTCGCCGCTTTGGGGTTTTTTCTGACTATGTGCTTGATCATTCCGCCGGAGTTCATCGCCGTCTTCGCCATCTCCGCCGTTCTTCTCTTCTTCTCCCTTTCAGTCCTCTCCTTCGGTTAAATATCAGCCATGGTTCTAGAGGTAAAAACCATTAAAGCCTTCATATGGATCTACGTTATCAAATAATTATTTATTTTTAACCCATTAATTATATTTTAATGAGCATATATATAAATAATTAAATAATTTATCATCAATAAAGTCACGTTTTTTAAACGCTTGATAATTTATCATGATATTAAAATTAAATATTATAAGTTTAAATTATGCAGGTAATCCCATGGAAACCTCCAAGCAAGCTGGATGGAATTTGGAGCGAAAATACAATCGAAGTCAGCTATGCCAGCGGTGGATCGAGTTATCGATGATTTCATCGACGATTCCGACTGAATTTCCCAGCAATTTATCTCCAATATTTATCGTTTATTTACGTCTCTTTTTTCATCTTTTCAGCTAAGATCGAACAACTTTCATTGTCGATGTAGCTCATGTGCAGCTTATCTAAAATCGTGTGATTTGGGTTCAATCTTCCACAATTTCACTCGAAAACGATGAACTACACTCTATGTTTCTCGAACACATATTTGATTTTTATTAATTTAACGATGCCGTCAACGCGTTAAATTCAAAGATTTACAAATAAATTAAACACGACGATCATAAATTAAAAAAAAAAAATCATTTCCATTAAACTACAAAAGAAACAAGGTTTTCATCGAATTGTAATATTTAAAAACCGTTCACGGTCGTTAATTAACGAAATGTGTTAACCCTTGAACTCCGTAGAATAAGTACATGTCGAAGATGGGTTAACTATTAAATTTGGAGGTGTCATGTGTAATTACTTGGTCACGATAACATGTAAATGATTTTAATTTAGGGTCAAACTTTGAAAAATAGCTCTAAGTTTTGTTCTTTTGTTGTTCTAAATACCAGTTGGTATACCTGCATAAGTTGAATTCGTGACCAACTCTCTCAAATTGCTGGGAATTTTCGAGGAAATTGAACCAGTTTCTCTCTCATGATCAAAAAAGATGAAAGAGGGAAATTTCATAGAAATTTGTTCACTACCTTCTATTTCAGTTCGCTCCGAGGTTCGAATGTTCGAATTTTCCCTTCTCGATTCGATATTTGAAGAAGATTAAATCTCATTAGTTTCTATCGTCGATCAAGATCCATGCTCGTTTTTCTAATAAAATGAACTTTCTTTGCGATTAATCGTGGAGAAATCCCACGCCAAAGACATTCTTATAGCATGCGTTGCTTCGGGATTTATTGCTAAAATAATGTATTTCTTTTTTAGCAGTAATATGTTTACTTTCTTAGCATATATTTTGTATTGTACATGCTGACATGTCAAGATATGATTGGTGTGGTTAAAGTGCATTTAATGTATTATTATTAAATAATTATTTATGATAATAATTGTATAAGTCACCGTCCGACACGTTAGCGTGTATAATAAGAACGTATGCTAAAAAAATAAACCTAGCAATACCCTTTGTGTTTTTAGAGTAGTGTTACTCGGAAGATGCATTGGAGATTCCATGAACGAGAATTGACTCGCCGTGGACGCCCGACGACGCAGCAGACCCTAGTATGGCATCCGCAGAGGCAGTGAAAGCAAGCCTCGAGTAAAAGAATGACTATTAAATAATTATTTATAATAATAACTGTATCATTTACAGTATGATATGTTAACGTCTATAATAAGAACGTATGCTACAAAAATAAAGAAGTGTTACTCTGAAGATGCATCAGAGATTCCAGGAAGGAGCATGGACTCGCCGTGGATGCCCGACGATGCAGCAAACCCTAGTATGACAACAGCGGAGGCAGTGGAAGCAAGCACCGTGTAAAAGAATGGTTTCGACGCTGACCATTTGTTCATCGAGGAAGCCGTGGAATGCTCCGGCGAGTCCCCGGAAAATGAAGTTGGGAACAGGAAGCTCATTGCCGTCATATTCATGTGGGAGAATTGCTGAAAGGATTCCGCCGGAGGAG
The DNA here is from genome assembly GCA_003255005.1 of Begonia fuchsioides. Taxonomy (NCBI): domain Eukaryota; kingdom Viridiplantae; phylum Streptophyta; class Magnoliopsida; order Cucurbitales; family Begoniaceae; genus Begonia; species Begonia fuchsioides. The sequence continues at coordinate 600,554 of QAOC01039321.1, read as the reverse complement.
AGGTAGAACACAGCCTCCATGGCAAGAGCTCTGGCCTTGAACTTGCATCCCTCAGCTTTTATAGAGTGGAAACCCAGATCTTAAACCTAGAAAAAGGACGATTTTGTAAGCAAATCAACTTTTGATTTATTTAGTGGCAAAGTAAAAGTAAGTCCACCAATGGACCACCGCACAAACCACTGTAAACGGTGGGCGCCGGTCATAACATAAAACTATAATCAAATATATTATTTTATGAACAAAGTGAACCCAACTTCAGGGAAGGTTCAGCAGACTGCTCAACGGCAATACACCCAACGCTCAAATCAATGACTAAGCCATAGCTCACTGCACTTTAGTATCCACTTGTAAAGATCTATTTTGTTCTTAAATAAAGAAAATTGGCAAGTACTGTTCACAATCTGCTTCTAAAAACAGTTTAACATATAAACACAAAGTGAAAATGTCTGCCTAGTTTATTTACACATGCTATAACTGTCATACAAATTAATTATAATAGACACAAGCCACACGATCGTGCACTGTGTTGAACTAATAATGATGTTCCTTTTTTTGAAGAAAATGCAGACAAATGAAGGTCAAGTTTTGCCTTCCAAGCAACTGTTTATTCATTTATTGCTATTTCTGGATAATAATTCACCCAACAGCATTCCATTGAATAAGATAAAAATAAATTAAATAAATCTAAAAAGGGTGTAAGAAAGTTAGTGAGGTGCAGCAGTGATTATATGCCTAAGAAAGGTTGAAGGTGCTCAAACTAATCTATTTACAGACTAATCTCCAATCTCCTTCACATAATCATAACTATAGCTAAGAAATTAGGAGATAAACAAGATTACTAGGACGTGGGGATGGGTGTATCAACTTTTTCAGGATCTGGAAACTGGAAAGCAATAAATTCAAAGTATTTTTGGTTTGTGAAGTAGTGAGATTCAGAGCTATTAGTCGTTGAATTAGTCAAAGTATAGATCTATTACCTCTTTCTCACTATCTCTTTCTCACTGGAAAGCAATAAATTCAAACTGGAAAGCAATAAATTCAAATTATTTTTGCTCATCTCTCTTTCTCACTATCTTTTCTTCTATCTCCCCACCACCACCTTCATCGTTTTCAGGCTTAACTTTATGCATGTTCATGCAAGATCCCAAGTCCCCAAACTCTAGGTATGCAGACTATCTCTCTCTCTCTCTTTATCTCTGTAACCCCTCTCTCTTGTACTAACTCAGAGGATTATAATGATACAGAAAGCACCTGCTTCTAGTAGGGTATGTCCATGATCTTGAGTATCTGGTTTTTGGAAGAATAGATTGTGTGATTTCTACCATTTTACCAACAATTGTAGATCTATTACCTCACATTCTGAGTTACAACATGATGGCTAAGTTTTGAAAGCAGTCACACAGAGAATTATATTAAACCCATTTATCCTCCGATGTAGAAATTTCAAATTAGGGAGTAAATTGGTAAAAGCTTTTACTTAATTTACTCCCTAATTTGAAATTTCTACATCGGAGGATAAATTATTTGAATAATTGGCAACTAAAAAAGTGATTTTATAATTGCTCTAGTTTCAAACAGCTGAGACTAGAGAGCAGTAAATATTATTTCTTACTTTTTTCTTCCTAATTAAGCTGAAAAAAGGATTAGATTGAATAATTGGGCATTGTATTGTTCTATAAGAACTCGAACTATTCTGGGAATATTTCCCAGTTGGACATCCCAATCGGAAAAAGCTGTTGACCTAAAGATCTGTAGATTGTATTTTGATTTTTGTAATCAAATCATCAAATGTGCTAAGAGAAATAATGGATGAAACGCAATTGACGTATGCAGGAAGCCATGGTATGAAAGAGCAATGGAAGTGGCTACTCTCTGGAGAAGCATCTCCAGATCAACTGAGATCCAATCAACCAAATTAACTCTCTGGAAAACAATCTCTAAATCGATGGAAAATCAGCAGGGAAATTCAAACCGACAAAAGCTCAGAAAATTCACCTCGTTAAAAATGGCGACTATGGTTTGTCTATGCGCTCCGATCTCCTCTTACAACGAGGTTTTCCAGGCAGAAATTCCGCCAAGAAGAAGCCATAGCTATCCCCCATCAAACCCCCATTCGAATCGCGCTCGAGAAGAGCATCCGAGCGGGAGAATCAGCGTCGACAGCCGGCGAGTTTTCCGGGGAAAATCGCTGACCGACGACGTTTGATGAGAAGATTTGCGGTAGAAGAAGAATCGATGGAGCAGTTTAGAAGAAGAAATCAGATGGAAGCGATTCGGAGGAGGAATGTATTGAGAAGGAAGAAGCTTGGGCCAAGTCCTTTTAGCAGAACGGTAATGGCCGGTGAAGAAGAGAGTTAATTTACAGTCATCTATTCTAAACTCGTGCTTTCTTCTCTTCATCTTCCATTTTTGTCAGCTTGGTACGGCCCATTCGGCCCGGTTCTCAAAATATAAATGTAATTTAAATTTAATATTCTAGATTTTTGGAACAAATACTTGAACTAACTTTTCTAATTTTAACTCGATTTTATTTTATATTTAAATAAATTAAAATATAAGAGAAAACTATATTTTTTTTATTATATTTGAATTATTTTTAAATAACTAGTCAGATTTATAACAAATTTTATGATTTATATCAGATTTATTAGAGTTTAAGTCGAGTTTTATTCGATTTTAAAATTTTTTGACTCATGGTCCCGGGTCCAGTTTTACAATTTTTTACTCTTAAAAATCGGCACTTGCCCATAACCATAAATCACAGTTTTTTAAAAATTAGAACAAATAACGGATTAAAACTGGCAGTTTCGGTCCAGTTTTGATCACCCATATCATTCACATAGTTTTTTTCCTCTAGTTTATAACTATAATTAACTCAAATTAGTTAACTATATCAAATAATAAAACATTAATTCCCAATAAAAAAAATTATATAATTATTTAATCTACTCATTTTTTGAAAATGGTGGACAAAATCAGAAAAAAATCGGACAAAACGACACATCGACAAAAAGAACTAGGTTAAGACTTATTATACGCACCAAAAGAACCGATTTCATATCCTCAAGACCATCGATCCAAGCTCTGCACCCAACTTCAGAGTTAAAATCTAATCTAAAATCGTAAAAACAAAATCATACGCGAAAGCCAATTAAAAACTATCTCAGTCTCCAAAAAATTTACCAAAAAATAAAAAAAAATGAAATCAAGTGGTCGATATTTTTCGAAGAACAGACAAAATCAAACCCGACCATGTCTATTTTATAACTATAACTTTATAATGATGGGTTTTTTTTGTCGAGATCACCAAGGTGTTGTTGATTTGAGTAAGCTTATTCTATATCATGTTACAGATGCATTTGTAGGAAAACAATATGTTATACGAGTCTAAGGAGTTTGAAAGATTACTTTCTATGTTAGTCTTTATTTTAGTCTAGTGGGTATTCTAGTAATTTCGCAATTAGTCAGTCATGTCTGTTGAATCTATTTAAAAAGGTCTTAGCCATTAGGGTTTAGGAATCAATCAAGTATTTTCAGTAATTCATTTTATCTTCCTCTTCTTATTATCTCTCTTATGGCTGGACGAGAGATAGTTACTCGATCTCAGAGTAAACTTTTTGAATACAATCGTAACATATCATGCGACAAATGTACTTAGATAAAGAGAGATCGAAGAAATTAGATGATGGACGTAGGGTTGGGCCCAAATACAAGGTTTTAGAACTAGAATTATCAATTTGAAGCATGGGAATAAACTTAGAACAAATTATATGCAACGGTTCAATTCAATATCTAATTCAAATCACGATTTTCTATCTTCTAAACTTATCGAACTGCGAAATTAGCTCCAAATTATCGATCCCACTAGTTCTGCTATGTCCGAGTGTGAAGTCGCATGTTTTTAAAATGTAATATTATTTTATTTTTTTTGTCAAAAATCTTATTTTTTTCAAAATGATTCACGAATGATCTTAAAATAAGGCAAAATATACCTTAATTAATATGCACACGTGTACCTTCATTAACATGTACGCGTGTACTTCATTGATGTGCTCAAACGACAGCCCCTTTAACCGTGGTTGTCATGGAACTATGACGTTGGGGAGCATCAAATTACGAATACGGTCTCAATCAATGTCTAATTGTCTACTTAGAGAAAGAAAATGAGTTTAGGTCAACCCAAGCTTGTTAGAAAATGTTAAATCTTTGAAAGGGTCGATTGAAATCACAAAGTAGTCTATTGAAAATGCTTTAAAACGATCAACTTAGAGCATAAATGGTCGACCAAAACTCCAAGTGACAAATTTTTTTCTCTAATGGTAAGTTAAAATAGTTGATCAGAATACTCAAGGGTCGACCAAAAACCCTCCCGAGTATAAAATTATAAATAGAATGAAAGAATCTCAAAGAAGCAACAATCCGATCCGAGAAAAGCGACGCAAAAGCACTGCAAATTTTCTACTCACATAGAATGATTTCACTTGAGATTTATTTTTAATTGCGAGAGATTGTGTGAATTGTAAAACCGTAATCTAGTTATTTTGAGCGTTCTTTTTACAAGCAAAAAACGGAAAAATGGTGACACCCTTATAAAAGAAAAGTCAATCGAAATAAGGGTGACGCTCTTCGCAAAGAAGAGTCAATTGTAAGGTTTGATTGACATTCATAAGTCAATCACGATTTTCTTAGTGAAGAAATAATTTAATATTTAAGATGCGGCCTTGGAGTGCGGTTGTAAGCAAAGGTTGGGCAACTGGGTTGCAAAATCGATCGTATTTTTTTTTCATTACTCTTTATATTATCGCATTAATCACTTAAGTAATTAAAATAATAAAAATCATGAAAAAGCTATTAAACCTAATTCACCCCATTTTAACTTTAAAATTGATCCTATAAGGATAATCCTAGATTTAATCAAATATAGATGAGTAGAAAGGCAAATAGAAGGGGTTGTATTTGATTCGAGGGCGTGGAGGTTGTCCATGATGCCCCGATTTGAAGAATCAAAGATTGCATGAATTGTATTTCTAGGTCACTGAGTCACCGTGATTTAACCCTCTCATAAATTATCGAGTAGGGGTGTGAGAGCCCTGATGACGAGAGATATCGCTTTTTGGAAGTAAAGATTGCCTGAATTGTGGGATTAGGTCTTGTTTGATGGGACGACAATGACAGTTTAACATAAGCTATTTAGTAGGCAAAGGAATGCCCTGTATTTTATTACCCCCAAACGAGGCCTTCACGAACTAGCTCACCTTGACCTTGAAATACTCTATGGGCTTTAACAAATCAATATAGACATTAATCACCCACATAAGTTTTAATATACACGTTAATTATGAGTTAGTCTAAGTTTATTTTCTTGTCATACTCCTGATGTGTCATCGCATGATTTGATCAATTTAAATAATAAATAATTATTTTTATTTTTATTCATTAAATGCATATGAAATGATCCAATCATATGACAACACGTTAATAAGTATAATAAGAAGGTGTGACACGTTAGTAAGTATTATAAAAGATAATACTAGGGGTGGGCACATGCCGGTTCGATCCAGTTTTATCCCGAAATAAAATTAGAATCATAACTCACAGTTCTGGATTCTTGGAACTGACACTGAAACCAACGATTTCGGTCTGTTCTAATTTTAACCCAGTTTTATTTTATATTTAAAAAAATTAAAATATAATAACAAAATATATATTTTATTATATTTTTGTCGGTTGCAACTACTGGAACATCCAACCCGCCCTTCAGAAAAAATGCACCCAAATTACTTAATGTCGTGCATAGATACATGATATGCGAAGAAAAATAACACCGTGAAAACTAAGCTTGAAAATATGCAAGAAGATTGAAAAACTAATTGACAACATTTAGTCTATCCAATAGAAGGTCTGCACGGTTAGGGTTGGGCAACCCGAACCGGACCTTAAGGTCGGGCCCGAAACCGTGTATTGTTAAAATATGCAATATCTGTGTTTAATACCCGTAGTTGGTACTTTAGAATGTATTTTTACAATTTTTTCAATGATATTATGTTTTTTTTCATCAAAACTCAAAAATATCCGGATCTTACCCAGAATACCCAGATACGGGTAAGCAACATTTCAGAAAAGTTTAAATTTCTGGTAGACCCAAAAATACTCGGATCCTACCCGGAATACTCAGATCTGAGTATTTTTTCATTTTTTTCGGTTAGGTCTGAGTTTCGAGTACCGCTTCATACCCGATATCCAAACGGGCATGATATTTTTTTTAAAAATACCCGGCCCACCCCTATGCACGGTGGCTTACGCAGATCTATGAGCAATAGGTGCCCATAATTGAAAAACATATGCTGGAAAAGTGAAGAGAAGATAGAATAGATTATACGTTGAAGTGATAATATCAAATTATTGTATGCTCTAAATGTGTAATAATTTAGACTTTATAAAACATTTACTCATTGAATACTACACATTTCTTTGGATAGTTGGACAATTGGGAAGTACTTAGGTCTAAACCTTACTTCATTTCATGCATCAAATATACTAAATGAGATATGCGATGAAACATAACTCGAAAGCATTCCCAATAAGTTCTTCGAAATGGTACAAGAAGATTTCAAGCCAAAAGTTCACCAATATGATCCGCGCTCGAAATCACTTTATGAGAAAAGGCTCTGGTTGCGAAGGGAAGAGATGTTCATGAGAAGACGAGGATATTTGTGATTGGCCATAAGATGTTAAAAAAATTGATTTGAGGGTCAGTGCATCCAGTACAGACGTCTGAATCGTCCGAAGGAATGTGAGTGCATCCGGTACAGACATTCGAAAGAGGGTGGGTTAGTCCAGTTAATTTTATTTTATTTTTTAATTTTTTTAATTCATTTTATTAAATAAATTTTATTTGAATGACTTAAATTTTACCACGCATTCAAATTTTTTCGATATTTTTTATGATTTACTAAAAATTTTTAAATGCACAAAAAATCAAATTCAGTTAAAAAGTCGTACGTCTTGAAAATTTTGTCATACATTTCAACAATTGTATGATTTATTATCATTTTTAAAATACAAAAAATAAATAAATTCAATTAATATTTGATACATCAATAATTTTTTTTATAAATTTTATCACATATTTATAATATTATAAGACAATATTCTACAGAATTTCGTGAATTTTCAACAATTTTATGATTTATTATAATTTGTTAAATAAAGAAAATAAAAAAAAATCAATTATTTATTTATACTTTACTATAAAAAATTTGTACGTTAATATAATAAATCCGTATGTTAATATAAAAATTCATATATTTATATAATAAATTTATATGTTAATATAATAAATTTATACGTTATTGTAATAAATAAGTACGTCATATTTAGTAACCGTATAAACTATAAACACCCGGCCCTCGTCGTTTGCCGGCCCAAATTCTCTCTGCCCCGCTGGAAGCTTTTAGCGCCGGGGAAAGCGAAGGAGAGAGGAGTTGTATCTGTTGCGGTGTCGGAGTAGGCGGCGGAGATCGGATATGGATCCGGATGCAGTGGCCAGGGCATTTGTCGAGCATTACTATTCCACTTTCGATGTGAATCGCGCCGGCTTGGCGAACCTGTACCAGGACGGCTCCATGTTGACTTTTGAAGGCCAGAAAGTCCAAGGATCGCAAAATATCGTCGTCAAACTTACCGGCCTTCCTTTCCAGCAGTGAAGACACACCATCACCACCGTCGATTTCCAGCCGTCTGCCGCTGCTGGCGGCATGCTTGTATTCGTCAGTGGAAATTTCCAACTTGCCGGCGAACAACACTCGCTCAAATTCTGTCAGGTCTGTTTTTCTTTTCAGAATTTCATAAAGCTGGTCTGTAATTATCTGATTCTTGATACTTGGTAGATTTCAAGGCCATGTAGATTCATTTATTATCGAGAATTGTGATAGTTATGCTAGCTCTAAGTCTGAAAGTGGATGTGAAGAATAAGTTCTGTCGTTTGGCCTGGTCGAGGCGTTATGTTTGATCCAGTTGCATTTGGAGTGACAAACATTCTCTGAATCTAAACTGATTTTTTAAAGAGATTTAAGTAGCTTAGCTAAGTTTCTTCTTTTCAATTCATGTTTGGCTGATTCATCATTATATAGCATCTGAATTTGGTAAAATTAATGTTCTCTGCTACATTTTTTGGCTTGGAAATACTGGAGTCAATGAAATTCCTGAATATACTATCCGGATCACTTGACATTGGTGATAGGACTCGGTAAGATGCACCTTGTTAGCTCTGGAAATAATTAGCATGTGCAGGTTAGAAGAATCCAATGGATAAATTCAATAATATGGTGCATGCTGGTGTAATTTAGCGTTACTTTTCTTTCAGGGACTACTTCTGGTAGATCAATTGTATGTATGAACAAGTTGGAGATGGTTTGTTTAAATCAACAAATCGATTCGTATATTCTTGTTTTGATTTTAGGTTCAAACTTTAATTCACTTGGTAATGCATTTGATCTATGTTTGTATATCTATCTTGTTTTTACCACTTTCTTTGACAACTATTATGTTTGAGTATTATATTTTTTCTATTTCTTATGGACTTTCTGTAAAATTAGGGTGGCTGTTCAGACTTAGGAGCGTCTTTTTTCCCTCTGGACCTTCTCTATCATGGGAATAAATAGCATATGGAGTGCTTTAGTTGATCTGTTTTTCTGTGCTTTCTGACTCTTTTTTCTGTCAGAAGTTATGCATTAATCTGTGTGTTGTTTTCTTGAACTAGTTTCTACGTGTTCATATTTTCTCTTTGATTATGAATACAAACGTTATTTCTACATGTATTGGTATTGTTTTTCTGATCGAACCATTCGCTTTTAATGTTTCCATTTTTCTGACTCTTTGGTTTCAGATGTTTCATTTGATCCCAACTCCCCAGGGAAGCTTTACCGGGTCGAATGATATATTTCGATTGAATTATGCCTGAACTGAAGTACCCGAGATGGGATCCGATGACAGAGCCGACACTATACGAGCCTCGGATTATCGGATCAAGTGGGGAGATTTTGGAGATGGAGGGTGGAATTTACATCAATTTGTGTCAAAATTCAATCGATTGTTACTTTTTTTGGGTCCTGAATCCCATTTCCAATCCATGGTTAGATTCAATTTTTGAAATTTGATATTTTCAGTTCCTTTCAGAATCAAAAATCAAATCTGGGAGCTGCACAGTGGGAAGATCTGGAAGTTTGAGAGGAGGAAGAGCAATTACAGGAGCTTCACTCTGGTTCTGGATCTTGTCTTCTTCCAAGCCATGGATTCCAGGCCGTTCGAGGGCCCCTCTCAGTAGACCAACCACCGTCTGGACAGGATTTTTCAAGCTATTCTTCACTTTCAGAATCAGAGAAACCTCGGAGAGTTGCCAAGTCAACGTCAGCACGATCATCGCCGACAGAAGACAGTGAGTTACGAAATTCTGTTTTCTCAGCTTCTTCAGCTCCTTCACTATTTCATCTTTTCCAGTATCGATGTCCCCGCCGCCGCAGCCCCGTTTCATCGCCGCCGCCGTTTGTTCCTCCGCCGCAAATGCAATCTCCTCTGATTCAGCTGAACCTGGAACTGACGACCGCCGTAGCTCCACCATCTCCTCGTCTTTCAGTAATTCCACCTGTAAACAGAATAGCGAAGGCCTAGATCCCAACCCAGGCTGAAAATCATGGCTATAAACGAGGTAAGTGGGTACCTGAGAGAGCAATCTGGCGAGAAGCAGTCGGTCGTCGCCATTTTCTGAAGCTTCGTCATTCTGGGTCTCCTCCATAAGCTTTTCGACTGCGAGAGTTATCAATTCGAGCTTCGGATTGTTCGCCATGTCTGTGGGAAACTTGCTTCGATCGGAGTTCATCTCAAGTCAACCTGATTTTTGCACGGCTGGGTTCCGTGGATTTCCAACAATTAACTATTTTTTTTTTTTAAGAGTAAAATTAATCTCTTAAATTCAATTTTGTCACTGAATTATCCAGTTTTTCACAAACAAGTCATCAAACTTCCATAATTAACAAATCAACCCTGCACAGTAAGTCCAGGTTCAAACTGTCGCGAGGGTCCTGAAAAATCGACTACTTCATTAACAAAATTAGATTTAACCCATTTAAATTGAGTATAATTTGCTAAATACCAACTACACAATTTAATTCAATAACTCTTCTACGAGTCCAAGCCTAATTGATCGTGCATTTAGAACTCAAGAAATTCCTATTAGTGTGCATAAAAGTAATTACGACAAATAATTCTTGCCTTTTATTGTTAAAAATAAAAAAAAAGTATAAAATTATGAGAATAATGAGAAAGAGAACTAACCATATTTTATTGCTGAATACTATAGAATATAGGAGATCGAATTTTCTGATCACCATCCGTTACAGAACCAAATACTGTACACAAACTGGCTCTAAGCTGTGAGGGGGTGGGCTGGTTATAATATCATCTGGCTTGGATTCTAGCTCTATCAGAGAAGCTTCTGTCAAATCTGGTACACGTCTCTCTCTTTCATTTCATACTCTTCGTTAACCGAAGATGTTGCTCCTCCACCACTCTCCATTAGTTGAGCCTGCAAATAAAGGGAAAGTCAGTTTTCAAGGATATAAAGTAGGACTCGACTCGGCACGAGTTTCAACTTTATGCACATATTGCAGCATTGAAGTTCAAAAACCAGTTGGATGGTCCACAATTACATATGAAGTCATTGAGTTGCTACTAAATCAATCAAATGAAATGATGAAGGTAGAAAAAAACTTCAGATCATATTAGACTTCGTCTTGCCCTAGAAATGAACTTTGCGAATTAAAGATTTTGCTTAGTTTAACATGGGGGGTGAGACCTGTTCGTTTGGATTAGGTTTTGATAAAAAAAAATAAATATGATTCGATGAGTCAAGTTCTATAAAATTCGATCTAAACTCGATCCGATCCAAATTCAACCCAAAATTTTGGGTTGGTTTTGAATCGGGTTTACGTTAGGTTTAGTAAAATTCAAACCACCGAGTTATCAACATAAACTAACTAAAATTCAAATTATTTCTTTATAAGTTTAGATTTTGTCGGTTAATCGACCTGATCTGGTGGGTCGGTATCTATAAAATTAGATCTGAACTCAATCCAATCGTATATTCGATACGATCTGAATCCGACCCAAAATTTCAGATTGAGTTGCAGGTCGATCCAATCTATCCTTAGTTTAACGTCTCTACAACGTACCTTGGTGGCACGGTATCTTTCAAGCACGCGGTGATACTGCTGCCTAGCCTCTGAAGATTGAACCATAGATAGGACCCTAGAAATGGAATCATCAATTGCCCCTTGAACCTTCTGTTTACGGAATGCCTTGAGAAAGTCTTCATCTTCCCTTTCATCAATAATGAAGTCTGGATCATGACGAAAACCTCTCAAGCCAGCCCCTTTCCTTCGCCACCTCAGCACTACCTTATCTATGATGCCAACAGCCCAACATATTAACTTGTAATGCTTCCTAACCTGATAGCCCCTCACATGAGCCTGAAAAAAAATATAAATAAATTTAAACGAACTTCTTATTGCTCAACAATCTTGGTTTTTGCGTCTATATTCTAATTTCACACGTTAATCTCACGCCTCTGGTGTTGAAGTGTCATTTACTAAATTCATAATGTTATTATGATATATAACATATACATATTATGAATCAAGAAGTGAAAAACCAACAATGCTATATAACATTATACCATAAATGAAACATTTACCTTTTAGCAGCAAATGCAAAAGTTGAGAGAACAAATGTTACCTGTATCTTAACAACTTTTCGGCGAAGTGACAAGTAATCTTTACGACCTTTATAAGCTCGATACTTCTTTTGTATAGATAATGCTGCCGAATTAAAATTACGAGGATGACGAAAGGCTAGTATTGATAGAGCAGAAAGTTCTTGAATGCCATTTGTACCAACACCATACTCATGGATACTATTAGATCTAGAATCTAGTCCTCTCTGACAACGTATTCTGAAAGAATGTGCACGAAATGCAGATTGAATTCGGGCAGCAGCTTGAGCTGCATTCCTCACTGCAGCTAATGTACCTTTTAGGTACACTTGATCTTCATCTAAAGGAAGACTACATTTTGTGATGCTGTTTACTGTCATTTCTGCTTGTACTTCAGCCGATCCTTTAGAAAGCTCGCTCTCTGCAAGTTGGAGAGAAGATAGATGGCTGGTTAGTTCAACTTCAGAAAGATAGCCTGCCAATCCCTTATGTCCATTAGCCGCAGCAACAGAAGCTGGAGTTTTGCCAGTTGGATCTACCGAGCTTGGATCAGTCACTGCTCCAGGTGATGCACCTGAAGCTATAAGTGCGGCAACCATTTTCTCCCTACCATAAAAGAAGCAATGTTTTAATCAACAAACCAAACACATACAATAAAGCTTTTTAGTAATGGAAATTCCTCATTGAAATATTCTAGTCGCCATACCATGTCCATTCATTTTCTTAAGGCATCTCCAGGATTATGCATAATCTAGTTCAAAATAATTTTAGCAAGCGGCAAATTGTTTTTCACGAGTACTCAGTTTTATATTTGAGCACATATACATCTTCAAATACAGATAAATTAACGAAAGACATCAGGATTACTATACCTTCCAAAGCTTGCAGCCCAGTGTAGAGCGGTTCGCCCCTTCATATCGCGAAAATTTATACTCACACCACAACGAAGAATTGGGTTTAAAGCCCACTCGAATCCCAGCCCAGCAATGATGTGTATTATTCCTTGTTCTATCCTGGACAGGCAACAAGTCTCGTCAATTCCATCTTTAATTCTAGAAGAAATCCACCGCTCAAACTTGTCTTTTAAAAGCTCTTGCAGAAGCCAATCGTTGGTACTAGACGAAGCTCCACTACCACTTAAAAGAGATTGCATCATATGATCACATGAATCATCAAATGATTTTCTTATGAATTCAGAAGCTCCATTGTCACCTCGCTGAGGATCTCTTCTATTTGAAGAATCAGCCAGAAGATGCTGTGCAAATCTGACAAGTAATAATGACTCTTCAGTGCTCTTAGTAGCTTCTGTTGACTGAACACTGGTGCTAGGTTTGTATTCAAACTCTCTTACTTCACTACAAGACTCTCTATTGCCAGAGGTGATGCAGAGAGTTACTTTTCCAGGAAGGCCTGAAGGTGCTTCACAACGAAGAACACCATTTTGAACAATCTGAAGAGGAACTTCAATGTCTCCAAACATGCATGCCCATTGACAATCTGATGGATCACAGAGAAAAGATCCAACAATGATAACCTGGATTGAAAAAATTTGACACTTTCATTTAGCGAATTGCATGAAAACTTATGCAGAGAAGATATCATCCTATCAGAAGTAATAGAACTAGAGATTATAGCACCAATTACCATATTATTTTTTCAATAAGCAAAGTATTATATGTTATTACATCAAGCTCACAAATTCACTTTTCAGTAGCCAAGTCAAGGACCTAATTACAGTTTTCTAGTCGATAATGTCTAAACCAAACTCAAATCTCTTTCACTCTTTAATAATCTTTATGCTTTAAGGGTGAACACCTTGTTCATACATGTACATGTTGAGCATCAAATGAGTTCATCTTGGATAAATTGTGAAATAGCGAGAAATAACAGAAAAAAACTCCACAGTTCGGCTCAGAATGGAAGCTCTCAACTAGAGACAATTCCATAGTCAATATTACGTTCAAAAGATGAAAAATAAGATTCCTAATACTCGTATATATAGAAAAGTAAACCCTAATTAAATTACTAAATGACCCCTTAAATATATATTTAATACTATTTAACTACCCCTTATAACATGTGCAACAATACCCCCACCTCCCACCCCCCAACTTCTATCTTGTTTTCAAGGTGGTGCTTCATATTCTTCTTTAAAATCCATGAAAACAATTTTCAAGACAACCAGCAAAGTGTTAAGACTTAAAACCCATTAGATAAGGCTCATTTGTCTTCAAGTCTTGTGCCTTCTAATATAACCATCCTCTAATTCACCCAAGTCGATATAACCATCCACAATTTTTTTAGCCCAGCCTTGATGGAAGCCCAAGCCCCGTCCTTTCAGTGGACACCACCACAAATTTAATTCAAGACACTCCTTTGATGCTTCCCTTCCATCAACAGCCGCATTTACTAGCCTTTTTGACTCCATTTAGAAATGTTACGAAGAGAACCAAGTCACATGCAGCCCTGCAGCCCATCGTAGTTGAGATCACCTCAAAATGTTGGCATTCGTTGAAGTTCCTCCTTGAGCATAAACTGTCCTATTCTCCACAACAACACTGGATCAGCAAACTCGTGGGGTATGATTTTGCAGTCGAATCTAGGCTGGAAAAGCTTAACGCGGCCGCCGATGCTCTTTCCCGCCACGTGGATTCCCAGTCTCACCTCCTCGCTATCTCTCTGCCATTGTCATCCTTTCTTGATGTGATCAGACGCGATACAAAATCTTCTGCATACACAGTTCTTTTAATGCAGCGAGTTTCTGTTGGCAAACTCTCTTCTGCATGGACAGTCTCTGATGGATTATTATTTTATAAGCGACGCCTTTACATCTGTTCGGACTCACCTCTCATACAGGACATACTGACCAACACACATGACTCGAGGCATGAAGGCGTTAAGAAGACTCTTCTTCGCATACGTACGGATTTTTATTGGCCAAACTTTCTCGCCTCAGTTATCTCTTATATTTATGCTTGTTTGGTATGCAAGCGCCACAAGTCCGAACATTTACAACATGTCAGTCTCCTCTAACCGCTACGCCTTTCTTCTATTGTTTGGACTGATATCTCAATAGATTTTGTCGACGCATTGCCCCGAGCGGAAGGCAAATCTGTTATCTTGATTGTGGTTGATCGTTTCTCCAAATATGTTCACTTCATAGTCATGGCTCATCTTTATTCAGCTCCATCTGTGGCCCGTGTTTTCTTTGATCACATTGTTTGTCTCCACGGAATTCCTGAATCAATTGTCAGTGATCCTGATCCGGTCTTCACGAGTTTTTTTATTTTTATATTTCATGAACCTAATAAAAAATATTAAAACTAACAATTTTTTTAAATATTGACTTAGTAATTTCTCGAAAAAAAATTCTTTTCAAAATTTCATTTGAGTGGGTGATTCTCCCATATATTATATCAAGTCAAACTTCGAGTATAGGAACTGGAAACTAACTTGTTGCTTTTAGGTGTTATCTGGAGTGACACTCACTTCTACTTGCATCAAGAACTCAATGTTGGTCCACCTAAGACAAGAGTTTTCCAAAGGGGTGGACATATACTTGCGTGTGACACATATGTATAATAATTCTTTTGTTCTAGAACTAGAAGATGGAGAATTTTAAAAAATGCTTACCTTTGTTGCCTCTACAGCTAGGCCCCATTCAGGCGATATTTCTCGGATGGTAAACCTTTGCTTTTGTGCAATAGTCAATGTTGAAGCTGTTGCAAGAGGCACTTCTTGATATTGGTCGAAAAACGAAGTGTAACAATCATAGTTCACATGTTGAGTATCTACACCAGAAGGAGGAAATTCACTGCCACCCAGGAAAAAAGAGGCTGATAGTGGAAGATGTTTGTTAGATTATATGCCAGAAAGAAGTTTTGATTCAGTAATTGAAAAAAAAAATATATCAATACCATTGCTGGCTGTATTTTCGTTCGATCCGAGAAACTGAGATTCTTCATGCTCACCCACTGTACCGATCTTTGTCAGAGATGCAACCTTCTCCTATTGTAAAGGTAAATAGGCTTAAGTTAAAACTACCAATGAAACAGTTTCACTTTCACCTATAGAAGTAAAAACCGTGGTGTCTACAGTGAAACACAATTTAATTGCAGTTTAGCGTTGTAAAATGAGCAGGAGACAATAATGTAGTCAAAAAGAACTCAAAAATATAAACTGATGAACATGAATATTGTTTGTAGGGCATTTACATTTTCCTCAAGTAGGTGAAACTGTTCATCCCATTCCTCATGACAAGACAAAGTCTGGCAAGATTCTAACACATCTTTCCACGATAAAGGTTCTTTATTCTCTGAAAGAGAGACATGGACTGATGTTTCGCGATGATTGCTGCTCCAATCAGCTGTGAAGAAGAAAACTCATTTTCTCAAATAATGTAGTCTAAAATAGAAAGGTGGTTATTGAAATTAACTTAAAAACAAATATTAATGATCGACATGCAAAGTTCTAAAACAATGATGTAATCATACTAGCTGAATTTGTTGTTTCAACCACTTCACAGTTTTTGTAATACTCAATGAGCCAAGTAATTAAAAGCAACTGTTTGCATCACTAAAGTTAAATTGAAATCACCTTGAATCGCCATAGGGCCACAAAGACATTGGTCATGTGCAGAGTATTCGTGTCCCTGAAAAGTTACATACTGATCATTTTTCGGTATTTCTTCTTCATTTACCAAAGGATCAGAAAATTTTAAAGGATCAATATCATTGGGAAATGCGTTGATGTTTTCAAAATTCTCCTCATCCAAACTTAATAGCGCTTCAATCTTTTTCAGAGCATGAAACATGTCTGATGTTTCTTCAAGCCTCACAATTTCGTTCCCTCCATTCAAGCTAATTTTTTCAGAACTGAAGTCCGCAGAGCTTGGACTCGATAAATCATGAGAATGATCACAGGCTGTCGTGTGATTCGGAGAAGAATATGTAGAGGTCTGATTGACGGTAGTAGATGATCTAGGAGACAGTTGAGAATTGGATCCACCAATTGCTCTTCCCTGTCGAGGGAAAATGCACCGACAACAGTGACCATGATACCTTTTTTTATTGAACCATGCTTATGTTTTATGAATACATATAAGAAAACTAGGGACAGAAGAGACCAAGATTAAGGTATATGAGTTCTTCACAGTACATAAGTCTAATTTAAAATGTAATGAAAATTTACAATATAATAGAAACGACTTAATCTTTTAATTTAAAATAATAATGCACGGTATTCTATAATTTGATATGGTGAAACTAACTTTTTAAGAATTTTATGACAAAACAATATTTTCAGCTGCAATACTTAGTTTTCTCTATTATCCATTAATCTTTAGTCTTCATCTATTTACCATTTATTTCCTTCCTTTTTAAACGACCATAATGTTCGAAATCATCTCACAAAAATGCATTCACTAAAGGAACTTACTAAAATGAACCCAAATTGTTAAATAATTATCTCATAGATTCTCAAGCAAGAAATGCCCAAAAATATTTTTTTTTTTACCAAAATTGATAAATATGTATGACACTGTTGAAGCATGAGAAGACCAATAACCTATTTTACCTTTTGAAAAGGAAATACATCGGAAAAAAGCCACAAATTTTGTTTTATTAATGATTTTTTTTTCCTGCCAAAGAAAATAACTAGGAATCAAAAGAAATATGAGCATTTTAAAATATGGTAATAATATTAAACATATTTTTTCTTTTTTAAGAAAGAGTTTGGACCCAATAAATGAGCGGCCCAGTCAGAATTAAGGTTCTAGGAACTCACATCATTAATCTCTCTATAATGGACAAGAACGATGTAATCATGCAACCTGCAAAGCAAGAGAAAAATAACAGTAAGCAAAAGACCATTAATTGCTTCGAACATATTGTCAATATATTTGTATGATCAAGATGCAACATGTTATAACTCATAAAAGCTAACATACGGATCCAGCATCCAATAGCTACGTCTCTGAAAATTGGGGTTCGTCTCCCCGTGCACATAGTAACAATTCAATGCTTCAACATTTCCAACCTGATCATCAAACAAATCTTTCTCCATCAGACTGAACAAACTAAAGAGCTTAAATCTCCTTTGAACAAATTACGAGTATGGTAACATCAAGAATTGCATAACATTACAGGCAATTGAAAGTTATGTGCCATAACAGGCAAGGAAAGAAAACCATGTTTACTATTAAGAGCACAAATTTTTTTATCATAAAATCATACGAGTTAAGAGCAACATTCGAATACCCTATGCCCTAGATCATCAAGCTCATCTTTTACGAGGACATAGCAATAGAAATGTGCAAAACCACTTGACAGACTAGATTTCTAATTAAGGTTTGTTTGATAATAATCGGTGCTAGGGAAACATTTATATCGTAACGATTGTGTTTTAGTTTGTTGGAGGAGAAAAAGAGACGTCATATAGAGTTTAATTGGTAGAGGAAGACATCTGAATAATTTTGAAGAACATGTTTTTACTCATTTCTATCCAAGGATAATTTAATCTGAATATGTGGTATATTTAGGATTTGTTGCTACGTTAATGCTCTATTTTTCGTTGTGTTGCACGCTGTGCAGGGGACTACAACTGAAGAAGGGAAACTATTATAGAAGTGAATCACCGTGCATCACCACCCTCTATAATCAAATTTACAGAGTAGTCTAGAAGTCTAGGTAATCCCAAATCAAGATCTTTTTGAGAACCAAAACAATGAATTAATTCCCAGTGAAACTGAGTAAACAAGAAATAATATGGGTTGGTTATTTTAAATTCTTTCATTCCAGTTTTAGCATTGACTGCATGAAACAAAATGCAAAAAAGAAAAAAAAATTGCTACTCAACGTGAATCTTTGAGCAATACTTTTTTTATTTATGAAACTCATCCCCATTAGGAAAATGCATAATAGTACAGTACAACTGATTACGTAGAACGGACATTATATCTCAATCAAGCTTGAAAGTTTCCAACAAAGAAGGTACCAAATGCTTACAATCAACTCAAGAAATGTTTAACATGTTTCCAAACTTCTACAAATACCACATACTTCAAGATTGTCCCATAAAATACAAACATGTAAAGGCAGAGTTCCACGAGTCATGAAACCTTACCATATTATATTATCCCAAAATTTAGGGACATAATGATCCAGAACTATACAACACAAATTATTTCAAGAAACTGGGAAAATACCAGATTAGATAAAAAATAAGTACAGCAACTACTTAGAAAAGTTAAGCATCTCATTAGAAATATACATAGTAATGCAGAAACATAGACATTTGGGAAAAAAAACCTTCAGTCGTTCATGAGCTTCCCCGACAGTTTTTCCATCTTTTTTCTTACGCCAGCTATGACCATCTTTACGAAAGAAACGGAGTACTCTCTTGTTATAAAGCAACAAAGATCCACCTGCAGCAAAAACGTGGCATCATTTACACTGAACAAACAGGAAACTGAATCTCACACTATGAAATTTTCAAATAAAATGAGAGAAAACAGTTACTGGGTGGCTGTTTCTGGATTTCCTCAGTCATTCTGTATGTCTCATAATTTTGCAAAATAAAGAACACTTCTGCTGGCCTTAGCCAACGACTTTGAGCTTCTCGGCAAAGATCATTTATATCATATCCTGAGATAAAATTAAATCAAACCAACCAAAGTATAAAGAAATTGCAGATAGATGGTCATCGGACAATAATTTGAAACTTAAATCCTTCAGAACTTTTACACTCATCTAAGTCTAAATAGCAGGGAGGAAAAATCCCCATATAGGTTCACTTCTTGCTAATTTCATATATGACCCAAATATTGGGCTGTAAGATCTAAAATATATAGTACATCTTTTAAATACAACACGACAGTGGCGCTAATTTGTTTCCTAATTTGCTTGATTAATAATATGAATCACCCTGGGAGTATACCCTATTAAATCAAATAAACAACCCACAAGCGTTTATGATGACATGTGATGCTAGAACATATCATCTCGCTCATCATCATCAATTTATTCTTCTCGTCATAAGCGTATACTTTAACTCCATTTACAGATGTCTAGACCACTTAAAGACCTGGTCTTTGAACTGTCACGTAAAACGTCCTTAATGTTGAAGGTCGTACACTAGGATCATTCACGACCTTGTCCTCGCAATAGAGGATTTAACTCGTAATTTAACTTTTACAAGAGATCACAGTGAATTCAATTAAACAAGGAAACTATTCTCTAAAAATGAAAAGAAAATGAGCCAATTTTAATGACAGAGCTCAGTGTTGAAATATGTACATAAAGCAATAATAAAAAAAGAAGCCAAAAATAAGAGAACGCGTTAGACCGAAGAATAACGCAGCTTAAGAACTTGGTGCAGTGGCAAACCTTTTTGCATATTCAGAGATTTTCTGAAAATTCAGACTTCGTGCGGATTGCGACCAACGCGTTTCAGTCGCTTGCCATGCCGGAAACAGCGGGAGAACTAAGAAGGAAACATTGCAAAACAGGAAGAGATCAGGAAGATAGTCCAATCCGTACCTGATCAAGCCTAACAAGGATAAATCCAACTCCGCCGGCGACAGACAATCGGAGATCGCAGTTCACGGACGGGATACCCGACGCAGCGACGACGAAAAGATTCGTAAAAAAAGAAGTCGTTTCGTTAGCCATATCCATAACGACGTGAATTAATATTTAGAATGCAAAATATTTTGATCGCCGTTAGAAATAACCGTCAATTAACGGCGTCACAGTTCAATATTATCAGGACAAGCATTAACTATAGAATTTGATTTTAATGCATTAAATGGTGATTAATAATTTTAAAATAATTGATAAATAAATTTAAATTATTATTATTAAATCGTGAATATTAACCAAATTTAGACATGAGTTTCGATTAAACAGTCAAATTCGAACTTGAATTTTATTTTTCCAAAACTCAAGCTTAAATCGACTTATTTATCTTAAATTCAAGTCTAAAATTGGTTTTTCTCTCTTAATAAATAGAAAAACTACAATAAACGTGTTAAATGAGCTCAATAAAATATTTAAATTTAATTGAAAATTCTATATTTAAAGTTGGTTTTGACCTTTTGAGCAACTACCATGCAAGTCTTGAAATAATAAAATAATAGTATTTTGGAACTTGATTTTTTAAATCAATACGAATATTTAGACTTTCTTGGCCACCGTATTGTGGACTTATCTTGATTCAAAAGTCAAAATTTTTCGCTCTCAAGACTCCTAAACCTCAGTCTAACAGCATGTGAAAGGATTAATCACAGTGACTCAGCGACCCAGAGTGAGAGACCTATCTTGAGTGTGAACAAAAGACATGTTTGTTCGTGTAGACAAAGAATTTACCAAGTAAGGACAAAACATTCCCTCTAACATAGAAGATATGGTATTACGGTTAATTTTACTTAACATTGATGTTGAAATTATCACTTCAAATAAATTTTTTGGACAATAAGTACTCCAAATCTTTTAATTTTTTATAC
This sequence comes from Begonia fuchsioides, assembly GCA_003255005.1. Classification (NCBI taxonomy): domain Eukaryota; kingdom Viridiplantae; phylum Streptophyta; class Magnoliopsida; order Cucurbitales; family Begoniaceae; genus Begonia; species Begonia fuchsioides. The sequence goes on along the minus strand of QAOC01039321.1, from coordinate 579,285 downwards.
AACACAATTGATGTTAAATTTTATTTTGCTCATCAACTTTCTAAAATGTATATTTTTAAAAAATAAATAATTGACTCAAGTTTGTTATTTAAAATTAAGTTAAAATTTGATAAATTAATAAAAAAAATTTGAAAATTAAAAATTATATTTAATGAGAGACCGTTGGCATGCCTTGGTCAAGGGATTAGGGGTGGGCAAACACTTAACGGGCAGAATATTTTTAAAAAATACCTGGTACGTTCAAGTATCGGGTATGAAGCAGTACCCAAAACTCAGACCTACCCGAAAAAATTTAAAAATACTCGAATTCGGGTATTTCGAGTAGGATCTGAGTATTTTTTGGTCTACCCACAATTTAAACTTTTTCAAAATGTTGATTACCAGGATCCGGATATTCCGGGTATGATCTGGGTATTTTTGAGTTTTGATGAAAAAAACAAAATATCATTGAAAAAATCATAAAATTAATTTTTGGAGGGTTAGGCTGGACTACTGGTATTAAACACGAATATCATGCATTTTTACAATACTCGGTACTCAAACTCCCTACATGTTTACTCGAACCTAAAATCCATATTTTTACTCGTTATCCTATTTGTACCCGGCCCAAACCTTACGATTTTGGGTCAGACTTTAAGATCCGGTTCGAGTTGGTGAGCCTTACAAGGGATACTATGGCCGACGAGGATTTTCTAACAATAAATTGACGTGTGATAAGTTATAATAATAAAAAAAAATTATAAAGAATAAAAAATTTAAAAGTGTGATAAATTAAAAAAAATCGTTTAAAGGTAAGAGTTAGGCCCAAGCACCGAAATCGAAGATATGACAGTCAAAAAAGCAGACCAGCTCTTTAATGGGAAGAGAGTGCTTCACTGAGAAGCAGCGGGCACGAACGGAAAAGCCCGGGACGGCGCGACCACCAACGCAAGATGACGTGGAACCGGTGATCAGCGCATTCAGAGTCGTCCGTTTGGGCCGAAGGCGGCTCCGAATTTGATCCCAGTCCGCATCACGTGTGCCATTGAGCAGGTCAACGCCGGCCATTGATGACTCCGATGGCCTCTGCTAAAACACCAGTTCACCGACTCTATTTTAAACTATTTTCATAATTTCAGAAGGTTCATAAATTTCACCATTATCGTCTACCTCGGTCAGTGTTTGAAAGATGGGGAATGGTGGAAAACTCTGCAGCTTTCAAGCTCATTGGATTGCATGAGGCGGTGCCTCCACCTGCTTTCCCTGCCCAGAATAAAATCAACTACTCTAGAAATTGGAAGATTATACCGTGGAAATTCATTCTCCACTGCCTGGCTTTACGATCTCCGGAGCTTCATATCTCCAGCTGAGTTCTATGAACCTGAAATGATCTGCAAAAGTATACACGGGTACAATTTTCAATCTCTTGTCACCTGAATCAAATCCCTACTCTCATTTCATTGTTGCTTTACAATCTCTGGAGCTTTTCATGTTCCCAGCTGAATTCTATGAACCTGAAATAATCTGCCAAAGTATACACGGGTACAATTTTCAATCTCTTGTTACCTGAATCAAATCCTTAATCGCATTTCACTGTTGGTTGCTCAAACTCACCTTTAAAAAGCATATGCTTTACTTGAACTTTCTTATTTCAAACGCAAAATCTCTTAAACGTTACAATACATGCCACAATAAATAAATATTGATATGTAACACTGCATATATATTTATTTTTGCAGGTTACGAGTAGGGTGAACAGTGCAAGCTCCTATAGAAGCCTCAGAACTGAAATCACAGAAGGATGAAGCCAGTAAATGTTCTACTGGTTAAAAGAATATTCTAGTCACCATGCCCGAGTTGACACCATTTTTACCAGCTGCCACTAGCTGTAAGTACAAGCAGATTTTTCGTAAGAATTTATGATTTGATTCGTTGAAGACAGTAAAAACTCTAGAACTCTTTCTAATAACTGACCTCCCTTTCTAAGACCTCCTTCTCTACAGTCAAATTTTTCTCCTGTTGACAAAAATCAAGAATTAGAGCACTCCTCTGCTTGCATTTCACTAACACCATATTTTAATTTTATAATAGTTTGCTGCACATAAAAAATGCATGTATCACTAAAAAAAGTTAAGAAACTGAGTTCAGGTTGAGTTTTATTGATACTAATTTTAAAGAACATGTGTTGCACTTCCATAATTTCGCATGTGAGGGTTGGTTTTGTCTTTATAATTGCAACTAGCAATTTTTTTAATCATCTCTAAATTATTTTGATTGCAACTAGAAAAATCTTCTTGATTAAAGTACCTCATCCTTGAGCTTTGATATGGAATCCATCATCAGTTGAGTCTGCTAAAGAAAAAATGTGCATTGGAGTGAGTATAGCATTAGTACAATGCAATGCAAAATTTCTGGCATTAATGCTAGTTGTGCAATCTATTTTGACATGAGATTGTCTAAAGAAAAACATAATTATAAACAAATTAGGAACAGGTGCCAAAAATCTTCCCCGTTCCTGCTTGTATGTTATGTAAAGGGAGCAGGGAGATAAGAGTGAAAGAAAATAAGTTCAATCTTCCAGTTGTCTGAGGATGATCTTGTGGAGTTAAGATGTAATGTTCTTTATGTTTATATCAGCTTCAAATTAAAAAAATTAGGATAGGATGAATTTTCCCAAGCTAAGAACCTTCACTTTTGAAATTAAAGTTGAGTTTCGATTATAAAAGTTATTAACTCCAAGATAAAAAAAATGACCTTTCGGAATCTGATGCAATGAAGTGCTTCATCAAGTTGCATCTCGAGTTGCACAAGATCATTAAGGCTAAGCTGGTCAGTAGATGATTCTTCACTGTCGCCATAACTATCAACCAAACAAGATTAAATGAACTTAGCTAACTTGAAGCTCAGATATCAGAATTAGAGAAACTACCTTTGAACTATCTGCACCAGTTGCTGAAATGTCCGAGGACTTACTGGATTGGTCTGAGCATATGAATGGAAGTAGTTCTAAGTAGTACACTACATCTTCTAAACATCTCATAAAGGAAAATGGAGAATCATTGTAATGCACCTAATTTAGACTCCATGCTACCACCCTAGGGCTAGAACCGTGCACAAATATTACAAAAATAAGGTAAACTTTTCGTTGATTATCCAAGTTTAAAAAATGGAAGTGACTGGAAGGTTAAACCTTTTTTCTAATAAATAAAAATAAATCATATTGATAAATAAACAAATGTGACAGAAATAGCAGTACTTGTGCTGTATTGTAACTTGTTTCAAACAGGTGGCCTTGCAAATAAAAAATTTAAAATGAAGAAACAAACAAGGAAAAGACTCGGGGACATTTAGATTGAAAAGATCAAAAAATTCAAATTATTAAAACTTAACCTGACTACCAACAATAATGTAAGTTGAATCAAAAGATATAGAGGTTCATCATTGGCTGTTTGATTAACAAGATCTTTGACTACTTGAAAAGTTTAATCACAAAGAACTAGATCTCATAGAGCACTGTTAAAAATTACTTCGACCATTATAATTGATTATTGGTAGTAAACTACAAAACAAACTCATGTTCACAGTCAAAGATGTCGATTAAACAACCAATAACCAACTCAATGAAATCCAAAAAGTGCTTTGGTTTGGTTGAAACGATAAAAAAAAATAAAAATCACTGTTGACCTTTGCATTATCATATTTGAGGTTTGCAGCTTCCTGATCAATGAGGTTCCAATACCGTTCCGTAACTGTTGACAAGCTGATTGATCATGAGTATTAGATATGCTAAATAGAGAGTAATATTGCTTATGGATTGTGTACATAGTTCAAACTGTAATTTTCAGGAAAATAAACCCTTCAGCGGGTTAGCAAATTATGTACTTCATTGTCTGCCGCTGTCAGTATTCAATTCCTAGATTGAGAATGCTAAATAAGAAACAGATTTAGAGGCTACAACATGAATGACAAAGGTTTAAACAATTCCAATCTATTTCCTTAAATGTTGTCTCATACTATAAAATGTCGTTGATGTCCTTATTTTCAAATGACCCATTCATTTCGTTATCTTCACTTATTTGACCATCTTAGATCCTGTGAAAATTTCCTAATAAGCATGAATTTGAAATATCTTGGACCAAAAACCTACATAAAAGGAAAATTTGGTTCCTAATCTCTTATCTTTTCAGAGCCAGATATTGTGAAAATTTGGTTTCTACATATAATTAAAGTTCACTTTAATACTATTAGTTATATTTTTTAGAGGTAGTTTAGATAATTAAATTAGGTTATCTCCTCCGTAAATTGTCTCATTAGTGGATGTATTTGACTCTCCTGAATATTGATTATGAAATAAAAATCTTACTAGAAGAGTTTATATATTCTGAGCTATAGATCATGGTTGCCAGAACGACTAACATCACTACCGTGGAGTCCTCTTTTCTCTTTTACTAGTCTTTTAATCTTTGTTACCAGATATGGAAGCATTCGCTTTACATAAATGTATCAGACCAAGATTTGCAGATAGTGGTCGAAGAAGAGGCAGAGAACAATGTTCTTTGTTGTTGGTGTTCAAATTTATCATTTGTTGGCAGTGACGTTCTTTCTTTTGTTTTCCTGTTTTTTCATTGTTGTCTATTTAGGTTTTCATAACATTGTAGCTAGGTTTTGTTGCTGCAATTAACATTGAGTTTGTTTGTGACTGTTATTGTTAAAGGTGGGTTCTTTATCCATTGTTGGTGTGATTCCTTGGGTTGTGACACAACATTGAAAACACCATTGACCAAATCAAGGCAAACAAAATCAATTATTGGGAAAATGCTAGAAGAAAGAAAAGAGACTGGGTTTCACTTGTACTTAATCTCCATACACAGAAAAATTGAGGAGGTTTTTATTTCTATCTAACCAAACAAAGAATTGAAATAGTAACATGCCAAAAATTTTAGTGGTTTAATGACAATAAAATTGGAAGATAAATGAAGGCTCGAGTAGGGGATAAAATAGAATTTAAGACCGAAAACTGGAAGAGAGGATTTAGAGGTTATTTGGGGTTTCGGTAAAACAGCAAGAGCGAGCTAAGGAATGATGTTTGGAAGGGAGGAGATATGGTTTGAGGGATAAAAGACTGGAAAAAAATGAAGAAAAATGCACAGGTAAGTCGCAAAATGGCTCGTATGAGATTTCGGTCGTCTGGTTTGGTTTTCTGGAAAACAACAATTTTGGAGGCCAACTTGGAACAGATAACTTGAGCTAGGGTGAACAAAAATGTATGAAACAGTCAGCATGTTAACACCAGATGAATCTAGTTTAAGACATTGTAATTTCGTGAAAGAAGATGAACGAAATAAAAGATACGCAACAAAGAATGACCAGAGGTCAGTTCGTGAGTGTGTATTCTCAACTTGGATATTTCACCAAAACAAAGGAAACGACAAGAACGGCCAAATGGAAGGAGAAGATAAAATGGAAAACAAGCTTACCCAAATGTCCACTTACATTGGTGGAAGCTTGCAACAAGGCGTAGCCACCTCTAGCTTGGTAAGATGACAAAATATGGGTAACACAATAGTTTTGGATATGACTCACCAAAATGGCTCGAGTCTTGGGAGTTTCTCAACCAAGGATAGCGTGTTTGGGATAGTTTCCCTAAAGACATTTCCTGAATATTCCTTGCTGCCAAGTCCAGCTAAGTGCACATTCACAGAGAATTTTGAGGGTCCCCTAACCTCCTTAGAGTCAATAATTCAGTAATACCTAACTCTTTTCTTACTTAGGAGTTATATCTCCTCCTTTACAACTTCCCCTAACTTCTATGTAACCAACTAACCGACTTTACTTCTTCTTGGCCCTTCTTACATAAGTAAACTTCAACAAAGGCCTATAATAGCATTGCTGTCAAATCTGCATTTTCATTCAAGTTCAATTAAAAAGCGTGCAAGGAGAAGATGATGAATATATAGTCATCCCCTTCACAAAAACTAGGGTTTTACTCTTGTTCAAGAAAACCAACATTTTGGAAAATCCATAGACATGGGTGTGGCACATACCCACCCACGTCTTGCCAAATCGGACAAGGAACCTAGTGGCGGTCTTGGACCCTCATCTCCAAAAGGAAGCAAAGTTGGCCAGAAAAATGGCCAACACAAGACAATTTCAAAATGTCAAGTAAAAGGACTAAAGTGATAAAGAAAATAAATCCTAAAGCAAAATGTTTCATTTAATTTCTCCAAGAGTATATTCTCTGATCTTCTTGCATTTCAAAGCCACGTGGCATCACCACTAACTCATCCTCAAATTGCCTCAAAGTGTCATTCATGTATGCATGCTCAGATGGGGCATTAAGCTCGAATGAAGGAAAAGTGCCCGAGTTGGTGTGGCACCTCTTGGCAGCTGGATTGTGTGACTATTACATGTCCATGGCACAAAACACTATAGATGATCACCTCACCACTAAGGTCGTGGTCTTGGTTCCCATAATGTTTGCTCCTATGCTTGAAACATTTATCCTCTAATCCAAAAATTCATGGACTCTTTCAAGATTCCTTCTTGTTTTTGTTTCAAGCTCGGCATTAGTTCTCTTCTCCCTTTGATTGGTTTCTCAAAAGATCCCTTCTTGCTAGGGGTGAGACCCACGAGTTCGGTTCGGTTATTTTTTAGAAAATAACCGATCCGGCGGGTTTGGGTTTGAAAATTTTTAACCCGAAGCGTATCCGATCAATTTTGATATCCGACTCATATCCGACTCATATTCGACGGGTTGAGTTTGGTTAAGATTCGGTTTTTTATTCGGGTTGGGCCTCGGGTTTAGAGTGGGTTTGAAGTGGGTTTGGAGCGGGTTGTGTCGGGTTTCGCAAGCCACTCACCCTATACATATTCATGATATGTAATTTGAATTAATTAGAGAGTTGTGTTTTATAACAAAAAAATTATTTATATACATTTTAAGAGCTCAAAAGAAAAATTCTTACATCGACTAAACCTTAAGTTTAAACCGAACTATGCAGATCGAGCCTCTTTAGATCTGTTTCTGGTTTGTTCATAGTTTTGAAAATCAAAAATCGTGAAAACCTAAGCAAATCACGTAATAAATATAATCAATCTAAATCTAGTTAGTCCGACTCAATCCCGGTTAAAACTCGACAAACTTCTACTGCCCAATAACTTAATAAAAAGTTTCATAACCAAACCAAAATACATTTAGATAAATTTATAATTTTATTATTTCAGTTTTTATAAAATCAAAATCGAATAATGAAAACCAGTTGAGTCTCGAGTAAAACCAGTTGAGTCTCGATTCAAAACTATGGTGAAACTAAACTGAAACAATTAGTGCTTGTTTGTCTTCTCTTGTAATTTATTCTAGGATTTCAAAAGTTTATTTTATAAAACTTTGAGTAAACAAATAACATTTTGACGAAAAACGGGTTGAGTCGGGTTTTAGTAAAATTAACCGAAAACCGACCCACATAAATTCGGTTAATCGTGGGTCGGTTTTCTTCGGGTTTCAACGAAAAAATAACCATCCGATAACCGATCTAATCTTCGGGTTCGGGTCGGTTCGCGGATTGACCCAACCCAATTGCCCGCCCTACTTCTTGCTTTTGCTTGGTCAAGTTTGACCCACTAAAACTTGTAACTTGGCTATAAACCGTGACAATCATCTTGCTAGGTTGTCTTCCTCCAAAGTCCATAAGCTCCTCCAAAGTGATATTAGCAAATAGGACGTGAGTCCAAATGATACAAAAATCCCTACCAATTAAAGTCATAAAGTGTCACTTTCTAGGGTAAAGGTCTAACAACTGTAATGTTCTCCTTTCCCACTCCTTTTGGACTCCATGATTTCATAATTTATCCACTTAAAATCATAATTTAGAATTGTAATCCCTTAAATCACCAATAACATGCACGTGTATAAAAGTGTTCACAAGGATCACAACTTGATTCCAATTAGTCAAAAGTGACAAACTCTTTGCAATAAGTTAAAAATCCTTCAAGAACATACCAAAATTTATATCCACTTGCTTGCTACCATATTAGTTTCTAGGACGGTTATGCACCATAAATTCCTTATTTCAATTGGAGAAGTTTGTGTCGCCTTGGTACAAACCAATAAGTTCTATGTTTTATGACCGGAAGATTCTCTGAATTCCTTAGCATTAAAGGATAGAGAATGCATCAAAGATATCCTACTCTAGCTCAAGAGATGAATCGAAGTAACTTAGTAAACTACGCACACAGACGTGATTATTGGAATGGAGAAGGATTTCTTGATTTGCACCAAGACGACGCACCACAAGGGCTGCTTAACCTCTAAATCAGTATGCTCAACAACCACATACAATTCTTCTTCCAAACACTTTTAGTACATACCACTAAAATATCCATTTTCATTCCAACCAATCTCACTAAAATAAACATTCAATTAGACAAGTTTCTGTTGCCTTGGTACAAACCGATAAGTCCTATGTTTTGTGACCGGTGAAGATTATCTGAATTCCTTAGCATTAAATGATAGAGAATGCATCAAAGATATCCTACTCTAGTATGCTCAAGGCAACACACCACAAGGGCTGCTTAACCTCCAAATTAGTATGCTCAACAACCATATAAAATTCTTCTTCCAAACAATTTAAGTAAATAACACTAAAAAATCCATTTTCATTCCAACCAATCTCACTAAAATAAACATTCAATTGGACAAGTTTTTGTTGCCTTGGTGCAAACCGATAAGTTTGTGACCGGTGAAGCTTATCTGAATTTCTTAGCAGTAAATGATAGAGAATGCATCAAAGATATCCTACTCTCGCTTAAGAGATGAATCGAATTAACTCACTAAACGATGCACACAGATATGATTCCTAGAATGGAGAAGGATTTCTTGATTTGCACCAAGGCAACACACCACAAGAACTACTTAACCTCCAAATTAGTATGCTCTACAACCACTTACAATTCCTCTTCCAAAGACTTTAAGTAAATACCACTAAAATATTCATTTTCGTTCGAACCAATCTCACTAAAATAAACATTCAATTAGACAAGTTTGTGTTGCCTAGGTACAAACCGATAAATCCTATGTTTTGTGACCGGTGAAGATTCTCTGTATTCCTTAGCATTAAAGGATAAAGAATGCATTAAAGATAAGCTCAAGTGATGAATTGAAGTAACTCAGTAAACTACGCACACAAATATGATTACTGGAATGAAGAAGGATTTCTTGATTTGCACCAAGACAACACACTACAAGGGTTGCTTAACTTCCAAATTAGTATGCTTAACAACCACATACAATTTTCCTTGCAAACACTTTAAGTAAATACCACTAAAATGTCCATTTTTATTCCAACCAATCCCACTAAGATAAACTTTCAATTGGACAAGTTTGTGTTTCCTTGTTGCAAACCTTCTAAGTCTTATGTTTTGTAACCTGTGAAGATTACACGAATTCCTTAGCATTAAAGGATAGAGAATGCATCAAAGATATTCTATTCTCGCTCAAGAGATGAATCGAAGTAACTTAACAAACTATGCACACAGATGTGATTATTGGAATGGAGAAGGATTTCTTAATTTGCACCAAGACAACACACCACAAGGGCTGCTTAGCCTCCAAATTAGTATGCTTTACAACCATATAAAATTCTTCTTTCAAATACTTTAAGTAAATACTTCTAAAATATCCATTTTCATTCCAACCAATCCCAATAAGAAAAACATTCAATTGGACAAGTTTGTGTTTCCTTAGTGCAAACCGGTAAGTCCTATGTTTTTGTGACTGGTGAAAATTTTTGAATTTCTTAACAGTAAAGGATAGAGAATGCATCAAAGATATCTTACTTTTGCTTAAGAGATGAATCGAATTAACTCAGTAAACTACGCACATAGATATGATTACTGAAATGGAGGGACTTCTCGATTTGCACGAAGGCAACACACCACTAGGGCTGCAGATTCTCTGTTTGTGACAGAAATTACGTATATTCCATAATTATTCGATGAAAAATATCTGGTTTCTCTCCATCAGAGTTGAAATTTGAGTGAGCAGCATAGTATATTTCCTTTTAGACATGTCAACAGATTTCCTAACCACGGACAACACAAATATCAAATATGACAACAACGATTTGATTATTTCTCACAAAATTAAGGAAGCATACGATGAACGAGATATTAAATGAAATAGGGAAAACATTGAAATGTGATTGATATTTTCGATAATTGTGATTATCTTCTCCCATACAAAAATCAATTTTTCTCTCAACAACATAGCCTCGTAGACAACAAAATGTTGTAGACAGACAACGTGATACAACTGGATCAAATTTGTTTTGGGAAATTTGAAGAATCAAATGTGTTCAAAGTTTAAAAAAAATTTCAAGTTATTCATATCTTCTTCATCAATGTTCTCCCAAGAAAATCATGGTATTCATCAAATTTAATATTTGAAGTAACAAATACCAAACTCGTATTTGATCTAGGAAAGTTTTTCACAGTTACAAAAACTCGAGGAAGAGTTTTTTTCAAGTGGAGGAGATTGATGCAGTACAAGTCCAATCAAATTCATAATGTATCATTTATTATTTATTTAGAATTAATATTTCTTTTTTTTTAAATTAGCATTTCTTATCGATTTAGAATTAGTATATCTTTTAATTTAGAATTATTATTTCTAATTCATCTAGCATTAGGATTTATACTATCTATTTTATATTAGGATTATTCAATAAACCTTACAACTCAATTATTATCAATTATCAAATTTTTTAGAAGAGATTTTTTTACTTTTATTTCTTCTTTTTTCTCTTTTCAGAGTAGATTTTATTATATTTCTCTGATTTCTCTATTTCATTCCCCAAACTAAACTTCTGCTACACCATAATTAATTAAAGAAAAATTATAAGGGTCCTAGTTTGCAATACATGCTCGTCTACATTAGAATTCATTGACTTGTAGATAAGTTAGATTGAAACTTTTATTAAGTCACTTATATTATTGAGATTTATTAAATTGACTAGATAATCTTCTATAATTGTATTTGCGTCTTGTTGAAATAAACATGTTACAAAAACATTAGAAAAATAAAAAGATTATTGCACTGAAAAAATGAAAGGACAAGAAGTCGAGGAAAAATATCATTGCATTTTTAATCAACACATAAAAGAGAAACTTTGTGCAAATATAATGGCAATAAATATTAGAGTTAATTTAAATGAACACTTTGAACGCTTTTATCAGACACTTCAAAAAAAAAAATTGACAACTAACACTTTAGAAATTTTTTGATTTTTAATACAAAATCTTCGGTGTTAAATTTTTCAACAAAAATTTATCGTCGTTTATCGCTTGCCAGCTCAAATCTTCCTCAATTACTTCCAAGTTGTGTATCTCTATAAATGCAACCTTAATTTTTAAGTTTTTTAATTTAAGTACATATCAAATTTGAGCCAAAATATTTCACTTTATAAAATGTAAGTGAAGAGTGCAGGCGACCAATATTTCACTTTAAAAAAAAATTTATACAATATTGTATGAAAAATTAAAAGATTTAGTTGTCGCTTATGATAAAAATTTGTTCGAAGTATTTGATGAAATACCTCAAACGTTAAAAGTGTTAAGTGAAATTGACTTTAAGTTAACATATAATAAAATCATTAAGATATTAACAAAATGAAGCAAAAAAGTAGTTATGATACCATAAACAAAAAGGTCGAGGCATGAAGCAAACGTCTCCAATCAAAGAGCAAACACATGCATTGCAAAAAGTTCTCTTAGTATAGGAGGCAAAGGCACAAAATTTAATTACATAAGAACAATGGATCAGAAAAGACAGATCGGGTACAAGAGCACATGATCGAGTACCAAATATAGTTCGAAGATTTGTTATGGAGCAAACACACTTAACAAACAGAAAGTAGTAAAAAAAATCAACGGATTTAGACTGGAATCCAAAGAAAACTAAATATGCAAACAAATGGAGAAAAAAGAACATCAAATGCAAATAGATAATGGGAGAAATATTTATATAGGAACATGCAGAACAATAAGTTTTCGAAAGTAGTAGGAAATGAATCCTTGCCTTTAGTTCTCCTCTGAAAAAAAAGAGACAAAACATCAATTAACTGTTACAATCAAGTTCACCACCCTTGAATGATGAGGTAAATAAAAAATCAAGAAAGCACTTTAAGAACTCAACAAAAAAGAGATTTCTCGCCAAAAAAAAATATAATTATTCAATGATCCTCCTAAGTTTTTTTTCCAAAACAACCAAACCCTAGCCTAATATTCATTTCAAATATGATTTTCCTTTGCATGAAGTTTCCAAATTCCTTGAATAGTCGGGATCAAATCACCATCTTTTGCTTAAAATGCTATCATCGTTGTTGAGAATCGAACGAATGTAAAAAAAAAAGATCAAATGTGAAACATAAGACTTAACATAGAAAAATCCTTTCAAGAAAAAATCACGAACAGAAGAATAAATATATTATAAATATCAGAATACAACTACTGTAATTTTCGATTCTAACTTACATTAATTTATAGAGAAAACAGAACCCTAATGAAGCTCTACCATAGGCCTACAAGTCTTTTCCAAATAGAATTCAGTTTACATCAAACTCTAACAATCTTCGTCTTAAGATGAATTCTACGAAAAATATATTATAAATATCATAATACAACTACTGTAATTTTGTATTCTAGCTTACATTAATTTATAGAGAAAACAGAACCCTAATGAAGCTCTACCACAGGCCTACAAATCTTTTTCAAATAGAATTCGGATCACATCGAACTCTAACAATCTTCGTCTTAAGATGAATTTTATGAAAGAGATATACGGTGCATGCTCGTCAGCCTATCGCAAGATCAATCTCCACCTCAAATCAAATAATGCTAAAATAAACTCATTTTCAAATCTTTTTCGTCCACGTAGGCCCCTAATGAGCCTCTTCAGCAATTAATGTTGACTAGGTTTAAACACATATAAACTCTTTGTAAGTATCTCTCGCATCTTGACCTCGCATATAAAAAATATGATCTTAAAATCTTTGTAATTCAATATCGTTATTTTACAATAATGATACTTGAATATCGATTCAAAATGTAAAAGATATATTTCTAAGATCTAATCGCCTTAAAACCATATTAGGCTCTACCATGGGCTTACCTGATACGGGCATAATATCAGTGAACTCTTTCATAGGAAAACATCATTTAAGGAAGAAATCTAAATAGTTTATCTTCCTAATTTGAATTAAGAAATAGATTATCTTCTTTATTTTAGCTAGGCTAGTATTTCTAAAGTTATAATTTTCTTTATTTTTTAATTACTATTTATAGGACTAGTTTTTTATTTCTAATATTTCTTAAGTTGAATTAAGTTATTTTCTAGCTTATTTAAAGACATCAATCCTAAAAGGTTAATCAATCAACCAATCAAGTTTATTTAGCATTATTTTTTGTCATTTATCTCCCTATGACAGGAAGAGGGTGGTTACTCATTTTAGAGATAAAACCTCTAACGATGATCCTAACAATTTGGTATCAGAGCTAAGTCCCTCGTCAAACACCAATTCCAATCTTCAGGGTCCTGCAAAAGAGAAGATGACAACTCTTTCGGATGATGAAAGACTCGATAGACTAGGTGAAGTTTAACCTATGCGATGGCACAATTGAAGCAGCTCCGAGAGCTGCTACAAGGAGCACTCAATGCCCTAGACTCAGTGGAACACTAAGTCCATCGATTCGAAAGTCTAGGCAGGCAATGCTCAGAGCCACAATAGAAGAAACTTGGCCAAAAACCAAGGAGGAAATACCTTTTTTCTCCAACATTGCATACCCAAGAAAAAGAGGCATCGTTCGAAATATCAAAGGCAAAAAGCTTCTAACCTATGGGAAAAGTTTCAATCAACAAAAAATAGAAACTCAAAACCAAAAAAATGCAGACGTTCAAAGGCAAAGGAAAGAAAAAGGAAGATGTGAAACTGTAATTCATGTAGGTTCATGCGACACAGAAAACCACTTTGGCAAAGGTTGCGGTCATCTTCAATGAAGGGTTGGCAATGGGAGATTGGTGAATCACCCCTTTCACAAGGAAGAACAACGACATGGAGCTTCGAGAACATTAGTATCACTAGTAGAAAATTTCGAAGTTGATTGACCATCAGAGGCTGCTATGGAACCAACGTCAAAGTGGGTCGTCATGCAAGGGAGTTGCGATCAAAAAAAGAAAAGGGCAGAGGCGACCCCAAGAAGGAGAAGTGATCACAAAAAAAAAACAAAGGAATCATTTTGTTTTGCTTAATTTCAACCACCAATCAATAGAGAATGGCTAATTGTGATGAAATCTATGCTCGCGTCCACGTTTGTAAGCGCTTATTCATGCTCTATTGCGATGTGGAAGATGATTCAGGTACTGAAGTTAAGGACGATCCACCAGAGGATGCCCACTTGAGCCCACCATTTCACTTAATGTTTCACTAGTTATGCAAAAAGTTTATCTTCTTTGAGTTCGAGGACAAGCTATTTTTCAAATGAGGAGTGGTGTTACAGGCATAATACAATGGCCTCTTTCGTAGAAAAACGTTATTTAAAGAAGAAAATTTAAATAGTTTATCTTTCTAATTTAAAAAATAAATTATCTTCTATTATTTCATAAGTTGTTTTTTCCTTATTTTTGAATTATTATATATATAGTTAGTTTCTTATTTCTAATACTTCATAAGTTGAATTAAGTTATTTTGCAGTCTATTTAAAAGTATCAACCCTAAGATGTTAGAATCAAGCAATCAATCAAGTTTATTTAGTATTATTTTCTCTTTTCTTTTATTTGTCTCTCTATGACAGGAAGATGCGTGGTTACTCATTCTAGGTATAAAACTCCTAACGAGAATCCTAACACTACTAGGATCGTCTCGAGCCGGTGCCTTCTTGACTTCTTTGTCTACTTCGGGAGTAGACCCTCGCGGTGGGGATCGTATCATCACTCCCCCTTCTAAATCCACCTTGTCCTCAAGGTGAAAATCCAGAAATTGATGGAGGATGACCTCGAATGGTTCTTGGCAATTGTCAATTTCCGGTAGGTCTGCCCACTAGATGATAACTTTCTTTGCTTTGCTGGATTTTCTGGTCACCTGTGTGACTTTTTCTGGTTGGAGAACGATGGAAGTATCCCCTTGTAGCTGCGGAGGTAAGGCTTCTCCTTGGATTGTAGTGCCTACCACAGTTTTGAGTTGAGAGACGTGAAAAACTGGGTGAATTGTGGCCGTTTTGGGCAGCTTGAGTTTGTATGCCCACCTTCCAATGCGCTTGACTATGGGATACAAGCCAAAATACCTCAGAGACAGCTTCTGATTTACTGTTTGATTTAGAGACTTGAGTCAATATGGCCTAATCTTTAAAAAAACTAATTCTCCTTCGTCAAACACGACGTCCCTATGACTCTTGTCTGCATTGCGTTTCATCAGCATCTGAGTAAATGCCTCTTGAGCTGCCTGAGGATCTCATCCCTTTCCAAAAGTTGTTGATCCACCATCGCTTTCGCAATCGAACCCTTGTTAAATGGGATAATGAGAGGTGGTTCTCGTCCATAAACGACCTTAAAGGGAGTAGTGTTGGCCGAGGAATGGAAAGAATTATTGTACAAAAACTCGGCCCAACGCACCCACCTTACCCGTTGATGGGGTTTAGTGGAGGTGAAAAATCAGAGATAAGTTTCTAGACAACAGTTCACCACCTTTGTCTGGCCGTCAATTTGGGGGTGATATGCACTATTGTACTTCAATGACGCACCTTGCAGTCTGAACAGCTCTACCCAAAAATAGTTTAAGAATACTTTGTCACGATATGATACTATCGACCTTGGGATGTCGTGTAACTTCGCCACCCCGTAAATGAATTGTTCAACCACCTTTAGAGCTGTGTAGGGGATGGACATAGGAAAAAAATGGGCATACTTGCTTAGTCTATCAACCATGACCAATATAGAGTGGTACCCTTTTGAGGATGGTAGGCCCTCGATAAAATCCATGGAAAGGTCCTCCCATATCTGACTTGGAATGGGAAGCGGTTGAAGTAGTCCTGCAGGTGATAGGGTGATGTGTTTGTTCTGTTAGCAAACTGAACACTCTGACACGTACTTAGAGACATCCTTCTGATAACATTGTCGTGACACTCTGCAAGAACCTTCCCAATCATGGTAGAACCTTGGGAAGCACCAGACCCCGCGGTGTACAAATGTTTTTTGCTCCATTCGTACCCGAGTTTCTCTTTTGATTTGTCCTGGAGCACTGTGATGATTTTGTTTAAATCCTTGTCTCGGCGGACCCTTCGTCTATTTCCCTGATGTCCAGAAATTCAATTACCGAGAGAACTAGCAAAGTGGATTGGCACAGGATCTGGGAGAGAGCATCAGCTACGATACTGGTGACTCCCGGTTTGTACTCTATCTCGAAGTCAAATCCAAGCAATTTGGCGAGCCATTTCTAGTAGTTTGGGTTTATTTCCTTTTGGTCAAATAGGAATTTCAAACTACGTTTGTCAGTCTTGACTATGAAGTGATTTCCTAACTAGTGTCTCCATTTACGAATGACAAACACAATGATCATCAACTCTCGTTCATAAACTAACTTTAATTCCCTTTTTGGCCCTAGAGCATGGTTGTAATATGCGACCGGTTGTCTTTGCTGCATTAAAACCGCATCTAAACCTTGACTGAAAACATCTGCCTCCACCACAAAGTTCTTGGAGAAATCAGGTAACGTCAGTGCCAGTATGGTGGTCATGGCGAGCTTAAGTTGACGAAAAGCCTCTTCCGTAGACTCCCCTGATTGGAAACCATCCTTTTTTAATAGATCGGTTAGTAACCAGCCAACCCAAGGAACCCCCTAACATCCTTGAGTGTTTTGGGCGTTGACCACTCGGACATCGCTTTGATCTTTCTCTTTGTCTATGGTTAGGCCTTGAGCTGAGATTACATGTCCCAGGTAGGCAACCTCTTGCTGACTGAATAAGCACTTCTTTGGATTCAGCCTTAGCTCATTCTCATGCATCAGTTGAAGAACTTGTCTCATGAGTTGGGGGTGCTCTTCTTGGGACCTGCTGTAAATCAGAACATCATCAAAGGAAATTAGTATTGACTTGCGTAGGACTGGTCAAAATATATGGTCCATGAGTGCTTAAAAAGTGGCCGGCGCATTTTTCAACCTGAACGACATCACTGTGAACTCGTATTGTCTCTCGTGTGTGCAAATAACAATTTCTGGGATGTCGCTCAGCTGGACTCTGTGTAGTTCATCTAAGAGTTCATCGATGTTGGGGATAAGAAATCAACTGAGAATGGTTACCTTGTTCAACGCCCTGTAGTCCACACAGAAATGTCAGGATCCATCTTTCGTCCTCACGAGCAATAACGAACTCAAGAAAGGACAAACTCGGGCGAATTATCTTTGCCACGAGCATATCTTTAGCTAGCTTCTCAATCGCTTCTTTCTGTAACTGCGGGTAACAAAAAGGTCGTACTCTCACGAGTTTTGTCCATGGCAGTAACGAAATGGCGTGATCCTTGAGGCGTCTTGGAGGCAGTTGTGTAGGGGGCTCAAACAAATAATGAAACTCGCTTAACAGGCCATGTCACTTGGGAGCTCGAGTTGTGGGTTCTCATTCTGTTACATCCACATGATTTATCTTGATGATCAAACCTTACTTGCTGGTCCTAAGTCTCTTGCCAAAGCTTTCAAGGTCGTTTGTTTTTTGCACAGGCTAGGGTCCCCTGCTAAGGAGACGAGTCTCCCCTCCTGTTGAAACATCACGATATGTTTTTCTCAACGGACCGTGTCACCGAATAAGGAAAAAGAAGACGACTTTGTTTTGGGAGGCTGGTTGCTCCGTTATATGCATGCTAATGGGGCAAGTATGTTTCTCATTGTGGTTCACCTTCATATTTTTCGTAGTCTATATCATGCGAGTTATAGCAGTCCTAGGGAATTTGTTCGGTGTCTCGGAGTTGTAATCTTCCTATTAATGATTGTGACAGTGTCTGGCGTACTGCAAGAAAGCGCTCGTAATCTGAAGTGGTTTGGAATGAAAAGAATCAGTCCAAAAGTGAAGTCCATAAGGCTTCCCAGCTCGAGAAACCATGTCTTCCTTCCTCCCAGTGATATCAGGCCAGAGCTTTGCCGTCCATACACACTGTCATCGCCTTCATCTTCTCGTCTTCTCAAAGTTGGTTCAATGCAAAATAGCGTTCCACGCCAAACACCCAATTCTCGGGATCTTCCCCTATGAATATGGGCATCTCCATCCTCCTGTCTTTCTGCCCTCGGCTCTCATAGGTGGGTGGGTTATCGAACCTCTTCCATAGTGGTTGAATAGCAGGTTAGGCACCTCGGTTGTTCGACTCACCTTCCTGAGTGCGACAAACTTCTTTGCCCTTCTGTAGGTACTCTACTGTTACTAATCGAAGGTCCACAACGTCTAGGGTTTTTAATCTCTCTCGTAACAGGTTCTTCAGCTCATTCATATCATCTAGTTTTCTTCATCTCTTGTGTCAAAGAGGCGAGGCGTCGGCTTCCAGGTGTTCGAGTCTGGCACTCTTTGGGCGACTCGTCATTCCCTTCTTCGCCAGGATGTTTACAGCTTTGATGCCAAGTTGATAAGCACCGAATGACAGAACAAGTCCCAAAACAAACACAATACAAACCCCGAACGAGGAAGATCGCCTTCCTTCAAGATACCCAGACAATCGGCGGCGAGCAAATCAAGGAGGCTCCATCTCTCCTTCCAAACCCTAATTTTCCAAATGCCCTCCTTCGTGGTCTGTCGTGCTCCTTTAACAAAACCACCTTGATTTTCAGCCCACTGGAACGGGCGTCAAAATACAACCGCCAAAAAATAAACGAACTGGGGCCGAAAAGGTCTAGGATGGTCCTGATTCGGTGTGCCCTCCTGACTTTTTCGACTTCTTCGGGAGTAGAGCCGGGCGGTGGGGATCGTATAAGATACTTGATTAACTTTAATTTTGTGAACAATAAATAGAAGGAGATGTGATGGCTATAAAGATATAGTTCAATTTTCAACTATTACAATCAACTAATAGCTAGTAAAGAGTGATAAACATTATCTTCTTGTTATTCGTTGAGAATATTTGAATATTTAAAAACATCAACCAGGAATTTGCAATAACACTAATCTTCTCCATCATAATCATAGCAACCCATGATTAATTCGTTTCATTACTAAAAAACTTCTTATTAAGAAAAAAAGTGTTTATATCTTAACGTCATCTGAAACCTACATGTTAATCTAGTAGTAAACTTGGGTTGACTATCCTATTTTACTAGTTCGAGTATTGTCACTTAATCCAATTGGGTTTGCTACAGAACTATACGTGATTTACGTGAGGTTCATATTTTTACTAGGAAAGTGTTAAAATAATAAAAGATATTTGGGAAATGAATAAAGGAACTTAGATGTTCACCTAAAATCTTAAACAAGAATTTCAACCCTACAAAAGCCTCAACTCTTCAAAATGGACCAAGTATCGACTATCGTTCCCTATTAGTGTCTTCAGGTTCAAGCTAATTTCCTTAATTTCCACGAAAAAAAAAACAAAGAAGAAATACAGTTCTGGGAGAGTCCACCTCCGACTATAAATACCCAACAACTGATGCATTAACAACTTGAAAAAAAACGAGTGCATCGCATCAGAAAAAGAAACAAAGAAAGAAATTCAAAAACAGCGAGAAATATACTATCATAAAATAAAATATTCAAATAGGGGAAAGTGAAATATATGAAATTCAATGCAGAAAAGAAGCTCTAAACGTCGAAAAGTCAACAGTAATATTATAAACAAAAAAACTGCAGAGAGAAACGTGATGGAAATAGTTCAACAAAAAGACAAAATATAAGCGATCCCTGAGCTATTTTCCATTTCGATATCAGGTTGTAAACTTCAAGTCACCGTAAACAAATGCAAAAACAAGAGGTTGATATTGCACGAAAATTATCCCAAACGAAAATCACACTAGCCACCGCAAAAGACAACGAAAAAAAATCAGCCAATCAAAGAGAATAAAAAGCGAATGATCGCGTAGACGCAGGCGTTGTTTTCGTTCAGAAAGTAAGAGATTGATTTGGGAGAAAGAAAAGGGAATGCGGAAAATACCGAGTGCTGCTACAAAACTCGGAGAGTCTTCCTCTGGCAGAGAAGATGACGAGAGCGACCTGAGCCTCGCAGAGAACGGAAATTTCACGAGCCTTCTTGATCAAACCATTGCGCCGCTTGGAGAAGGTAACCTGGCGATAGCTCTTGTTCTCGATTCGCTTGATTTCCAGCTTCTTCCTTCCCATTAGCTAGCCGAACGTACTCAACCCTAGATCACTTTCTTGCCGAAAGAGAGTGATTCCTAGCATGACAGATTGACAGTTGATATGAGGATAAAAAGCGAAGGCACCGTTTGATCGCGTCGGATCGTTCCGCTGCCACTGAAGCCTTCCGCTGGCCAATCAGATCTCGAAACGTGTGTTCATGTACGGTTCTTTCCCTGATTCTCTTTTTCCTCTAGAATTTTCCTTTTGACAGGCCCAAAAGTGGATTATATTTTATATTTATTTTAAATTAATTCAAATATCAATTTTAACATTAGCTAGCCTTGAAAAAATCTAACTCGTCGAGTCTATTGAGCCTAATAAATTAAGTATTGAACAGAATTTAACGAGCAAAATATATATAATTAATATCGAACTTCAAATTTTCATAGCGAAAATTCAAAATATACAAAAAATACGCATTACCGATATTATCAATAATAAATACAATGTTTAAGTTTAAATGAATAAGCTAATTTTTGTAAGAGAGAATAATAATTACAATATATATATAAAATAAAAATTATCAATTAATTTTAAATCTAATATAATTATCTCTATAGTTTAGAGGATAAATTGCTATTCAAGTTTAAATTTTATAAGCTATTTTTTTGTGATTATAATAATTACACTACACACACATAATAAGTATAGTTAACATTATTTTGATTACTTGGTCATTAAGTAAACTTTTTTCAACGTCGGGTTTGGGCTCCAAATCGTTGCAAAAGTTTAATTGCAATATATAAAAGTTATAACAAGAGTGGTTGGTGCTTTTACGCACGAATCTGGTGTTAAAATGAGTACAGAAAAGAAAAGAGGAACAAAAATGTAGTTTTTTCGCACTAATTTTAAGGTTGGTTATTTGTCTAAATAGACCCGTTCTGGGTTCGGAGAGGAGTCAATCTTCATCCTCGGCTGTCAAGTGTATGTATGAGGAGAAACAAGTAAGAAAAAAAATTCATCGGAAACTTCGGTCGCTATGTGAAGGCGTGAGAATGAAAATGACAAGGTAATAACAAGGCATTTTGATTACTTAAATAATAAATTAAATTGCAAGCCAAACAGGATGAGAATCTGAATTCTAAAAATGCCCAAAACCCAGTTCACTCTTGTGATTCGTGTCTATCCCATCGATCAGAAAGACAGAACTGAATGTACGGCATGACTGGTTGGTTTTTGCCATAGAAATGTTGGTAGGAAAATCAGAGACCAGACATTAATAGCTTGTGTAAAGGCTATTAATAAGCATTAATTTATGGTTTAAGAAATGTTTTATTCGAATGTTATATCGACATTGGAAAAACTTCTCTCTAGGGTGATTTCTCGTTTGCGAGCGGGCCCGTGGCAGGGGTGGGAACAGTCTGATCTATCTCAATTTTATCTCAAAATGAAATCAGAATCGGAACTCACAGTTTTAAATTTTTGAAAGCGAAATTATGAAATACAGTGCGGTTTAAGTTTTATCTTGGTTCTATTTTATATTTTAAAAACATTAAAATATGAAAATAGTATATATATATATATATTATATTTTGGTTAAGTTTTGATTGATTGGGCAGAATTTGAACCGATTTTTAGATTTATATCAGATTTCATTAATATTTTAGTCGTGTTCTACCCAATTTTGGATCTTTTTTACCATGGTTCTGATTTCGATGTCACGTTTTTTTAATCCTAAATACTAAAACTGGACCAATCACGATTTTTCAAAACTAGACAAAAACTGACAATTATAGCTTGATTTGCAATGTCAGTCTGATTTTACTCACTCTTATTAAAATGTGTTTCTCATTGCTAAGCACACTCATAGTCACCAACACTTTAAATTTCTCTTGCTCCATGCTTTAATTTCTCGCAAGAACGGCCGGTTCTGATTTCGTTTGTCAAGGAAAATCTGGTAATTTTCTATAACACAAAGACGAATTCTAACTGAGCTAGGCTATGTCGTTCCATGGCTGCATTTTTTATAACTGAGCATGCTGAATCAATAAAAATATTCAATGGTCAAAGACATCAACTTTTTTCAAGATTCACGTCCTCCAAGTTCAACAGTTCAAGTAGAATACACTGAACATGACGCAAGCAAAACCCTAAAACTTCCGATAATCTTTCCGATCAAGTTTTTGAGCTTAGAGATCGGAAAAAATGGCTTCCTTTTCAGACTCTGAAACGACGTAAGCAATAAATAACCACGAACATCAGATTTGTGCTTAGGTTTCACGAGTAAAATGGAAAATGGATGATAAATCAGAGCTTGAAAAAGGGAAGAAAATAAGAAAAGATGGTTGAAAACCTAGAAAAAGTAAATTAAACTGTGATCTTCTTTTCATGGTGTTTCACGCTGCAGGTCTGGAAAACCAGAGCGTCCAAAACTTTCACCAAAATAGGAAAAATCCAAGAACAGAAGAATCTAACTTTTCTTTTTTGGTGTTTTTCGACAGAATCTGACAAAAAAAACAAAGATATTTAAAAGCTGACGTTGTTTTTGGGATCACCATGAATTACTGCAGAACTCGTACAGCTTTCCTCTATCGGAGAAGATGATGAAAAGCTCCTAGGTTTCTTCAAAACCCCATTTGTTCTCTTCGCAAACGTAAATTGTCTATTGATCTTGTTCTCCATCCTCTTTAGATCCACTCTTGCCCTTCCCATTCTTCGTCTTCTTCTCCTATTTTCTCTCTCTACTCTCTCTCTCAAATCACCCTCATTTTCCTACGAGAAAACCTTATATAATAAAAATCTGTCGTTCTCTAATGTAGATTTTAACTGACTTTTACAATTACAAACGATCATTAAATTTTCGTATTAATTTTTATGTCATGGATATCTAGCGTGTGTCTTATCATTTTTCCTCTACAATAATGAGGCGAGTCGGGCTCGAGCCCACGAGGCGAGTCCCGTATTCTTCTCCTATTTTTGGGCTTGGGAGCTCGAGTAAGCGAGCCAGGCTCAAAACCCCAAAGCCTAGTGGTGTAAAACATTTTGAATTGAAAGCAATATAAATATAGAAAAAAATAAAAAATATGTCGCAATGCAAATATTGTGTAAAACACTAAGCGTATGAATCTACTACTAGCACTAATGTCACGCACACGAGCAAACGAGCTACCGGACCCGATTATAATTAATTGTTGGTGGTGGAAATTTCATGTATTCACACGAAAGACTACGTGCCGCAAAATATGTAGCACAAAAGAAGTCCCGCTATCGATATTTGATAGCGAAGTCATTGAACAATTTATGAGATAATACGTTAACTTTGGTTTTAGACAAATTATTCATAATACTTTGCGAGGTGACATCATTAAAATGTACAATAATATAAAAAATAAGTTAATTAAATTATTTTCACACGCACTTACTATGTGTATTTATATTACATCTGACTTATGGAGTTCACTTAATGCACTCGGATATATAGTCATCACTTCTCATTTCATTGATGATAAATGACAACTTCATAAAAGAATATTATGATTTCGTAGTTGTGAATGTCCTCATAATAGAATAACTATTTATCGATACATTGTAGTAATTTTACAATAATATAATATTAGAGATAATTTTTTTAGTATTACTTTAGATAATGTTTCCGCTAATGATGTTTGTGTTTTGCAATTTAAAAGATTATTTCAACTTGATAGTTGTCCATCTTCGCCTTTTCATATATGTTGTGTTTGTCATATTTTAAATTTAATTGTTAAAGATGACATACATTTTATTTCCTCGCATATTTATGTAATCGAAATGTAATTTCTTTTATTACTTCTTCTAACTCTCGACAACAAGAAAATAAAGAATTTTGTAAAACAACTAATCTTCGACCTAGAAAATTAAAAACGGATGTATCAACAAGGTGGAATTCAACTTATTTAATGTTTGAATATGTTAAACCGTATTAGAATGTAATTTGTGATTTTATTAGTAAAAAAGCACAAGGTCTTACTTTAGATAATAATAGTTATGATATGACTAATTTATTTCTTGATTTTTTAAACAATTTTTCGAAGCTACTAAATAATGTTCGGGAATTTATTACCCGACTACGCATGTTGTTCTTCCTATTATTGTAAAATTAATTGGTACTTTCGAGAGATATAAAAAATAGATGAATTTTCTAAAATCGTAGACACAATGAAAACGAAATTTAAAAAATATTGGCTTGACATACTCAATATTTTTTCATTTGCTTGCATTATGCATCATAGATAAACTTAAATATTGTAAATTGATGTTTGATACGATTTTCGATAACTTAAGGCTAATGTCGGTAGTTTCAGTAGCTTCATAAAGAAAATGATCTTTCTAATTTATTTGTTTCTTACCAACATAAATAGAGTACTTCTTGTTCATTTCATTCGTCTAATATTGCGCCTACTTCTAATGATAGTTTTCATTTTGGACAACCAATTAATAGTATGAATGTCATTGATGAAAAAATTGATAGCGATGTGCATTCTTATGGTTTCGATAAGAATAAACTCGATATTTATTTAGACACTCGTTATCAACTTTCTCACGATGATGCATTCGATATTTTGAGTTGGTGGAAAAATAACACGGTCATCTATTTGATTATTTCTAAAATAACACGTGATTTACTAACTCCTCTTGTTTCTACTGTAGCTTCTGAGTCTGCTTTAAATGCATATGGACGAGTGTTCGACAATCGACGGAGAAATCTTTCAACAGATCTCGTTGAGACGTTGATATGCTTGAAGGATTGGAGCGATGGAGTTTCAAGAAAACCAACAATGAGAGAATGAATTAACGGATGAATTCAAAAATTTAGAATTCGAAAATTATTAACTTCTAAAGTGTAACTTTATGTAATTTTTACACTTGTATCTTTTTATATGTATTTTTTTACACTTATAGTTTTTTTATATGTAATTTTATACATTTGTAGTTTTTAGAATTCATACAATTTAATTTCAATGATATGTAATTTTTTTTACAAATAATAAATATTTTTACGTATGCTTGGTTCGTTTGGCTCAACAGGCTCAGCTCGCAGCTCGAGCCAAAATTTTTGGAAAAAGCTCGAGTCGGCTCGGCTCGAATAAGCTCAGCTCGAAAAGCACGACATGCTCGACTAGCCGGCTCAATTGTCGTCTCTATTTTCCAATAATTTAAATTTCAGGTCATTTCAAATACTGTGAAAGAAATTATAGTCGTTTTAGTAACGAAATACCATAAATTATTATATAAGTTTTAAAAATAAAAAGTATAAAAGTTATTATTTTATTCAATTTTATTTTAAATATTATTAATCTCACTGTTTGTGTTATATATAATAACAAAATAAAATAAAAATAAAAACAAAATTTTAAAAATTATTTTTTATTTCATATTTTATTCGTAATTATTTCAAAAAATCTAAAAGTAAAATGGACAAAAAAGTTTCAATTCACAGTAGTGATTTAAGGTAAACTTTTAGGACAGAGAAGGGTAGGGGCCTGTTTTCATCTGAAGAACACCAGAGGAAGAGGGCTACGTGTCGAGCAGCGAAGTTAGGAGAACCTTCGTACGTGCAACAAAGCAATAAATATGAATTCTAACCTTTTCTTTAGTCAAATGTATGTATTTTTTTATTTGGTCCTTATATTTGTCTTTTTTATTTGTTGATAATCAAATTTGGCACCTCTAAATTTGATATTGCGACAAATTAGCAACAATATCAAAAATTCGAGCTTGTTAACAAAAAATAATTTAATTATTTATATTAGTTTATTACTCTCACAGCTATGACAATGATTTTGCACAAATTATTAGTTTATCTAATTAAATAAATTATTAGTTTATTTGTTTCAGTGTAAATATTATTGGAATGACTTCAAATTTTTATTGCAGGTTTACAATATAATATTTTGTAAAAAAAAAGTTGCATAGGACGATATTGGTTGTTCTAGAAATGGTAGATTCGAGTCAGAGATAGCTCAGAGACACTAAATATAGAGCTTTCTGTTATTTCTCCCAATGAGCATAAACAAACATTTAGTGATAGTCTCTAGCCATTCGTCGAAAAGTATACGGTAACCTTCTACTTTGTTATAATGTCTTGTATTCAAAAGACAAAATCTTTCGCTCCGGGGCTCCCACACCCCGGCTCGACAGTTTGTGAGGGGCTTAAATCACGGTGATTCAGCGGCGAGAGATAATAGACCTTTACCTGATATACCAAGGAACTACCCCAACATTGGAGGTAACAACTCTCATACTAGGACAGTACAGACGTCGAACCTAGGCTCTTATACCCAATCTACCATCTCTGACTTTGTTATAATGTCTTGATCCTTGTTCGTGATGATCAACTTGTAAAGTTAATTAGGAAAAAAATTCGGAAAGGAAATTCCCTTGTGATGATAATTAAATATCGTCATCGAAGATGTTAATTTCGTTCTTTTAGTGAAACAAAAGCCTCACTAAGTATCTTGTTCCTTGTTCTAGATGCTCTTCTAGCAAAGTGAGCGACGAAAACAAAACAGAAAGTGGATTACCTTTCTACAAAATCGATCTTAGAGTAAACTATCGTTATTTTGATATGTTAATTTCATCGTTTTAATGTGATCTAGGAACCAACTATTGTTATTCGAAATGATAATATCATCTTTTTAATGTAATGGTTCTTACATATCTTTGATTTACCATTCAAGTAATAATCACAAAACATGAATGATTTGTATAATCTAATAATTAATATAAAGTTTTTTTAGACAATAATTTATAAATTTAATAATTAACACATCAAAGTTTAATGATTATCAACCAATACTTTATCATGATATTAAGTTATTAAGCTTTTTTATAATTTAATTTCACATGTCTTTAGATTATTATATATTCTTGATTAAAATGATCGGAAAAAAAAAGTTAGAATGAAAAAAAATTGAAATTTAATCATAAGAAGATAAATATGACAAAATTTAATGTTGGGTGTGTATTGATAAAATTTTAAAGTTTAAGGTGTCAACTGAAAAAAAATTTAACAGTTTAATTTGTGTTTTTTATCGTTTACTACAACAAGCCCATAACCAAAACGACTAAATTGAGTCATTGACTATACATAATTCATGTTCAAAATCAATTATTGTGTAAAGATAATCAGAACATGATCAAATGCGTCATTTTTAGTTCGATTCAACGGTCTGGTTTGGTTCTGGCCACCCTTATCAACAACAACATGCAATTTGATTGCCAAGGACAAGAAGAACATGTGGAAGAAGAGCAAGATACATGAATGTGGAATTTAAAATGCAATAATAAGCTTATTTTAATTGCCAATTTTCATATACAATATAATTTATTTATTATAATCGAACGAAATTAATATTTTCTAGCTCTCCTTTCATAATGGCAAGCAAAGGTATTAGAAAACATTATCTAATCGAGTAAAAATTAAAATCAGGCTTGAATTTTGAGTAAATAGGCAAATAAATGTCTGAGTTTAAAAAAAAAAATCGTTTTATAGCTACTCGGACGTCCGAAAGAAGGGCAACTGCGTTCGTTCGGTTGTATTTTATTTGAAATATTTGTTTTTAATTAATTTAGTTAAGTAAATATTATCAAAATAACTTAAAATTTTTATCACGCACTTGCAATAGTACTAAAAACTAATGTAAAAAGTTTCAAATTTTTTTAATATTTGTACAATTTACTATAATATTTTTACTACAAAAAAATAAATTCAATTAAAATTATGTACGTCAATAAAAATTCTTGAAAAATTTTGCCACACATTTAGACTACTGTAAGACAATATTACACAAAGCTTCGTGAATTTTTAATAATTTTACGGATTACTATAATTTGTTTAATGCATAATAAAATAAATTTAGTTAAAATTTTATACGTCAATAAATTTTTTTGAAATATTATAAGATAATATTTTATAAAATTTTGTGATTTTTTTAACAGTTTAATGGTTTATTATAATTATTTAAATATAAAAAATAAATAAATTCACTTAAAATTTGTATGTCAATAAATTTTTTTAAATTTTTTATCAAATATTAATAATATTTTACAAAATTTATAATTTTTTAAAATTCAATAAATGGTACAAATGTTGAAAAAAAAATTAAAACTTTCTACATTAGTCTCTTAGACTGATATAAATGTATGATAAAAATTTCAGGTCATTTTGATAAAATTTATATAACTAAATTAATTAAAATAAAAATTTCATAAAAATTATATAACTAAATTAAATAAATTAATAGATATTTAATTAGTCATAAAATGATTTTTTTCTAAAGTAATATATATTTTTGCCTATTTAATTAAAACTAATGCCTGAGTTTTGTTTTTATCTTATCTAATTTGGAGAGATTAAGAAGTCCAAGAGAGTCTAATCACTGTAGATCTAAATTCTCCCGCCTTCTTTCTTTTGATCTTTCCGTCAACCCTAGACCTCTCTCTCTCTCAGTCAGCTCATAGTTTTCTTTTTCACGGCAAAAGGGATTGGGAAAACTACTTTGTGATTCGATGGCCGTTGCAGAGACGTTTCAGAACGCGTCGTCTACTACAGTCACTTGGCGAGGCACGAATTCGGAGCCTTTTCAAAGTGTGGAGGAAGCGAATCTTGAGAAAAGCACCGCATCCAGGACCACTGATGCTAGTGCATGGGACGACGTTGCTGGCCTTGAAGATCAGCAAAGACGCCAACTGCAGAAGCTTCATACTAAGGGCGTGCTATGGAGACATCCGGAGGATGACTCTGCCTCATCTTCAAGATCTGTGGTGTTTCGCCTCTCTTATGGTGGAGAGGTCTCGGCGGACGGTAACTGTCTCTTCACTGCTTCGCAGAAGGCTATGCTTTCAGCGTTTCACATCGAGGCGCGGGAGCTACGGAGGCGGACGGTTAAGAGGTTCTTGGAGGATTTTGGATCTTTGAGTATGAAGGACAGAGAAATGATTAATGATGCAATTAGGCATATGTACTCGGCGGATCTGGAACATGGTTGGGGAGTTCACGTCGTCCAGGAGGTCAAGTTCCTGGCAGAAAAGGGGGATCGATTGGCTCAAGATTTGGCTATTGACGAGCTTGTCAAACTCGGCATGTACAGGTATTGCGTTTTCTTGAAGTTCTTGGGGCTTTTGATTTCATGAAGTTTCAAATGGGATTTTCTCAAGTTTCTTAGCTAATGTAGGAGAAAAAATCACCGATAGTTTGACCTTCTGTGTCCTGCGTCTTCATCATTTGGATAATAAAAAAACTAGCGATTCTACAGTGACATAGTAGTGATAAAATGGTTTGATTCCATTATTTGAATTTCTGAATTGCGTCAATGTTATAAATTGGATCTGTATTACTTTGTCGTCTTTAATTTCTTCTTCATTGATAATTCTTTGGCAGTGATGGCGAATTTTCCCACTGTATTATGCTTACAATCATAGTTGTCTTAATTTACGTTTGAAATGCAGAGAACTGGCTGCGGAGTTTATCTATAAGGAAAAATGCATTCCGGTCAATGATGCGGCCAGTTGGGCCAAGTATATGTCAATTTCCGGTTCCGCTGATGATGAATATGACATAATTACTTTGCAATATACAGAAGAAGGTTTATTATCAGTAGACGAGAACAGAGAAGGCCATGCTGCAGCATTTGGAGATGATATAGCAATAGAGTGCCTAGCTACAGAATTCAAAAGAGAGATATTTGTGGTAAGGATACTGTTATCTGCCACTGATCAAAATCTCTATATATCATGTCATTTCTACTGTCTTGAGGAGGTTAATTATAATGGTAGTGTCACTGTTTTATTTTCTTCAGGTAGACTATGAAGAAGTTTCACTTTTTATGCTTGTTTTTGTTAAATTAGGTTCCTGAATTAATAAGCCTTTGATTCACGTCCCAACTAGTGCTGATGGAAAATTTGATCTCTTTGATTTTTAGAATTGCTTCATAGAATTATGGTGTTAGAATAGCAGTGGACATGGGGACATGTCTTCTGTCATCTGTTTTCGCTTCTGTTGATTGCATTCTTACCTCACACTAGCCGAGATCCTAGCAGTTGCCTCAGAAAGTTCGTGTGTGTTATAACAAGATTTATGATGTTAAAACTGATTTGCTTTTTACTGGCCTTTTCCATCACTCAAATTTATAATCTTTGCAATCTTTTCGACGGATGAGTTTATGCTGGAAAGTTGACCAGAAAAAGAATTTGGTTTGAGATTTATTTCTGGGAAAAAGGAGTAATTTTTTCAGTAGCAGATGATGATGTAGTTATGCTATTTCATGGATCAGATGCTGGAAAGTTTAAACTGAAATATAATCATTTCCATTTTCTCTTTAAATTTATAGGTGCAAGCCCATGGATCAGATGCAATGGTTGATGAAGATAATTGTGTTTTCTTTCTCCCACATTGTCCGAGGAGCAAAATTTCTGAACCTCCATTGTTTCTTTTCATGAAGGGAACAGGTAGAGCTTTGTGACTGTTTTTCTCATTCATGTTTTTACAACGTTAGGTGGCCAAATTTTGCTTTTATTAACTCGCAGGATGGTGTGGAGCTGGAGGGGATCACTATGAGCCACTGATCGCCCTTCCCTGTCAATTGGTGACACAAGAGAAGGTTGCCATGGTTCTTTGAGACCATCAGTTTTGCAATTTTGGGATTAGAGGTAGTGAAATTTTTTCTTTTTATTTAGTTTTTTCGCCTTTTTCCTTTCTTCTAATTCTTTGGTTAGCATTAGATAGAAATCCGTCGATTTTTTTTAGTCTAAGTAGGTTTTGTGCTTGTATCTGGGCAACCCTGTAGAATTTCTAGCGTTTATATTTTTTTTCGACGGGATCTGTCGTTTAGGTGGGACGAGGCCCTTGATGGTGTATCTTAAGCTGGGTAATGTTGTAGTACTTATTCAATTCTGAGTTTGATTTAGCTATCTCTATCTTTTCCTTGAGGCTCTCAAGTCGTTAGTTTTAGTAGTTGATATCAAAATGTGAGTTGCAATTGGCATTTTTTTCTGAAACTAAGGACTCTAGAGAGAGAGCATTAGAGACAGTGGGAGGAGAGACAGACCCAACTAGAAAATGCCTTCTCATTTCTAAATTACATACAAAACTAGAAAAGAGGGGACAAAGAGAAGTGAAATGGAAGAAAAGAGAAGAGACAAAAGTAGTAGCAAAGAGAGCAAGAACAAGAAGGATGAAGAAAAAGTAGGGTTGGGCAACCCGAACCGGATCTTAAGGTCTGGTCCGAAACCGTAAGGTCTGGGCCGGGTACGAGTAGGGTAACGGGTAAAAATATGGTTTTGGGTTCGGGTAAACGGGTAGGGAGTCCATGTACCGGGTATTATAAAAATACCCGATACCTGTGTTTAATACCCGTTGCCCAGCCCAAATTCTGTTTTTTTTTTTTCAAAATCCAAAAATACCCAAATCCAAATAAGCAACATTTCAGAAAGATTTAAATTTCGGGTAGACCCAAATATACTCGGATCTTACCCGGAATACCTGGATCAGGGTATTTTTCCATTTTTTCGAATAGGTCCGGGTTTCGGGTACTGCTTCTACCCGATACCCGAACGGACCAGATATTTTTTTTTAAATACCCGGCTTATTAACCGTTTGCCCACCCCTAAGAAAAAGGAAAAGGAAAAGGTTGGAAAAAATGGTGGCCAATTGCAGATTGAATGTTAACATAATATGTAAATGATTAAATTATCTACTACTGATAAAGTTCAATCTTCAACAAAGACAGTTGATAATTTACCATGGTATAAGAGTTATAGGTATTAAGTTCAATCTTCAGCAAAGACGCGATACATTTAACTTTGAAGAGATAATATATAAATGATTAAAATTAAAAACATTAAACTTTAAAAATAATATATTAAATCATTAAATTATTCACTATTGACAAAGTAAGAACTTCGATATAGTTGATAATTTGTCGTGGTATTAGAGCTAGAAGTCTTAACTCAAATAATGACGGAGAGTAGCCATAAGAGTATATGAATCCCGCAAAGATAGCCCTATGGCTATCGTCAATTCATTCAAGTCCCAAAAAGAAAGCAAAGTAGAAAAGAGGTAAGAATATTAGACAAGTGGAAGCTCACCAGATTCACTTATGACCGACTTCTTTCTGGGACGATCCCCTCTGTCTGTGTCCTGGGCCTCGATTAGCTTCACGATCTCCATTCCTTCTATTACTTGACCAAACACAACATGCCTCTGATCCAGCCATGGCGTCTGCCATTCACCATAGAAATCAAATCCATTACACTCCCCCAGTTTGGAGCTTTGGAACAGCAAGAAAAATTAAATGGCTTTGTTTTCTTCGAAAAATGGTTCGAACCGGGAAGCCGGTTTCACTCGTATGCTTTAATATACAAAAACATCCCCACTTTGAAGTTGAAAAACTGAGAGAAACTAAAAGATCGACAATGCGCCAAATGCCCGATAATCGTTGCTTCTTAATTTGAAAACAAAAATGTTTTCGGAGATGAAAGGACCAAGAAACGCCTAATAATCGTCACCCTAGGACAGTATTTAGAATCACAATTGAACAATACTTCAAGAAATATTAACCACCTAAGCAACAGATAAAGCAAAAATAAATTAGTGTTTCAACAAATAGCAAAACATATTATTTCAAAAATGTAAATGTCTCCTAAGATACAGATATAAACCGACTTAAATGGCTTTGTTTTCTTCGAAAAATGGTTCGAACCGGGAAGTCCGTTTGACTCGTATGCTTTGATATGCAAAAATAGCCTTACTTTGAACACAAAAAACTGAGAGAAACTAAAAGATCAACAATTCGCCAAATGCCCGATAGTCGTTGCTTCTTAATTTGAAAAAAAAATGGCTTTCGGAGATGCAAGTACTAAGATAGGCCTAATAATCGTTACTCACGGACAGTATTTATAATCACAATTAAACAAAACTTCAAAAATATTAACCACCTAAGCAACAAATAAAGCAAAAATAAATTAGTGTTTCGACAAATAGCAAAACATATTATTTCAAAAATGTAAATGGCTCTTAAGAAACAGATATAAATCAAATTAGCTCGAAATTGAATAATCCAATACCAGAGTATCTCTATAGATTTGTGAAAATAATTGGTGAACTCGCATTTTTTAAACAATATTCATTGGGAAGATGTATATTTCCAACATATTTGCAGGTGATTTGTAGAAAAAAAAAACGATCAATAAACCGAGAATGAACGTATGCTTTATCGACAGATTATGATAACATGTAATTCAACCAATCAGTACCTTAACAGTGCATATGAAAAACTGACTGCCATTGGTGTTTGGGCCTGCATTTGCCATACTAACAACTCCTGGTCCAGCATGCGTTACTGCATAACAACATTTATTCTTGAATATCAAGTGTTGTGAAAATTCATCAAAGTCCTTAAATTCAAAATTAAAATTAAATATATAAGAAATACATCCACAAACTGCAGGATTGTCAATCCCTGGTTTCCATAATTCTTCTTATATAAATGAGATAAATAAGAGACACTCTGATACGATCTTCTTCCGATAATTTATTTTTGGATCGAGTAACAACTTTTTGTCCCGCCATTAAGAGAATCGTAGAGAATTTAAAAAGCGAGAAGATAAAGAGAGAAAGACAAAAATTAAAAATAAATTTTACTCATTAATCATGTCTTTTCTCATAAGGTTGCAACTTTTTAAATAGAATAAACATAATATAATTTAAATAAAGAAATATTAAATAAAAAATTAATCATACTACGAAATAGAAAATTATAATTACCTAATTTAAATAAAGAAATTAACTATACTACGAAATAGAAAATTATAATTAAAAATAAAAATTTTATTTATTGTAATATTGCTTTCCAATAAAGAAATTTACGGGATTCACACCCGTAACACCCCGACAAGGAAGATGAACAGAGAAACACAATCCATAGGAAAAATCAAATCAAAGCAATAATGTTTGAGTTTGAGTTAAAAGGTATGTCAGAATAAGTGGAGTTCAACTCACATTTGAAGTTTTCATCTTTAAATGTACGACCATATATGCTTTTTCCCCCAGTTCCCTGTTAAAAGAATACAAATCCAAGCATATTCAATTTTGTCGACACAGTATTAATCAAAAAAAATAAAATAAGAGTAATTATGGAAGTAGGAGTTGGTACACTCATTCTAACGCAGCAAACAAGAATCAACTGTGAATAAGCAAGTAAGAATAAAAAAAGAGACATTTACTTTGGTGTGGTAAATAGAATAATTCCT
The DNA here is from genome assembly GCA_003255005.1 of Begonia fuchsioides. Lineage (NCBI taxonomy): Eukaryota > Viridiplantae > Streptophyta > Magnoliopsida > Cucurbitales > Begoniaceae > Begonia > Begonia fuchsioides. Next base: position 544,710 of record QAOC01039321.1, on the reverse strand, counting down.
GCTGAAGTAAGAGAGGATCATAATTGCAGAGCACAAAGCAAGTAAAAATCATGAAAATGGGGCGTGGTTCTGTGGAACGTGACTCACATTTCCTTTATCGAAGTCTCCTCCTTGAATCATGAAATCCTTGATTACACGATGGAATGAGCTACCTTTGTACCCAAAGCCTTTCTCTCCTGATAATTTTAAAGATTTGATTGCAGAGTTGAATGAAATCGAATAAATTATGGAGGAAGAAAAACATATAAATCATGAGCTTATGCAAAATTAAAATTACACTAGCATGCCTGTGCAAAGGGCACGGAAATTTTCAGCTGTTTGGGGTGCATCATCCCCATATAATCCAATCACAATCCTACCAGCAATCTTCCCAACTGGATTTCCAATGCTTATATCAAAGTACACCTTATTCGTAACTTTTGATTGTAAAGAAGCTTCCTGAAATTTTGTAACGAACGAAAACAATCCAGTAAACATGGCTAATGAACTCAATTTCAAGGTCCAAATTCAATCACTCTTTAAGATAATTAAAACAGACCTCAGCACTGGCCCGAACTAAGTGAAGAACCCTAGAATTCCTCCGAGATGAAATGTTAGAAGAAGGGGAAAAAAAATTCAGACGCAATGAGTAAGACCGCATGCTCGACGAAGATGAAATGCATTGAGGCGACGATAATCTCTGAAGCTTAATAGAACGACAGGATGGAATTAAGTCTCTGGCAGGCGCGACGCCACGAGGGCCTGAAACCGAGCAAAAATTCTGCTGCAATTTGAAAAAAAAGACGAAGAAACGGAACCATCAAAGACCAGTGTCAATTAAGCAACAAAAGTAGAAATATTTTACCAAAGCGGGGGTGAAATGAGCAGTCGCCATGGACGGAGTTGAGGTTCAGAAAAGTAAAGAGAGGATAGAAAGGGAAAGGCTTAAGCAGTTGGATATGAAGGTCTTTGTCTTGCTATAAGGTAGAAGGAGCGATGAAAACGATGAAGCGTGACAGCTGAGAACCAGAGCTCGGAGTTCCTAATTAATAATTATTTATTAATAATCACAAGTATCAAATTTATTTCCATTTATAAGCCAGGGTGGCACGAGCCGGTTCGATTTGGTTTTGAAGTAGAATACGGTTAGGGATTTAGGCGTGGAATGAGTCGGGTTTGGTATGATGTGAGGTACGGGTGGACACAGACTGGTCCGACTTAATTTTTTCTAAAATAAAATTAAAATTAGAACTCATAATTTCAGATTTTTTATTTGTATCAGATTTAGGGGTGTAATCAGTCGGGTTTTGCTATGATTTTTGGATTTAAAATATTACAATAAATTATATTTTTTTATTATATTTGAGTTAGATTTTAAGTAATTGGACAGATTTATAACTAATTTTAGAATTTATGTCAGATTTTATGAGGGTTTGAGTTGAGTTTTTCTCAATTTTAGAACTTTTTTTACTCACAGTCTCAGTTTCGATTTTATGGTTTTTTACTCCTAAAAACCGTCATCAGCCCATAAATAACGTTTTTTTAAAAATTAGAACCAAGACCAGATTAAAACAGACAATTCTAGTCTGATTTGCAGTTCCGGTCCGATTTTGCCCACCTCTAAAATGAGGTTAGACTCAAGTCAGTTCGGTTATAAATTAAAAAAAACGAAATCAAATAGACTAGAACTTTGCTTTTTCAATTCGGTGCAATATCTATTATTTTTAACTAAAATAAAAACCCAAAACCAAATAGTTTGGTTTTTATTCGGTTTGATGCGAATTGGGAATTATCCTCAAATAAAAATCAAACTGAACTGAACTGTGGAATCAACTCAATTAAGTTTCTCAATATAGACTAGGCAAATTTCCACCCCGAACGATAGCATTCCTCTAGAATTGGCCGCAACCCTTTGAAATTGAGTATGTGAACCAACCTAGAACGGCAATTCGGTTCATTTTTTAATTCCAAAAATTATGATACTTAATCACTCTGATGGTAATTTTTTAAAATGTGCCAGTTCTAATTTGGGCCATTTAAGATTAGGGTAATTTGAAATTATGATATTTTGAGTAAATTTTAGTTCAAATTTAGAGAGAATTTGGTGGATTTTCATGGGCATGAACTGGTTTGGTCCGGCTCCTAGCTAATCGATTGTAAGGTCCAAAAACAAATTGGGTTGAGTTTGTGGACTTGATTTTGGTTCCATTTCAGGCCCAACTTGAACTGGCCCCGGCCATTATCGAGTTTCAAAGTGATGAGTTTCCCATCATAGCGTTCGTTGTTGGAGAGTGATCGATACTCGACCATTTTCATCCTCCTCCAAATCGGAGTTAGACGGGGTGGGTTGAGACTTGAGCCGGTTTTTTTGAAAAAAAATTGAACCAATTTCGTGGATTTAATTTTTTTTAATCAGATCTGAATCAAAATTAATTGAATAATTCATTCGATCCAAATCTAAACAAACAATCCGGATTGGTATCGGTTCGGATTCAATTTCTAAACCTCAACTCGAAGGGCTCATAGGATTTTGTGACAGATGAATTCGTTGGGCGATAAAGCCAAATGCCATGTTTAATAGGAGTGTACATGATCTGATCGAACCTGGACAAACACATCTTAGAATTTCAAGCTTGAGTATTTCCTCCAACCCACATCGCTTTGTAAATTTTATCTTAAAATTCAACTCTCGGGTTTCGGTTCCACTGGTCGACGACAATTAATGACCAAATAAGGATAAACATATTGATATTCGAGTTTATATTAATGTCACATTTTATCATATTTTTCAAGTCGAGATAGTATTTATTCATGGCGACATCAGAACGCATAGTGTCTTACTCTTTCGGCTCTTTTGTGAATCGATGAACGTCAAAAGCTACTTCCCTTAATGTTCATGTTAATATCCATCATATGAATCACAACGTCGAGAAATGGTCCCGAAATAAATGGTTGATGAAGAAAGATTCGTCTGTTTGATTTGGTGCAAAAGCAACACGACTCGAAGGAGATTCAAACTTACATTAACTTTATATCAAGGTGAATCTCGAACCAACTTTATATTAAAACTAATTTATATATGTAGTACTAAAACTAAGTTAAAATCAGAACGAAATATGAACTCTTGATTTTGATGTCGATTTTAAAAATTAAGATTTGTGAGTTCTGATTTCGAAATCGAAATTGAATCTATGTAGGTTCAATTTCGATTATTCTTATGGAGTTCACTAATCTTATCTAATTTAAGTGATAATTAATGTACATGTCACAGTGTTTTTCGTATGCATAATTATACAACTTTATTAAATGTGGAAAATAATGTTAGTTAAGATTTTAGTCAAAATCTGACATACTCTAAAAGTCTAAACTTATGAGTAAAATAATAATTTAATTATTTATATATTATTTTTTTTGCATTTAATCCATATTTTTTTTCTTCGGTCTTTATACATAGGTTTTTTTAATGGTATTTTTTTTTTGTTTTTACCGAAGATTAAACAAGCGATATCTAGCTCTGATATTGTAACAAATTACTAACTGTTTTAAAAATTTGAGCTTATTAGTGAAGAATAATTTAATTATTTATATATTATTTTAAAAAAAATCTAAAATATAAGTTAGGAAAACAAATGACGATTGCTATTTTAAATTTTATCATATTTTTAACCGATATTATTTTATCATATTTTTTTTTTATATTTTAACAATATTTATCTATTTAGTTAATATATTTTATCAATAAATGATCATAAATATGTTGAAAAGTTATTAATTTTTTAAAGTTATTATTTTTATGAAGTTAAATAAACTAAACAAAAATGTAAATTTAGTATTACATTTTTTATTTCTAGATAAATCGTTCAAAATAATCGAATTAATAAAAAAATAGCTAATTAAATTTGATCGATATCTTAAAATTAGAAGAAAAAAAATGTAATGACAGAATATTCGCATAAATTATGATTTAATTATAGATAATTTTTAAAATTAACCGTATAAGATACAACTATCATTAGGGCTGGGCAACCCGAACTAGACCTTAAGGTCTGGCCCGAAACCGTAAGGTCCGGGCCGGGTACAAGTAGGGTAACGAGTAAAAATATGGTTTTGAGTTCGGGTAAACAGTTAGGGAGTTTGGTACCGTGTATTGTAAAAATACATGATACCCGTGTTTAATAACCGTTGCCCAGCCCAGCCCAGATTCTGTTTTTTTTTATCAAAATCTAAAAATACCTGGATCTTACCCGGAATACCCGGATCCAGGTAAGCAACATTTAAGAAAGATTTAAATTTCGGGTAGACCCAAAAATACCCGGATCCTACCCGGAATACCCGGATCCGGGTATTTTTCTATTTTTTCGGATAGGTCCGGGTTTTGGGTACTGCTTCACACCTGATACCCAAACAGACTGTGTATTTTTTTTTAACTACCCAACCAGTTAACCGTTTGTCCACTCCTAACTATCATAGCACTTTACAGATAAATTGATTTTTCACCATTTTTCCTTAATTTCACATAATTTTGTAAAAAAACAATTATCACTTAATAAAATAATAAATTGATTTAAAAATTAGGTGGAAATTATTGTCATTTTTGCAAATACAAAACAATTATATTAAAACATTAAAAAACACACAATAAAATTAACATTAAACTTTAATAATTAATAATTTACGGAATTAATTGTAATAGGAGAAAGAATTAACTGAGGGTGAATATAATTATCACTTGATAAATTAAATAATATTAGAGCAATAGGTCGTCGAGTAGAGTGGTGGCTGCGTCCCTCCGATCTCTCTCCCCGCCGACCAGGGGCTAAGCCGATCTCTCCTAAACCTGATTCCCTATCTTAGTTTTTTTTTTCAATCAATCCAGGTATTTTCATTCTTCTGCGTCCCTTTGATTTTTCCTCTCGCGATTTTATTGAAGAGTTTTTTCTTCGATTCCTTCGTTGCTTCATTTGTTGGTAACTGGTGTCAAGTTATTATCTGTATTAATTGACGTAACACAACGTATTTTGGGATTTTTTTTTCTGTGAGTGTGATGAGATTGTTTTGTAATCAGGCCGCTGATTATTGATTTGAATGGATGGATTATCGATAAGTGAGATTGCACTTTTTTTTGTTTCTCCTAATAGCTCTCGAAGTGTGAGAGAGAAGGATGTGGGGAGTTGTAATGCAGAAGTTTGGCGGTAGAGCCTCCTCTGTACTGGTAAACGTATATAGTTGTGATTTGAGTCACTTCATATTTGTTTTCTTATTATTTCGTTGAAATTTAGATTTAAAATTTTGGAACAGGCGTTGCTGAATCTTCGCCCTGTCTCATCAACGTGGAGAAGTTATTCATCTTCGGCCAAAGAGGTAATGCATTGACTCTTATTAGCGTTCTCTGTTTTTCTGTTTTATATCGTTGATGCTATCAATTCATATTTGATGCTACGATCACAGAAATAAACATTTTCGTCGATTACAACTCTGTATGGTTATTTTCATGCTGTCATTAATTACTGCATCTGTTCCCTTAGTTATAGCTGAGAAAATTTGTTCCTTTAAATTTGTCCTATTGTCTCAAATTATCTTCCTTATTTTTCCTCATTAATTTTTTTTACATTTTAAATTCTGGACAGATTACTGTGAGGGAGGCTCTGAACTCTGCCCTTGATGAGGAAATGTCTGCGGATTCTAAAGTCTTTTTAATGGGTGAAGAAGTAAGGAAGGATGATTCTACCTTTTTTCCCCTCAAATTTCATTGTGATAAATCTGGGCTTATGGTTTTCTTTCTATTTTTTTTACTGCAGGTTGGAGAATACCAAGGAGCTTATAAGGTTTGAACAAAAGAATTTTCTTATCCTTGCCATATCCTAAGTCTCTACTTTATCAATTAGCTAATGGTTTTTTTTATGCTTTTTTTTTTTGTAGATAACAAAAGGTCTTCTGGACAAATATGGCCCCGAAAGGGTTCGGGATACTCCAATTACGGAGGTAATATATTTTGCATGCATGATGGATTACTGCTTTCTTAGTACGATTATTTTCTTCTCTAGCATTGTTGCTGACTTTGTTGCTTCCTAATCTTTGCAGGCTGGTTTTGCTGGAATTGGTGTTGGTGCTGCTTTTTATGGCCTAAAGCCGGTGGTTGAATTCATGACATTTAACTTCTCAATGCAGGTAACAGATTTTCTATTTTCTGGCAGTTGCTTTTATTTTGTGCTTTACTCTCAACATTTTGACTCTGGAAGCTTCTTAAAATGATAACAACGTTTAATCAAGGAAAGTTGGTTATCATTTTAAGAAAATAACATCTCAAGTTATTGTTCTGAAGAAGTAACCAGATGGTGTATCAGAAAAAAATGTAACAGGACATGAAAATAGTTTATAAACATGCAGTGATAAAAAACTTCTCATACCGAAACAGTGGATATTGTCTCTTCATCTGTTGTTATGGAGGACTCTTTAAAATCCTTGAAGGAAAAGTGTTCTGGCACCGCTATTATGCATCTATGATATGATGATTTCAATCATGGCTGTGAACATTGTATCATTGAAAATTTGGATTGATGTCTTTTTTCTCATATGAATTCAAGTACTTAAAATGTTTTTCCCATTCTCTCATTTGGTTCTGAATTCATCTGGTTTATTTGTCACTTCAGGCCATTGATCACATCATCAACTCTGCTGCAAAATCAAACTATATGTCAGCTGGTAAAATTCCTGTGCCTATTGTCTTCAGAGGACCAAACGGGGCTGCTGCTGGAGTTGGCGCCCAGCATTCTCAGGTAGACAATAAGAATTTTACATAATTTAATTACTTTTACTTTTTAGTTTCTGGAGTAGAGCCAAGTTCTGTAAAATGTGATAAGACCCAATTTAGATGGGCATTGGATATTAGGTTAGTTGGTAGTATTTTCTATAAATAGGAGATATTAGTATGAGCAAAGATCAAGGAAAAAATTTAAGGTATAATTTGGGGGATGGCAAACTCCCATTAAGGTGCTCGGAGGAAATAAGCTTTTCTAACGCTTGTTATCTCGTAAATTAGTTTATCATTTATCGAATCGTTCTTTGTTTTCCATTTAATTGTGTTCTTCTTTCTTATTCGATTATTGAAGGAGTAAGGGACTTGTGAAAACGCTCATTGCTTTTTAATGCAGTGTTATGCTGCGTGGTTTGGTTCTTGTCCTGGGTTGAAAGTTTTGGCCCCATATTCATCTGAAGATGCAAGAGGGCTGTTAAAAGCTGCCATTAGGGATCCTGATCCTGTTGTTTTTCTTGAAAATGAGTTATTGTGAGTAATTACATATTAATTAATTTGATCTGCAAGCTTGTCCATGCCTTCCTAATAAGATGTTAATGTTCACTTGTGATTGTGTTTTAGATATGGTGAATTGTTCCCTGTTTCAGCGGAAGCTTTGGATTCTAGTTTCACAGTTCCCATCGGAAAAGCTAAGGTGATATTTTATTGGTTGTAAGAGCTGTCTCAAATTTTGTGCTATTATCATTGGCCAGACTATGTCATACTCCCACTTTTAGTGTGATATATGTTGTGTTGGCTTGGTGTTGACAGATTGAAAGAGAAGGAAAAGATGTAACAATTACCGCTTTCTCAAAAATGGTTGGCTATGCACTTAAGGTTAGAAATGTTAGGCCTTGTAGTATGCTGACAATATGCGTATACATTTATGTATTTGCAACTATCGCCCCTGAAAAAAAATTGACTTTCAGATTAATATGATTATAGATGCTATTTAATTGAATCTTCTAATTTACTACTGTTTCATGATTATGTACTTTGAATAAGAACTAGCATTCCCTCAAAAATTTAATTTGAGAAATACTATCATACAATTTAAAAGTAATCGAATAGATAACATAAATAATTAACCATTTAAATCTTCCTTCTTACTCCTTGAAAAGCTGAATCAGATAGGAGGATTTCTATCATTTTCATCTTCAAATAACTGAAAATGTTGTGTAATCTCAGGCAGCTGAAATACTCTCCAAGGAAGGAGTAAGCGCTGAGGTAAGTATTTAATGAACGTAACGTTGTTTTATTTAACTTCTGGGGAGTTTGTAATTATTTTTATTATAAATAGGTGATTAATTTGCGCTCTATTCGGCCATTGGATAGATCAACAATCAACGCATCAGTGAGAAAAACCAACAGGCTGGTAACTGTGGAAGAAGGGTTTCCTCAGCATGGTGTTGGTGCTGAGATATGGTATGTACCAATTATCATAGCTGTAAAGTCGTGAGAAACTGGGTAAACTAAGCCTTATAAATTTGTTATTTTATTTTATTTTATTTTATTTTATTTTATTTTATTTTTTGCTATGTTTTTGTAATAGCACGTCTGTTATTGAGGAGAGCTTTGGCTATCTTGATGCCCCAGTTGAAAGGGTTTCAGGAGCTGATGTTCCCATGCCTTATGCTGCAAATCTAGAAAGAATGGCTGTTCCACAGGTTCAATCTTTAAGTTCTTGCCATTAATTTTGTAAATTTAGTCAATTTTGATAAGAAATTGTTTTTGAAGTGCCGTCACAATTCACATAGCATATAATTTTTATATAGAATGATTTACTTATTCTTATTGTACACGTTGACATATCAGTTAAAATACATCTACACCAAGCATATCTTGATACGTCAACGTGTTCGATAAAAATATATACTAAGATGATAAATTTAGCATTATCCTTATGATACTGTCAATATTTGTATTTTGAATTCTTCTCTTTTTTAAATGTTGATTTTGTCTATGCAGATTGAAGATATTGTTCGAGCAGCGAAGAGGGCGTGCCACAGAGCTCTACCTCTGGCTGCGACTGGTTAAATCATAACACTCAATAGTCAAGAAGATTATCTATCTAAATGTTGATAGTATTCTTGTTGAAGTATGTTGTATCCAATTTAAAAAAAAAGCTTGTTTATTGGTTTAAGCTTATGAAAATTTTTAATCGACGGAAGACCGTCCCGTTTTCTTGGTTGCAGGAGTTAGATTTCAAGATTGTTTTTCTTCCCATGGTCAAGAGTGGGAATCCGGCGCATGAATAACTCGGAGAACACTCGGTAAATTACGAAAATGTAGCCTCTATTTTGTCATTTCGTATTAGGCGTCAAATGAATGCCTATATTAACATTATTCGAACTATGCAAGCTTCTTTTTTTCTACCCTTTTGGTTTCCAAATGATTTGGTTCATTGACTGCCAAAAATTGGCCTTTTCTAGAAGGTTAAAATGACTTTTTCTGTGTCTTCCAGCCAGAAAATTGGGAAGAAATAAAAGGAGAATGATTTTGCCTGCGAAATGTGCAGTCTTTTTGGTTAGTTTTATCGGTTCTAGGTTGCTTTCTAAACCTACTTTTGCTCTTTAATCTTAGCTCTTTTGGTTTGAATTCTATTCAAATTTCATAGACAACCAGTCTGCTTTCTGTTCATATAATGCATACAGCTCTAGTTGCTGGTTGGGCCGGTTCAATGGCTCTATACGAATTAGCTGTTTTTGATCCCTCTGATCCTGTTCTTGATCCAATGTGGAGACAAGGTATGTTCGTTATACCCTTCATGACTCGTTTTAGGAATAACCAATTCATGGGGCGGTTGGAGTCTCACAGGAGGGACTATAACGAATCCGGGTATTTGGAGTTACGAACTCGAACAACTAATCCGGCCAACTCGATTTATTCCAGGACTCGACCAACTCCCGATTATCAAGTTAAAACTAATGTCAATCTAAACCCTTTAAATCAAATGATGCGAATAAGATAAGAATTCAAACCAAAGTTCGGGTCGATTTCAGTTCCGGACTATTATCCAATTGTGTGAAGTAATAATTGATCTTGAAAGTAAAGAGATTTCCATTATCAAAACTAAAAACCGAAATCTTAAACCATAATCATAACCAACTCGAAGTTAGTTCTTGTCTAGATCGGTGATCGTGCATGCTTGAGTTTGATTCGAATTTTATAGACAACTAACGTGCCATATTGGATCAATTTATGAAAAAACCGACCCGACCCAACTTGTTGTCGCTACTATATGGAATCCTCGTATGTTACCGAGTTTATATTGATCAAATTTGTTGTTGATGGATTTAGTTTATTTGAATAGGTTTGTATTTGTTAGGGGTGGGCAGATCCGGTCCGATCCAATCCGATCGGATTCGGTCGGATCGGACCAGGTATTCGGTAGATAAGTTTTACATTTGATCCGAATTTTGGATCGTTATCGGATCGGATTGACTATCTGATTTGGCTTGCTTAATTCAAATAAGCCGAAAGTCGAAATTCGAAACCCTCATTCAGCATCCCCGACTCTGATTTTGGAATCCGAAAATCACCCGTCCCAATTTCTCGACTCCGCTACTCCGAAGACGAAGTCGAGTCACCTCGCTGACCCTCTGCTCCTAGACTCCGAGTCTCCCTCTAACGACGGCCGCGAAGAACAGAAACAAAGATATAAATATGTATGAAGATTTGATTTTGGATTTGTAAATTATTTTTGTAATTGTAAATGAGTGGATTCGTTAAAAACGACGAAGAACAGAGGATGAATCGACGAAAAACTGAAAATTTATGAATTATAAATTTTTAAAAATCCAATCTGATCTGATCTGATCCGATTTCTTTAATTGGATTCGGATCGGATTCGGATTCGGATGACACAAGCATCCGAATCCGATCAGATCAAAATTGTTGATTTGATAACACCCGATGCCCACCCCTAGTATTTGTTGTATGTGAATAGGTTAGTTTATTTAAGCCAAATGACATTTCATTATTTTTTTTTTTATTTTTATACCTTTTTCTGCATTTATTCAGAACCGAACCTGCGCGGCTAAAGTGGTCCGGCCACAAACCAGTTCTTGCATAAGAAAAAATCGGTGACAATTTCATAAATTAAAAAATTGGTTGTACAGGTCCTATTGTTGGTAATGTGAAAAATCAGGCTGACAGGACCGTGCTCACTCATACAATGAACATCTTGAACTTTATTATAATTATAATAAATATTTTTATCATCATGTTTATTTTTTGCAAATTTTAATAATAAATAATAATAAAAGATTATAAATTTGTAAAAGTTTAATATTTGACATCGTAATAATTTAAAAAAATATAATGATAAAGTAATCTTTATAGATATAATAAAATTTAAACTATTTATTAAATTTTTTTATAATTTAATATATTTATTGTAAATTATTATTTAATTTATTCAATTTTGCCCTATAACCCGACGTATATGACCCGTAATAGAAACCCGGCTGACGTGGACGGCCTTTTTTTTCCGCATCCTAGCTCTGTACGGCGAAGATTAGTCTTCGCCTTTTCTTTTTTCGACCTGGATCGTCGCTCTCTCGCTCTCCCCTAATTTCTGCCCTAGATGATTTTCTTGTTTTTCTTTTCTTAAATTTTCGAGTCCATTCTTTCTAGATCCTCCAGATCATTATCTTGAGGTTACGCTTTTGAACTTGTCTTTCAGATCTGAGATTCAAATTTGATGCAGAATCTCGATTTTCTTGGCAGTCTCTAGTTGTATCAAACTTTGTTATAATCTCCATTTATCGCGTTAATAATCAGAGCTTCAGCGAAAGATGAATCGGAATTTATAATTTACGATAAACTCGGAGAATGGTTTGCCGTTCAACTTCTATCTCTAACAATTACATGTGTCGTTGACAAATCAAATTGTGTCGAGTATTGTATACCCTCGGCAGTGAGATGGAGAAATGTGAAGGAGCTATGGTAGAAGACGTAGAAGAAGGTGAAATTTCGGATTCTGCTTCGGTGGAGGAGATTAGTATGGAGGATTATATGAAACAAGGATCGGCTGCCAAGGTTAGTCTGAAAGAGTCCAATCGGGAATCTAGGGTTTGGACGATGCGTGATCTATATAAAAACTATCCCACGATTTGTAGAGGGTACTCTTCGGGTTTGTATAATCTTGCTTGGGCTCAGGGAGTACAGAATAAACCTCTGAATGATATTTTTATTCTCGAAGTTGACACGGAGAAGAACATAAAGAAGGAAGATGCGAAGAGCGAAAAGGAAAGGGCCGAAGTCGTGATTGATGACTTTGGTGACGAACTCGATGTTAAAATTCTCAATGCCGAGAAAGAAGAAGAGGAACTAGAGGAAGGGGAGATTGATTTGGATTCAGAGTCTGTTGAAATAGAAGGAAAAGCCAGTAGTTTTGTTAATGATGAAAACATAATTGTTGATAACTCGGAGGATAATTCAAAACAAAAAGACTTGGAGAGTCAATTGAAATTGATTCAGGAAGCATTTGAGAAGATGATTAACATGAATGATGCAGAGAAGTAAGTAAACTTGTTAACCTTGAGCTCTGAGTCAGGTCGTAAGGCTACTCAATGCATGTTGCGCTGTACACAGTGCTTACTATAAAGCTCTTTTCATGGAGTTAATGGAAATCTCCGAACAATAATAACGTTGTAGCTTTGTTTTCTGTAGCTCATTTGAGGACGTTTGCTCTCTACTATGCGGCATTTTAGAGAGCTTGTTAGATTTTTCTTCAGAAAACAATCTTCTCAGAAAGGATGTTCTCATCCAACAATCCTTTGCTACTATTCAACTCGTCTGCTCTGTAAGACATCAACAAATCCTTCACATTTCTTCAAAATTGTGACTTCAAGTATTATCTAGAGCTACATGAAAAGATGTTATTTTGTAATCTTATTTGTAACATCTTAGAGCTTTTTCCAGGCATTCCAATCCATGAGCCATCGACAGAAGGAGGAAAACAAACTTCTACTTTCGAGGTTTTATCTCATTCAGCATTCTTATGATTATAGACCGTTTAAATGACCTGTATTTGTTAATTGTTCTTTTTTTTTGTTTTTTGTATAACAGATTACTTATATGCATGAAGAAAGACAAACTTTCTTTATTTTCCCCTACGCAGATGAAAGAGGTGCGTTTTATTTACTGTCTCATTATTGATTGAAGGAGTATTTGTCAAAATTGCCATCTATCGAAGACCTTGTTTATGGAATGAACACTGAAGCCCACTATATTTTCTGCAGATAGACGAAATGATTTTAAGTGGATTGGTAAATTCTCTTGGCAGTTCGAAAACTTCTGGAGTTCACGATAAAGAAACAGACAATAAAAGAATTGGGGCAACTAATATAAATTTCAATATTTCACAACCAGACAAATTCCAAAGTTCAACCACTTCAACCAAGTTGCCTCCTGACCATGTAGATGTTAGTTTAGTTGCACATAATAGTAGAAACTTAGTACCAGGAGTGTCTACTTTTAAGAGCCGAGGGACCCTACTTCCCTTATTGGATCTTCACAAGGAACATGATGCAGACAGTCTTCCATCTCCAACCCGTGAAACATCTGTAAGGTTTCCTGTACATAAAGCTTTAGTTGTTGAAGAAATTGATGGAGCAGTGAAATCACAGTCTCCTTCTAAGGTAGTTCTTGACAGTGGATCTTCTAGGACACGTCCTTATGAAACTGATGCCGTAAATGCTGTTTCTTCATATCAGCAAAAATTTGGGCAAAGTTCCTTTTTTATGAGTGATAGACTTCCTAGTCCAACTCCTTCCGAAGAACATGTTGGTGGAGATGATGATATTAGTGAAGAATATTCCAGTTCTAAAATTGCTAAAAATTCTATGGTTTCAGATCTCCCAATTTTCAATCAATCCATTGTGAATCCTGTTTCACGTGCCACTACTGCATTTTCTGCAATCATAGACAGTTGTGGCTCGCAAGTCATGAAAACTATGACAAATACTGCTTTAGTGGGCTGCACATCTAATTCTGCTGCTCCGCAATCAGCAAAGAGTAGAGATCCTCGGCTTCGATATCTCAATGATCCTGGATCAGACCTCAATATAAGATCATTGTCAGTGATCCATAGTACTTCTACAGGTGAGCCAACTGGATTCATATCCTCAGGAAAGCAAAAGATTTATGATGAACCTAAATTTGCTGATCATGCATTTAAAAGACAAAAGATCGATGAAATTCATTCTCTTGTCAAGGATGTGAAACCGAATTGCTGCAATGGTGGTTGGTTGGAAGATACGGACTCTGATGGACATCAGATGATACAGAACCAATTGGATGGGAACTCAGAAACTGAGCTCACCAAAAAGGTGAAAGTTGCAAATACTTCTTGTTCTGTCAATGCTAATGCAAAAGACAGTGTAAACGAGCAGGCATTATTGAAAGACAGTGCAAATACTGATATTAGTGCTTCCTTGCCTGCGTTATTGAAAGACATTGCTGTGAATCCGGCAATGCTGATAAATTTACTTCAAAGGCATCAACATCAGCAATTAGCAGCAGAATCCCTGCAGAAGTATAGTGAACCTGAAATCTGTGCTAACACTACAAACTCAAACTCGAATTCAATTCTTGGAGCGGCTCCATTGGTCAGTAGTGCATCATCATTGACTTCGGGTATTTTACAGAAACCAGACACTGGAATATTGCCTATTCATTCACAATCAACTCCCACGGTGAGCAATTGATGTGTTATTTTCTTATTTATGCGTGTGTTTGTATATAAGTTTGTTCTCTCCCCATCCTCCTATTTATTTTTCATAGGTATCTATGAATTGTTCATTATGTTCTTGGAGATAGAGTCAATTTATCCTTACGTTTTGTATATATTTAAAAAACTTCTTATAAGCCTTTTCAGTTAAATTTTCCATGTTTATTATTGTATCGTGCTTGAGTTGTACTAGTACAATTGACATATTTAGCCCCTGAGAACATTTAATTTGTAGCTGCATATAATATTTCTTTATTTGGCTTTTTATCCCATTGGTAATGAACGCATTTTAATGATTACTTGTTTCAGGATGAGGTAGGGAAAATTCGCATGAAACCTAGAGATCCTCGTCGAATTCTTCATTCTAATATACTTCAGAAGAGTGGCAGCTCTGGGAATGAGCAGCTTAAAACGAGCATACCCATTTCATCAAGCACTCAGGGAAGTAAAGAGATATCAAATGGCCAAAATCTAGAAGACCAGGTGGACAATGTAGTTCCTCTACCTGACATTGCTAGGGAGTTCACCAAAACTTTAAAAAATATTGCCGGTATCATCTCTGTTTCCAAAACATCCTCCATTTCTCAGAATATGAAAGCTGATGAATCAGACTCTGAAGGGCTTCTAGCTGGGATAAACTCTGTTCCTGCAGTGAGGCAGACTGGGACCTCTCATTCACAGAGTACATGGGAAGATGTTGAGCATCTATTTGAGGGATTTGATGACCACCAAAAGGCTGCTATTCAGAGAGAGAGGGTGAGGCGAATGGGAGAACAGAAAAAAATGTTTGCTGAACGCAAGCTTTCTCTTGTCTTAGACCTAGATCATACTCTACTAAATTCAGCGAAGGTAGTATGTGGCTGATATCTGAAACATATTCCCTGTTGGAAAAACTTATTTTGGTTGCTATTATCACTAGATGTTGTAATTGTGATTTTTTTTTTTCAGTTTTTGGAAGTGGATCCTGCTCATGAAGAAATTTTGAGGAAGAAAGAGGAGCAAGATCGTGAAAAACAGCAGAGACATCTTTTTCGCTTACCCCATATGGGAATGTGGACAAAATTGCGTCCTGGGATTTGGAATTTTTTGGAGAAGGTAACTTGCAATGATAATCATCACTTATTGTCCTGAGTAGTAGTAGTAGGTGTTTGAGTTTCTACACAAAAACCTGAGAAGACTTCTTTGTTTTCATTTTAGGCTAGTAAACTTTATGAGCTGCATTTGTACACTATGGGAAACAAGGTATATGCTACAGAGATGGCAAAAGTGCTTGATCCAACGAAGAGTTTATTTTCTGGACGAGTTATTTCAAGGGGGGATGATGGGGACCTTCTTGATGGAGATGAGAGGATTCCTAAGACTAAAGACCTGGAAGGTGTTTTGGGCATGGAATCCTCAGTGGTAATTGTTGATGATTCTGTCCGGGTCTGGCCTCATAACAAATTGAATTTGATTGTCGTGGAAAGGCAAGTATATATATTCCATTAACTCCGATTTAGATATGTTTTTAAATTGAGTAATGTTAGATTTATTTCTTAGAATACTTTTTTAACATATTTTCTGACATGTCGAGCTGTAATTGGCCTATTTAAAGTGCAATTTATGTGTTACAATCAAAATAATTATTTTTAATATTTATTGCATAAATTACATTTTGAGAAATTATGTTAAAAATGTATAATTACTCTTTCAAATGTACTCCTGTGATAGTCTCCCTCTAAACACTCTTTTGCTAACGACCTCACGTCGATCTGTTGTGCAGATATACTTACTTTCCTTGCAGTAGACGCCAATTCGGGCTTTTTGGTCCTTCCCTCCTCGAGATCGACCATGATGAAAGACCCGAAGATGGTACCCTAGCATCGTCTTTGGCGGTGAGGCCTGCTCTTGACTTTCCTTTATTTTTCAAGTTTATTAATAGTTTCCAGATCTGAGAATTCGTTATTGTATCCTTAGGTGATTGAGAAAATACATCAAAACTTCTTCTCTCACCAGTCATTAGATGAAGCAGATGTTAGAAATATACTGGCCATGGAGCAAAGGAAAATTCTGGCCAATTGCTGTATACTTTTTAGTAGGGTTTTCCCTGTTGGTGAGGCTAATCCTCACCTGCATGGACTGTGGAAGACAGCTGAACAGTTTGGTGCTGTGTGCACTAATCACATTGAAGAACAGGTCACCCATGTTGTTGCCAATTCCCTTGGGACCAATAAGGTAATGCCATCTCCTTATTTGCAAGTGGTGCTTATTTGTTCTCTCTACAAACACCCTTTTAAGCGATTATGAAAATGCAAGGTGTGAGATTTTAGACTAATATAAGTTTATCTTTTTAACATACTTTCTTAATATGTCTTCTGACGTGTTGAGTTGTATTTAGTTTAATTGAAATACATTTAATGTATTATAATTAAATAATTTTTTATAGTATTTATTCTACAAATTACAATTCTACACGTCAAAAAATATGTTAAGAGAGTAAACCTAGAATTACTAGAGGTTTTATTATCGAAAATGGAATATATTGAATGAAGAATACTACCGATTTCCAGAACAAGTCTGGTCTTCGTAAATATCAGCCGTGTTTATAACTTTGAACTCCTTGCATCGTGTTCTCTCGAATGCATTGCTGACCACCTTTATTAAGTACTCTATCGAGTAACTTCCTCTGCTTAATTGCTTGTTTTTTAGGTCTCACATTTTGGTGGGTCATCAGAAAATTCAAAGCATTTTCTTCTGTTCTATTAGCTTATTTGAACAACTGTGTTGACTCTTCGTTTGACCATAAAATGGCTTGGTGTCCTAATTGTGTATTTCGCAGGTCAACTGGGCTCTTTCCACCGGAAGATTTGTTGTGCATCCTGGGTGGTATGAATCTCCCCCTTTCTCTCTCTTGCTCGCTTTATGTCGAATTTAACTATTCTCGTGAATAAACAGGGTTGAAGCATCTGCTTTGCTTTATCGGAGGGCGAATGAACAAGACTTTGCCATAAAACATTAACCTGAATCTCACTGATATCCTTGGACACGGTTAATGATTACCAAGATAAAATTAAGCATTCAAATGAAGACGAGCATTGAACGAGGATCAATCGGGTCGGACGAGGCGAGTCCTTGACGATAAAACCCGAGGAAAGGGATAAACTTGACATATATTCACCATTTTTAAGCTATTCTTCACTCTCACCCAATGACTCTTCATTGGCTAAAGCCTGCCCGCAAAGACTCCGCAATGGATTATTGTTTTGGGTGATCTCTTCCTAGAGAGGGATGGTGGGTTGTCGACAGAGTTTCGTAAATTCTTTTTCGGCACAAACTGCTGTTGGGGGTATTAACCGGCTCGAGATTGGCAATATCAGCAAGAACAAGGGCCTCTCTACATTGATGAGCTGTTAGTAAAAACATGGAATACATGAATGAAGACAAGTTCAAAGAAAGAAGCTTAATCTTACGGGACTTTAGACACTTGGATAGTTTGAGAAGAAGAAAGTCCTGTGAGAGGGTTATTTGCCGTTCGACGATGTTTCGTTTCGTCTGGAACCGAAACGCCCACGTGAGTCATTTTCTCCTCTCAATTATTCATCGAAGTGCCATTCTTGGTGGAGCATTTTAAGTTTCAAAAGAAACTAACTCCAATAAGGGCGCAAAAGTACTTGCAGCATTTTAGAACAACAAATTTGCATTTATTTGTACTCTTAGATCTTGCTGTTGAATCAAAGTTATCGGTAATTTCTGTAAATCGAGTAGAATGTGCCGTTTTATGACTATTTCCCCGATTAGCTTTGTACTTTTAAAATTTTAATCGTGTCAGTCACGATCTAAAATTTTAGAGGTAAAAACTACTAACGAGTCGTGGCTACAGGAGTTGTTCTTTTGCTGTTAAAATGTATCGCTATGAAAGTAAATTATTTATGTACTAAAACACGAGAGAGTCGCTTCATATTTGAAACTACAATGACGAAATATTCTAAGCTATGATGAACTTGAAATTAATGCACAAATATTGGTATCCCAAAATTGTCACAACTCTGTCCAGTTAACGTCTAGTTTAACGGCGTAAAATGTGTTCGCGAAAATTAGACACTTGAAAAAAAACGGTCAATTGGTCGTAAAATACGATCCGATTCTGAATAGCCCCATGTACAGAATACCCTCTCCTCTTCCCACATATTTGAACATCTATGTAAACAAACTCTCAAGACCATCAAAATTAAAAAACAAAAAAAGGTGCATACCATTCGTTCTCTAACCGTACCTCAGCAGCCGAAACAATTCCAGAGGGTGGACATGGTTTTAGCCGCTCGGTTCTATTTGTTAGTGTTCGCAAAAATCACTCGTCGCTTGGTCTGAAGCTTTTGCAGAACCAAAAGACGAGTCTTCAAAAAAACAATCTTCCCCGACAAAGGAGTTGAGAGGACAGTCCGAAATGCTTTCCTCGCAAGTGTTGTTTCTTCCTTTCCCTGCTCTCGTGCGTACATTAACCCCCATCGGAAAGGGAACCTGCCGATATGTGTACATTAAATCAGTCACAACTATAAGTCTTAACATTATGAATTAGTTGGGATTTAATTTGGTTATGCTTGTGATAGTTTCTTCTATATATGCAAAATTTGAATTTCATAGCAGTTAAAACATGCAGAGTATTCACAAATTGTGCTCTGACAATCAAATAATATGAAGCAAAATATGCAAAGCTTTCAATATTCAATGTCTTTTGGTGCAACTTGTTCATTAAGAAAAGGTTGGTTTTATTATGTGAATGTTAAATCAATGAATGGAAATTAAGTACAAAAAATGTAGTTGGAAATTGATTCCAGAAACAAAAAAAAAATTATTTTCTAAATATACTAACGGAAATTTCCAAAGAGTTGCTATATTTCTTATTTCAGAATGGAAAAATGAAATAAAAAATAGACAGAACCTGATGTCGGTGTTCGTACCTGGTGACCTGCATTGGGACCCTCCGTATTGAAGAGTATTGGCCGACATCGCTTATCTTCATTCATTAAGCTAGAATTTTGGAAATGAGCGACTAGAGCAGCTTTACCTTGTATGCGAGCATAAGCCAGCGAAGCCACCTTTTCACTATTAAACTTCTCCCATTTTTTCCCATTAAATGTCTGCAAAAATAGGAACTCTGTTGGACAACCACATAATAAATTACTAATAAATGTATAAAAGTCAGATTCAAAACCTCGTGGAATGGAATGATTAGGCTTGGGTCAGTCATGTTAATGAATGCATATCCAACATTACATTTGTTCTGCGACGAAAATTTAAAAACAAAAGATAAAAGATGAAATTCAAAAGGTAAGAATGAGTTAGAATTCAACATAGTTTTCAAAATTTTTTAGAGCATACCTTAAAATCAATGGGCAGATAAATGAAGTCATAAGCTCCTCTGTGATAGTCGTCAATAGCAGCCAAAAGCATTTTTGAGGTATATCTGCGATTGCACGTTTCAACCATATGTTCCAGTATTAGAAAAATATGAAGTTCCAATTAGTAAGCATGTGGACACGAGAAAAACTAAGAACTATGCTCTCCACAGTGTGGTTTACACTAAACAAATTTATTCAGCCTGAAAAGAAAAGCCATAGTATCCAGTTGTTATTTCATCGCACTTATTGGGCATTTTACCTGAAATTTCTAAAACTCAAAGCTCAACTTCCATTATCTATGTGCATTTACAACTTTGTATACATATAACAAAATGCCATAAGTTAGGCATCGAGAGTGAAATCAGGCGGAAAGAAACAGTTTAGCCTTTGGTAACATGCTAAAAAGTAAGTAGAAGAGTTACTCACTTGTTAGGTATGTTCTTAATCATTAGTGTTGTACGGATGTCTTCTCCCAGCCTTATGCGGTCAATATCTAGTTCATATTGTTTTTTGTTCTCCACCTGATTTGAGCCACCATCATTTCTACGACTTCTAGAGCGGTCAGTAGGATAATCAAATGGACTAATGGATGAAAGTATTTGGTTTCTCCCTGGGAAGATCATGCACCTCTGATGATGAGGTTGGAATCCAACATTTCTTTCAGGAATGGGTACGTCTATATAATTACCACCAACTTGAGCAAAAATATGAGGATCAAATTCTAAAGAATGTGGGGAGTCACTAGAAACCTTCCTACTCCCAAGAGACCCAGGAAGAAAACCAGAAAACTCAGGTGAATCTACTGCATAAGCTCGTTGCCTATCCCAAAAAGAAGGATTAACGGATGGTGCAGACCCCACATGGTTATTAATGGCTAAAACAGTAGGTAACATATGAGATGATGCTCTTGAAACTCCTTGAAGCTGGGGAGGGGGATGAGTTGGACGAATTCCATTCACATATGATGGAGAATTAGGCCAAACCATTCCCGGAGGCTGGGGATGATAAGAGTTACCCCAGCTATACTGATGTCCAGGCAGAGCACAATTTCCATTGCCAGCAGAACCAAATGTTGCTGAAATAGCAGAAGCAAACTATTAGAAATTGGTCAAGAATCATATTGTTACAGCAGAATATACTAAATTATTTTTGAAATCTATTTAAGAATAGATAAAAAAGGATACAGATTAACAAAAAAAATATGTTACTAAAAAATAGAGAAGATTTTAAGATGTCATGATTATTACACTTTGGTCTTACTTTTATACATCAAAAGGAATTTCAAAATAAAAATAAAAATATTATAGCATATAGCAGGAAAAATTCAGAAGTTTAACACGAAGCAGAAAAAAATTATTAGCTCATAAAATGTATCCACCATCTCTGAGTGCCATGAAATCACCATTTGAGATTATGTGACACCGCTGTTGGTAATCCACTGTTTCAAGAGGCCTGAGACTCCCATTTCCAGCCATGGGGCTAAGAGTATTAAAATGAGTACGTGTATACAAATCATCATGATATTCTGGAAGAGAATGAGGATGAAAGGTTGGAGCTGTTTGGAATTTTAAAAGGCTAGGTGAATGACCAGAATCGACAAAGCCAGATTTATTGCCAGTGGATTCAGCTCGCATTTGGGATGACAAACTACTGGGAACACTAGAAGATATTCCATTGTTCGATACAGATTCCAGAGATTGAAGCTGCAAGACAGAGTGTATGCCCAAAAGTGATCCATTTTCCACACTGCTACAAGTATTCGCTCGTTTTAGATTCAATGCTGTCAAAATATGATTGTGTTATCCAAACAAATTAATAAAATTCGTAGATAAAAGCTTGGGTTCATGGAAAGTTAGATACCAGGAAAACCAATAGCACGATTCATAGGAGTGACACTTTGCTGTAGATAAGGACCAACATCTTCTTTCTCTAACTCTGGATGAAACTGTTGCGGCAAACTGCATCCATTATCAAAAAGAAAACAAAGAGACATTTGTTAAAACGCACATCTGAAAGCATCGAAATATTGAAAACGAAAAATCACCTTAGAATGTATAAAGAGAGATAGGCCAACCTCAAACTTGAAGGAATCAATTTTTAAATAAAATAGCAACATTTGTGTATAAAGTGGCATAATTGTAAATAAAGCTCGTAGTGAAACATCAACACCTTAAAGTAAGCACACTTATATAATAAGGAACCGACCTCCATCTACCACCGACAGTATGGTTTGGCTCTGGCTTAATTTGCTTGCCTACTATTTCGCTACAATTTAAAGCACGTAGAGCAGCCTCCGCAGCTCTTATATCATAAAATTCAATAATTTTATGGGAACTTTTATGGGGAGCTTCTTTAACCTGCATTGAAGAAAAGAAATCGACATTCAATTAAAAGTTGAAACTGCACGAGATACCATAGAGCAGCCCTAATCAATGCATCGACTTACCTCCTTGACTTCTCCATAGGATCCAAAAATCTGAAAAAGTCCATCATTTGATACATTTGAATCGAGGTTCAAAACAACAAAAGAACATTGATTAATGTCTTTTTCAGAAGGGTGATCCTGAGATGAATCACTCGAAAAGTGAGAAATCAAGGTAGAATGTAATTCTAATCTTTGAAAATATCCAAAATAACAAAATATAAAAAGTAACATAAATATCAAAACTCACACTACCACCAACAGAACAAGGTTTCGTTCATTTAAAAGAATGATGTGTTACCTTTGGAATTGAGAAGTGTATGTCAAGCTTCCTCCTTCTAAGTGGTTTGTTCTGAAGGGCCTTCATAGCATTTTGGGCTCCCCTAATATCATAATAGGAGATCATGACAAAACCACGATGTTTGCAAGCTGTATAAAGTGTGTGAATATCTCCATATCGCTGCATAGTTAGAACATCACCATTTAAAATAAAATAAACAGCAAATGTGACGTAGAAGGAGACAAAAGATGAAGAAAGAAAGCACCTCAAAAAGAGCCCTCAACTCAGAATCTTCGACATTGCTGTTTATATTTCTCACAAACAAAGTCCTCGAAGGATGTTCTCCTAAAGGGTGTTCTCCGGGTACTGAACCATTACCCATCCCTAGTTGACCCTGGGAAGAAGATTCAGAATTCTTTAGCCCCATAGATAAACCATCATCTCCCAAATCCATCCCTCCAACATTACTAAAAAAGTCCAAATCCTCGGTATCTTCCCCTCCAGTTTGTTGAATGAAAAAGTCAAGCCCATCAGTCAATCCGGAAAGCAAGTCATCATCATCAGGGAGAAGATTCCCAATGGTTTGAGCCTCTAGTTCTTCAAGAGATTCTAATTGTTCCTCTTCGTCGTAGTGTGAGGCAACAGGATCAACAGAATGGCCATAAAGAGCATAATTTGATGATAATCTCACTATAGAAAAAAGAAAGAAAGAAAAATCCCTTCAGGTAATTTGAATGCCAAGGTCATTGAAATACTCTAAATTTTCATCAGGTAAATACTCAATATAACAGGGAACTTACCCTTCTTAGTAAATAACTCTGATAATGAGCTTGAGAAGAGACTCCTCTCACATTGAGCACTCATTGCATTAACTTCAGACAGTAAAGATGGTGTTCCTACATCACAGTCAACAGACTTTAACAAAATTGAGGACTGAGTGCCTTGGCTATCCATTTCAAATGAGTCTTTATCAGAGATGAGCTCTAATTTCTGGTCTTGTAATAAAAAAGGATCACAATGTTTCAGCAACTTGTGTTCAGCTGGTATAAATATCTCCGAAGATGATGATGCGACTGTCCCACTACCAGCTGGTTATCAGGAATCAGCAAATAACATTTATCAATAGCCAAAAACTGTACCAGGGAAAAAAGAGTAAGAAAGGAAAGAACTTTCTTAAAGAACTTTCTGAAGATCTTTCAAAGCAGGTTAATGGCAAGGCTACTTTGTTTTTTTATAACTATAAAAAATTTAGTCTCAACGCTCTCTAACTTAGGAAACTTTATCGAAACATTTCCTTGGTATATTTTGCCTCCAGACTGCAAGGGAAACCTTAATTCGGACCATATGCATAATAGAGTACTAATATAATTGTAGTAATGTGAAAAGTAATAGTGATACAAAAAACTTATGAACTTTCAATTGCTTAATTTTGAGATATTTTCCTTCAAATAGAAAAATTTACAAACCCAAAAAACAGTCACTGCAATAAAGTACAAATAAATTACATCATCTATGTGCAAAAGGAAAATAGTTTATTTTACTGCTTCTGTGAATATACTAGCAAATCTGCATATCAATGTTATACATGATTTTAAATATAGAAATTACTTTATGAAAATAACAGCCCAATCAGGTCAGTCGTTTAAGAAACTAAATCCTTGGCTCTTCTTTTTTTACCTTAAAACAGGTAGATAGTCTAAAACAACAGAAAATAGAAGGAAAAAAACTGCATTTGAAGGGTTTGTTATACTAAGCATGATAATCAGACTCATTAGCAGACTTCCCTTATCCAACATGCCTCTTCTAAGTAAAGAAACCGGAAGAGGTGAGTGGTTAAGATATAAAGACGAAGGGGGATCAGAGAAATAGAGCGTATAACTCTGCACGGATGTCAAATTTTAAACCGATAAAAAACTTCCAAATCTTGACACCTGGTCTATACCTTGTTTTGTAGATGTACAACCTCGGAGAAGTTAGAGGACGGGGATAAACTCTTCTGATCCACGACTTGAGGGGGCACTGGCATTATAATACCACGAATGAACCCTCAACAAACAGGGAAAACTCCAAAAATACTATCTCCAGCTCTTTCAAGGGAAGAGAAGCCTTAATCAACCTTCCCTTCCAGTCAGTATGTTGAATTGATAGACTGAAAGCAACGGGTAGAAACTGTATCATTTCAACGAGCAAAAAACTTGCAAATCGAACTGAAAGACATACACAGAATACAACAAGAAAGGAAAAAGGAAGGAAAAGTAATCAGTTTATTTAAAATCTGGTAGTTAAAGCCAGCAATCATTCGGAATGGAACACAAAATGAAAAAAAATTACTATACAGATAATATAAATGCATTTCACTCATACGGTACAGGTGCCTAGAGGATTAAAAAGTTGACAAAAAACTAGAAATTCCTAAATTCAGAAGGAGATCAACGATATCCCTAGGTTATCGAAATTAATCACACGCAGAATTGAACTTGAAACTTCAGAATCTTATACTTAGACATGTACCTCGGAAAATGTTCCAGCTAGGTCTGACAGGTCGATCAAAGAAATCTCAAAGAAAAACCAAATTGTTGATTAAATCAAACAAAAGCATAGAGATCGCAGCGCCAATTTAGAGCAGGAAGATACGGAATATTATAACACGAACCAGATAGAAAGAAAAGAAGAAAATTAAAATAAACTGCGGCATAAGGAAGAAGGAGATTGCAACAAGGATCAACAAGGCATCTCCGACGTAAAAGATCCTCAAAAGTTTTCCTGATGCCGCGGTTTCCTACATTGCACGTAAACCACAACCTGGACTCTCTCCAATCTCCAGATACCTTCGAAATTCCACTCTCTCTCCAGACTCCTTACACAGCATAAAAAATCCACCTCTCCGACGAGCGCCGGCGAAGATTGCAGGATGAAAAGATGGAAATTCCGGCGAGAGGCTGAAAATCTCCGGGAGATCTTGAGCCCTCGCCTGAGAAACAAGGAAGAAATGAGCTATGGGGGGTAAGAGTGGAGTTGGACGATTACAGACACGAGAAAGGTGGGTCGTCGCCGTCAAGTCTGAATAACGTCAACCGTTAACGCCGTTAGATTCTCCTAATCCGTTATGTGGTCGTCTACCCCCATCCTCGATTATCTCTTTCTATCCTTCCCCTGCCACGCTGGCACTGTTTAGATATTGAGTTTAATCTGAGTTTTTGGAAATTACATTATTATCCTTCCCTAAAATTATAACTTCACTTATCCTAAGAACTCAAGAATTATTTTATCATATTTTTTGACGTATTGTCGCGTGATTAAATTAATTCAATTAAATTTAATAAATAAAAATAATTATTTATTATTTGAATTAATGTTTCGGCGATATATATAAAAGTATGACAAAAAATATAATAAAAAATATATATAAAATATATATATATATATATTATGAAGGGTTCACTTCAGTGGTCGAAGGATGAAAGATCTGGTAACAAGTGTTGTGGTTCGAATCCTGCGCTGCCCTAGTGTGAGAGTTATTACCCTCAATGTTGGAGTAGCTCCTTGGGGCATCAAGAAGAATGTCTCTTATCCATGGGCTACTGAGTCACTGTAACTTACCCCCTCACAGTGTGTGGGGGCCCTCGGGGCGGGGGATAAAATTGGTAACAAGTAAGGTTAGCTTATTAAATGCTCTAACTTTATATAGAGAACGTTTAGAAATTGCTAGCATAGGGTAATTATCTATGATGACTCAATTTTTGTATATTTTTATTGAACACATTGACATGACAAACATCGATTAATATAAAAATATAAAAAAGTTACATTTTAGTGCGAATGTCAAAATAACTCAAATTGACTTAAAGTGACCATTTGACTTGGATCGATTTTTAATTTAAAAAAAAATCTATGTCAATTCGAACAGAAATCAATCTAAAATTTTGATTTGTACCAATGGTTCGAATCGAACGATATATTGAATTCAAATTTGATTTTACATGAACAATTTGTTAGATTTGATCGGCTAACTAAGCAATTTAAAAAAAATACAAAAAAAAAAATAAAATTTTAGTGGATTTAGATTAATAACGTTTAATCAACGATTTGAATTTCTCAAAATTGAATGTGAACCTGAATTAAAACTAATTTAAAATTAAGATCGAATCGATTATTCAATTACTTTTAGTGTAAATATAATTTATAAAATCAAAAAAAATAATATTCTATCAAAAGTGGACTCACTCTTCTTATCAACATATCCAAATTAAGACGAAATTTTAGCCCGTGTGAGTTCACTTCAGTGGTCGAGGGATGATAGATTTGATAACAAGTGTCGAAGTTCGAATCTTGCGCTGCCTTAATATGAGAGTTGTTACTCTCAATGTTGGGGTAGCTCATTGGGGACGGGCCGGGATATAAGGGCCTTGGGAACGAGAGATTTCGTCTTTTAGTAACCAGACGGAATTTTAAAAGGCAAGGGTAAAGTGGGAAAATAAAAAAATGGTTGGGAATAAGGAGAGGATAACATCGAGGAAGGAAAGTCTCTTAATTATTGGGCGCCTTGAGAATCGTGCTGTATTCCAATCTCGGAGAACAAATCTGCTGCACCAACTTCCACCGTCTCTACAGTGGACTCCCTCGGCAGTTGAGCTGAAGCTTAGCGGATCACCATTTTTATGTAGGGACGGGCCCACCCATGGCCTGATCTGATCTCATCTTCTCTAATGCATCGGCGGCCTTTGTACGTATTAGCTGGAAATGGATTAGCCGTTCATCAATGCATCACGAGAAGGTCAAATGTTGTTCCAACTTTGGTCGGAGACTGGCCGGAAAGTCGGCCGGATTTGATCGAAAATGTATTAATAATACGATTAGATCGTGTTTACGGTCTTAGTTGATGTGCGATTCAATAAGTAGTCTTGTTTGTTTTAATCTCCGGTAGAAGTGTTCGTCTCCGGCCGAATTGGCACTATATATGTAGTGTTCTTGTTCGACGCTCTAAATTTTATTTAATGACCTAAATCTTATGAAATCATAGTTTTCGTTTTTAGGAGTGGCAATCGGATCAGATCTGATCGACCTGCTAAACTAATCAAAATCGACTATTTAGGTCTGATCGGATCGATTTTAAATTTAAAAAATCAATGTAAATCTAAGTCAAAATCAACCCAAATTTTAATTAGATTTTGTTCGGATTGTCGTTAACTTGTCAAAAAATTTATGAAGAAATAACTGAATTTTAGTTGATTTAAATTGATAACTCGTAGGTTTAATTTTACGAAACTGAATGTAATTTTATAAAACCTGACTCATCGAATCAGATCTATCTTCTATTAAAATTCAATTTGAACTCATGGGTCTGACCCCTAATTGTTTGTACATATCTATGTATTTTATGAGTGGCAATCAGATCGGATCGGATCGGATCGACCTACTAAACTAATCAAAATCGACTATTTAGGTCTGATTGGATCGATTTTAAATTTTAAAAAATCGATGTAATTCTAAGCCAAAACCAACCCAAATTTTAGTTAGATTTTGTTCGGATCGAATTCGAATCAAAATTTGTCAAGAACTGACTCATCAGATTGGGTCGTTAACTTATCAAAAAATTTATGAAGAAATAACTGAGTTTTAGTTGATTTAAATCGATAACCCGTAAGTTTTAATTTTACAAAACCGAATCTAATTTTATAAAACCTGACTCATCGAATCAGATCTATCTTCTATTAAAATTCAATTTGAACTCATGGGTCTGACCCCTAGTCTCCACGTTTCACAATTTACAAAGATTGCGACAACGATTGCAATGTTTGATATTAGCTTATTCGTGAGATTGAAATTAATTACTTCGTTCTTGACTTTATTATTCAAAAAAGTGTTAATTTTATTGACATTTTGAAGTTAATTTTTTTTAATTAAATTTATTGCTTGCTAACCCTCATCAGCTCTAGTCTTTCTTGGTCACTCGTCAACTACATCTCTCTCTAAATGTAATTTTTTCTTACATGTTTTTCAATCAAATTTTAACATGATTTTAAAATGTACGTACTAAACTTGAGCTAATTTTTTTAGTTTTTAAATAATGTAAATTGAAGATGGCTTACAGACGATACACAGTAGGGCTGGGCGCATCTGACCCAATATGACGATCCAATCAGATTGGATCGGATCGAGCAAAGGTAGTCGGTGTGGAAAATCAATTTAAGATCTGACGTTCGGATCGTTAATTGGATCGGATCATAGTCAGATTGACAACGATCCGATCTGATCTGAACGTTGGATCGGCATTTAAAACAGAAGCTTAGTCTTTCATAATTTGTGTCGACCCTTAGTGCTTTGTGTCGACCCATAGTGTCTTGTGTCGACCCTTATAAACAACAGAAGCTTAGCATTTTATAATTTGTGTCGACCCTTAGTGCTTTGTGTCGACCCAACGTGCATATTGTGTCGACTCATCCTATTTGTGTCGACCCTTGGTTTTCATGAGACGGATCCTTTACATTTGTGTCGACCCCAACTTACATGTGTCAACCCCAGAACTTCTCTGGAAAATGAATCGGGCATATCTGATCCGATCCGATAACGTTGGGTTGGGCGTCGGATCGGATTACAGATTTGTGCCGATCCGATCGGATTACAATCTACAATCCAACGTTTGTCGGATCGGATTGGATCAACAACAATCCGATCTGATCCGATCCGATGCTCACCCCTAATACACAACAATAGATTGACATTAAAAAAATTGAATATATTGTGTACAAAATTAAAAAAATTTGAAATGTTGGTTGTCAGAAAAATTCATTCAAATTATCCGGCGAAAGCACTTTAAACGTCCAAGATGTTCAATAAAATCAACCTCTTAAATAATTCAACATCTTTGTTTCTATCTTTACACGTTTCAAACGACTCTCCTAATTTCGTCATAATGTTTTATGACATGGGTGTTTATCTAATGTTTTATGACATGAGTGTTTATATGTAGTTTAGGGTTGTTCTTTATAAGGAAAGTTATTAATTGTAGTCTATGCATGCCCTTCTTTTTTCTTTGATGTAAAGAAATACCAAATTCCAATGAAATTAAAAGTGAGAAATTTAGGAGGATCTCCTTTTTTCAAACTCGGATCAAATGTAGACACTTTCAATCTATAGAATAACCTCATGATTTTATCGGTATTAACACATATATATATATAAATGATTAAATTATCTATCATCATAAAGTTTAGGTTTTTTAAGAGTGATTTATCATGGAATTAGAGCTAAAATTCGAAATAACTTGTCAATTAACAATGCTTTGAATGAAGAACAGTTCAAATATAAATGATTAAGTTATGTTTCACCTTAAAGTTCAAATATTTAGAACAGTTAATAACTCGTCAATTAACAATGCTTTGAATGGAGAAACAAAGGGATAAGGTAATTGACAAGTAGAAAACGAGAAGATAAACATTAAATTAGAGAAACTAAAAAGAAAGTCATGCAAGCCAAGGTCTATAAATGGCTTCCCATGTTGAAGAAAGAAAGCAAGGATTATATATGGTATGAAAGTAAATATAAGGAGAGCACAAAAGATATTTGGAAAGCTTTCACCCATGCCGAAGATCGAAAGCTTGTTCGTTCTATGTCTGATTCTGGGTTTGCTCCATTTCCCTCGTGGGGGATTTTGCAGTCGTCTTGACACCCGACGGAAACATTCTGAATCGAAGAAACGCCAAGATTTCTTGAAAAATGAAGTCATCAAGACATTTACGGTGAACAATCTTTCATTTTTTATCTGATGTTAGAATTTAGTGTCTCGTATTTCTTTTTCTTAGAATGCTACAAAACTTGACAAATTACTAATTGTTCTAAAAGATCAAATTATGAGTGAAAAATAATATCAATAATCTATATTTATTTTTTGACGTTCTTCGTGTTCTTCCTCGCACGTAAGTAATTTCTTTCTTTTTGATCGTTGCATGTGAGTTTCTTTTAAATGAGATCTTTTTTTTAATCGTTTTTTAGTGTTAAACTTACCTCTAACTCTCGTACCATGATAAATATACAATTATCTAAAGATCTTCTACTTCTGATTGAAAAATAATTTAATCATTTATATAACGACCAAAAAACGAAACTGATATACATGTAAGGAGAAATGATTACCCAAAACATTCGAGCTTTTCAGACAATGGATAATTTGTTAAAACTATAAACTAAGTAGGGTTTTTCGCTCTATTTGTTTTTTATGGATGTTTGCATACAAATAGTGGTGACCTAATAGAATGTGTGTATATACACAAGCAACCGGCTTTCAAACATCCCTTGCTCAAAAAACACACCCTTCAGGTAATAATTGGATCTTCATTCCCCATTTATCGTTTTTCACGTATAATTTCCTCTCAAAATTGATATATACGATGATCTTTTAACGAAATATAGCCTCAAATTTCAAACATAAACGAACCCGACCCTCTCCCGAGCTCCATTTACTAAACGTTTCGATCGCTAAAAAGTCGCACCTCCTAATTTTGGAGTTCTTTTATGCATTAAACTAAACATATTGATTAATTTATTATTTCTTATCATTATTGTGCAGTGGGAACCCAAGGTTATTCCAAAGGAAATGACGAGTGAAGCTTCGAAAAAAGGCGGAAATGCCATAAATTTGTTGAGTGACAAATGCCCTCCTTCTTACATTCCGATTCGTAAGCCTCTTGTTCACCACCCTACCCACGACGATCTTCATTATCGAGTACGTCGTATCTCACTACTTTGAAACTACACCAAATAATTTCAAAAACTCGGATGTCTCGAGATGATATTGATCTATATGTTTCTTAATGTGTTATCTTTGTTAGTCGTTACATGTGAATTAGGGTTTTATTACAATAAATCAACGCTTCGGGTTCCTATTTCTTGCAGTTTAAAAAAATGACAATGAACATGTAAGTTGTTTATCTTTCTCAGTTTGCAATCGTGATGATTAATCCAAAAGACGATAGGGTCTATGGAGCAAGTGCCTACATTAGTGTCAATAATCCCAAGTGTCAAAAGGGTCAAAATAGTGGCGCTAGCATGTGGATTGGATCAGATGTTTCCGATCAAAAGAATTTTATAAAAGCGGGATGGATTGTATACAAACTTTTTTTGCGATATTTTCAATTTTCATCATTTAGTTTTCCTAATATACGCTTGATCAGGTTTACCCAGAAGTTTACGGTGATTCCTTGATTCGTTTTTCAATATATTGGACGGTACGCATTTGTTATCTTAATTGAAATTTTTATGAAATATTAACATAGTAAGAGTACTTATACGATAATTATTTGTAGGGAGACGGTTTTCATAAAACAGGATGTTATGATCTTCAATGCCCGGGTTTTGTACAAGTTAACCAAGATTTTATCGTGGGAGCGGCATTTGGTAACGTATCTATGCATGGTAAACTCGCATTTGAAAACTATTATTATATATTTCAGGTAAATTACAAACGTAATCGATCATATGATAATTAATACGTAAATGTGACTTACCAAGGTTTTAAAATAATTATTATTTTTTGTAAAGGATAGAGAAACTCAAAATTGGTGGTTGACATTCGAGACGACAAGGCAACATGCGTATATAGGTTATTGTTCAAAAGAACTTTTTCCTCGTTTATCAAGAGGTGCCAATGTATTACATTTTGGTGGATCTGCGATGGCTCATTCTGGTCAAGAGTTTCCTTCCATGGGAGACGGATATTTCCCAACTGGGAATCCGTTCGAATCCAATTATTTTAGACAAATTCAATACGTCAACGACTCCAATTACCTTACTGATCCACCTCCAAAATCAAACTCGAAGATTTCTATTGACAATCCCAGATGTTACGGTTTGATATACGACGAGAATGGAAACGAGGACTTTCGACATGGTTTATACATGGGAGGGCCGGGTGGAAGATGTTGAATTCGATGTTTTGTCCAATAATCATCAATGTCTCTCCCTAGAATAAATGAGTATCTATTGAAGTAACAATCTTCTAAGTGGATTTGAATGAGTATCTATTTAGTAATGCATATAATAAGTGAGATGATTGGCCGGCTAAAAAGAAAAAATAAATAATAAATAAGTATTTATTTAGTATTTATTTAGTATCTATTTAGTATTTATTTTCTTAAGTTGTTGTTTTATTTGCATTAAATTAATTTGATATGTTTTAATTGCCTAAGGTAACAACTTAGACATGAGTCAAATAGAAGTAGGCAAAACCGACCCAACCCTTTAAACCAGACCAAAATCAACATATTTGGCCAGGTTTTAGTCCAAAATATAATAATTAAAAAGATAATTCTAACATTACTCAACATTTAATTACTACCTTTTGCGATAATTTGATTATAACTATCTCGATTTTGTTCTTTTACAATAGATTGAAACTTACTAAACAACAATCAATTTCCCTTTATCATATCTCACTCAGTCGATGGACAAAGAGAAATTTGCACTAGTGTGTAAGATCATGAACCTTCATCCTTGACGCGCGGGATTGATTCTGGTCGATTGACGGCCAAGTAAAATATGACAACTCCGATAGCTTGAAATGCTTGAATTACAACATTGTTGCTCGAATGATTGTGTCGGAACGCGATAGGCCCGAGCTCCTCAGCCTAGAAAATGCAACATTCGTAAAAAAAGACTTGAAAGGCGTTGAAGTTTTTCCAACATATTTCAGTTTTAGTAATACAAAAATTCAAAACCAGTCATCTATGTAATCGCTTAAGCAAGAAATTGAATGTTTCACAAAAGCAGAAAGTATTGAGCATTAAACTCAATCAAGTAAATGATAATAAAAGTCTATCAGTTTTTTTGGAACGGATTTCGACTAATCTTTAGAAGGACAAAAGATTAACAAATTTAATGTGCGGCCTCTGAATTTCTAAGCTCCGGATGTCTAATTTCCTATGGTTCAAGTTTCAAGCTCGCTTGAGAGATCCTATTTATGGCTGCGTGTCTAACATCGTTGCTCTTCAACAGCAGGTAAATTATTTCGATCTAATCTAGGTTTCGATCCAAAATTGGAGTTCATCGTCTTCCTTTTCTGTTTATTACGAAAATTGTTCAATTAATTCGAAAACTTTAGTCATTTCTCGAGGTTAGATATTCTTCATATTTCTAACATCGAAGACATTGCAGCTAGATTTTCACTCATGTCGCCTGGAAAATTTGCGATGAAAACTACTACAAACTCTAACTAGAACAAGTTCGATTAAGGGCAACGAAACTATCAATGGTTTTATATCAGTAATTTCCAGAGGTTTAATAGTTTTCTTTACTTACCGTGGGTGTCTTCCTAGGTTTATGTCCCTAGATACAGTCTCTAACTGAAACAGACGAAGAGAATAGAAGACTTTTGATAAAAGATAGGCATGCATGAATGGGGTTTCAAGGGGACAGATCTGTGTTCTATCAAGAGCAATTTTATTTGATTATTGAATAAATGTGGTCGGAAGTTAACTATGCAATCTTCTGGGTTTTGCAGTAATTAAGGAAGATGATTAGCGACAAACCCCTCATTGTTCTTTGGTCACTTCTAGGGGTGGGCAAGGGCGGTCCGACCCGGTTTAGTCTCGAAATAGAACCATAATCGGATTTCACGGTTTTTGATTTTTGGAATCGGCACCGGAACCAACGGTTCCAGTTCAATTTCGGTTTTAATCGGTTTTATTTTATATTTAAAAAAATTCAAATATAAAAATAAATAAAATATATTTTTATTATATTTGATCGGTTTATAAATAATTTTAAGATTTATATCGGATTTTATTAAGATTTGGGTCGAGTTTTACTCGATTTTAGAACTTTTTTG
Source organism: Begonia fuchsioides (assembly GCA_003255005.1). Taxonomy (NCBI): domain Eukaryota; kingdom Viridiplantae; phylum Streptophyta; class Magnoliopsida; order Cucurbitales; family Begoniaceae; genus Begonia; species Begonia fuchsioides. The sequence continues at coordinate 510,299 of QAOC01039321.1, read as the reverse complement.
ACATACTGTACTAATTCTGGTTCACGATTTTTTACTTCTAAAAACCGACACCGGCTTATAAATCACAGTCTTTTAAAAATTAGAACTAAGACAAGATTAAAACCTACAGTTCCGGTCCGGTTTAATGTTCTGGTCCGATAATTTTCTAATGATTTCTTGACTATACATTCAAGATCATTTTCTTTGTTCCATGCTTGAATTGATTATTTATTATTATTATTATTGTTATTTAATTCTAGATTTATTTTCGGATTATAATTTAGGGTATAATTTCAAAGACCTGTGTTAAATATTACTAACTTCTTTCCGTTGCCAAATTTCATATCCAGGTTGCGATTCTACAATCTGAACTCTCCTACTTACAAGCCCAGTTAGCAACCCTCGAGCTCCCATTAATGCCGCCGCTGCCTCCGCCGCCGCCATCTCTACTCAGTCCACAGCCCATTTCCATTCCGAACATCCCATCGTCTGCCTCGGTTCCTGCATCGTACGACACTCTTTTTGATCCGGTGGTTCAACCAGCTTGGACAGTCCAGCACCGGCTGGTTGAGCCACGTCCGTTCGAGTCCGGCGGTGGCGGCGGGGATGATCTTCAGGCATTAGCTAGAGAACTTTATGATAGACATGGCGGTTCACCACCTGATTCAACTTCTCCCTCCCTATCCAAGTGAGAGCCTGAGCTTCATGATCGACTTTTTTTTTTATCAAATTATTTGATATTAAATATAATTTATTTAATTTCTTCAATTATAAGCTTCATCACAAATTCTCAATTATCTCAAAATGTTCAAGTTTAGAAATCGAAGATAATTTAAAATATCTATATATTATTTTAATATTTTCTCTCGTATTTAGACTTTAGAGTACTTTTATAAGTCTTCGTACGAGACCAATAGTTGAAAATATACGTAAAATTCTGAGTTTTAATCCTAAGATGAATGATAATTGGAGCACCATAGATTTAGAGACATAGCCAAACATGGGCGATTAGTGAATGTGGACAATTTACGACAATATTCGTGCATTTGACGATGAAATAGACATTGAGGTACAATCCACCTCAAATACATTAGCTCTCGAGTTGCTTACTAAATCGGGCAACTTAGAAGAAGATGACAGAGTCGGGTGCATATTTGTGTCGCCACCTAATTCTACAGAGAGCAACTTGTACTAGGAAAAAAGATACGATTCTCGGAAAAAATGAAAGATGAAATTATCGACTATGTGTTGAAGAATGGGTTGTTTAATAATCATCTTAATCGGGATACTCAGTGGCAACTATGAGTAGATGTGGTCCAGTTCAATTAGGTTCTTGAAAAAAATAAGATCAAGATTGAACATTATCAAGACATGATCCGAACCAAACTAGAATTCAGTCTTAGTCTAATCTTAGTTTTTCCTAGAGCCGGCAAACGAGCGAGCTGGCTCGACAGCTCGAATAGGCGTGAGGCTCGATAGCTTGCTCGAGCCAAATTTTTTGGGAAAAAGCTCGACAGGCTCGGCTCGAATAGGCGCGACAGGCTCGACGAGCCGGCCGAGACCGGGCTCGGCTCGCTCGAGCCGGCTTGTTTGCCGGCTCTAGTTTTTCCCAATAAACAAAATAAAAAAGCTTTAAAATCAATTTAATTTATTAATATCCAAATAAAAAATCAAGCAAACAACATAACATTTACAAAATGATTAATTTCACTGGACATCACGAGCATTTAAAGTGATTTCAACAGACACCTTGAACATTTTAATTATTTACTCGACACCCTCAGCGCTGAATTGTTTCAACGCTAATCTATTGACGAGTATTGTTTGTCAGACCTTTTCAATTTACATTCTTAAAAAAAACAAATAATTGGTGCAAGCTTAGTATTTACACTTCAAAATCAAGTTAAAATTTAAAAATCTAATGGAGAAACTTAAAAATAAAAATTATATTTATTAAGAAACGCAGTTGGCAAGCGATCGAAGGAATTATGTAACGAATCAAAAGTTTTAAAGTTTTAACTGACAATAGTTTTGTTTAAAGTATCTGGTAAAAATATTATAAATGTTTAGAGTATGTAGTAAAGTTAATATTTTTAAAATATAACAGCATGCAATATCAAATTAATTAAAATTAATTAAAATAATCACAAGATAATAATAGTTATAATTTTAAAATTAAAAAAAATTAAAATAAGTAGTTAATATCATTTGAGAAATTCTAGAGTTTAAGGATGAAATAATGCTATAATTTATTTGTAATATCTTGCTTATCTTCATTATTCAATTCGACTTGAAATGGCATCTCGTACTTGAGCCATCTATGTTCCCGGTTCGCCAAGAGTATTATAAACCCAACCGGGTTCGCCAATAAACCCGGTCGACTTTGGGGCTTATTTGAACCAACTATAAAAGAATAAAATTCCGTTGCCGGGACTTGAACCCGGGTCTCTCGGGTGAGAGCCGAGTATCCTGACCAACTAGACTACAACGGATCGATGATTTAAGAGTACAATAAAGTTTATTATTTTATTTTAAAATAAACCAACAAATCGGGTTACAAGCTCGATCTCTACTATTCAATTCCAAACAACAAAAATTGTGGAGGTTTCCAAGCTCAATCATCAATGGAGTAACGAAATCACAGTTCATTTGCAGCAGAAACTAGAGATTAGAAAAATGATAACTTCGACACTAATGGAGGTGATATTGGAAACAAGTTTCTAGATTAAAGGTTTGGTCTTTACACAGATCAATAATCAAAGATCCAACCATAATCAGTCGATTGATTTACCCTTTTTAATAAAATTTCTGGGTCGATTCGGATGAAATAATCCGATTCCTCATCCATGGAATTGGTAAACGAGATCTAAAGCTTTCAATCTGGTGACGTGAGGATCGTAGCCGTCGTGCAATCGCCTTTCTTCCGCCACCGCAACGGCCGACGGCGATAGCGTTCTCTTCGGCCGCTTGTTCTTGATAAAGCAGTCTCTCATCTTCTGCTCCACTTGCACAATCGTGCCCTTGGAGTTCCGATCAGTTTCTCCGTCTTCGTCGTCGCCGACCTGCATCGGCTCGTTACTTCCGTCGTCGGCGATGGCGCCGGTGGCGGAGGAGAGGGAATTTTGGGTGAGGAGAGGAGGAGGATGCGGCGGAGCAGGAAAGGGTTGGGGGAATTGAGGCTTGGAGAGAAAGGTAGAGAGGTGGAGATGAAGTTGGTGGAGAGAGTTGTAGATATGGAAGAGGCTGACTGGGTCAGAGGTGGTCGGAATCTGCTTGGCCGCCATGGTAGCTTGCTCTAGAGATTGAATCAGCTCCGGTAGCGGGAGAGCCATCTCCGCCATGGCTTCTTCCATCGCCGAATTTTTTTCTCTCCAAATCTCTCCCTCAGAGCTGACAGAGTCCATTGAACTAGGTCTGGGCTGTCACAAGGTTTGAAGCCGAACCCAGGATCGCTCCGGTCGGCTTTTTTAGTTTTGTCAAATCAACTGATGTTATCCTGGGGTTGGACCGGTGGGTCGGATTGATTTTTTATAAAAATTAATCAATTTCGGTGGATCGGTTTTATAGAATTTGTTAACCAACACAAAGTTTAAACTCAAATCGATCCAAGCTAATTAAAATTCAATTATTATTCACAAATTTTTTAGTTTAAAATATTAACCGACATGATTTGACTGTTTAGTTCCTGTAAAATTAAATTCAAACTCAAATCGATCGTATAATCAATTTTAACTAAATTCAAAACAAAATTTAAACTCGCCAGTAAACGACCCAAGCTAAATAAAATTCAATCATTTATTCACAAATTTTGAGTTTAAAACGTTAACCGACCAGATCTAACTGTTCAATCTTATAAAATTGAATCTGAACTCAAATCGATCGTATAATCGATTTGAACTAAATCCAACCCAAAATTTAAGATTTATGTTGGGTTCAAATTAATTTTTTAATTAAAAGCTGACATGATATAACGTAAACAGTCAGTTCGGATTAGTTTGGTAGATCAATTCAATCTACGCAACAATATGAGCAATCATAGATCAATCTCTAAATGCAAAATCAGTTCGTCTGAAAAACCCAAAAATTTCCAGATCAAAGCTCGAGTTCATCAAAGTTAAACCGGACATTAAACCATTAAAGCTTACCATAGTTCATCGAATCCTCGTCACATCGAAGAAATCGTCACTCTCTTTAGAATCAAATCTCCTAGACTTCTTCGTACTGATTTGGCGGTGGAAAGATCGTATTTTGTGCCCCATCTCCTTCTTCATCCATCAACGGCAGATAAAATGGCAGCGCAGGGTGGATCTCTCCGTTCACCGGCGGCAGTGGCTGAGGAGGTGGCTGAGGAAACTGCACTGAATAGTTGTCCGTATCGAACATGTTTGTTTCACAGTGAATGTTTCCTCCATTGAAGCCACCCATCTCAGCGATCTCTGCAGCCATGTCGTAGTTGAGAAAAGGGTATGAACTAGGTCCAGTTTGGGGTAATGGGTCGAGTTGAGAATGGGGAAAAGCTTCAAATGGAAGAGCAGCCATGGATGCAAAAGAATCTGCACTGTTTATCTCTATCTGGTTCGAGCTCTGAGGACTTATTTCTTGTAAGTTGAGCGTTAATGGCGAACGGGACGATGAGATTAAACCCGGAAATACTTTGCCGCCGGCGAGTTTCCGTTTCAAGGCGAGTCGATATTTCTGCAAATCCATGGCGAAGAAACTCGTCAATTATCTCAAAATTATAATCTTTAAATAGTAGAAAATCGATGAAAAATACCTGAAGATGGCTTGAAATATTATCCTTTTTAACGCCAGGAACATTCATAAGATGAAGAATATCCTTCGGATGAGCTCCTAAACAAAATCAACAAACGAGTTATCGTCGAGATTAGCGACAGATCTAGGGTTAGGTCAAGTATCTTACTCTCAATTCCTAAATTATTAACAGCCTCCACGAATTTAGCATGCAATTCTTCAGTCCAAATTAGCTTCGGCTTCTTCTTGAATCCCGAATCGGAAATCTCGCCGGCGAATTCTGGGTCCCGGTGTTTATGTTCCTCCGGCGCCGCTCTTCCGTCGGCGACTCTTTTCATGAACGAAAACTGCCATAGATTTCTAACGTCGCTCATCTTGATCGGCTTGACGAGATAAAGCACGGCGCCTTTGAAAAGCCCGCCGAGCATGGCCGTTTCATTCTCGTCGGAAGACATAACTGCACAAACCTCCATCGAAATTCTCCGGCGTAAGAATTCTACGTAAAAAGACGGCGAAAAACGTTCACAAATCGCACTCACCGACGATCGGTAAATTCGTAACTTCCGCCATTTTTTCAAGAAGCTCATATCTGTTCATGTCGGGCAAAAGAATCTCCATTAAAACGAGATGAAGATCGTCTTTACGGTTCTCGGCGATCGACAAAGCCTCGCCGGCGTGCTGCGCAGTCAAAACTTGTGCATGGAGATCGGAATCGTCATTATCTCGCCGACAATAAATCCGACCAAAAACAAACAAACAAATCCCCTTAACTCACCTTGATATCCACAGAATTTGAGTATTTCGGAGACAACTTCTAGGCAGTTTAGATCGCTATCCACGACCAAAACCCTCATATCCTCCGGCGTTATATCGTCAATTTCTTCAGAATCGTCACTTCTTTTGCTCTCCGGCGCCATAATTTAGACACGAGGAGAGAAACCAAGGTTGAACAAGCGTTGAAAAACACTGTCCACGGTGGATATATAGAAGCGCATTTAACCATATGTAGACTACCATATATATAGAATTTAAATGAGAAGGTTAATAAAAACAAAATCTAAAATTCAAATTCGATCACTTACGCGAATAAATACCAGATTTTTGACCCATATTTCTTCTACTACTCATCGTTCGGTTTTGAACTAATCAACGGTAAAATCGGTTGCATTTCTTTGTAGAATCCCGAGATTGAAAATGCCGAATTTTCGACCCACAATTCTTCTACTAATCATTGTTAGTTGCGGACCGGTTTTGAACTAATCAACGGTAAAATCGGTAGCACTTCTTCGTCTAAATACCGAGATTGAGAACCGAGAATTTTGTTTGATGATCCGAATAAGGTGTGGTATTGATGTAATCAGCTGTAAAGGAATGTTTAAAATTGAGTGTTTTTAATTAAAAGTGAGTCCATTAGGAGATGAGTTACTAAATATCATTATTTCAATTACTTAAAATTCAAATCCATAATGCAGAATATTAATTTATTTTACAGAAAAATTATAGTTTAAAAGTTGTGATTTTGAGCTTAAAATAATTAATGTAAATTTAAAAATGATTTTTAAATCCATGGTAGTTCAAATAACGTAAGTGCACGTTTCGCAAAATTATAATAAAAAATCAATTACACGAGAATAAAATTCAACTTAATATAATAAAAAAAAATACAGATAAATTATAAAGATAAAAATATAATTTTTGTTAAGTCACTCAATCTAATTTTCAAACTTTACATTTCATACTTGTGATAACCTAAGTAATAATTTGAATATTTATGAACTAGAGAACTTATTGATTTGAATTTAAGTTCAATATATTAATGTGTATTGTTGGTTAATCCTCATCCTTTAAATATTAAATAATTGATTTGAAATTTAGTTTGTACACTTAAATTAAACCTTAAAAATAAAAATTGTATTATTGATATAGTAGTTGGCAAGAGAGGCACGCTAAACTCAAACCCTAAACTCTGAACACTAAATCCTAAATCTTAAATTCTAAACCCTTTGAGTAAGACTTTTGGTCGATAAATTAGTGTTAAAAAAATTAAAATGTATTTAATTAACCATTGGGAAAATCATCAAGACTGTATTAGTGGTGAAATCTACCTAATTCGATGTGGTTGGAGGGTGGATCGAAATCAGTTCTAGTAGATTTGGAAAACCAAAATGAACTGACTAGAGCTTCGATTGTAACATTATAAATCTATGGTATGTACATTTACTATCACTGATTAATTTTTAAAAACGTGCAGTATGAATTTTAACAAATTACCAACGGTATCAAAAACTTAACATTATGAATTAAGAATAATCCGATCATTTACATTCTCTCAACAGATTTGATCAAGAAAACGTAGCAACAATAATGGCCAAACTAGCCATTAATGGTGCCGAGACTTGTCATGCTCGAGATGTAATCAGATAGTTCGATAATGTTCTAGACCGTTTCGGTTCCCGATGAGACGGCTTTCGACCAAAGCTAGAATCATTTACGACATTTACAAAAGAAAAAGTATTTGTTGCACTATCGCGATATTTTTCTCTTTCTACCTCGAGTTTTACCTCTTGAAACACTAGTTGAACGCGCTTTTTCAATGTCGGGTCTCGTAGCCTCTTCCTCGCTCTTTTCGGCATCACTTTCGCCTTTAAAACTTTCGGTTTTCTCTGAGGAGTAATCCTCTGCATCCGATGATTTACCAGTGATTTTCTGCTCAGATAGCCGATCTCGAAGCTGTCTGAGTTTTGCTTTCTTTGAATTCAAGACTCCAAGAAACTAGAAGTTATAAGTAAAAAAATGCATAAATGTAGAACAACACTACTAGAAAACAATTGAAACTCTTCGAGTAATGATAAATTTACATTCTTAACATATTATCTTATTGTGCACGCTGACGTGTCAGATTGGTGTACTTAAAATACATTTAATGTATTACTTCATACATAATAAGAGAGAATGATAAGAAATTAACTTAACATTATCTAAACTTTTAATAGTCTTCTTATTGTACAACGTCAAGCTGTAATTGAGTTATTTAAAGTAAATTTAATGTATTACAATTAAAGTAACTATTTATAATATTTATTGCACCAATTACAGTTCGACAAGTCAGCGTGTATAATAAGAAATTAAGAAAGTAAACCTATCATTATCTAAACTTATGACAGCCTATAGCAACCTTGGACCACATAAGTAAGATTTACAAGGTTCATTCGTACATTTAATTAGTGGAATAACAGTGATATAAGTAGCCAAGAAAATAAAAGTACATTAGAAAATAAATATTGAGCACACCTTTGTGTAAATTGCAGACTCAAACTCCATTTTCTCGCTGCTGATTCTCTCACTTTGGGCTAAGCATTTTTCAGCTTCTACTTTCAATTTGTCCAATGATCGAGTTTTTCGGACAACTTCCTCCTGCAATTTACAACATTAAAGCTTGAAAGAAGATGCATACAAATAAGACTTCACGCAAAATACTAATCCAGAGAAATATCGCAGCAATTTTACTAATTCGGTGGTATGGGTGAGAAGAAACATCATTTTCCAGCATTATTACAAGAATTTCTACCATTTTTCAGCAAATATTGAGAAAATGTTACTGAGAGTTGCTTAATAAATTTCCAGAGTAAAATGTGTCTGTGATCATTTTCTAAGCAACCACAATCGATATAATAAGGTCGAGCAAACTTCAGGGTATTCAAAACATAACCGAAAAGTCCAGAAGTAGCCGCTTCATACCACTTGACACCAATCCATTATGATGATTTTAGATTCAACATCCCAACAATTTTCCATAACATTATGAACTGGATAAGGTTAAACAATGACAAAACCAAACAATTAACCTGGGATGCTTCTTCGAAATCTTAAAATAGTATATCCAAACCGATAAGATCAAGATTCGTCTTATTGTTTATTCAACACTAAAACTCACACACAGCAAGAGACTTCGAGAGCTCCCTTCCTCCACCCGATTCTCCTCATTATTATAAAGCCTCAACACTGCTCTCTCTTATTTGTTTTACGAATGCTACTCTCTACTAAGAAGTGAGGTTGCTGAAGAAACTCTCTATTCAAATCCAAAGCAAGACTGAATTCATGGTTGGGAACGAACTTGGGTGGCTGAATCAATGAGAGGAAAACCAGAAAAAGTCCCCCCGCAGGTGCTTTGATAGAGAGACTTTCGGGTTGTAGGGCGCAAGGGGATCTGGAATCAATTCCCTCTTTGCCAGTAGCTAGTTTAGATATGGCAAGCGGTTCGAGTCAAGTGCCAGTTAAAGAACCAATTGTTGGCAAGAGTCACAAATATGAGTAAACGACTTGGTCTCTTCTACCCAAATAGCCTTCCTATTATATTCACCTTCATAAAATTTATCTAACTTCTACTAACTAATTATCAATAACTACAATCGAGTCCTATCACAAACTCACCAGATAAGAGTCCAAAGTTGGTAAAATCTGCATACTATAACAAAAACAACTTGAATAAAATTACTCACGCTCAGCCTTGTGTGGCCAGCTACAAGGAAGTCCAATATTCCAGACGTGGTTTTCTTACTATTAGGTGACGGCTCACATTTCCATCGCCATTCTAGCTTGGTCCCTTCCTTTTCAAAAGTCCACGAGAGCTACAAAATCGCCGAATCAAAAAACAGCGTCATAGATCGCAAGAGAAAGAAGAAGAAGAAGAAGAATTTGACAATCTTAAAAGAAAACCCTTTTATATCCATTTCCAGCATCGGTAAACCCGTAGGTCGATTCCGGCTGCAGAAACCCTAAATACCGCTCCGCCATAGCTATGTAATCCGAGACCTCTTGATCCCACTGCTCGGCACGTTCCCTCACCTCCTCCTCGGAAGCTGCATAGAATTCGTACAAGTGAAAAAAAGGATCAAATCGAAATGGAAGTTGGAATAAGGATAGAAAACCAGTACCATCGCAGATCCAAGCATGGAGGCCATCAGTTATGAAGAGCTGGAAGCGAGATTCTAACCATGTCCCCTTGATGAAGATCGCATCGACCACCTCGGATTCTACCGAGCTTCGCAGTTCTAATTTCAAAAATGTTTGCCAGCTTTCCATTAGAATTGCAGAAAGAAAAAGCTTCAATCTTTAAAATGACGAACCCCTTCGTTATCTAAGCTTCTTCGGGAAGACAAAGGCAATGCCGGTTCTGTAAATTAGGTCCGACCGAACCAATCAGGGTTTAACCGAACCAAACCAAATTCCATTTATGGTTCGGCTTACGTCAGATTTGGCTCCTCTCTTTTTTTTCGCTTATTTTAAGCCAAAAATATTATAATAAAATGACTACATAACCCTCTAATGAAAATATTTTATTAAATGGGCAAATACTCAATTGTTTTTTGAGTAAATAGCCTAAAAAGACTTGATTTAAAAAAAAAAAATTAAGCTCTTCAATTTTACCCAAGTGATTTGATACGAAATTCTACCAATTATAAAAAATGCATTTCGATAGTTGGAAGTGTAATAGAGCGTTGGGTAACAACGTGACCCTCTTTCAGACGCAATGACTCTCATTCGGACGTTCGATACAGACGCAATGACCCACTTTCGAACGTCCGAAGAGGCGTAAAAAGAATTTTTAAAACCCATGCCTCTTTTAGATTATTTATCTAAAACTTACGCCTGAAATGAGTTTTTACCCTTCTTAAATCTATGTAATACAAACACGATAAATAAGATTCACAAATCGATCTTTCTATTTTTTTGTGTACTAGTTTCTTTTCCTTCTCGAACCGATCGTCATGAACAATTGCCCTTGGATTGTGGTTAGTGAGAAGTACTTAGAGAAAAATGCTCAGATTTTCTTCAGCTAATTAGGGTTGGGCAACCCGAACCGGACCTTAAGGTCTGGCCCGAAACCGTAAAGTTCGGATACCGGGTATTGTAAAAATATCTGATACTCGTGTTTAATACTCGTACCCCAGCCCAACTCAGCGCAGCCCAACCCAGCCCAGCCGAGCCTAGCCTAGCCCAGCCGAGCCTAGCTTAGCCAAGCCCTCCAAGAATCAATTTTACGATTTTTTCAATGATATTCTGTTTTTTTCATCAAAACCCAAAAATACTTGGATGAACCCACAATACGCGGATCCGGGTAAGCAACATTTTGGAAAATTTTAAATTTTGGGTAGACCCAAAAATACCTAGATCCTACCCGGAATACCCAAATTCGTGTATTTTTTCATTTTTTTCGTGTAGGTCTGGGTTTCGAGTACTGCTTCATACCCGATACCCGAACGGACCAAAATATCATGTCCGTTAATCGTTTGCTCACCCCTACAGCTAATGTGCTTTGCAAGCGATAAATTTAACGAAAAAGGAACGAGAGGGTGTCATTAATAAAACTATGAATTTGGAGGGGTGAACCGATGAAATAGAAAAATTAAGGATTCAATAGAAAAATAACGCCAATTATAGGGTATCAACATCATTATCTTAAGAAAAATTTAGGATAAATATCAGTTAATTCTTGAATTACGACGGTAGTTTTTTGCGGATACCTTGATTAAAATTTTAACGAAGATCCTATAATCACTTTTTTGGCTAATTTTAATGATTTTCTTTTATTTATTTAACTTATTTCATTAACAAATAATTATAAATTTATGAAAATATAATTGATCCTTTCATATTCTTTTATTTCTTTGATAATCAGTTAAAATTAACTAAATTGACAAAATAACTAATTAAATTGACAAACATATTAAATTTAGAAACAAAAAATAATAATAATAACAAAGAATTTATTATAATTATGACAAAATTTAAAATATTATTTAACAAATTTTAAAATTCAAAGTATCTGTTCTTATTTTATAAGTTAAATGACTATTTTCACAGATATTTAAATGAAAAGAGTTTAATATAATTTAATATCATAATATTAAATTCAATTTTATTGTAATTTTTTATCAGAAATGTTAATATGTTAAGTTTTGTTTAATTTAATAAATTTAATAAATAATTATATTAATTATAATATATAAATATATTTAATTAGACTAATAAAATTTTAATATGTATAATAGAAAAATATATTACGTAACCTTGGACAAAAGTTAAACACGACTGCAGGAGAGCTAAGGCGATGGTGAATGTAGATTTGGTTATGGCAAGTAGATGAATTTGCAAGTCGCCTAAGAAACAGCGAGAAAATCTCTCTCTCTCTCTCTAGAAGACTGTCCTTCCTCCTACCCCGCGCCGAAATGCAGAGCTGAGGATAAAAGGCTGCAGCTTTATTGATATCTTCTTACGGAATTGAGTCTTCTTGTTGAACGGAGGCACCATCGTCCATAATCGGCTGCGTCTCTGTTCCTCTAGGTATTTTGATTCAGACCCAATTTACTTGTTCGCTTCGCTGTGAATATAGGGTTCTTTTCCCTCTTTCATTCTGCAATTTACATTTATATTGTGTATCGTAAAAGGCGTCGTTGAAATCGCTTGCGTCGAAAGGGATTTTCTTTTTTCATGTGTGTGTGAGTTTCCCACTTCACATTCGCTAGGTTACCTATGAAATCTGGGTGTTTTCAAGTTTATGCGGCTGATTATTGTTAGCTTGATTGCTTAAATAGTGGGTTTGGATTGACTATTTAATCGAGCAAATAGGCGAAAGATGAAAGGAAGTTCTAATCCTACTGTTCAATTATATGTTAATTGTCTCCCAATGCGGATCACTGAAGATATCTGACTCAAAAGCTTAATTCTTGATAGATTATTATCTTCCCTGTGATGCTCCAATTCGTCTACTCACAATCTGTTTTTACCAGTCCTTCCAGTTCAAATGAATCTGGTTATTTGAATTTACTCTTCTTTTTTTTTGTGGTAGCTCATCTTCAACTCTTTCATGGTTAGTTATTTGTCTCCCAATGAGGCAACATTGATATTTACCCAATGCCCTAATATGAAAAGGGTAATATAAACCTCAAAACTCAAAACTTATATACTTTTGGATTAACTCTAGACTTATTTCCCCTCTTTTAGATAATGTCTGTGTTGATGGATGCAAAGAAAATAATTGCTATATGTCAGTCTGGTGGAGTGTTTGTGAAGAACAAAGATGATTCCTTGTCTTACAGCGGAGGAGAGGCTTATGCAGTCGACATTGATGAAGACACACAATTAAGTGATTTCAAGATAGAAATGGCAGAAATGTTCAATTGCTCTATCGAAACAATGTCTGTGAAATATTTCCTTCCAGGCAACAAGAAAACTCTTATCACTATTTCTAAAGACAGGGACATCAAGCGAATGGTGAGTTTCATCAAGGATTCTGACACTGTCGATGTGTTCATTAATTCAGAGGAACCAGCTGCTCGAAATGTGTCGAAAAAGCCTGCTAGTAGGTAGTTTTCTTGAGCTCCGATAGTTTAAAACAAATTCTTTCATTTTACTCGAGCTAGTCATTACCGATCTTGGTTTTCTTGAACTATAAAAATTTGAAATAATTATAAAATTTGTTATTAGTGAAACTGTACCCATTGATCTGTTATGAAACTTATACTTGCATCTTGGTTCTGCAATGTAAAAGCTCCGATGTGGTTTGATATTATATATTAAATACTTCGAATTAGATAGTTCTTAGTATTGAAAATTATTTCATTTCTAATTTGAAATAGAATTCATTCTAAATCTAAATATAATAATTTTAACAAAATCTATATAGACAATCATATTAATGTCTATAGTTAGAATTTTTATTTAATTCTACTATATTATTAGATATTTATGATCAAGGGTTTCCAAATCAAAGGAAACCACAAATGTAGGAACACATCCCACATTCGATGCATCTATCTACTCACCATCATTTGGATAGTGTGACATCACATATGATAATCATCATGAATGATATTGTCTTTTTTTCTGTACATAATATGATTTGAAGTAAGTTTAGCTAGCCAATAAAGAACTAGAACTAATATTTTTAAATGTAACAGTGGGTAGACTAGATAACTGGGATGCAGCCACAACATAGTTGTCTATGACCTTCAGAGTGTATTGAGTTCTGACTTTTACAAGGGTATATATGTTTCTCTTCACAAGATTCGAACTTGAATTCTTAATCTTGGCTGAATTTTTTGGCTCTGAACCCATTATATTTTCAATAGATAAATTGCATGTTTTGGGTAATAAATTGCAAATGAACAAATGCCATGTTTTCATTTGATAACATGACATCTTTCTATTTCAACAAAGTAATTTCTTTTTTTCATAGATTGTTTCTCATCGTGCAGGTCTAGTCGGACAGCTGTGTCGAAAGAAGTGATTACTACAGCCGAACCAGTTGCCATTGTCGTTGAAACTACGAATATCAATGACCAAATTCGGATATCCATACCCCAAGAAACATCTTCAGTCAGTCCTCCTCCTTCTTCGATCGACAATCCACATCGAAAAACTGCACAAGAATGGGAAAATGCAATAACTGGCATTGATCAAAGGTTTAAAAGTTTGATTGACTTTCAGGAAGCTTTGCATAGATATTCTATAGCCCATGGATTTTCATATCAGTACAAAAAAAATGAGAGCAATCGGGTCTCGGTCAAGTGTAAGTCTCAAGGGTGTCCGTGGTACATATATGCATCAAAATTGTCTACAACTCAGTTGATTTGTATAAAGAAAATGAATCCAAATCATACATGTGATAGAGCAGTTTTGAAAACCGGGTGTCGGGCAACTAGGCGTTGGGTGAGAAATATCATAAAGGAGAAACTAAAAGATTCGCCGGATTACAAGCCGAAAGATATCGCTGAAGACATTAAAAGAGAATATGGGATCGAATTGAATTATTCACAAGCAAGGCGTGCGAGATTGAATGCTAGGGAACAACTTATGGGCGCCTACAAAGATGCATACAATCAACTACCTTATGTTTGTGATAAGATAAAGGAAACCAATCCTGGAAGTTTTGCAACGATTGTTACAAAGGAAGATTCGAGCTTTCATCGGTTATTCATATCGTTCTATGCGTCGATTTCTGGCTTTCGTCAAGGCTGTAGACCTCTCCTTTTTCTAAATAGTGTTCCTCTGAATTCGAAATATCAAGAAGTCTTGTTAACTGCCACTGCTGCAGATGGTGAAGATGGTGAATTTCCAATTGCCTTTGCATTTGTGGATAAAGTTACTGAGGTGAATTGGTATTGGTTTCTCAAGGAGTTAAAATCTGCATTGGAAATGTCTCAGCCAATCACATTTGTTGCTGATTTTCAAAATGGATTAAAGCAGTCATTGGCTGAGATATTCGATGGATGCCATCATAGTTATTGCATGCAACATGTTTCTGGAACACTTAACAAGAATTTGACCGGTCAATTCTCTCGTGAGACAAGACAATTTTTGATTAACGACGTTTATGCTGCTGCCTATGCTCCCAAAATCGAAGCTTTTCAGCATAGCATGGAAAATATAAAAGATAGTTCGATCGAAGCCTATAATTTGGTTATACAAAGTGAGCCCGAGCACTGGGCAAGCGCGCTTTTTACTGGACAAAGGTATAATCACATTTCATCGAATTTTGGACAAGACATCTATCGATGGTTATCCGAAGAGCCGGAGTTAATCATAACGCAAATGATCGATGTTTTACAAGAGAAAATAATGGAATTGATGAATGAAAGACGGGTCGAATGTAGTCAGTGGAGGACAAAATTAACTCCGTCGAACGAGCAAAAGTTGGCGAAGGAAACCTCGATGGCGAAATCACTGCAAGCTTTACTTTCGCTCGATAATGTATTCGAGGTTAGGGGAGAATCGGTTGAAATGGTCGATATTAATAGTTGGGATTGTAGTTGCAAGGGATGGAAACTTACTGGTCTTCCATGTCGCCATGCCATTGCTGTCTTGGAATGCATAGGGAGAAGCCAGTATGAATATTGTTCGAAATTCTTTACTGTCGAGAGTTATCGATCGACTTATGCGGAATCGATTCGCCCTCTTCCTGATCTTGATCGAACGATCGAAAGTGAATCAAATGCGATGATCGTCGCAGTGACCCCACCTCGAATCAAACGGCCACCAGGCCGGCCGAGGAAGAAGGTTGTTGAGCCGCTCGATTCGCTCAAACGACAGCTTCAGTGTAGTCAGTGCAAAGGGTTTGGGCACAATAAAAAGACTTGCAATATGTTGTGCTTTTCGTAGGACATCTTAATCAGTTTTTGTGCTTTTTGGTATGACTTTCAGTTGGTAGCTAGATGCTGGCTTAGGGTGATAGAAAGTTTTCTTTTTTTGTTAGTGAAGATTATGTTTTTAATTTTTGTTTCTTATCATATTTTGCTAACATTTTTGTATGCCATTAAAATAGATCGATTATGTTCGGGATTCTCTGAGTCAGCAGGCCGACGGTCCCTATGTTCGGGAAGAGATCGAGGAGCCGTAACGAGCCGCTCGATCGGTATGTTTTGAGCATGGTAAACAGAGTTATATAGACAATCTGATGTAATATTCATCATAAATTGAAAAGGTTTTTAGAGATTGTAGCATGTTGGTGGTGATGAATTTTCGGTTAGCGACTATCAGCAACAGCCTCGATAAATTTGTTGCATCGATCAAAAGGCCGATTTCTATGGCTAAAATTAAGCTTTTGCATCGAAACTGAATATAAAAAAATAATTTTAAATTTTAATATGTCAATTGAAAATAAACTTATTTTTTAAGATATTAATTAATAAAATTAAAAATTTAAAGCATTATTTAAAAAATGTTCATAATTCAAAGTGTCGATTGTTTTAGTTGATGCTCAATTAATTTTGGTTAGTTATAAAAAAATAATATATATTTATTGAACCAATCATTATTTAACACATCAATCTATATTTTAAAAAAATAAATTTAATATTATTTTTGATAATCTTAGTTGTCCGAGATAACGATAGTTGTCTGAGATAACGAACACAAGATTATATTTATAGATAAAAGATGAACATAGATTGAATCATATAAACGCGACAAAATGAGTTGCTACAAAGCCAATCAATAATTATAAAAAAACCGAAGCTCTCTGACGACTCGAGGTATCCGAAACTGAATTCAAATAGCCTTCTAATTCTGTTTATTCTCGGATTAGATTTCCTTAGCCTGTCAGCTCCGGAATTACACATCAACCGAAAAGGAATAAAAATTGACCCAGAAAGATGGAGGCTGTTCAAACGAATTTGACGAGGCCGATAAGAAGCAACCGGAAGTAAAACTTGAATCCGATCCGTGATCCTCAATTGCGCACCCACAGGGGTTCGAACGAGAAAGGCCTCTCGTCTCGGGTGTGAGTAGCTTGAGCAGCCGATGAAGGGGCATGGACAACAATTGGGAGAACCCATTCATTCTTTTCTCTTCCGTCTACCAAGAGAGGGTGTTCATACCTGAAGTCAAAATCCAAAGATGTGAGTGAGGGCGAGAGAGAGGATACAACTAACTCTTTACTTCAAGCCATTTTAATTACAGTAATACTAAGTTTATTTTCTTAACATATTTTATAATTGTACGTGCTGACGTGTCAAGTTGTAATTAGTCCAATTAAAGAACATTTAATGTATCACAATTAAAATAATTATTTATAATATTTATTATATCAGTCATGTTAGTGTTTATGATAAGAATGTATGATAATAAAGAAAATCTAATATTACAATTAAAATAATTATTTATAATATTGATTATATCAATCATAGTCTTACACGTCAGTATCGATAATAAGAATGTATGATAAGAATCAAACTCTAATATCTCTTTTAATTAACCTTCTAAAGATCATATTATGGAAATTGTACGACATGCACTAATAAAAATGCCCAATAAATTTGAGATAGACTGAGTTGAGATTGTGATATTTTACTAAGAAATTTGAAATTAACCGAATGTAGAGATTGGAGAGAGACATACACATACCTGGTCCAGTCTATATTCTTGGGAGTAGTGAAAAATTCAAAGCGAAGAGACCATTGAACCATTACATGCGGAGTGGAAAAGGACATGGGACCATCCATGGGAATGGAAAAGAGAAAGCTTGTCTGAATTAAATCAGCAACGACCTCATGATAATCACTCTGAACCTACAAAAGAACAGCAACAAGAATCAAAGATTTGGCTCGACTGATTGCTTCTTCGTGCATTAGAACAGGGTGATTTTCAGTTTAAAAATGTTTTGAACTTCACAGAAGGGCTGGAAAGACTAAAAGCTTTCATTTCTCGCATGAAATACAAGAGTATCTATCTATCCATTAGATTACCTTCATTATAGTTGGAGAATTTCTTCTAGAAGGATGGACAAAATGACGATTTATAGTCTCTGAAGTCTCCAAAGTTATAGAAATCTGAAACATATAAGTGAAGTCTACAATCAATAAATCAGTCACTATCATCTTTGACTAAGAGTACCACGACTTACCTCTAAACATCTCCTAGCTCCTTCTTCATGAAAAAAGGTAAGAGTCCCTCCTATCTATAAAACAAATCCGTCAATACTTTCTAAATCATTTCTCCACATATTTATGTTTATCAAGGAAGAAATAAAAAGTTAAGAAAAGAAACACCAAGAGAACATATTACCGTGTCACTAAAATAATACGTTGAATCAGGATTTTTTGGGGAAAATCTTAGTAGAACTTGGTCATCAAGCTTGATATTGTAAGATCTTCCGCGAAGAAAGCCTTCTGCTGCAGAAATGAGAATTAGATTAGCTATTATGAATATAACTAGGACATCTTTTCATTTTCTAGAGTAAGAATGCAATAGGTTACATGTTGTAGATTCAGCAGCCCCAGTGCCTCCTGAAGATGATGTTCCCAGGTCACCTTCAGAAGAAAAACGTTTACCTAGCTTCTGCTGCTGGGGTGATAAAACGCCTGAAACATGATAATTATGACTAGGAGTAGAAGTTTAATGAAATTAAAACATAGGGTGCGCAAAACTAGACTGACACCACAAATTGAACTAGAACTGCCGGTTTTAGTCTGGTTCTAGTCTTTTTAAAAAAAAAACCATAAATCATGGTCCATTTCTGGTCAACAAAAGACTTAAAATCGGGTAAACCTCGCCATGAACCCTAATAAAATCTGAATATAAATCTAAAAACTGGTTCCAAAATCCAACACATCTCAAAACCCAACCCTATTAAAAAATATTTTATTTTATTTTAAAATATAAATATGAACCGAGATGAAACCAGAACTGCATTGTATTTTACGGTTCTTGTTCCGATTTTATTTTGGGATAAAATAGGCCGGACCCCTACCAAAAGAGCAGAAAAAATCAAGTTTGTTTGATAAAATCTAATCAGAAGTTTGAAATGCGGAAAAGAAATTTCAAATTGGGTGGCAGAGGTATCTACAAAATATTGCCTGTGACTCACCTGTAGGATCATATGATACTTCAGGCACAGTCAGCCAAGGACGAGCAATATTTGAAGAAAAACTTGCACGCCCTCCTTCACGATACGAATTCTCCTTCATTAAAGACCTCGGTGCATTTGATTGCAAAGCCAGTGAACTTCCAAAGTTTCTACTCAAAGATTCTCTCATCGGATTGTATGAAGAGACAGATGAGTCCTCGTCCCTTGTGCTCTCATATCCTTCCTCAGCGCCATTGTACATATCATTTGCTCTCACCTATGCAACCAGCTGTAGCTCAATCAAATAAAATAACACAAATATGGCTGCAAAACTTCAAGCATTATCAAAGAGGACATACAAAATAATAACCACCATCTTATAAAAGGGAAAAAAGTATTCTTCAGGGCCCAAAAAAATTTACGATCGCAATCCATAGAGTATGAAAGCATATTAAAAACAAAATGCAGGCATCAATAAGCATACCCAATCTGAGTCTCCATCTATCTCTTTCCAAAATATGTTCATTTGGATGGTTGTAGAAGGAACCGTCGCTGGCACACATTGAAAAGAGCAAAGATGTTTTTTCAGCTATTAAATTATCTTAGAAAAAAGTCCAACAATTCATAATAAATACATTATAACCTGAAATCAATAGGGAAAAAAACTGAAATCCAAAAGTTTATTTTCACTACTAAGCCATAAGAAGATTGCAGAACTACCGACTCACGAGCTTATGACTGAATAACTAGACCAGAATCTCACCTTCGTTTTGATTTTCTACAATGTTAGTGCTTTTCTGACTCACCCAAACTTGTAAGGGCACACGAGCTTCCTAAATCAAAGGTGTAAAATAAGAGCAAATATGACGGAAGTCTACCATGCAAAGAAAAAACATGTTGGGAGCAATGTATATGTCAATTAGCATTCCACACACGCTGGACTCAAAGAGCCCTAGATATCTAAGAGGCTTGAATTACACAAGTGTTTATCTGTGCGGTGTAGTTTAGATTGAACATGAGAATTTTTAATGAACTACAAATCAAAGGACACTAACCATTTCCAAATGATCTTTCACCGACTCTTTGTGAGGGTGACCATTTTCCAATTTTAGCCATCTTCCAGATAATGAGATGCGGGCATAATATAAGTAACGAATAGTAGAGCCTTTGTAAGAAGGTGGTATCACACTTGGCATCACAGCTCGTACCATATCTACAATGAGTAAAACATTGCATATAAAATTCAACTTCAGTGAAACCAACATTGCAAATTCAACAGGAGTCGTGTATATTGGAATTCTATATAACACAATCAGAAGGTCCAAAATAACCATTCCCTATTGCAAGATCGGTAATTTAGAATAAAATAATAATAATAATAACAATAGCATCTCAACCATTTATGTGGTGAATTAGCAAACTCTTGAAGAAATAGAAGGATTATTCATGTTGTTTGCTAAATAAATTACATCTGGTACATCCCAGCAGGTTTAGATCGATGCAGATGGGGCGAACTTTTCATCACAGACTGAATGAAAAGTACTCTACAGATATAGGTTAACAATACAAATTTGTTTGAAGTAATTGGTGGGAAGCTATTTATTAGAACTAAATGCCACAGATACACTCTGTAGCAACTCCACATCAACCACATAATTGTTAGGTTTGATACAGATAGTTATTGTTTCAATAATTATACTTACATGACATTTAAGAGTCCACTCGATACGAAAACTTATAAAGCAATTTAAATAATTTATTGCAAATTATATAAGTTTGATCAGATAAACGCACAAGCTCCTAAAATGAAATCATATCCATGCTTACATGACTTTGTAGTCCCTGACGACATAATCTCATTGGAAGCCATTACTGGCACTGAGCCGACCATGAAAAAATGTTCACCTGCGAAAGTCAATGTGAACCTTGACAAGGGAGGGTAAAAGGCATTGAAATAAAACCCTAGTGAAATAAAACCCTAGTGACATTTTCTCTACTAGTTTTATAGCTTCTTGTCTTACGACTTCTTCCTTTCTACAATAATTACCCATTTTCCAAATAATAGACACAAATTTTCATTACCAACTTTGCACTGGAAAAGAACAAACTAGTCAAAATGGATGTATAAAAAGTTAAAAACAGATACAAACCTCTCCGTTGCTTGGATCCGGGGACCTGCTTTTGAGTAGCAAACCATTGCGTATCGAACTTCAGCAATCCTTTGATTTCGAAGCTAAGACGTTCAATCAAAATCGAGCATTCCATACGAGGTACAGCATTGCAAATCTCGACAGTGAAAACAACCGGATCGCCAGGCCTATAAACATCTTTATCCGTTTGAAGCTTCAAGGCAGGAGCAGCATCACTGTCGGTGGAATTATCTACCGGATTAGAAGCACCACCGCCGAAAATAGAAAATCCCGAGGCAAACATTAGCCTATGAATCGCTATCCCTTCGATCTCTCCGTACTTTTCCTGTTTTCGGTCATTCACAGAATGAATCAGGAGAAAGCGTAGAGAAATTCATGCGGATGATGAAGATGAGATGAAAATGGTGAAAAAATTATCAAGAGAGAGCTTTGGATCGGTTGGAGGGATAGACTAGATTTTGGGGAGAGGCAGTTTCTTCTTCGCGGCAGACGAATCAATCAAACTCAGAGAAATCAACCTCCAGGCAATGAAAGAGCTTGAACAGATTGCAAGACTTCCGTACAACGGGGTCATCGATAGAGAAGAAAGTCTTTGGTTTGGTTTGGTTTGGTTTGGTCGGTTGGCCAGCCGGCTGGGTCTTTTCTAAGGGTAAGCATAGGCCGGTTTGACCCGGTTTATTTCCAAATTGATTAAGAATCAGAATGCACAGTGTTTTATTTCTAGAAACGACACCGGAACCAGCGGGTCTGGTTCAGTTCTGGTTTTAAATACAGTTTTATTTTATATTTAAAAAATTAAAATATAATAACAAAATATTTTTTTTTTATATTTTAGTCGAGTTTTAAGTAATTAGCGAGTTTATAACCAATTTTTAGATTTATATCGGATTTTAATAGGGTTTTAATTGAGTTTTATTTAATTTTAGAATTTTTTTGACATACGGTATCAGTTCTGATTTCACGTTTTTTTTCTTCTAAAAATTGACATCCACCCATACGTCATGGTTTTTAAACAATTAGAAAAAAATCGGATTAAAACTGATAATTTTGGTCTAATTTACGGCTTCAGTTCAATTTTGTCGACCATCTTTTCTGCTTTAATTTAGTCTAGATTTATCTTTTTAAAATATTTTTTAAAAATATATTTTAATTTATTAAATAATCATTAGTACAATTAATATTATAAATTATAAAAAAAAGTAATTAATATATTTATAGTATTTTATTCATTATTTGAAAAAAAATATAATAAGAATGTTAATTTAGTATTTCTGTTAAATAATTGTTTTTGACAACATATTTAGAAATCATTTTAGCTTTCCAAATCAAACATTATAATATAACTTCAAATATACATTTAATTTAGTCAAATTCTATAATGTTCTTATATTACAATAATACATATTTATTATTATTTTCAATCATATAATATTGAAAATAAAATAATATATTTACATATAATCAAACTCATTAAGCTTGGTACTTTATGGCTCGTGACTAGCGGCACAAGAGCCGATTTGAGTGAATTTAAAAAAAAAAAATTCCGTTAGGGTAGGTTCATAAAGCTCGAAAGCATTGAATTTCAGGGATGTTTGGTTCGTGAAATTGAGCCAGTTTCGGGATGTTTGAAGAAAATATAAATATCAATTTACTCGTTGAACCATAGTTTTTTTATTTGATTCTGATCAGTCTTGACCATTTACAATTTTGGTTTCGATCCTAAAAATTTAAGACCAATATATACTGGTTTGGTCTTATTTTTCAAGGACTGGCTCGGACCGGACCATATTTATGTTTAGCTAAAATTGACGGTTAATGATGTATTGAATATTTTCGATGAATATGTGTTTTGAAATTTTCTTATATTAAAATTAATTATTACTATAATTTTGTGATTATTTTAATTTAATATTTTATGTTCTTATATTAATTGTTATGTATTTTTTAATATTATTAGATTTTATTAATTTGAAATTATTTACTCTGTCGTAGTGGAAAAACTCAAGACATGACCAGAACAAGATTGAATTTTTGATCTGGTTATTGTGCGGTCCTAATAATGTTCCATCTTAGTTATGATTCTAAAATTTTTAAAAGGAAATTCTTCTTTCTTTGCAAATATTCATTTGCATCTGATTGTCTTCTTCTCCTTTGGTAGTGGCGTCAACTCTCATGTCCCGTTCTTTTCAAGAGATTGCATTTTTTCTTCAATTGCACCTGCCCATTTACCATTTTCTGAACTTTGAATGGCTTCTCGGTAGGTGGATGAAATATTATCAGTAACCGGAAGTGCATAAGTCACCATGTCAGTAAAGCGAACAAGTTTTTTAATCTCTCGCATTGTTCTTCTAATGGCAATTGGTTCCGATTGATGTAGAAGTTCTTGGGTAGGAACTTCTTCCTCGTTTGACTCTCGTTCATCCCTAATATTAACAAAGTTGTATATTTTTATGGGTTTTGGTTTGAGTTGTTAATATTTATTTTTCTTCAATTTTATAAAAAAATTAATTTAATTATTTTATTAAATTAGAATAAAGTACAAGGTATCCATCGACATAAAAAAAGTACAAAATATTCTCGAGTTTTTTTTTTAATTTTCTGTAGCTATCCACTAATTATATATACTTAATATTTTCTAAAAAAATAATAAAAATTATAATTAGGAATCAGTATTTAATTGTATGAAAAAGAATGGATACTTAATAAACATGTTCTTTCCTCTTTGGCCATAAACTTTCCATTTAAGTTGGTATGAAGTTAGTGCACCAACTGTAAACAGCAACACATTAGATGTTCTAACCCACATAAAAATATTCAACATTATTCTAAAAATAAATTGTATTAACGTGACAATTAGGTGTCATATATTAATTGATTTTCCTAAATTTTTTAATTTTTTAATATTTATGTAGAATATTGTCTTACAATACTACTGTAAATGTATGATAAAAGTTTCATAAATTTTTATTGATACGTAATTTTAACAAAATTTGAGGGTTCAGATTGATTAATCGATCCAACCCACTAATATTCAAACATTTCTGCATAAATTTTTAGTTGGATCAGTTAAATGATTTTATTCTGGTTCGAACAAGTGATCCGGACTAAAATCAACCAAAAACTCGATAAGAAACTTGGAAGTTTCTTGCCGATAGATATGATGTCTTCTAACCCTAGCTACCAAAGATCGAGTCGTGAATTCAATCAAAGATCGGGTTTCTCTCGCCTTCTTCTACAATCCAAAGAGCGATTTACCGATCGAACCAATTGAAGAGCTCGTGAATTCAATCAAGTGGAATCTCTAAAATCTCCAACATAATTTGATCGAAAACACCAGCAAAAAACACAGGAAGCTACCGAATCTAACACCGAAAACTGGCCGACAATGCATGTGAAACCGATGCTCTTCGTGATCGATTCGACCAGTGCATCAATGGGGAGACTCGGGAATGCCTAAAAATACCAAAAATCACATTGGGATCGTAGTTTGAACCAAAATCATCAGTTTTGAATCGGTTATTGGTCCAAAATTGTAAAATTCGTGAAACTGAGAATTGGACCATGGGTCAAAAAATAACCTAAAATTGGATAAAATTTAACCAAAAATCAAATAAACTTTTATTTAAACTTAAAAACTAATTTCAAACTCAGTCTAATCACCCAAAATTCGATTCATAATAATAAAAAATATATTTTATTTTTATTTTTTTAATATGGAGTCAGACCGAGATAAACTAGAATTGACAATTAATTAGATCAATCGCAACTCGACGAGTTAATCGTATAATAAAAAATTATGTTAAAGAAGTAAATCTATCACTTACTAATCTATGCAGTTAAATTGAAGCGCAGATAACTACATCACACTTCAATCAAATAAAATTAAAATTGTCAAAATCAATTGATTTTTGAATAAAGAATGATGAGAATCCAATTCCTAATATCTCATGTTAATGGAAGGGGAAATAGAAAATAGATAACACTTTATGCATACCTTTTCTTCTTAGTTCTTACCCGGCTAGGCGGTATTCCGTTGTGGATCGAAGCTATCGATAGAATAGCAGTTTGAAGAAGAGGATTGTTCAAAATTGAAGTCATTCAAGGATGCTTCTTTGTAGAACAAGAAACTCTATAATGCTTTATACTGTAAAAATCTTCCTTAATTTCTTCATGTTTCGCCGACATACTGGGCAAATACCCTCTGCCTCGACTATCCTGCAGACATTGGAAAATGCCATTTACACTGATATCAAAACTATGGCTCAACTATGGCTATTTAATTAATAAGTAATTATCAGCACAAGTTTAAGAAACAGAAAGCTAAGTTCTCTTCCTTTCTTTACTATCCAAAATTTTTTGATTTCCAGTTCATGAAACTCAAAAGCACATTGTGTAACCCGTTAGGAAATGATTGTAAGAGTGTGTTAGTAATGTTGGGAAATGATTGTAGGGGTGTGTTAGAAATTGTACAATGTGTTTGTAAGTTATTTGAAGTTAATAGGAGTTATTAAGAGTCAGGAGATTATAAATATATAAATTAATAGAAATTAATAAAGGAATCGAGTAGTCAGCCTAGAGAGAGATTTCTTTGAGTCTCGAAGTTCCAAGGCGTTATATCGTTCTATATTGTATTATATATTTCCATGTTTAATTTAAATCGTAGTAATGGGTTAAAGCCTAAGTCATCTATATTGTATCATAGATTTCTTTGAGTCTCGAAGAGAGAATTCTAGAAATAGCCCTGAACTCCATACACACAATTGTAAGATAAAAATGAAGCCCAAGTCATTTGTCAAAGTTTTCATCTGATTTTTCTGTTCATATTTTTTCTATTTTGACTTGGTCAAGTTTGTAGGATGATCCATTTTCATACCTCCCATGAATAAACCACAATTTCTAATCTAATATCCCACATAATAATACTGGTTACCCTGAAATATAGAGGACATAACTAAAGTAATGATTATATGGGAACAGATGAAGTTACCTTGATCCGCATTCAAAACAAGCTACACAGTGCCCACATGGAAGGAAGAAGCAATCTCTTGGAGCATCAAAGCAAATTGCACAAAGACGACGAGTGTTATCAGCGATCTCTCCATCTCTAACTAGCTTCCCATCAAGCTGGCCCACTGCCAATAATCGTTCAAAATCTTCTTCATCATGCGATGCAGAATCGCAAGAAGATCCCCAACTTGAGAGATCGTCATCCTTAACTGATAGAAGGGGGGCTCTCTCAGATCCAGCCTCTGCATACTGACCCACATTTTCACGAGTAAATTGAAACTTATTGATGAAGTTAAAGGCGACTAACATTAGAATTGTCATTCCACCTACAAGTTTGAAAGATAGAAAATTAACTGGATTAGATTCTGGGAAGGCTCTTGCATTAATGGAAATGAAGTTAAGATTATTCCTACCTGTGCCAAGAACATATGTGGCCCACCTTGGTCCATAAGACATTTTGACATCCCACCCATCATTTATGGCAGCCTGAAGTTACCCAAAAAAGTAGCAGAAATTCCAAAGTCAAATTTACATATCAAAAGCACATCCTTTTAGTGTTGTCATAAGCCCTCGGGATAACACTCAAACCAAAATAAACTGCTCTGTATGGAAACCGAATTAAGCCAAATTTCATAAAGTCAAGCTAACATTTAATTAACTTCTATTTCAAAGTGATGCAGCGAATAACTTCAGCATACCTGTTCTAGATCAGGAGAAGTTATGAGAGCTGAATTTCCACCAGGAAATGCAACACTCAAACCACATGTGCCGCTGGTAAAAGTGCACTTGTAATAAGCATTTGTTATATTATAGAGCACAGCCCTTACGTTTAAGTTCAATTGAACCTGTCCAATTTAACAAGAAGCAAATGTAGAGGATTAAACATTTAATTATCCAGAAAAAAGATGACGATGAAGAAGAAGAAAGAGTGTGTCCATTCCTAGAAAGACAAATGCATTTTTCCAGTCCATATTGGACATTACAGCCTCATTCAGGATATTAGCATTATCATTGCTGGTCTTGGATCCTTCCTCCAATTTTCCTTCCAGATCTACAGCATTCTATCTATGACACTTTTATTTTACAGGAATATTAATGAACCCAAACGATAGGCTATATTGGAAGATAAATTGGTGCTTAAGCAGCGTCATTGATTAGCGAAGCTAAAATAATTCAATGTATGAATATATATCAGATAGTTCTCTCTAAGGTTATCAAACATGAAACAAAAAACATAGGTTCATTCTCAATGATCTGCCCAAAATTTAAGACACAAGGATGGGTTAGAACTTAGACCTAGATGGACTTCTACAGAAACTCCAACCAGTAAAACAAATCAGTGTGGCATCTCTTTTTTTATCAGCAATGAAAAGTACGTTTAGCAAATCACTAAAAAACCTGTATTGGCGACTCTAATACGATAAAAAACATATTTAATTAAGCATAAATGATTGTAGATTATCCACACAACAGCAAAATGTTTTGCTCACACACATTCAGTTTGCAGCCACATCTAAAGAGAAAAGAGAATGCCCACTGGCTATGATTTTGTTTGCTATACAGAAAATAATTTTCAAAGTATACAAATAAAAAATGATAATACACTGAAGGATTCTCGCAGGCATACCTCGACCTCCTCTGAATTTAAGCTACCAACGGCTACATAATAATTGGAAGATTTGTATATCTCCAGATGGATATTGCCATTTCCTGGAAGAAAGTAGCAATCCACATCAATTAAGGATAAGTAGAGCTGGATATTAGTATTGCACTAACTCGGCTCACCATGAACGACATTCCAAGATAGAGTGGTGTTAGGATAAGTTGGACTCTCAAGCCACTGAGCGAGGCCATCATTTCCTGTGATGTGCTAGTTTCAGAGTCACGTTCAGATTTGGATATAGTTCAGTCAAGTAAAAATAAGTTAACCAAAAAAGGAAAATTTTGCGTTGAGCAAAAATAATACTAGTAAAACTGATTACACATGGTATGTTGATAAAGCTTTTAGAGCTTCCATGTAAAATAATCAATGCAAAAACTTAAAAATGAACAGACATCACATATTTCAGTTAGCACCAAGAATTTGGTATGAAAACAGAAAAAAACTAGAAGTATACCATCAGCGATTACGAGAAAGATAGACGAGTTTGGAGAGAACACTGTGTAGGAAATATCTATTTGAGACCCCTCATTGAGGAAATACGCCCACTCCTAGAGCAGAGAAAGAAAAAAGATTAGCTATTAACTCCCCTTTCACTGATAACTCTTCATCACCAAACATTGAGACAGTAATCAAAGGGAAAGTAGTATTAATTAAAAACATACCTGATGAGAATCAGAGGCAACTGATACATTGCGAGTGGCGGACCAGTTAACCAATGTATCAAGAGGTGGTGCTTTGTAAAATCCATAGAGCATAAGCCCTGTTTTCAAATTGTTTAACTCTTGAATCTGAACAGAACAAACATTAGCTACGAGGTAATACTATGGAAACGTAGAGGAAGGAAGCCGTATTTGGGAAATCACCTTTACAGACTGTACGAAAATGGGGTTAGGTTGCAATAGGATGGAAGTATTAGGGCCAAGCCATATAGTCGTAGATCCATAAACCCCCAAGATTAAGGTCAGAGACACTGAATTTTCGAACAGCAATTTGAATCAAGTTCAGCCATAGAGAAATTCAACAAGATGGAGAACGAAGAGGAAAGCAAATCTTGAGGAAGAAGAAACAAACCAAAGAACCAAAAGGTGAAAACAACAACGGCGCAAGACCAAGTATCGTCCCTGATCAGTGACGAAGCCTCTTCATAAGCCGATACGGTTCCTCTCCAAGAAATCCCTAGCTGTCCTTCCTCAGATTCCGAATGTTGCACTTGATGAACATGCTGCAAACGGTCTTCTTCTTCTCCAACTTCGCGGACGTGAAAAATGCTCGAAGAAGCAGCATCGCCGGAGGCTCGTCTGTCGATCGCAGCCTCCGAAGACGAGGAAGTTGCTACATGATTCGCTTCCTCCATTGTCAAAAAAGAAAGAGAAACAAGGTTTAAAATGAGGGATTCAAACCCTGGCCCTAACCTTATCTTCGACAAGAGAAGTAGCAGAGCGTGTCTGAAGAAGAAGGTTCATGGCCACGAAGGGGAGGTGAAGAAGAAAGGAGCACCAATTAGTCATAGTCGACGTTGGACTGGTAGGTAGCCATGGTTGGAGCTTCCAGCTTCTTCCACTCGCCGTTTCAAATAATTCCAAAACAACCAACGCTTCAAACTATATATACTTTCGTAGCCACGTGCTCTTCTCCACGTGAAGAAATGAAGGCTCCACCACTAAAAATAAATTTAAGTAATCAGTGTAAAAAATTTAAGTTCGACGTCTGCGCTATCTTAGCGTGAGAGTTGTTACCCTCAATATTGGGGTAGCTCCTTGAGATATCAGGTAAAGACCTCCTATCTCTAAGCTGCTGAGTCACCATGATTTAACCCCCTCAGAAACTGTCAGGCTGGGGTGTGGGAGTCTTGAAGACGAGAGATTTCGTCTTTTAGATACAAGTCATCACGGTAAAAAAATTAAAAAAAAAAGTGAACCCTAGATAAATATTTAAGAAATTAGTTTAAAAAATGTCAAATAACTATTTCTATGTAAGTATTTATAATATTTTAAGGATGTTTTTTTTTTTCAAACTGAGTTTTAAATTAATAAAAATATTATAAGAGTCTATCTTCAAAGTTTATAATTTTGGATAAGGTACGCATTTTTAATAAATTATTTTAGTTTTGGCAATTAAAAAATTATAATAAACTGTGTAATCTTTAAAAATTTACGAAACTTCTCAGAATATTTTCTTATTATAGTATAATATATGATAAAAAAATTAATAAATTTTAAAAATAAATTAAAAAAACATCATCACACTGACGTGACAGAAGAAGAATGAACCACTCTCGCGCGAGGGACTACATGCAAGTGAAATGTTAGAGTATCTTTAAAATACATGAGCCAAATACATATTTATTAATTTATTTTTTACCCTGTTATTTATAGTATCTTTAAAATACATGAGTCAAATATTAATTGATACGATAAACATATTTATTAATTTTTATAATTTATAACATTAATTACACTTTAAATGTATTATTCTTTGTTTAACATGTCATTACATATTTTAGTAACAATAACCATAAATTTACTAGTGACCTAAACACTGGATTTGGTACTAGATAGGGGTGGGCATCGGGTGTTATCGGATCGGATTGATGCAAATTCAATCCGATCCGATAACAATCAGATCAATAATTTTGATCCGATCGGATTCGGATGCATGTGTCATCCGAATCCGAATCCGAATCCGATCCAAATCCGATTAAAGAAATCGGATCAGATTGGATTTTTAAAAATTTGTAATTCGGAAATTTCTCTGTAAAAACTTGTAATTCACGACGCGATCCGATGAGGGTATCGACGGCCGTCTGGCTCTTTCGTCGATTCCTCCCCTGTTCTTCGTCGTTTTTAACGAATCTACTAATTTACAATTAAAATTACAGAAATAATTTACAATCTAAAATCAAATCTTCCTACCTATTTATATCTTCGTTTTTGTTCTTCGCGGCCGTCGTCGGAGACTCAGAGTCTAGGAGCAGAGGGTCGGCGAGGTGGCTCGGCTTCATCGTCGGAGTAGCGGAGTCGAGAAATTGAGACGGGTAATTTTCAGATTCCAAAATCGGAGTCGGGGATGCTGAATGATTTAGGGTTTTAACTTTTGAATTTCGACCGATTTGAATTAAGCAATCTGACTTACGGATTTGGCTTCGAATCCGATAGTCAATCCGATCCGATAACGATCTGAAAGTCGGATCAAATTAAAAATTCATCTACTGAATACCGATCGGATTGTCGGATCGGACCGGATCGACCCACCCCTACTAGAGATAATATCAAAATTATCATTAAATATCAAATTCGCGACAACAGTATAACCTACATTTGTAAAATAAACATGAATCATGTCTTTTTTATAGTCCAAAGTCAAGAGACTCCCTCCATTCGTTTGACAGATCTTCTACATACTCCCCAAATGCCAAAGCTAAGTGATAAAATCATGTCTTTCCTTCACACGCGTCAGTTGTTCCTCGTAAAAGTTGATAAATGTCAATGTCAATGCCTCAAATAGCTTGTTTATCTGAGCGTCACATGCCTGAGTTCTTCAATCTAAACAAATCATAGCAGAATTTAAGGATTCTAAGCTTGGAATTTATGGTCAAGTTTTATTCTTTATGGAAGTTATCAAGTAAGAAGATACATTTTCCTTGTCCTAGAAGTGTTCGGGCGTGGAATCGAAGAAATAAGTTCGAATTAACGAAGAAATATATGGAACTTGTGTATGAATTGAGAGGAAAATACCTTATGTACTATTTAATCCCCAAATTAAGAGAGCGGTCTTTCATCAACTTCACGCTGACGCGGTTGAATCGCCCTCTCGAATAATGGCGAGAAGCTTTTCTCCAATCTGTTCCAGTTTTCATCGTGGCGACAAATTCATTGTAGCTGATATGCCCATCCTGCATGGATTATAAGATGATACTCAATTGAAAATGATGTTTTTAGTAGGAGTGGACAAAACTGCGTCAGAACCATCAATCCGACCGGAAATGCCAGTTTTAATCCGGTCTTGATTCTAATTTTAAAAAATTATGATTTATGGTTATAAACTGTGAAATTGATTATAAACTCGCCTAATTACTTAAAAATATATATTTTATTGTTATATTTTAATTTTTTTAAAAAATAAAATAAAATTAGAATAAAATCAGAACTATTGGTTCCGGTGCTGGTTTCAAAAATCTAGAACTGTGAATTCTGATTTCAGTTCTATTTCAGAATAAAACCGGCCCGGACCGGCCCACCCTAGAAGCAAAGAATATGTAGTTCGCTTAGCTAGAATCAGATATGTAAACACAGATTTCTAGAAGCAAAGAAGTTCTTATCATATTATGAGAAATAAGAGCAGAAATAGGCCCAGAATTAAATTTAGTCCCAGTTTTTACCAAGCTTTCAGCCATCAGGTGACTTAAAATCAAATGAACGAATTCAATGTCTATAAAATTTGCAGGTGAGGTCCATGGGAAGATCAACTCTACGTAAGCTAATTAGATTTCGTAGATGAATGTATGACAATCTGCGGAGAAAAGTCATAGACCTTAATAAATAGTGTCAACAAAGTCACACTTACAGCTTCAATTAGCATCTGAATTTGAGGCTCTGAAAGTTGAGGATTAAAGATGGGTAAACCATCTTTAAGTTCTTCAATTGAAACAATGCCATCTTTATCAGTAGGGGTGGGCAACCCAAGCCCAAATGGGTCGGTACTGGTCGACAAAAAACCCGACCCAAACCGACCCATGCCCACCCCTATTTATCAGTGTCAATCTTCATAAAAGTTTCTTTAATGCTGTCTACTTCTTTAGTGGAAAAGAAATCAGCAATGACCTGTTTGGTAGAAACTATTATTGAGTAAAAAGGGAACAGAAGCTAGAAAAAGATCAACCAACCCTCAGGGCCTTTCTTTTAAATCTATTCATCATCGAAAACTGTTTGAGCCTAGACTCAACAACACCGAGAGGAACATTGGGAGCCTTTTTAGCATTCTGAATCCATGGATGATCTGTAACATAGACATATGAAAATGAATTGAGCAAAACGTACTTATCCTTCACAAAGCATAATTATGAACCAGAAACTTGACAAAGAATAAAGGAAAAATTCACTTGAACTAAAAAAGTTTTGTACAATGCTCGTAATTGTAGAACAGAAAATCAACGTAGCATCCATCAGAAGTAATTTAGTGAACTGAGAGATGTCAAACACCAAGAACTTGCTTTGCCGTTAGTCGTAACTCACCTCTCTTTCCTGGGAACATACTTGGAAAGGTAATTCTGTCTAGAAAATTGCCAAGAGCGGTTTTCTGGGAATTAACCTGATCAGTACTCTCCACGTTTTTTGTGGTAAAGAAATAATATTCAAGTGGATATTCGAGTTGTATTTCTCAACAAGTGGTATCAGAGCCTTGTTATTATGGTCGGAAAGGTTGAAATTGAAAAATTCAACGGGAATAATTTTTCGCTATGGAAGTTAAAGATGAAGGCGCTATTACGGAGAGATGATTGTATTATAGCCATCAGTGATAGACCGACGAATGTTGAAGATGAGAAGTGGATCAAAGCGGACGGAGATGCTACCGCTATTTTTCATCTTGCTCTTGCAGATGAAATTTTGTCAGGTATTACAGAATTGACAACGGCAAAGCAAATTTGAGATACGCTGACAGAACTGTACGAGGCGAAATCGTCGCATAATAAAATTTTCTTAAAAAGAAAATTATATACTCTTCGGATGTCAGAGTCGACAATGGTTACGGACCACATCAATACTCTAAACACCTTGTTCTCGCAACTCACAGCAATGGAGCACAAAATCGACTCAAATGAAAGAGCCGAACTTTTACTTCAGAGTTTGTCAAATTCATACAATCACCTTATTATAAATTTGACCAACGGTACTGCAAAAACTTTGACGTTCAAAGATGTTGCAGCTGCTATTATAGACGAAGAAAGCAGACGGAAGAACAAAAAACATGCTTCTGTGGAGGTCTTATCAATAGTAAGAGGAAGGTCAAGAAAACATGGGGCTTCTGGAGCTAGCACGTCAGGAATGACAAAATAAAAAAGTAAAAAGGAGATTAAGTGCTATCATTGTGGTAAAACATGCCACATGAAAAAAGATTGCTGGAAATTGAAGAAAGAACAAAATGGAGAAGGTGTTAAAGGAGAAACGAAGAATATAACTGCGACTGCTTCTGATGGTGAAGATGTAATTATATGTGAAGATGTTGTCAACCTCATGACTCATGAATCATGTTGGGTGTGTGACTCTGGAGCATCTTATCACGTTACTGCCAAAGCAGAATATTTTACATCTTACATCATGGGCGATTTTGGCACTGTCAAAATGGGGAAGAGTCATATTTCCAAGATAGTTGGAAAGGGAGACATCAGTATGCACACCAACACCGGATGCGAATTGGTGCTTAAAGATGTTCGACATGTTCCGGATATTAGACTGAATCTAATATCGATTGGTGCTCTTGATGATGCCGGTTACAAGAGCGAATTTGCTAATGGTAAATGAGAGCTTAGCAAAGGCTCACTAGTAGTAGCGAGAGGAATCAAAGAGTCTAGTTTGTATGTGACTC
Source organism: Begonia fuchsioides (assembly GCA_003255005.1). Taxonomy (NCBI): domain Eukaryota; kingdom Viridiplantae; phylum Streptophyta; class Magnoliopsida; order Cucurbitales; family Begoniaceae; genus Begonia; species Begonia fuchsioides. The sequence continues at coordinate 475,822 of QAOC01039321.1, read as the reverse complement.
AGCTAGACAGCAAAGTTAAGGAATGCATATTTCTTGGATACGGAGATGATGCATTCGGATATAGACTTTGAGATCCGGTTGACAAGAAACTTGTCAGAAGCGAGGATGTTGTCTTCTTTGAAGATCAAACTTTTGAAGACAAGAGAGCTGTTGAAATCACTAGTGAGCATCTTGTAAGAGTTGATATGGAAAAATCAACTTTTGACGGGGGAAATGCTGGAGAATCTAGTGAACGAGCAGTTGAAAATGTTGACTAAAGAGAAATTGAGATTTCTCGGGAGCCAGCTGCAGAGTTAAGGCGGTCAACAAGAGATCGTCAATCATCGAGTAGATACTCTAGAAACGAGTATGTGATGATTACCGATGATGACGAACATGAGTGCTATGACGAGGCTATGAAACATCATCAGAAAATGAACTGGATAGATGCGATGCAAGATGAGATGACATCATTGCATGAAAACCATATGTATAAGTTGGTTGAACTTTCTAAGGGGCGAAAGGCACTCAATAACAAGTGGGTATACAGACTCAAATTTGAAGATAAAAGTTCACAGCCAAAGTATAAGGCACGATTAGTCGTGAAAGACTTTGGTCAGAAGAAAGGTGTTGACTGTGAGGAAATATTTTCATATGTTGTGAAAATGTCATCCATACGAGTGGTGCTTGGATTGGCCTCAAGTCAAAATTTAGAAATCGAACAACTCGATGTAAAGACTGTTTTCTTGCATGGTGAACTTGAAGAAGAAATCTACATAGAACAACCAGAATGGTTCATTGTCAAAGGAGATGAACATCTGGTTTGTAGATTGAAGAAGAGTCTGTATGGACTAAAGCAAGCCCCACGACAATGGTACAAGAAGTTTGATTCCTTTATGGCTCATCAAGGATATAGGAAAATTTCATTAGACCATGTGTGTAGAGACTCAGCGGGATTGAAGATAGCTCTTCATAAGTCGGGATGAGGAGATTTGTAAGGTCCCTCCTGATTAAATGAGGGGGCCCCACGACATTAAATGAGAGGGATCCACGTTATTTAATCAGGGGGGTCACGCCATTTAATGGAGACCAATAAGGTCTCCGTCGCGGCCTTTCTCCGAGTTCTTTTCCAAATTCCTACCGTCTTTCCATCCCAGCTACTGTTGCTTCACGCAGTTGCTCAAATATCTGAATATTCATGACTTTCGGCTTTGAAAGGGACATCTCTTCTTAAGGAACACGGCATCCTCTGCGTCTTTTTCTTACGTTGTAAAGTCATTTGTTATGTTAGTATAAATGAAAGCTCTGTAACCGCTTCCGGAACCCAAAACAATGGTGGCTATCGAAATAGTTGTAATTTTCGCATTGTTCATAGGCGCTGCCTTTGTTTTTATCCTGGTTTACCGGATTGTCAGAGGTATCAGCGGAGGCGGTACTGGACATGGCGGTGGGAGAGGTGGAGGAGGGGGTCGTGGCAGCGGAGAAGGGGGCCGTGGCGGTGGAGACGGAGGAGGCGGTGAAGATGGTGGAGGAGGCTACGACGGAGGAGGCTACGACGGAGGAGACTACGAGGGAGGAGGCTGCGACGGAGTAGGAGGAGGAGGAGGAGGAGGAGGAGGAGGCGGAGGTGACGGCGGAGGAGGAGGCGGAATGACTACGAGCAGTGGAGGAGGGACAGGAGGTGGATTTTGATTATTTTTCATGGTGGAAATCAAGGAAGAGCTGAGGGTGGTCGAAGAGGAGATTGTGGAGGCGGTGATGATGGTGGTGGCAGTGGAGGAGCAGTGGTTGATGAGACGGCAGAGGAGGCGGCGGTGCGACTGCAAGTGGTGGAGGATGGGCTTGATGTGGATGTTGCTTATTTTTCATGTAATTAGTATGATAATATAATTTATATATATTTATTGCTAGTGTCAAATAATTAATATAGTACATTTTAAAAATTAATTAAATTATTTCTTAAATTTTAAAAATACTAAAGAAATTATTAGCATGCATCTATGTTTTCATGCACAACGATTACAAGCAATTATATTGGGGGTAGAATGAATTAGACTGTCTCGAGTAAAACTCGATCCAAATTTTAATAAATTTGATATAAATTTTAAAATTTATTATATATAAATCTGCTCAATTACTTAAAATCGACTCAAATATATACTTTATTATTATATTTTTAATTTTTTTAAAACATAAAATAAACATGGTTAAAACCAAAATGAAACTATAACCGAGTTTTAGTTCTAACTTTTAAAAAACTGTAATTTATGTACCAGTTCCAATTTTTATTTTAAAAAACCATGAAATCGAAACTAGGATCGTGGGTAAAAAAAGTTTTCAAAATCGAGTAAAACCTGACCCAAACCTTAATAAATTCGATATAAATCTTAAAATTAGTTATATATAAATCAGTTCAATTACTTAAAACTGACTCAAAAATAATAAAAAATATATTATTATTATTATTATTATATTTTTAATTTTTTAATAAAATAAACCGGGTTAAAATTAAAATGAAACTAGAACCGTTGGTTATAATGTCAGTTTCAAAGATCTAGAGTCGTGAGTTCCGATTTTAATTTTAATTCAGGATAAAATTGGCCAAGATTGTCTCGTGCCCACGCCTAATCAATAGTAAATATTAATGAAAACCCTAAAAAATGAAAAAAAAAACATTTTATGAAATTACATAATAATCTTAAGTGCATTTATTTTAATACATTATTTACTAAAATAATATTATATATTTGAAAGATGTGTCAAATTATTAATATATTAATTTTTTTTAAAATTATTTTGGCGTTCGCAAAAATGTTTAGAATAAAAAAAAACCGCAGCCAAAAAAATAATAAAAATATTTAAAATATTAATTAAATATTATCTATTGGTTTGATTTGATTTTTTTCTTATCTTATATATTTTTGTTGTTAAATTCGGGTTTTCGTTTATTTTTTTACATTTATAGGAAAACTTCTATAGCATAACACATAACTAAGAAAATCATTAAATTAATTATTTATTGTTTAAATTAATTTACTTAAAATGTATTTCAAAATAATTAAAATAACAAGTTGACCCGAGCCAAACAATTTCTATTCGGCTCTCGCGACTAGAGTTTGATTACGATCCTATTTTTGATTAGAACTGCATAATTTAAAACCAATCGATTAGAAATAGTCGTACTAGGGTGACAATATGATTAGTTCGACGTGACAAATCAAATTAAACCGACTATTTAAGTTGGATTATATTAAATTTAAAAATTTAAAAACTAAATATTTATGTGAATCAAAATCGAAAATAATCCAAATTTTTTATTTTATTAGTTTGCAATGCATGTTTAAATTAATTTTTAATTTTATTTCTTTGCCTCGAAGTAATTTTGATGGCATTTTGACGAAAGAGTTAACACAACCGAGTTAATGAAAAATAAATAAAAAATCAACACTACAATGTATGTTGCCAATATGCTATAGTTTCGAAAGATAAATTATTTTATTTTAAAATATAATTATTTACATGTCAGATTTAACATGTTCGATTCGTTTGGCTTACGCTCCTCTGCGAGCAAGTTCAAATTAATTTTTTTAAAAGAAACTCGTTAGACTTGACTCGTTAAACTCGACAGGTTCGAAGAGCCAAGTTCTTCCAAGCTCAGTATGTTTTCCATCTCTAGATGATATTCGTTTCATGGCTTGTGAGTTTAAATTAATCTACTTTTGAAAAATCTATAGATTTTCTTATAAGAAAAAAGATTAAAAATCTAAACATGAATTTAGAGCGTCGGATTACGCCGAGAAGGAGGAACCACGCGGGTATTGAATATGACTTCATGTTTGATTTTCGACTGCCGACACAAAAAGAATTTGATGATAGACCGAGAAGCGATACAATGACATCACCTGCGCATTATATTTATTTTGCTTATAAAGTTTCGAAGAATATTCGACACGTATATTGAACGGCCGGCCGATAACTATCTATCTTAAATTGGGCTGAAATTGGATAATATTTGATTAGGACACTATTTTTCATAGTTGAATTGAATCTATCAAAGTATTATTGAGTCAAGTCAACGTTGTCTAGTGGGTTTCCTTTTGAAGTGGGCCCCTTTAGTAGTGTTTGAATTTGTCTCTAGTTTGAATCCAGGTATTTGTTGGCAATTTCCTAGTGTTTTTCTCCATCTTGTACTTCAAAAAAGCTAAATCTCTCGCCCCAGTGCCTCTACACCCCAACTCGACAGTTTGTAAAGAAGTTAAATTATGGTGATTCAGCGGCTCAGAGATAGCAGGTCTTTACCTGATATTCCCAAAGAGATTTTTTTCAATCTTTCTAAGATTATATTGTCGAACCTTGAATATATTGCTAGAATAACTTCAATTATCGTGAGAGGATGTATCCCGTTCTAGTAACATTGGTCACAGGTAGATCGATTTGGTCGAGCTAATATTCCTAACTTTTTTAATATTGCGGTAAACGTTTCAAAATTGTTAACAATTTGTAAATTAACAAAATTTATGTACCCATTCAACTTTAGACATGATATTTATTTTTTAAAAATATCATGTTGATGTTCTTAATAATATAAGAGAACAAAGAGTCGACGATGAACCCTATTCTCGTCACACCCACGAGAGAGCGTCGCCACTAGAGGCTCGAGACATGTATTTTTGCTACGCTTGTGGGCACTATTTTACGGATTTGGCTAACCACAACCTAGTATGCGTCCCCGGACCGCCACCGCCTCTGCAGCTGAACTACTATGGAACACCTTACTATGGCGGCGGCAATAGCTACCCTGGCTACTATGGAAACCCGGGATACCCGGGTAATAATTATGGATACCCGTTCGGTTATCCATATGGTCACTTTTCTCTTTCTCAAAATCAACCGAATTCGACTTCTACGAGTTTGTTTAGTGGAAGAAGCTCGACCAATTCTATGGTTGGTCGTTTTGTAGGGAGTCTTGCCGCTTCGATGATAGGTAATATGATCGGGATTCCCTTTCTCTAAAAAGTTTTCGGATAAAATCGTCATATATTTGGCTTCTTGGTTTGTAATATTGTGTGAATAAAATGAAATCTTAAAAGGAAAAGGTTTCAACTTTAAGTTTGGAGTCCTCCCCACAAACTCAATAAATAGAAGATGATGAGTGTTTTCTTTATTGATTTTATACGTTGTTCGTTTGAGTTCCCGATTTATTTCTTCCGCGATTAATGCCCGTTTTGCTTGACAATATGTCATTTTATTCATCGTAATCGATGACTAAAAAAGTAAAGTGGGAATCGAATTTGATGATTGGGTACTTTTAAGAATTATCGTTACTCGAACAAATATTTGGAACGGGACTTTTCCACCTATGTAGTTTTCATGTTTTCGTGATTTTTTTCTTCTCAACAAATAGCACAGTTTTCTTGTCAACTTTAAAAAAAACAGATAAACATAATATTGTCTGTTTTGATTCATATAATACATAGTTTTGGTATCAGATTATGTCTAAAATGTGGCAAAACTTGTTAAGGAAGACGATATGGATCGTCACATATATGGTTTTTGGTAATTAAAAATAAAGACGATAGTAAAATCAAAAAATTAATATCGTTCGAAGGAGCTCATCATAGTTGCGACAATCTACGAACCGTTCATCTAACTAACAAGAAATGATATCTTTAAGTTTTAATTTCCTTCGATTGTTCTCGTAAATTTTGTTCGACTTTTGCAAGTAAACGCGATTAGCCGTAAACCGAGTGGAAATTCAAGACAAGACTTTTGGCTATGTGACACCATGGAAATGATCCCATTGATAAAGAAAACCGTTGAATCAAGCATAGTGACGTGGATTTTAATTTCGAAAAATGAATTTTTTATTTTTAGAATACTATTTCACAAAAACCAATCCCAATTATTTCATAAGTTTTGGGTCTTTTTCTATAATTCTCTCAGCATTTTCTTGATTCTCAAGTAGATAATTTTTAACCTGATTTGAGTTGAGTTTAAAAAAGTATAGTTCGATTCTTCTACTGATTTAGCCTGGTTTGATTTGGTTTTCTGACTCCCGATTTGGCCATCCACGACTTGATCTGCAAATCCCAGGCACCTCCGCTGCCTTGGCCACTGCTCTACCGCTATGGGAGACCCTGCTACGATTAGAGGTAGACAAAACCAGACTAGAACCGTCAATTGAATTATAAATATCAGTTTTAATCTGGTCTTGGTTTTAATTTTTTAAAAACCGTGACTTATGTAGGGCTGGGCGCGGGTCAATTCGAGTCGGGTCAGGGAAAATCTCGACCCGTTACGACCCGTTAACTTGCGGGTCGGGTTTGACCCGCGGGTCGGGGCGGGTTTGCCCACCCCTAGACTTATGGGTAAGTGCCGGTTTTTAAAAGTAAAAAACCGTGAAATCGGAACAAGGACTGTGGGTCAAAGAAGTTCTAAAATCGAGTAAAACTCAACTCAAACTCTAATAAAATCATATATAAATCTTCAAATTAGTTATAAACATGATCAATTACTCAAACTCAAATCTAATAAAATATATATTTTATTATTATATATTTTTTAATATAAAATAAAATCAAGTTAAAATAAAAAATGAACCAGAACCATTAGTTTCAGTGCCGGTTTCAAAAATTCGGAGCCGTTAGTCTCGATTCAAATTTTATTTTAATATAAAATTTGCTCGGACCGGCTTGTGGCCACCCTTAAATACAATGAAGGCTCGGTCTATGAGAGGAGTTTGTATTTGTACAGGCAAGCGTGTGCGATTCTGTATTTATACCATCTTTCTACATATTCCCTTTGCCTAACATTTGTCCGACAAAGCTCAATAAATAGAAGTATAGAATATTTCATTCCATGTAATAGTAATTCTATTGTCTATCTTCCCTGCAAGATTTATGTTTGTTTTTGTTGAGAGGGTAGAATTAAATTTTAATTTTAATTTTTAAAAAATTATAATTAAAAAATTATTAATAATTTTTAAAAATAAAAAAAATTATAAAATTAAATCTAAAATTTAAAATAATTTTTTTTAAAATTAATTAAAATAAACTAAATTCTAATAAAATCTTATATAAATCATAAAATTAATTATAAATTTATTTATTAATTTAAAATTTATTACATATATAATAAAAAATATATTTTATTATTATATTTTAATTTTTTTAATATAAAATAAAAACCAAATCGTCATTTCTAAAAATCTAATATTAATCAAAACCAACTCGCCCACCTCTATTAAATTGTTGGCAACCTAATAAAATAGGATATCATCGACTACAAAATGACACCCTCGGGCTTTTGATCAAGAGTGAATACGAGTCAGTTTGGATCAGTCCAAAACATATCAGAACTGAACCAGCACATGATCACGACCAAAAACATAACATCATAAAGTTCAGAACAATATTAAAATAACTGACAAAATTCCTTCAAATCCAACGAGTAATCAAAGCCCAAAATTCATAGATGTTCAAAAAACAATAAAGGAAAACCTGGAAGGGTTTAATCAACTTCCTCAATCTTGGGTCCGGCGCCACTTCCACCGGCAGAAGGGCCATCGTCCATATCAGCTCCCATGTCACCACCGGCGCCCTGATACATCTTTGCAATAATGGGGTTGCAGACACTCTCCAATTCCTTCATCTTATCGTCAAATTCGTCAGCTTCGGCCAGTTGATTGCTATCGAGCCAGTGGATGGCTTGCTCGATGGCATCCTCAATCTTCTTCTTGTCTTCCGGAGAGAGCTTGGCCCCAATTTTCTCGTCCTTGACCGTGTTTCTCATATTGTAGGCATAGTTCTCTAATGCGTTCTTGGATTCCACCTTCTTCTTGTGTTCCTCATCTTCGGATTTGTACTTTTCTGCCTCTTGCACCATTTTCTCAATGTCGTCCTTCGAAAGCCGGCCCTTGTCATTCGTAATGGTGATCTTGTTCTTCTGCCCGGTTGTCTTGTCCTCGGCCGAGACGTTCAGGATACCATTGGCATCAATGTCGAAGCAGACCGTGATTTGTGGTACCCCTCTTGGGGCTGGAGGAATCCCAGACAACTCGAACTTTCCGAGCAAGTTGTTGTCCCGAGTTCTTGTTCGCTCACCCTCGTACACTTGGATCAACACACCAGGCTGGTTATCTGAGTAGGTAGAGAATACTTGCTCTTTCTTTGTGGGAATGGTTGTGTTCCTTGGGATTAGAACGGTCATGACACCCCCGGCTGTTTCCAAACCCTGGGAGAGTGGGGTGACATCCAATAGAAGGAGATCCTGGACTTTCTCATTTCCTTCGCCGCTCAAAATAGCAGCTTGGACCGCTGCACCGTATGCTACAGCCTCATCGGGGTTGATACTCTTGCAGAGCTCCTTGCCATTGAAGAAATCTTGCAGCAGCTGCTGAACCTTGGGAATTCTGGTAGAGCCACCAACAAGAACAACGTCATGGATAGTGCTCTTGTCCATCTTTGCGTCCCTCAAACATTTTTCAACAGGTTCCATACACTTTCTAAATAGATCCATGTTCAACTCCTCAAACCTGGCACGGGTGATGGTGGAGTAGAAATCAATTCCTTCATACAAGGAGTCAATTTCGATGGTGGTCTGAGCAGTTGAAGAAAGGGTTCTCTTAGCTCTCTCACAAGATGTCCTCAACCTTCGAAGAGCTCTAGGGTTGCCGCTAATGTCCTTTTTGTTTTTCCTCTTGAATTCTTGGACGAAGTGATTAACCATTCTATTGTCAAAATCTTCACCACCGAGATGGGTGTCACCAGCAGTGGCCTTCACCTCAAAGATGCCCTCTTCAATGGTAAGAAGGGAGACATCAAAAGTACCACCTCCAAGATCGAAGATCAAGACATTCTTCTCACCAACGCTTGTTGCTTTCTTGTCAAGACCATAAGCAATGGCAGCTGCGGTGGGCTCATTGATAATTCTCATGACATTGAGACCAGCAATGACACCAGCATCCTTGGTAGCCTGACGCTGAGAGTCATTAAAGTAAGCAGGGACAGTGACAACAGCGTTTTTAATGGTAGAACCGAGATAAGCCTCTGCAATCTCACGCATTTTAATGAGGACCATAGAAGAGATTTCTTCAGCAGCAAATTGCTTCTCTTCGCCTTTGTAGTTGACTACAATCAAGGGCTTATCACCAGGCCCAGATATAAGCTTGAATGGCCACAACTTCACGTCACTTTGGACTGGGGCATCACTAAATCTTCTACCGATCAACCTCTTTGCATCTGAATAGTTGAAATAAAATCAATCAAAACAGGAAGAAATAATGAAACAGGAAAATTATGACAACAATTCAAAAGATGCCCGTCAAATTACTAGTCATGAATATCCTTAATACAACAGAAACTTTCTATAAATCAATAAATTTCATTTGGACAATCTGGAAGTCACTAAAGGAAAATGAAAAGTATGTTAATAACGATTGGTCTCAGATCAAACTTTTCACAGGAACAAGAAATATGGGCATTCCCTGATAGAGGTAAAACGTCAAGAAGAAAAATGAAAATAAATTAAGCGTCCAACTGATGCTACAGTTAACATCAAGATAAGATCTGAAATCCAGAGTAAAAATAAGAAGAGTGACACAAGTTCTTAATCTTCAAGAGAGTATAACAAAATGTCAGATAAGAATATAACCGAACGCCGAATAAGTTTCTACAACCAGATCTAACAAATCCATAATAGCAGAAAACATTGATAAACATGAGATATTAAGATAACGTTAAAGAATCCGCTAAAATCTTACCAAAGACGGTGTTGATGGGGTTCATTGCAACCTGATTCTTGGCCGCATCTCCGATCAGACGCTCGGAATCCGTGAAACCAACATAGGAGGGCGTTGTCCTGTTACCCTGGTCGTTGGCAATGATTTCAACGCGATCATGCTGCCACACACCGACGCAAGAGTAAGTGGTTCCTAGATCGATTCCGATGGCCGGACCTTCTCCCTTACCGGCCATTTCTGAGCGAGCTTAAAAGGAACGAAAAATCAAAGAGTAAGAGGCAGAGAGAAAGAAACTAGGGCTTCGACTACAATAATTTGCACCGGAAATGAGATGAATATATAGTGTGAGATTAGAATTCCAGAATGTTCGAACAATAGAGCTTTCCAGCTGTCCGATTATAAAAAATGGGACGGCTATGGATTCGTTTCGTGCTCAAAGTCATACACGGCGTCGACTTCTCGGCAGGACAAATGCTTGGTGGGCTTTCCCACCGAGACTAAATCACTTTCTCAGTAGTTTCCCACTAGGACTGAAGGACGGGTCGGGTCGGGTCAATTCGTTTTCTCAAATTGATTCGAATGGAAATTGAAGGAAATTTCAAGTTCGATTCGCTGAAATTCGACATCAAGATTGTCAGCTCGAGATTCTCGAACACTTGGTAATTTGTTATAAACTCAAATTAATTAAATAACCGATCTAAATCGAAACTGACCTAATTTTTTTGTGAGTTCATAATTTGTGATACAATTTTTATTCTCATAATTATAAAAGGGTCGATTTGTTGGGTCGTGCTTTTATTGTTTTGCAAGCAGAAATAATGAATCTTAGTCGACATATTAATTATCGCATAACTATTTTTTTTCTTTTTGATGATGCTTAAAAGTGAGAGTGGTGTGGTTTTTTGCGTAGTTTTGTCTTGTTGGGTCAGGTTTGGCAAATACGGGCAAGTTACAAGGGGGTCACCCCCTCAACCCGACCAAACACGCCAACCCACAAAATCCAAACCGGACCAGAACTGTAAATCGATTTGAACTGCTGGTTTTAATCTGGTATTGGTTCTAATTTTTAAGAAATCATGATTTATAAGTTGGTACCAGTCTTTAGGAGTAAAAAACTGTGAAACCAAAATCAGAACCGTGAGTCAAAAAAGTTCTAAAATCGAATAAAACTCAACTCAAACCCTAATAAAATCTGACATAAATCTTAAAATTAGTTATAAATTTGCTCAATTACTTAAAAATCAACACAGATATAATAAAGCATATATATTTTATTGTTATATTTTTATTTTTTTTATATAAAATAAAATCGGGTTAAAACCGGAACAAAACTATAACTGTTATTTCTTGTGCCGGTTTCGAAAATCCAGAACCGTGAATTCTGATTTCAGTTCTATTTCGAGATGAAAGTAAGTTAAACCAGCCTGTGCCGATGCCTACCATCTGGCCATGAGCCAATCAACCCACAAATCACATAATGTACTAGAAACCACCATACTTATTCAGGACAAATAGAAGATGAAAGTCTTACTAGAGTTCAATTGGCACGGCTTTTGAAAACATCGAGACCCATCTCAGTGGGATCAGTTGCTTGCAGCTCTACTTGAATTCCATCCAACTCCCTCTTAAACCTGTCTTTGGAGCTTGCATATATCATCTTGCTTCTCACCCTTGAAGTATCAGGAGACCTTCAAATCACACTAGGAAAATATAACAATACTAAACAGAAAGGTATGGATCATGATCAGAAAAAAATGGAAATTTAGAATTACCATGCGATGAAGAAGATCCTACTCTTCGGGACATTTTCGGGTGTAAGATAATCAAAATCATAGACAGCATATCGGCATTCATTTGCAGGAAGGCATGCAGTAAAATCCTCATAACTTTGTGCTGGCTCACCGACCTTCTCGACCATAACTTCCTTTTGCTTTTCCTCGATCTTGTAAACGATGAAACGATAGGTTCGCTTTGCTTTAAGCTCGAGAAACTTTAACTTGCATTCATCATTCACAGCCATTCCTGATGCAGCGTTGGCCTGGTCCCAGAAAACAAGGCCAAATCCCTCAACCAAGTCCACAAGATCTTACATATATAATTGAATTATCAGACCCAAATGAAACTTATGTTTTGAAAGATCTAGATCTCTAGAGTCCACTCCAATAATCAAACAACCAAAAGTTCTAAATTCAGAAGTACGATTTCTTGAATGGACCCTGGAATGTGACCAATTAACTACTTCTGGTTCATTAGATATATTTGCATAAGTAAAGAAATCAGCCTCAAATTCACATCTATTAGATATATTATTATGTAATTACCAATCGGGATCCACGCATCTTACTAGTACTTTTGTTAATAAAGTAAAGAAAACTACAAATTGATCCAGCCACAACTTCCGAAAAGAATCAGAGGCAAACTTAATAAAAGTCTGATCCCAAAAGTGAATCACAACAGATCCGCAAAAGGAAAGATATGTTAAAATTTTTGCGTTTCCTAGACCTAGGCAGAGCTAAATTTTAACAATCCGAAACACTACGCTGCTCCAATTTATGGTATGGACACATAAGTTTAACTCTACACAAAAAAGAAAGAAAAATGAATCTGATCGGCTACCAGACCAAAGAATGTTTATAAGATATAAATCTACATAGATTCCAGCATATCCACCCAAAACAACATCAGCAATCAAATAAGCAGACCAAACTCCAAGATTGGGGTAAAAAGAAAGCAGCGATGATAAAATTCCGCTCGGCTTCTGTAAAACAAGAAACAGTGAGAATCTGAAAACTGAAGTAAGGTTCGACCATTTCTACAAGAAGAATCCTAAAATTGTTCCAAATATTGACCAGATAAACCGGAAAAATCAAAATTGGATTAGAGAACAGAAAGTAAATCAAGTAGGACGCTCGCCATGTCTTTCCCGGTGGTAGTAGGAAGAAGACGATCGGCAAAGAAAGCGGAGAGAAGAGGGCGAAGAGAATCTACTACTCCGATGGCGAGGAAACCGGGTTTTGTGAAGGCGGTTACTCGGAGCTTTGCATTTTGTGTAGTTGCTTAAATCGATTATTTAGGTGGCATCCAATTATTTAAAAAAATTAATGTTTTCCCCATTAAAATTAATTTAAATTTTTAATTTTTAGTTTAAATTTAATTCGGATCGATTATATAATTAATTTGAGTTTTAATCTAATTTTACATGTATAAATCCATCAAATTAGGTCAGTTAATCGATTTAATCTAAAAATTTTAAAAAAATAAATAAATTTTAACTGATTTAAGATCGATAATTTGCGTGTTATAGATAAATGTGATCTGGGTTGGTTTAAATAGTTTTGAAGAATTTGAATCATACTATTAAAATTCAGTCTCAAATTTTTCGGACCATTAAAAGCTAAGATTAAACTGGATATATATTTTTTAAATATAAAATAAAACTAAGTTAAAATCAAAATCAGAATAATTAATTTCAATGCCAGTTTCAAAAATCTGAAACGGTAAATTTTTGTTCTAGCTCGGTTTCATTTCAAGAAAATATCCTACCGGATCGGCCCGTGGCTACTTCTAGTTATGAACGGGTATTTTTTATAATATATATATATATATATATATATAAAAAGCAATGCTACCAAATTAAAATTTAAAAAAATATATAATTTGTAAATTAAATAATATTGTCAAACTAATTACAATATCTACTTTCGATTGAAAAAATATATATTATTACAAAAAACTATGAATTTCTAAATGTTCATGTTTGGATTTTAATATTTTCAATAATTAACCTAGAATCAGATCAATTAAATTGGTTCTGTGTAATGCAACACTACAATTAAGAAACCCATAAAGGTGCAAAATTGACAAGAAACAAATCAAATGTGTCAGTTCTACTCTTTAGCTCTAAACACTGGTAAGAAACCAAATTAGCAAATAGGGAATAATCCATATTCAACTAACAACTTCTCCGATTTTTTCATCATCGTCGCAATTAAAAATAAAGTTCAAATCATGGGAAACGAGTTCGATATGTTATGTTGATAGTATGCACACAAAATTACTACACCATGATATTAGGTATGAAAATTTTGGGCAGGAGATGTCGAAGAATTACCGCCTCAAGCTCTCCACAATGTAGTTTGCATAGAGATCCCTAATCAACATAAAAAGCAAATCTTTTAGTGTTACGAGCATATTATCAGTAGACTCTAACGTAAAGAAACGATATTTAAAAAGAAAATTTAATATTTCTCAAGAATTACGAAATAATGTATCTCTTTTATTTAAATTAGACTAGTTGTTATTTTTATTATTTAAATTATTATATATAGAAGGCTAATTTTCTATTTATAATATTGTAACTTATTTAAAAGCATCAACCCTAACAAGTTAGGATCAATAAAGTTTATTTAGTATTTTAATTATTATATATGGAAAGAGAGGTTGTGACCAGTTTCAGGATCAAACAAGTTCATATCACTTGGAGATTCAATGTATTGACGACAGTAAGAGGAGTTTCTAAAATGATAAAATTTCAAAGCTATGATGTATCTTACATTGAGTATTGGATTGCCTCAAAGGCAGCAGATGCTGGCAGAAAATCATTCACAGCAACCTCCTTGTTCTCATTTTTCTTATCTATGTATTTGTCAAGGATAATTGTGTATTAATCTCGCCTGCTAAATATATAATGATGAGAATCAAAGAGTCAAAATCAAGAACAAGAAGGATACAGTCTTCAAAGAAGCGTCTAATCTCAGCCAAGCGGTGTGGTGGGAGCTCTTTAATGTCACTGTAGTGCCTGTACTCAGGATCATCGGCACAAACAGCAATTATCTTGTCATCTTTTTCACCCTGAATACGATTTGAATCAAAACCTCTGAAATGAAGAGACAAGTAGCGTTTGTTTAAAAAAAATGTTTACCTGGTCAATCATAGGCATGAGACCGATAGCTTTAGCACGAAGAAAGCATCCTGGTAGAACTGGCTCCTGTGGGTAGTGGTGAATAATTGGACCAAAGAAACTCCTGAGGGTTGGTATCATAAAAGGCACTACTGACGGATCTTGAGGAAAAAAACATATAATGCAAATACCTGCATTATAACTAGGACATCTATGGGGTCATTGTCCTCGCAGAGAGTACGAGGAATGAAACCATAGTTATGTGGATACACAACTGAAGAGTAAAGTATGCGGTCGACCTTCAAAATTCCACACATTTATCAGCCAGTGAAAGAAATAAATGACATGTATCTTAAAGAGAAGGCAGTATAACTACCTTGATTAAACCAGTGTTTTTGTCGAGTTCGTACTTTACTTTGCTACCTTTTCCTATCTCAACTACCTGCGAAATGATAATGGAGAACAAAAACATTCAAGTTAAAATACTAGGTGCAGAGAACATGGCATCCAGAAATATTGTGGGAAAGGTTTACTGAGAATGCTTTTTGAAACCATCAATCAGAAATAAATAAATAACAAGATATGAGTACAAAACATATCATAGTTCACTGTATCATAGAGTTTGGTCTTCTGTCAGATAAACAAATGCATCTCCCAGAGCTCTATAAACAGGTAAATTAAACAACAATCAACCAACTGCAATATGACAAAAAAAAGATTTATTCTACTAATAAACATATGATGAGGATAAGTCCTACATGAGGTGAAACTTAAATGTGCAGAGGATCTGGCACTGTATCCAAAAGCATGGCTCTTACATGAATGTAGAATTTTCAAGGCAGGCATTCTTAATTTGCCATAAACAAAATTTTGGGCATGAAGTCCAAAGTGGATAGTTCACACTACAAGGGGAATGTGAACAAGCATATGGCCGCATCATGAGAATTATGCTCATGAAAGATAAACTATGTCGTTAGTGGAGGAGCAAAAAACCCTTAAACAAGTAAACAAGACATGCCAAGAATTGATACACTACAGATACAAGGAAAAAAATACTGTGAAGCATCCTTACACAGTTGAAAACAGTAGGTGCTCCAGGTCCTGCAGTAAAAACCACAATCAGTTAATAATATACCACAATGCACATTCCCTTGCAAGATCTTGTAAATGAAATAGCTTGAGGTAAACTATCATACCAATCTCAAGATCATGCCAAGGGTGTGCAGCAACAGACCTCCTGGTCATTGATGAAAGTATTCTCTCATTCAGGGGAGGATGAGTAAAGTTATGGCCATGGTTATCCACTTTGTTTGATTTATCAATGGGCAGGGCCATGAGAGAAACCTAGAAGTTAAATAATGTCAAAGCAACCCCCTCCCAAAGGGAAAAATGAAAACTGAAATATTCTAGGTCACCAGTTACTTCGCACACTGAATAAGAACTTAAAAATAGTTTATCATGAGTTGTTGAGTTTAAGTAGATCTCCAAAGGTTGGAGAAATTCCAGACCTATGCAATTGAAAACTTTCACAAATTCCAACTGATAGGTCATTTCTTTTATATACCAGACTTTAAATCACCTTAACTCAGGAGCAACACCGACAAAAATTAATAACTGAACAGAAACATTTTTTTCAAAATTTACAAGATAAATAATCAGATCATGGCAGACGAAGACATAAATGGCGCGATCGACTGATAAAACCATAGATCAAAACGCTAACCAAAAGAGCAAAGGGAATTAACTAAAAACTTTCATCCTAAAATAAGATTTTCTTTTCAAGCAGAATACATAAACAGAATCAATCAGTGAGCGTTCGCACACGTAACTTCGAAGCATTTCAACCGACATAAAAACTGCAAGGCAAAAAGATGATTAGAGATCCAAAAACCACTTCTATCAACCACACCATAAGCTTACTGGAAACTGCTCTACATCCATGTTAGCTCTACCTCCCATAAATCCCCGATAAAAAAACTTAAAAATCATCAATATGTGATCGAAAACATAGAACAAACGAACACATCAGAATCGGAGCAAAAGAAAACCTGGAAAACAGTAGCCAAAGCTGAGAAATAGAGAGCAATGGCGAGGACCTCGAATCAGAAGATCGAAGTCGCTCACAGTACGGGATGCAATGAAACGCGTTCCCGCTTTCTTCACCTTCCTTCCATTTAAAGGAGGAGAGAGAAAGCGAACAAAAGAGATGATTCTAACGCTTTAACGCCGTTAGTTAACGGGGTGAAGCTTAATGCTCTCCGCATATTCTCAGTACGCTTGTTGATGTGTCAGCTTTTGATTCGTCCTTCTGTCCCGCCCGCGACATGTAACTGCCGTGTTATTTAAATGAAATTAAATCGATTTTAAGTTTTTCGTGTACGAATAAATCTGCACCGTCGATGGGTGGTGCTGTGGGCCACAGGATGAAACACGTGGTTGAAATCTAGAGGTTGAGTTGAAGGAAAGAAGTATCTAATTCCAATTATATCCATTCAATCATTCTCTAACTGTCTAACATAATCTAGGACTACTATGGAATTAATTGCAAAGATATTTAGAATTTTATAAGACATTTTCTTTTAATTTAAATTTTTTAATTATTTATTTATCGTAATTTATTAATTACTAATAGTAAAAAAATTACATTTAATGATTTTTTTTCTTTTTCTTTAACCCAGTTAAATAAAATATAAATTTATTATTACATTAATTTTAAATTTTTTATAGGATGATTTTAATGACAAAAATGCTAACCCCATCTAGAGCTGCCAAACGAGCGAGCTGGCTCGCTGGCTCGCTGGCTCGCTCGACACTGTAGCGAGCTCGAGCCGAGCACAGGATTTGGGCTCGCGAGCTCGAGCCAGGCTCGTGAACCAGACTCGTAAGCTCGGCACTGTAGCTAAAACTGAACTCGTTCCCGTTCCAAACGTCGTCTTTGTTCATAGATCGGTTCGTCCATCGCCGAAAATGACGATAATCAGCCGTCAAAAGTTTGATTTAGTTAGCGAAATTAACTAAAAATAGTTTTTAGCTTATGAAAGTATGTTTATTTTTCTTGCAAAATAAGCTAATATAACTTCTATCTCATTATTATGTGTTTATCACATTTTTTTTAATCTTTTAGCATATGAAACTATAAATCATTTTCGGCTCGATTAGGCTCGGGAGTTGGGCTCGCTCGGCTCGAGGCTCGATAGCTCGCTCGAGCCAAAATTTTTGGGAAAAAGCTCGACAGGCTCGGCTCGAATAGGCTCGACAGGCTCGGCTCGAATAGCTCGGCATGCTCGACAGGCTCGACTCGAATAGCTCGGCAGGCTCGACGAGTCGGCCGAAACCGGGCTCGGCTCGCTCGAGCCGGCTCGTTTGCCAGCTCTAACCCCATCAACGAATATCTTAAAATTAATAAAAATATAATTAAATGGTGTCAGTTAAAAAATATTATAAAGCTTAAGGAGCTGAGACGACTTTTAAAATTTGAGATATCTATTATAATTATCTTTATAGTTCATAATTAATAGCATATTAGGTCGTAAAAGTCTAGTTAATAGCATATTAGGTCATAATTAATAGCATATTAGGTATTTTATTTTAATATAATCAATAATTACTTGAAACATCCACTATATTTTAAAAGATAAAATAAGAAAATAATTGTGACATTAATTTAGAAATATAAATAATTTAAACTTGTCTTAGTGAAAAAAAAAGTAAATATAAGTGTATTTGCTTGACATATTTTTTCGTTATATATTTTTATCATATTAATTAATTAAATTAATTTAAATAATAAATAATTATTATTTTATTTATTAAATATGTTTTAATTAAACTAAAGATATAGTAGATAAAAAAGTAATTTTAAAATAATTAAAAACAAACTAAAAGAAACTGTACTAATGTCATCACACGTGGTTGTAAATCGGACGGTTGGTGATCGCTCTTCTAGATTGAAGTATATGTAGGCGCCCACAGTAGATCTTTCGCCGAGGACATTTTAACGACCTCCAGTGCTGACGGAAGAAGGGACATTTTCCCCTTCTGTCTCATAATCGTAGATCTCTCAGGTTTATTCTTCCCGATCTGGTACGTCTTTTTCTTCGGCGATTTGTTTAAATTCTTTAATTTTTTCTTGCCGATTTTGTTCGTCATTTTGATTTTTCAGGAGGTCGATTCATTTTTTGATGTTGGTATTTTTCATGTTAAGGTTTACCTCCTTCGTCGTGATTGTTAAGAATGGCTGCTCCACCCGCAAGAGCTCGAGCTGATTATGATTATCTTATAAAGCTCCTCCTGATCGGAGATAGCGGTACGTGAATGCGGTCTGATTGCAATTAATCGAAATTGATCTCGTTGCTCGGTATGATTGTGTAATTTCTGGAAAATTAGCGTGAGTTCCTTTCATGATAATTCTATGCAGGTGTGGGGAAGAGTTGCCTTTTGTTGCGCTTTTCTGACGGTTCATTTACTACGAGTTTCATTACGACCATTGGGTTGGTGATTTCTGAACTACTCTTTTATGATTTAGACATAGTAATTCACAATTATCTTAGAGTTATAAATCTTAGGATGGTGAACTTTTTTTGACAGGATTGATTTCAAGATTAGGACCATAGAGCTGGATGGGAAGAGAATCAAGTTGCAAATTTGGGATACTGCTGGCCAGGAGCGTTTTAGAACAATCACAACTGGTTTGTGTTCTGACGCCTTCTTTTATTTTCCATAGACTTGATATTACCGTTATCTCTGCAACTCTTTATAATTTCAGTATAGTTGTTTTATAGTTTCATGAGGCAAGTAGTTATAATTTCTGTAAGAGAAGGCGAGCCAAGAAAAAAGCTCGGTCTGCATCATTCTTAAAAAAACATTTCCAGTTGATGTATGGCTGCAATAAATAAAATTCATGTATGAAGGAAATAATTCTTCATAATCCTCCTCATCTAGGCTGTCTTTGAAAAAAAATAATGTTATTCCTAGAAGTCATTAGTATAAAATGAAGCCGCAGACACCGTACTCAAAATCTCCTTACTAGACTTGAAATACCCTACTGTCCCTTTTACATCAAGGTTGAAGAATAGCTTTCGAGATGACATCAACATGAAGGCTCTACTAGATCTTTAATCTTCTCAATCTTAGTAACTGGATCGAACAAGAACGTCCATTCATCTCCTTCTTGAATGAATTACAAGAAAAACTTTTTGAAAGCTTGCAAAAGATTTTATCTTGATCGTCATTGTCGCAACAGGATTCGGATAGGATTCTGTACACTCTGCTATGAGAACATAGACCTCTCTATCACCCATCATTTAACAGATTAAAGAATGAGTTTTTCAACCGATCTCTGCTCGCCATTGAGATCTTGCATCCTTGTTAATCGAAAGAGCATAAAAATAGTGAAAATATTTCGTATTTCTACAGAAAATTAGGGTTGGTCCATTTACAATGCCAGTGTACCATAAAAAATTCTAGAGAAGAAAATTAGGAGAATGGGCATTTCCTTTGAGCTTTCATCACAAATTTCTCAGGGAGAATGGGATACATACCCTCCAGGAACCCTTTTTTTTGTAACATTCTACTTTCATAAATCAACTACAAGTTGCAAGACAGAATCCAAATTGAATTTTATTCAACAAGAAATGCATTGGCATGTTAGAACTAGTCGATAGGAATAAGCTTTTCGGTTGGAATCATTGTGGTAGTATCTTTTTAGCAAGGAAGAAGTCTGTGGAAATCATTGGCGTAGTATCTTTCTAGCAAATAATTCAAAGAATCCATCTTAAATATACATTCCTTATTTGCCTCGGGGAAAGGACCAAATACGGGTATAGAAGATTTGCCAACTTTTTTGTCTGCAAAGCATTGATGCTTGGCACCTTCCAAGTTTTCAGAATTTCATATTTAACTAGGTTAATCTGCAATCCTTATTTTTGAAGAGCAACCATTTTTACTTCAAGGAAAATACATGATGGCCAAGCTCTCACAATTAGTTATGAAAACAACCCTCCACAATCTTTTTATGACAAATATAAAGGGTCCACCTTGCCGCAATAGTCAGGAGCTTATAGACAACGAGAGATTTCCTACCTATTTCTTGATCCAATGGTGTCCATTAAGCATTACACAAATTCGCTATCAAAATGTTTTCCAAGATTTTTCTTCGTTTCACTTGAGAATGGGGGTAGTCATTAGTCACCACGTGAATAATCTCTCTCATCAATGATTAGCTGACAGCTTTATATTCTTCTATTCTATATTTAGCAAAGATACGGGTGGTTTGCTTTGGTTCAATCATATGACTTTTGTTATTTTGAAAAAAAAATGGTTGGATTAGGTGACCAGATTATGTTTAGCATCTTTAAAAGGAATAAACTTGGTATTGCTTACTCTTTACTTGATTGTGTTTGACCCTTTGGTAGAATACTCTGAAATTATTATGTTTGCAGCGTATTATCGCGGAGCCATGGGCATTTTGCTTGTCTACGATGTGACGGACGAGTCCTCTTTTAACAGTAATTCTTTCTTTATGTTAGTTTCATGATTTCAACCTTGAATATGTAATGATGTTTAATTTCTTCTAAACTGAGTGGATTCTTCGTCACTCTAGTCTAGAAGATTTTCACGTTTCTTAATATTAGGATGTGTTAAGGAGCTTCCTTCCTGTGGAGTGAAATAATCTATAAATTTATTTTCTTTTTAAAACTTTTCCTCTTCTATGGTGTACGAAGCTGATCTCTTCCTTCAGACATCAGGAACTGGATTCGTAACATCGAGCAGCATGCTTCAGACAACGTGAATAAGATATTGGTGGGTAACAAAGCAGACATGGACGAGAGCAAAAGGGTATATTCTCTTTCTTCTCATATATTTTACATAATTGTATGCAATTACATTTTGTTGAAATTAGTTTTCTATATTCAGGCTGTTCCTACCTCAAAAGGCCAAGCTCTGGCGGATGAATATGGCATCAAATTCTTCGAGACTGTGAGTATATAGAATCATGCTGTTGATCTAGACATTGGTCACTGTCTATGCTGAATGCATTTTGTTTCGCAGAGTGCAAAGACTAATTTAAACGTGGAAGAGGTTTTCGTCTCCATAGCCAGGGACATCAAACAAAGACTTGCAGATACGGATTCAAGAGCAGAGGTAAAGAGTCTTCCCAGTCATAAAGAAAGCATGAGTTTTCACTTTTGGCAATAAATATGATATTGAAAATGAGATCATGTTTATTAATAATTAGTTTATTTTTTTATTATATTAGTTGACGTGTCAATTTGTAGTTAATATAGTTAAAGTATATTTAATCTATTACAATCAAAATAATTATTTAAAATATTTATTATATTAATTACAACCTGAAAAATCAATGTGTACAATAAAATAGTATATTAAGAAGGTAAATCTAACGATATGTTTTATTTATTTATTTCACGTGTCAATAAATAGGATATTGAAAATGAGATATTGTTTATTAATGAGTAATGCTTAGTTTACTTTCTTATCATACATTTTTATTGTACTGGTTGACATGTTAATTTGTGATTAGTCTAATTAAATTATATTTAATGTATTATAATCAAACTAATTACAACTTGAAATGTCAGTGTTTACAATAAGAAAGTATACTACGAAGTTAAATATTTATTTATTTTACGTGTTCATTTAGAACTTCTAAATTTTTATATTTTTTCACATTCTTTCCGTATTTGTTGAATCTTCGACTTCTCATTTCTTGTCAATCATGCCGAAATTGAACGTTTTTGGATTTGCAGCCTCAGACAATCAAGATCAACCAGCCGGACCAGGGAAGTGGGGCTGCTCAAGCTGCACAAAGATCGGCATGTTGCGGTTCTTAAAGCATTTTTTGTATCTGAATGAGTTCTCCTTAGTAGAGTTCTCGATGATGTTCTTATCGAAACCGATTGACGGAAATTAATCTTGGCTAAGCAGCTGGTCCTTGTCGCTTTTTTTTTTCCTCAACTTGTTGGTTTGGGTTTTAATGGTTGAAAATTAATTATATATGCTTTTAATTTCCATGAATGTGACAGCTATGGAAACTCTCTTACTCTTGGAGACTCTTATTTTAAGTTATTAATTTTAATTATTATTATAAATATTATAAATAATTATTTTAATTAAATATATTAAAAATATTTGACTAGACCAATTAAAATTCAATTCGTGCGATATGGTTCTACTTCACCTCGTATTTTGCTTGGTGGTATCGCTCGGCCTTCATCTCGTCAAGAAGTCTCGAGAAATCGAAATAGCCATTGGCGTATGTGTGTGCATAGCTCGGCCTTCATCCAGGCAAGAAGTCTCGAGAAATCGTAATAGCCATGAACAAGCTTTCTCCTTGTACAACAAATAGATTTTCCTCACAAATTAGAACTAAAAAACAACATTAGCCGGACTGCCAGAGCGGCTGAAACGAGAGTGTAACGATCGAGAACGATGGGTCGGATATATGACAATCATCCAAAAACTACATGGTATAAACAAATTTTTTCGCGTTTAAAGTCCTTTTCCTTCATCTTCGTTCAAAATCCGATTCCGGAAATCACTCACCATCAATGGGAGTCCTTCTTTCAGTGGGATTTTAGGCTCCCAATTCAGAAGCTCCTTTGCTTTGCTTATGTCCGGTTTCCTCATGTGAGGATCGTCGGCCGTGTTTTGCTTGAACTCAATTGTCGCACTCGAGTCGATGGTTTGTTTTACAACCTGAATATTTGTTTGGAAAAAGGAAGAAAAGTTAGCACAAGCATCAAAATCTCTTTCTCTCTCTCTCCCTCTCTCCCTCTCTCCCTCTTCATACACACCTCTGCAAGTTCAAGCATGGTGAACTCTCCGGGATTACCCAGATTGAAAGGCCCCACGTGTTCGCCTTCCATTACCGCCACCAATCCATCAACCTGAAATTAAACACTCTCCTTGAAACAACAAATAGATTTGCGTAAAAACAACATAATCTCCACTCGAAACCTCCAAAAAAAACAGAATTTAACGCCCCGTAGCATCGTTGTTTTTGTTATCGATCATAGGTTCAGTCAAGAATCGATGAAGAAATAGAGACAAGATTCGACGTACCAAATCCGAGACATACTGGAAGCTTCTTGTTTGTTTTCCATCGCCGTAAACAGTCAATGGTTGTTTCCGAATAGCCTGCAAAGCCAACAAGAATGAAATTTCGATAAATATTTTATATTGTTATGGTCATCAATTAGAAGGAGAAGGCAGCTTTGTACCTGGGCAACAAAATTGCTGACAACTCGTCCGTCGTCTAGACACATGCGAGGTCCGTAGGTATTGAAAATCCGAGCTATACGCACCTTATAATAAGATTGGGAAGTCACTGATAAGCTTCAAGGATTACACTTGGTATGACACTAACACAACTAATTGTAAGATGAGCTCACCTCAACTTCAGCACCTCTATGATAGTCCATCGTTAAGGTTTCGGCCGTTCTCTTCCCTTCATCGTAGCAGCTTCTTTCGCCTAAAAATTTATATCGAATAAACAAACATGATTGGAGAAAGTTGATCTCATAGATAAATCATGGTCTGCAATACTTGCTTGGATGAGAGTAAATCCTCACCAATTGGATTCACATTTCCCCAATATGTTTCCTTTTGTGGATGCTCCAATGGATCGCCGTAAACCTCGCTCGTACTTGTGAGCAGAAATCTTGCTCCAATTCTCTTTGCCAATCCCAACATGTTCAAAGTACCCATTACATTTGTCTTGTAACAATCAGTCAAGAAACTCAAAAGTTGTCATAAAAACAAAGCATGATCATCTAAGAAATGCTGAATTCAGGAAAATGGTTACCTAAATTCATCGAAAAACGAGGCAGAAAAGGATATGATAGTCTTGACAGGATTATATTTGTAATGAACAGGAGATGCTGGGCAAGCCAAGTGATAGATCTGATCCACTTCCAGTAAGATTGGCTCAACAACATCGTGTCGAACAGCTCGAATCGTGGATTTCTGAAATGGTGCATCACATTTTCCTTCCTCCCGGTGAAGAAATTATCGATAACAATCACATCATTTCCTCTATCAATTAATTTGTCGACCAAGTGACTTCCCACGAATCCAGCCCCTCCGGTGACGACGATTCTCAATCTCTTCCGCCCAATCGCAGCCGGAACTCGACCCACGTTGGGTAGCCCACGGCCGTCGGAGGTCGAACCACCGGAAATCAGGTCTCTATTCGTTATCCCAATGGAATACGATCTAGGTCTCGCATTGACTTCGGAAGGGGAAAGACGCGATAGGGTTGGCTGAAGAATGAAGAACGAGGAGCCGATCAAAATTCCGACTAAGATGAAGAGGAGACGCTGTTCTTTCAACAAATAATTGATGGATCTAGGAAGAGATCTATGGTGTTTCAGAGTTTTAGAGGAGTACGGAGAATTCGGGGAACTTAGCATCTCTTCATCTCGCCTCTGATTTCCAACGGATTGTTTGTGCAGCTGTTTCATGCTCGAATCCCTCTCGAATTCTCCGATCACAAGAAACAGCTCCTCAAAGATTCACGAAGATTGAAAAAAAAATGACAGAAATTGTATCCAGGATCTCGCTCCAAATCCCAGATTTTTTTCAGTCAAATCGAATTGAGCAGAGAGAGATTCAACAATGGCGATTAAGATCAAACAAATCCTGGTTGAACTCCCGTTCTTTACAGTTCACTAAGTTCTTAAAAATGGAGTCTTGAATTCATAATCATATTTTACTAACACCCGCTAAGCATGATTAGTGATGCTAATTATCTCTTAGCTTAACTAATCCGACCGGAATAACTGGTTTAATTCGGTTCAGCCGGTTTTTCTCATCAAATTTCAAATTCTAGTTCTGAAAGTTTTGGGTTCTTGCTTATGGTTCCGGTTTTGAGATAGAAAAAAGTGGAATTAGAATCTAACTGATGATAAAAATCGACCAAAACCCAGTTCAAATCCGATCGAAAAATGGATAAAACACAGCCAAATCCAAAAGAAGGCTCCAAACCCGACAAACCCACCAATCTTGTTTCTATTCCTGCTCCAAAAAAACCGAAACTTTAGATCCCGGTTGTAGAAGGAAACCGGACCAAACCAAAACGTGTTCATCCTTAACTAAACCAATACAAATGAAAAAAAAAACCGGAAGACTTAAAAAGAGTATTATGTTCTTGTGGGAGTATTACTATTATTGCACGAAGTTTTTGATATTTTAATCTAATTTTCGAAGATTAATTAACAAAATATAGAATTTTCATTTGCTTCGATAATATTAAAAAATCACCAAATAATTCTATTTTTAGAATTACCGAAACATGTTTCTAAGAATTTTATCCGATCATGGTTCTCGAAACGAGAGTTAAAAAGACGATTTTTATTTATTGCACGAACGTTTCGAAACTAAAAAAGACAAACGAGAAAATTAAAGTTTCTCTTGGACGTCTTGTAATAACTATTATCGGATATTAATTATAATTTATCGAAGATAATAAGCGGTTTAGTCTTGGTTTACTTGTACTCGATAATTAATAAAAGTAATTATTTTGGATAAACCGAGTTGGTTTTTGTATCCAAAAGACGAAATCTCTCGCCTCCAGGACCCCACACCCCGGCCCGACAGTTTGTGAGGGGGTTAAATCACGGTGACTCAGCGGCCCAGAGATAGGAGACTTTTACCTGATATTCCAAGGAGCTACCCCAACATTGAGGTAACAATTCTCACACTATGACAGTGCAGACGTCGAACCTAGGCTCTTGTACTCAATCTATCATTTCTGAGTCAACTGAGTTATGCCCGTGCGAGTAACCGAGTTGGTTTTTGTTCCTTCTAAATGTGAAGAGGCTTCGATTTAGTCTACAAGCTTTGATTATATTATTTGTATTTATTATTTGTATTTAAATTTGTTTTTAATAATAAAAATATTGTACTTTTTTTAATCGAATTTTTTATGCCGATTGAGTAACAAAGAAGAGAATGGGTCATGCATGCATTTAAACTGATAAAAATCTTGTTGACCATAAGTCAACAACCCTAATCTCTTTATTATTTATTTAAAATAAAATAAACCTTACCCTCAATTATTATATATTCAAATTATCCGATTAATAAATAAAATTAATTATTAAATAATTATTCTATTACAGGGTTCATAGAAGTGACATATGAACACTCAAATTTCACGGACAAGCCGATGACCGAACAATTAAATTTTACTGTGTACACTAACGTTTCAAGTTTATATTTATATAATAAATAATTATTTTTATTTTAATATATTAATTATATTTTAATTAAACTCATTAATAGTTATACATAATTTCGAAGTTATTTCTTTATATTAACTTCTTGGTACACGGTACCTTAACGTGTCAAACTATAGTCAAGGGTGTACGTGGTCTAATTTAGTTCTCGGAGATTATAAGTCTAAACCGGTACATTTTAGTCTTAAAATTTTAAGATAACAACCGAACATTAATAGAAATAGACTAGAACTAGACACAAAATTCGAGCTTGGTCTTGTATTGTCTTTGATTTTTCTAATTAAATAAAATAAAATAATTTTAAAATTAATTAAATTTAATAATATCTAAAATAATTTAAATTATTCATAACAATTAATATAAGAACATATAATACAAACTAAAAAATTAATTAAAATAGTCACAAGATCATAATAATTATTAATTTTAATATAAGAAAATTTTAAAAAAGACAATTATCAAAATTATTCTTGATGTCATTGGTTGTCAATTTAAACCTATATTTTATATTTTAATTTTAAAATTTTAACATTATAAGCACTAACGTATATTTTCAAGACCGATCAGAATCAGACAAAAAAATTATAGTGAGACCGGTCTGTCAGTTTTCAGATCAGTTTTATCTATTCTTAATCATAATTAATAAAATAAATAGGATTAATAATTATTAAAATTTAAATACATTAATCATGTTTGAATTGAAGTATGAAAAATATAATAAAAAATAAATTTAATATTATTTATATTTATACATCAAAATAATTAAATAAAAATGTATTTAAGGAAAAAGAAAGCCTGCCACCTTTTTAGTTGACCTTGACCCACAGGTGAAGTCATTGCAAGCTCATTGTACTTCTTGCCCACGAAACGGCGTCGTTCACATATCCTTCTATCGGCGACGAAGTCAAATCTTTACAGTCCATGCAATTACAGCCACGAAGACACGTATTGGACTTCTTCCCCGGCGTTCTTGAAGAAGCTCTCAAATTGATCGTCGGCGTGATTTTCCGATACTTAATGCCGGGAGAAAATCTTCTGAAGAATCCATGTTTTCTATGCAAGAACACTTGCACGATCTCTTCCTCGTCCTCGTCGTCGGTTCCGGCAGCTTTTCTGTGTCTCACCTTGTCGGAATCGATGTTGGAGAGCACCGTTGATTCAGCTGAAGCAATGATCATGAAATGGAATCTTGATTCTCCCATGGCGGATAAGTTGACGACTATGTTTTACGAAAACAAAAGGGAAGGTTTGGAGTTCATTAAAATCGTCCACGAGCTTCAAAGCTCCATGCATCTCTTGATTTTCAGAAAGTCAGGTTCCAAGATTCTGATTCGAGCTCAGAGATTGATGGTGATTGCGATGAAGAGGCTTCGGAAAGAGTTTCACCAGATTCTTCTATGTTTAAATCAAGCTGAATCCGTCTCTTCTTCCGACGACGCCGCCGGTGAATCTATCTCCGATGCCGGCGAAGTTTCTCCGGTTGCAGCGGCGGATTTGAAGGCGATCGCCGGATGCATGCTCGCCTCCGGCTACAGCAAAGAATGCTTGCAGATATATAAAAGCATTCGGAAATCGATGATCGAGGAAGAAATCTTCCGCCTCGGGATCGAGAAACTGGATTCATCGGCGATCAACAAGATGGATTGGGATGTTCTTGAGATCAAAATCAAGAACTGGGAAAAAGCAGTGGAGACGGCGATGAAAAATCTATTTCTGACGGAGAGAATCCTTGGCGACCAAATCTTCGAAACTTTCGATCCCTTCGGGAAATCTTGTTTCTCGGAGATAACGAAAGAAAGCGCATTGCTGCTGTTCTCGTTCCCGGAGCTTGTAGCGAAGAAGAAGAAGACAAAGGAACAGATCTTCATCATGCTGACTATTTACAGAACATTATCCGACAACTCGCCGGGAATAGAGACAATTTTTCCGATCGACTTTGCCGGAGAAATCCGACGACAAATGCGTACCTCTCTTAGTCTAGTCAGTGCTTCAGTGAGAGCGTTGTGGTCGGAATTTCAATCGTCAATTGAGAAGGAGTCGTCGAAGTCGCCGGTCCCCGGCGGAGGAATCCATGATTTGACACTTCGTGTTATGAGCTATCTTTCTCCCCTCGGTGAATTCAACAGAGAATTCGCCGCCATTTTCGCTGATTTTCCCTTTCAAACGAAGAAGTCGTCTTTTCTGAAACCTTACTTCGACAGATTAAATTCCGACGAATCTCCGCCGCCGGCGATTTCCACCCCCGTAGTTTGGCTGATTATCGTCCTCTTCTGTAAGCTTCACCGGAAAGCAAAGCACTACAACGATATTTCACTTTCGAATCTATTCATGGCGAATAACTTTCATTACGTCGTCTCCGTAGTTCGCCGATCAAACCTTAAAGATCTTCTCAGTGGCGACTGGATCACGAAGCACGAAGCCATGGTCAAGAGCTTCGCCGAGAAGTACGAGCGTTTCGCGTGGGATCCGGTCTTCGCGTCGTTGCCTCAAAATCCAAAAACCAGAATTTCTCCGACGAGAGCGACGGAAATCTTCGCAAACTTCAGCCACGTTTTCGAGGAAACTTGCAGGAAAGAAAGCGATAATGTTGTACCGGATCCGAATCTCCGGGAAGAAATGAAGCAATCGATCGCGAGAAAGCTGGTTCCGATTTACCGACAATTTTACCATTCTCACCGAGCGAGAGTGCTGGGAGATGCGAGGAAAGTAGGCCTAAACGTAAAATTTTCTCCAGAAGATGTCGGAAACTACTTATCCGACATATTTTCCGGCGCGAAAGAGCCGGCGCTGACTTCGAAATCTTTCCCGTCGCGTCCCCGAGCGGATCCCCCCGACGCCCATTTTAACGGCGGCAACCTCTAGCCTGCATTCAAAGCTCCGACATTGAAACAATCGGAAAACAATGCAGGCTGGCGACGATGAGATTTCCATCACCGACACAACCCAAAACCTCGAAGAAAACCAGATCTGAAGTTTTGTCGAATGATGCATTGAAAATCCATTCCCATCTTCGTCTCATACAAGATTTTCTGCACCCGGCTGTTCATCAACAACCTGCGAATTGGTCTTCGTTTTCTTCTTCGAAAACGAAGAGCCCCTCGAACGAGTTAGATCAGATACTTGATCTGAGTTCATTGAATCATCGGCAACGCAATCAGTTCATTCGGCTGCGGAAGAAATCTCCAATCTGGTGTTCTAGCATTGAAAACTGGGTTTATCTTCCATGTCTACGTAGGGAGTTCTTTGATCACAATGTATGGAAAATGTGGCGAGTCTGAAAGTGCATACAAGTTGTTCGAAGAAATGTCTGTGAGAAACGTGGTATTGTGGACGACCATTATTACAGGGCTAGCCCAAAAATTCCTTGTCAACGTTTGCTTCAAACTCTTCCAACAGATGAAGAAGACAACTCTGAATCTCGGGTTTCGAATCTCGGGTCCATACGGCCAATACTCTAATCCCGGTCTAATTCAAATCCGGAGCTTTCTTGGACACGATTCGTGTATTCGAAAGCTTGTCCGATAAAGACGTATCGTGGAATTCGATGATTGCCGGCTATGCCCGACACGGAATTGCGGCCGAAGCGATTCTTCTAATCGAAAAAATGAATGATCGATCGGTCAAACCCGACGCAATTACTTTACTAGCGATCCTCTCCTCTTGCATGCAAGAGGGTCTCGTCGAAAAAGGCCAATTCTACTTCGACTCAATGTTCCCCGGGGGCTTCCGTTGTGGTCGTTTCCAGAAGTTGGAAAGTACAAGGGCTCAATCATAAATACTAGAATGAATAAGATGCAATTGTAATATTGTGAAGGGTATCTTTGCAAGTATCTTAAGAAACTCTTCACTTTAGCCTAACGTAGAGTTTTAGAGTTTTTGAGTGATATTATTAAAATATTTTTAATTTATTATAATTAAAATAATTATTTATTATATTAAAATTAATTATTTTAATTAAAATATATTTAAAAACATTTTAACAGTACTACTTAAAACTCAATATCTCATAAAATAAATTAAAAAAATATGTTAAAAAAATAAACTTAATATTATATTTCATATATTAAGTCTTTATTGAATAATTTTAAAATTATAATTTTATTTTATTTTATTATTATACATGTTGACGTATCGATTCATAATTAATACAATAAATATAAGAAATAATTATTTATATTTAAATATATTAAATTGTATTTTTAATGAACTGATCATAATTTGATAAATAAACAATAAAAATAATCTTAATATTTCTAAGTAACATTAAACACCTGAATTAAGTATCCAACGAGAAATAAGAATTTTAATGTAAATTTAAAATAAAATCATGCTTCAAAAACTTGCCCGAGTAGAAAGTACGAGGAACTTACTGAGAAATCTACGTTTCGAATGCACAAGTAACACGATCAAAGTAAAGCGCAATTAATAATAATACGTTTCATCGGATTACAAGCCTGTCCACCACGGGCTAGGGCTCTTTGGAAGAGAAGTAGCGATACATAATCTCAAATGTCTATGAAAAATTATTGATTTTTGCTACGTCCGTTCTTTGTCACAACGTTGGAACTAGTCATCTCCGGCTTCTTTCGAGTTCTTGCTCAACATTTTTCTCCTCTTGTCCCCGGAATCGAGGTCTTCTACGAGTCTCTTTCGATTCTGATAATGAACCAGAAAAAACGAGTAGAAATCATTTCAGGTATATTCGACAAATCCAAAATTCAAGATATGATATCGATTATGATTAAACTAGCTTGTTAAAGACAAATAGAATTCCTCATAAATTGACCAATAAAACATGGTATTCATTATTTTCTTAATAATGCTACGTTTAATTATTAGCATACCCTCATATTGTACATGCTGACGTGTCAGACTATATTTCGTTTAGTTAAAGTGCATTTAATGTATTGCATATTTACTATACTTTGGGTTTTTTTTTTATGATTCTTACCTTATATCATAGGATATGGAACAAGATTCCAATGTTAAAAATACATATATTCATACCTCTTTTTGTGCGCACCTTTCCTTTCTCTTCGTATGAATCTTAGCCTTTTGCTCATTGCTGTTAGGGTCACTTCCAGAACCTCTTCTATGAACACTAAAATTTGAAGCATTTCCTTCTATGGGCCCGTCTAGATTGAATGACTCACAGTGGGTAAGAGTTACAGTCATTTTCTTCAATGGCAAATCTCCATTCTTACTGGGTAATCTTTGTTGATGGAGAAGATGACGAACATGAGAATCACAGAGGCTTTTAATATCCTTTGACTGAGCTTGCTCCATCGCAGTTTCCATATCATCACAATTGTCCAATAAAATTTCCCCAGGTGTTGATATTTGGTCTGCTTTCGCGGACTTGCTCTCAGGCGATACTTGTGAACCATGGACTTTTGGCACCATCATTGAGTATTCATTCCTTGTATTTGACTTGTTGATTGCGTTATTAGTAACAGAACCCATGTCAATGTTATTACTATCCCCATTTGAGCTTTGATTTGGAGGATTTCCACTTGAATTTGATTGAATATCAGGTGAGATTTCCACTTGGGCAGTAAGAGCGTGGTTAAAATTTGAGGCTGCGTGGTACCTTCAGTTATAGATGATGTTGGTCAGTAAAAAATATTAGTGATTGAGATTTCCAAATCACTCTAAGCATTTTGATCCTCTGATTTTACCTGGACGTAACATTTTGATTGTGTGGAAGGTTTCTTTGTCTTTTTAATGCAAGCTCTGGAGATGGTGCACCTGAATCTGATGCAGCTTTGCTCATGGTACCTGAAATTTCGAGATGTTCATTGGAAGCAGTAGACACTGAGTTATCGATCCTAGAATCAATGGTTTACTACTTAGATCTTTGAGAGAGAAACCTTCCCACTTAAGCTTGTTAGTGCCACTTCCAGAATTGAGTTTCAAAGTCCATTATTAAACTGAACGTTGAATTTGTTGATTCCCTTCACAAGAACAGTGTTCTTTTGTTTTATACAGACATGTTTGATTGGAACATCCTAAAAATGCGTTCATTGGGAAACAATATTCTAGGAAATCATGCATTTAATATTTAATTATCATTTCTTTAATTACTATTTCTATAATTATTTATTCTATAATTACTATTTTTTTAATTACTATTTCCTACGAGATATTATGGTAGTTTACAATTTCAAATTAAGTAGTTTGTAACCTATTTATAGACATTACCCTTCAAGGTTTAGAATGAATCAATCAAGTTTATGCAGATATTATTATTTTTTTTTTCGTTTGTCTCTCTGTGACAGGAAGAAGGGTGATTACTCGTTTTAGGGATAAATTCTCTGACGAAGATCCTAACAATTTGGTATCAGAGTCAAACCCCTCATCCGGATCCGATTCGAAACTGCCTGCGACATCTGCCATAGGTGCAGATTCTTCGATAATGCTTCCATTATTGCAGCGTATGCTACAATTAATGGAGAAACAAGAAGACAATCATGAAACGATGATGGCTCACTTGAAAGAATCAAGCAACTCAAAGCAGGGCACACCTTCGGCTATGGCACAGTCACTCACACAACCGCCCGAGCAAGCTGTCTCGCCACCAGCGACCGCCGCACCAGGGAACAACACAGCGTTGTTGTCGGCGCCAACACTGCATCTCGCGGCCTTTTTGGTCGACGCTCCAACGTTGCATTCCACACCCATGTTGTCCTCGTGTGCCCCTACGCTGACCGCGCACAATTCGACACATAATCTGACCGCTGCATCGACGTCGCAACCCGCAAGCGTGCTACCCGCGCGCTTTCCAACGTTGGCCCTACCTAACAGACTATCTTGATATTCTACGGTGTCTGGTCCATCATTGCCAGCCACCGCACCCTGGTATGCAGAACAACTACCAACCAGTCACAAGACCATACCTCACGCTATGACTCCATGGTCTGCTACTGATGAATTTCCTCCATTTTTTGGTGGGATCACTAATGGATCAGATGGTTATTTTCACATTGAAAACTGTCAAGGTGGGGTAGCCTTCCAAACACACCCACAAGTCAGCTTGGGCATTCCGACTAGATGCAACAGGGTCCTATATCACATATTCCAGCGAGAGCACACGACCAGTTATTCGTGCACGAGTGGATTTTCCAACATTCGATGGCTCTTCAGACGCTCGTCGATGGCTAAATCGATGTGAGCACTATTTTTAAAGTCAAAACATCTCGCTACACAGGTGGGTTGGACTCGCGGCCTTTCACTTGCAAGAATAGGCCGATGACTGGTATGAGAGGTTTCGGCATAGGAGAACTAAGCTCTCGTGGGATCACTTCAAAAACTCGTGCACCTAGCGTTTTGGCACCTCCGCCCGGAAGAATACACTGGGAGACTTAGTGAATCTGAAACAAACTGGCACAGTGGCACAATACAAGAAGCAGTTCCATGGTGTATTCACTAGAGTTCCATGGTGTATTCACTATAGCGTTTTGCAAGCGCCTATTTTTTCTTTATTGTGATATGTCTAATAATTCAGAAGTCGAGCAAGACGACGTGCCCCCAGAGGAAGAGCCCACTAAGCCGACTATATCACTCAACGTCATCTCCGGCTCTATTGTACCTTCCAGTATGACCTTCACGGCTACATTCACATCACATACCCTACGTAGTCTTGCTGACACTGGTAGCACTCATAACTTCCTGAGTGTTTGTGCTGCATCACAATTGGGTCTCCAGCCATTATCAGAGACACATTTATATGTCTCTGTGGCCAATGGGGAGTGCGTCCGCTTTTAGGAGCATGTCGAGCCATTACTTTTTCAATCTCAGGACTTTGCTTTCAGTGGATTTCTTCGTGATACCTCTGCCATGTCTTGATGCAGTGTTAGGTGTTCATTGGCTCCAAACCTTAGGACCAGTTACATGGGATTTTGATTCTTTAACCATACAATTCACCCGCCAGGGTTGCCTTGAAACCTTATCAGCTCTACCACCTAGACCAGGCCCGGTTCTGACATCCATGACCACTACTGGTATTTTCCGATGACATCTGTGCCATCCTACACGAGTTTGGGGACCTATTGATCGAGCCGAGTGGACTTCCACTCATTCGATTATGCGATCATCGTATATGTCTCACTCAAGGCTCAGGCTCAGTCGTTGTGCGGCCATATCGCTATCCTCATCTTCAAAAAGATGAGATCGAACAGCAGTGCGCACTCATGCTACGTTAGGGAATTATTCGCACCAGCAGATCACCATTTTCTTCACCTGTCCTCCTAGTTCGCAAACATGATTAGTCCTGGCGTTTTGCGTCGATTATCGTGAGCTTAACACATTGACGATTAAGGATAAATTTCTTATTACAGTGGTTGAAGAGTTACTTGATGAGCTACACGGGGCAACTATGTTCTTAAAACTGGACCTTCGTTCCGGCTATCACCAGATTCGGATGGATCCAACAGACATTGAGAAAACTGCATTCTGCACACACCATGACCATTTTGAATTCCTCGTTATGTCATTTGGTCTCACAAATGCTCCATCTACATTCCACGCCCTCGTGAACGAGATTCTTGCAGCTCACCTCCGACGCTTCATATTGGTTTTCTTTGATGATATTCTGATTTATAGCCACAATATGGAGGATCACTTATGCCATCTACGCATCACCTTTAGACTCCTACGACATCACCGTCTAGTTCTTAAACGGTCTAAATGTGCTTTTGTCACTTCACAAGTCGCTTATTTGGGCCACGTAATATCATCAGCAGGCGTTTCAGTCGACTCCGACAATATCCAAAATAATTCTTCTTGGCCCACTCCGACATCGGTCACCGCCTTGCGTGGATTTCTCGGCTTAACCGGATATTATCAAAAGTTCATATGCAATTATGGGATCACTATTGGGCCCTTGACCGCTCTACTTCGCCGCTCTACTTCACATGGTCTGAGGTGGCTCAACAGGCATTTGATGCCCTTAAGATGGCTCTTTCCAACGCACCGATGTTACACATGTTGTACTTTTCTACCGAGTTTATTGTGGAGTGTGATGTCTCCAATTTTGGTATCGGTGTCGTTCTTTAACAGGATGGACACCCAGTGGCGTATTTTAATCGCACACTTGCATATTGTCACTTGACCTTAACAGCATATGAGCGCGAACTTATCGGCCTAGCTCAGACCATCTGACATTGGCATCCATACTTGTGGGGAAGAAAATTTACTGTTCATACCGACCACTACAGTTTAAAATTTTTTCTCGAGCAAAAAAATTCATCATCCTCACAACAACACTGGATCAACAAACTAGTAAGATATGATTTTTCAGTGGAATATCGGCCCGGTCGATTGAACATAGCAGCCGATGCCCTCTCCCGTCGAGATGAGTCTCCATCCAGCTCCTCGCCATTTCCAGACCACTGCCATCCCTTCTTGCAGATATACGACACGACACGAATTCCTCAGAAGCAACCGTCATTTTGATTCAGCGTGTCTCTGCATGTGAATTATCTCGAGCATGGTCGTTTTTTAATGGGCTTCTTTATTACAAGCGCTGAATTTATATTCGACCAGATTCTCTTCTTATTCGCACTATATTGGCTGATACTCACGACTTAAGCCACGAAGGGTTTCAGAAAATCCTAGTGCGTCTTAGATCTGATTTTTACTAGCATGATCTTCACGCATCTGTTGCTGCATATGTCTCGGATTGCTTAGTATGTCAACGCCATAAATCCGAGCATTTACAACCAACAGGTCTTCTCCAGCCACTTGGCCTTCCAGACACAGTTTAGGCAGATATTTCTATGGACTTCGTTGACGCCTTGCCCAAAGCTGAGGGTAAATCAATGATATTGGTGGTGGTGGATCGTTTCTTCAAATATGCCCACTTTATTGCTATGTCTCATCTGTATTCAGCGACATCAGTGGCTAAATTATTTTTTGAGTGTATTGTGCGGCTACACGGCATTCAAGAATCGATTGTTAGCGATAGGTATCCGGTATTCA
Source organism: Begonia fuchsioides (assembly GCA_003255005.1). Lineage (NCBI taxonomy): Eukaryota > Viridiplantae > Streptophyta > Magnoliopsida > Cucurbitales > Begoniaceae > Begonia > Begonia fuchsioides. Next base: position 438,966 of record QAOC01039321.1, on the reverse strand, counting down.
CAAGTCGTTTTTGGCAAGAATTATTTAAGTTAGCAGGATCCAAGTTAGCTCTCTCATCCGCTTTTCATCCTCAAAGTGATGGACAGACAGAAGTGGTAAATCGTACAATGGAGATGTACCTCCGTTGTTTATTTGGAGAACAACCCAAGTCTTGGCTTCGTTGGCTGTCATGAGCAGAATATTGCTATAACACTTCCTTCCACTCGGCACTTCAAACATTTGTATTTCAAGTAGAATACGAACGCCCACCATCGACACTACTTACGTATGAATCGGGCCTCAGGAGAGAGATCAAGGCCCTTCGGGAGAGAGATCAAGCCTTAGTGCACATTCAAGAGAAGCTTGCGCCAGCACAAATCGCATGAAAGCTCAGTACCACAAATCTCATAAGGAGGTGGTATATCAAGTCAATGATTTGATTTGGCTTCGCCTACTTCCATTTTGCCGTCGCACACTAGTCAAATCTTCCATCCATAAACTTTTGTCAAAATTCTATGGACCATTCAAGGTCCTTGAGCGAATTGGGATTGTGGCTTATCGAATCCAGCTACCCAACAATTGTCGTCTACACAACGTGTTTCATGTCAGCTTATTGAAGTCGTTTCAAGGCACCATTCCTCTGCCTGAACCTTTATTGCCTCTGATTCGCAAAGGTCGCACCATCCTTGCACTATCTTTCATACTACGATCGTGACTCAACAGAGGCAAGTGGGAGCTCTTAGTCCAGTGGGCTGAGTTACCTACGGAAGAAGCTACATGGGAGGATCTCCATATCTTTCGCGAGGAGTTTACCGCATTTGAGCTTGAGGACAATCTGTTTTTCGAAGACGGGAGTGATGTTGTGGAAGAAAATCCTAAAAATGTGTTCATCGGGAAACAATATTCTAGGAAATCCCGTATTTAATATTTAATTACTATTTCTTTAATTATTATTTTCATAATTACTATTTTTTTTTTTATTTCCATAATTATTATTTCTGTAATTACTATTTCCTTAATTACTATTTCTTTAATTACGAGATATTATAGTAGTTTCTTATTTTAAATTAAGTAGTTTGTAGCCTATTTATAGGCATTACCCTTAAAGGTTTATAATCAATCAATCAAATTTATTCAGCTATTATTTTTTCTTTTTTCATTTCGTTTGTACAAAAAAAGGGGTGGTTACTCGTTTTAAGGAAAAACTCTCTAACGAGGATCCTAACAGAAACCTCCTTTGAGAGGTCAAGCTCCGAATCTAGATTCTTTGGTGGACTCATGCTTTCGTCAAACATAGCAACACTAGCTGAAGAAAGACGAAACAAGAACTGAGACGAAAAATAAGGAAAGCCTTGTACAATTTAAAGAGATACCCTGTCGGTTATTATGTTCCTGGAACTCCCTTGTTGAAGGAAGATGAACATTTTCGCCAAATGTTTTTTCCTTTGAGAGTACAACTTGAGCGCATGTACTATCTGCACATTCAGACACGTCTCTTGAGCTTTCAATTTCCACTATCTGTTTGGTCCAAGAGCCCTGCATCAGGAAGGTTGTTCAATGAGGTCTATTCAAGCCTGAAAATCATTAGACTAGTATTCCCAAAGAAGGAACAAATTCTTTCAAGATCTGTACAACATTAGTCTGCCTAGACAATCAACTCACTATGCTAATAACTAGTATAGAAAAGAACCCTTTTTCAGTTAGTTTATCACATGAGACAATTCTTTGTCAAATTTTGTGGTTCCCTGATCAAAAAAAGAAATAATTTTTTACCTGTTCCCTCAATTTTCTCATTTTTACTCAAGTGAAAGAGAGGAAAAAGTATACAATAGTAATAATAAAGCAATATATACACATACATCCATGCAACATGTATGATACACACACACACATATAAATATCGATATGTATGTATGTTAGATCCAAAAAAAATAGTTAATCTTCCCGATCAAATAAACAAGGTAAAGATGAAAAGAAAGAACCACATTCTACCTCTTTTAAGACCAATTGATCAGATTTCATCCCATTGTGAATATCCTTAAATTTGCAAAATCAGAATCTAAAAACCACGAATAGGCTTTGTTAACCATCAAGATCTATCTAACCTCCCAGCAGGAACTCACCTCAGTGCCGCTCCAATTCCCACTATCATCTTCAATATTCAAATTGGGCTTGTTGTCTTCCCAATGGTCGCTACCAATATTGTTTTCTATACTTCTAATGCATTTTGACTTCACAGACTTTTGAGTCTGTGTGTCACTTTCACTCCTGCTGCCGCTGGACTAAAGAAAATTAGTGACCATTAACCATATTTCTTACACAACATCAGTCGTTATACAAAAAAATATTCAGCTTCTGATAGCAATGAAAGTAATGAGGTTAACTCCCACTAGGGAAATTACTAATCAAGTCATTAATTTGTGAAAAGGAGAATTTGGTAAAGATTTCACGCCTTTACTTCATTAAATAAATTAAAAGTACTAGAAACTAGATTAAGAATCAACCACGTAGTTTATTCTGTGATCTTGATTCTGAAATAGAAATTGGTAGCTACTCACAGTGTGGCATCTTCTCCAAACATGCTGCCAAAGGATTTTAAGCTCATTCTTTCTTACGGGCTTCACTAAAAAATCAACAGCACCCTTTGACAAACATTTAAAGACGAAACCCATTGAATCATGAGATGACATCACTGCGCACAAAGTCTCACAAGAAACCTTGATTAAAATCATCTACTTTATAAGCTGTAATTTTTTGTAAGTACTTGATAAGCTGTCACAAGTATACGAAAAAGACTAGACACTAAAACCACGGTAAAACATAAGTCTAGGTCTAGTAGAACTTACTAATCACAGGAATATTGTTTCTTGTTTTATGATTCATAATCTTGCATAATAGTCCAATCCCAGAAAAACAAGGCATCACCACCTCCGTGAGGATAAGATCAATATGATTATTAAGATCTTCTAGTATCTTCCAAGCTTGTAATCCATTTGCAGCCTCAATAACTGACAAAAAATAAATTCTACAACTATAAGAAACAGCTCCATATATTTGTTAATCCTTAAACATAGACATACAAATGAAAAGGGAAATATTAGCTACCATTATTGTTTGAATTCTATGTGCTTCAAACATAGAACAAACATTTATTTTTCTTTATTTTTTTCCCAATAAGATAATATAATTAGGGGTAGACAAAACCAAACCAACAGACAAGTCAGACCAAAATTGAATGTATGATCTGATTCTAGTAAGGTCTTGGACAAGTCATGTCATAATCATGATGTTCAAATTTTAAAACCGAAATATATTGATCTAGTCTTTTTTTCCAAAAACAGACCAGATCATATCATATTCATCCCTAATTTAAAATTGAAAAATAATTATACAGCAGATGATCTCCATAAATGTGTGTTTAAATTTTTTATATATTATAGTTGGTAATTATTATAATTTAGTTTATTAGATGATCATATTAATCTATTTTTTGGATTGATATTTTATACACTTATATTAAATAATATTTATTTTGTTGAATTTAAATTTATTTGGGTGTTATCAATTTTTATTGATTTTTGAATTTATATTTTTTCATTTTATTAAAATAAACCAAGATTGGACCGGCAAAACTGAATTTCTGGTCTGATCTAGGTCATGCTCAGTCCTGATTCTAAAAATTTTAAAACAAATAAGAAACACTCCCACCCATTTGAAATTATAAGTGTCAAACTCAGTAGTTTTATCCTCAGTCGAGAATTAAAGATTGACTATAATTGCAATAGACAAAGACATAAAATATTTCTGTGACTAATCACAGCTTGCAAAAATCTGCTCACTTCGTATTAATGGTAGAACAAACAATCTTTCCTGGCTTAAGAAGATATATTTTATTATTTTAGGTAAATTGAAAACTATTATTCTGCTCAAAACTATTGTTCCAGCAACATTAGATAACTGAATCTAGGAATAAACATCATAAGGACCGAGTCACAAACCTTCATAACTACAATTGCGAAGCAATGCACTAACAATATGACGAGTTGAATCGTCATTTTCAACAAGCAAAACCTTGAGGGATCTGAGATGTAGAAACCTCTCCCAACAGATCATCGATTCTTGAGGCTGCAACCGCCGTTCTGGTATAACATCCCAGGGTTGAACAGCCTCTCCTTCCCTATCTTTTACATCATTCACTCTTGCATTTCTTTTCAACTTATAATTCTCTGGATGATTATGTATTTCGCTAGTAGCTTTACAAATAACCCCCTTTTCTTCATCTGGCAGAATGAAATTCTGTTCTTGAAATTCTTTATAATGATCACCATTGAGGTTCATTAGGTTCGAAACTCCCTGCAACCCAAACAAGGATGAATGAGGAAGGTTCAAATTTGTAGAGGACATAGGAAATTTAGTTTCCAAGACTCAATTCAGAGCACACGGACCTTTGAACCAACTACGAGACCAGACAAAGAATACACTGTATAAGAAAAAGAAAAATATACCAATAATGGACAGACTTTGTCCAAAAATGATTTTCTAAAAATTCACAAGCTGGAAAGAGATTTTCTAAATACAACAAGCTGCTAACATTAAGCACAAGAAAACCCCTATTTTCACTATAGGAATATAAGGTCGTGTTTGACCATTTTTCGGCTTCAAATTATAGCTTCTCGTTAGCAATTTTAAAAGGAGATTTTTCGTAAGCTTTAATCAAGCAATCAAAACTCTAAAACCAACTACAGATTTTAGCAAAAACGATTTGGCAGGAGATCAAAAAAAGTTGCAGGATAATTTTAACCCACTCAAGTTCAACGAGGAGCAATAACTCGGTTAAAGTTGAAGTCAAACGTTCATCGATGTACATATACATTGAGAATCATTCCATTCCGCTACCAAAGCACAAAATCCAAGATAAAAGACAAATTGACGCGCTGAACTTAGAGAAATAGAAAAAAAAAATTGACAAATCTACTCGCATCCAAAGGTTTAACAACTATTGTCAAAGACGATAGCTACCTTGAGAGCTTTCAGAGGTTCAGCGACCACAAAAAAACCTCGATCCATCAGAAATCAAACACCTCAGGGATCGAAAATCATAAAAAGCAACTTTCCAGCCACAAGAATCGTAAAATTCAACTCCTACCCTCCATTTCCAGCTCAAGTTCCGCAGAGAAGAGATAGACCGGGACGAGACGAAAGGCAGGGGAAGAAAGAGATTAAAAAAAGGGTAATAAAAAAGGAAAAAGGTATAGGTAATGACGTGGAAATGGCACGTGAACGGTCCCACAAAATGCCACGTAGGACGGAAGATATTTCCACGTGGTCAAATTTCGGGAGATCTAGAGCAGCGATTTTAGGGGCTAGAACAGTATCTGTGGAGATCTGACGGCGTTATAACGAGCATCGAAATCTTAGCGGGTAGTGATCGCTTTTTCGAGCTTGCTTGGACGGCGTTAAAAAAGGCCGTAACGGGTTTTTTTATGGGACAAAAAGAAAAAGTAGATGCCATTGGGAAAATATCTAAGGAGAAGCGAAGATCGAGTGCAGTAAGTTACACCCGAAGATGGAGTACTCGCACTCCGATTCTTCTGATCTTTCGTGTAAATATGTCGATTCATGTTTGAGTTTTGAAAAAAAAAAACATTTAGACTTTACAGAACGGATGCAAGTTGCGTACAAGTGAGGGTCATATCAGATGCAGTGACTCTCGACGTAGTGACTCTTAGCGTCCGTACTCAATTTTTTATTATTTTTAATTAATTTGGCTAAGAAAATTTTATCGGAATAACTTGAAATTTTTACCACTCATTTACAACAATAAAAGACACTAATTTTTAAATTTTTAAATTTTTTCGACAACCGTACGATTTACTATAATTATTTTAATACATAAACAAACAAATTTTGTTAAAGTTACGTACCATAACGAAAATTCTTGAAACTTTTTGTCACTTATTTAAAGAACTGTAGGATAATACGCCGCAAAGTTTTGTGAATTTTCAACAATGGTACGATTTACTATAATTTGTTTAATACATAAAAATAATTTTTTTTAAAATTACGTACAACAATAAAAATTCACGAAATTTTGGGAAATATAATTTCACAGTACAGTAAATGGGTGATACAAACTTTTATTGTTTTGAATGTGTAGCAACAAATGTATGAAGTCACTGCGCGTCTGATGTGTTCCTCACTCGGACGTAATTTGCGTCTGATACTTCGTCCGTGAAATCTAAATTTTATTTTTTTCAAAAATCAATCCTGAATCGACGTATTTACCCGAAAGTGAGACCCATTTTTGGTTTTTATCTATTATTATATTATGACTAAACAAAACCGATCCAGATAAACCAACTTAAAACCTAAATTTATGGTCGGATTCTTGTCAGTTTTAGTCATTTACGATCATGTTTATGATTCTAAATTTTAAGATCATGATATAGTGGTCCGATTTTACTTTTACTAAAGACCGACTTTGACCCGACCATATTGTCATTAAGTTAAAATTGACAGTTAATAATGTAGTTGATAATTTTAATAATATGTGTTTTGAATTTTCTTATATTAAAATTTTAATTTTTATAACCTTGTGACTATTCTAATAAAAAAAATTTATTCGATATTACTTATTCTTATATTAATCAATATAAATTTTGTATAATTTAGATTAATTTGAATATTATTATATTTTATTAATTTTAACTTATTTTATTTTATTTTAATGAGAAAACCCAAGAGCGGATCAGAACAAGACCGAATTGTTTATCCGGTTACATATGGTCATTGTCCTAAAATTTTAAGACCAAATTATATTGGTCTTGTTTTTATTTTTTAAAAAATCAAATCAGACCGGACCACGTCCGTCCCTAATATATATTAAACATTTAAATATAATTTATTTATTTATGTATCAATGTGTCGCAGGTTCATCCTTTATGATCCTTGACATCTCCATCTTTTCGCACTATATGCCGAGATTTTTATACAGTTGTAACATTTTTTAATTCTCTTGATACAAAATTGACATCGTAAGTAGAAATTGGCCTTGTGACGATTTTTAAATGAGTTTGGGCTTAGTTTTAATCGTTTTGTGTTAAAACCGTCACCAAACAGTGAACTTCGATCGGTTCCAATTCTCCTAAAAAACGGGGAGAGGCCAGTTTTTGCTCGATCTTTTTATATTTTTTATGTAAAATTAATTTTAATAACTAACATGAAAATTTACAAACTACTAATAATTAATTATTATATTATAAAGTTATGATGAATTAGGAGTAAAATTAGAGCTAATAAATACGGGTGGACGAAATCAGACCGAAATAGTTAACTGGACCGGAACTGGCGATTTTAATCATGTCTTAGTTCTAATTTTTTAAAAAATCATGATTTACGTGTCGCTCTCAGTTTCTAAGAGTACAAAGCAGGAGTACAAGTAGGTAATCCAAGCTTAGTTTTTAACATTTGATTAGAAATAAGCAGGTGTGGGCAAAACTAGACAAGAACCGTGATTTAAGCTGAAACTGCCAATTTTGGTCAATCTTTAATCCCAGTTTTTGAAAATCTTTAAACTAGAACTGGACTGTAGGTCAATAAAATAAGTCAGAATCGAATAAAATCATACCCAAAATTAAATCAAACTTGATATAAATTAAAAAATTACTTCAAAATCTAATACAATCTCTCAAAATACGATCCAAACATAAAAAAAAAGAAGTAAAGGTATGAACCGAACCAGAACCATATCATATTTGATTAGAAATAAGTATGGGTGAGCAAAACCAGACTAGAACCGTGATTTAAGCTGAAACTGCCAATTTTGGTATCTTTAATCCCAGTTTTTGAAAATCTTTAAACTAGAACTGGACTGTAGGTCAATAAAATAAGTCAGAATCGAATAAAATCATACCCAAAATTAAATAAAACTTGATATAAATTCAAAAATTACTTCAAAATCTAATACAATCTCTCAAAATACGATCCAAACATTAAAAAAAGTAAAGATATGAACCGAACCAGAACCATATCATATTTCACGATTCGGTCCGATTGGTCTCGAAACTGCAAATCATATCCAAAATCAAATAAAACATGATATAAATTAAAAAATTACTTCAAAACCCAATATAATCTCTCAAAATACGATCCAAATATAAAAAAAGTAAAGATATGAACCGAACCAGAACCATATCATATTTCCCGGTTCGGTCCGATTTGTCTCGAAACTGACCCAGGCCGGGAGGGAGAAAATAGCCTACGTTGGGAAAAAAGAAAGAGGATTAAAAACCAACGGTGGTGATAAAGTTGGGTCTCGCATCTGAGTCGTCTCCTCGCTGCTATCTTCTCCAGCGTCCGATTCCCTCTTTCCTCCATCTTCCCCTTCGATCTCTCGCGCTCAAATTACAAATCTCTGGTACACCGGACTATCTAATTTCATCCTTCGCTCTCTCTATTTTGTTTGGGCTTTCTTGGAGCTATGGTTTCATGTGCGATTTTTGGGATATCCATTGTGGTCCTGATTTCACTATGTTCATTCTCGATTGGTGCGTTTCATTAGGGTTTTTGACTGTATGGCTGAAGCTCCGGCGAGCCCCGGTGGAGGGAGCTTTGAAAGCGGCGAACACAGCCCCCGTAATGTTCGCGAGCAGGACAGGTACCTTCCTATTGCGAATATTAGCCGCATCATGAAGAAGGCTCTCCCTGCTAATGGAAAGATCGCCAAGGATGCTAAGGAAACCGTCCAGGAATGTGTCTCGGAATTTATTAGCTTCATCACGAGCGAGTTGGGATATTTTTTTTGGAGATTAATTATCTGTTCGTTTTGTTTCTGTTTTCATTTGGATGATCTGGTTACAGGGCGAGTGACAAGTGCCAAAGAGAGAAGAGAAAGACGATTAACGGTGACGATTTACTCTGGGCTATGGCAACTCTAGGGTTTGAAGATTATATTGATCCCCTTAAAATTTATCTTGGTAGATACAGAGAGGTATTTTGATATATTGTTCAATCACTTTAGCTCGGATTTTTCTATTGTGCTTTCCTTTGGCTTTCTTAACTCTGCGAAAACTAATACACTTTCTTTTGATGTCTTCTGGGATTGTTGACCCGTGTTGTGGCAGATGGAGGTGATCTTTCTTTTACTTTTATTCGATCTACCTTTAAAATTCAACACTCTTCAGTTTTCATCATCCAAATATACCTTTTGTGAACTGAATAATTTGATAACTATAGGGTGATACAAAGGGGTCAGGAAAAGGTGGAGAAGGCTCAGGAAAAAAGGATGCGCAACCAGGTCCCAATACTCAGGTTAGAAAAAGAATTATTCTTTTCAGCTGGGTGAACTTTCATATTTTCTAGTGGTATGGTTCAATCTTGACTGAGTGTGCTTGCCTGTTGACTGTGCAGGTTCTTCACCAGGGTCCTTTCTCTCAAGGATTTAATTATGGAAATTCTCAGGTAAGCTCTTTTTTCCCTCTAAGATACCCACTTCTATAACCATTATACTCATTGAAATGATGGCATCGGTGTAAACTGCCGTTAAGTTGTCTAGCTCTTGGTTCAATTTCAGATAATCTATCAATGGCTTAAATTTTAGTCTACGATATGTAGTTAGTTTTTATCTTTGAACTCAAATTTCCATTCCTGTCATTATTGTGGCTCATATTTTGAAGATTGTGTAATTTGCTTCAAAATATATTTTTCAGTTATTGCAATAACATCAACGCTATATGGCCATTATGCATATTGTTTGGTATTAAGTCTTAGGTTTCTGTTACTCAAGTCCAGTAGTCAAAAGAAAACAACTCATCTGCACAACTTACAAAACAAGTTTGTGCTTTGTATAAATTTTTATTCCTTCCATGTTAGTTTAACGAGGTAGTATTTTCTGAAATCAAATACTTGTCGGTCTAATTGAACTTGGTGGTACTGGGACATTGATCAAATGCCAGTTATCATTCCTTTGAATCTGGATGCTTGCTTACTTTCCCTCTCTAGACTATCTCTTTGAAGTTTTGATGATCGGATTTCTCTCTATGTTCAATATTTCAGGCCCAGCATCTGATATTACCAATGCATGGAAGAGAATAAACATTTTATGGATCATGGATGAGGTCATCTCTTTCTTTTGGGGAGATTTAGTACAGTTAATGAAATAGGTAATATCATGTCGAATCATTCTGTCTGAACATTGACAAATTAGGGTTGTTGCTGTTCTTATGTTGATGGATGTAGATTGTATATTATGTTCTGTATTTTTCTTGTAATTTGCCAACACTATTGGTATATGAAAAAACCAACCTAATCTTGCTTAATTTGATTTTAGAAATGGATTGAAATTGATTTTCCAATTTCGGAAATTTTAATAAATTCAATGATAAGTATGAGACTACTTCACTATTGGACTTCCTTATAGTACACGTGACAAAAATTAATGAGCATAATAAATATCATAATTAAATAAATTATTGTTTGACATTTTAATATGTATAATAAGAATGTAACATTCACATTATTTTATTAAAATAAATGAATCATTAACGTTACTCTCTCAATTGGTGGTCGCACAACAAATAAAGAGCCAAAAGTAGAAAACGGGTCTAAGGCTGAAAACAATAAGCATAATTGATCACGACTGAGGGTGGGCACGGGTCGATTCAATTTAGTTTTATCTTGAAATAAAATTAGAACCAGAACTCACAGTTTTAATTTTTTGGAGTCGACACTGGCATCAACAATTCAAGTTCCGTTCTGTTTTAACCTAATTTTATTTTATATATAAAAAAATTAAAATATAAAATAATTTTTTTATTATATTTAAGTCAAATTTTAAGTAATTTAACTAATATATAATAATTGTAGAATTTATAATAAATTTTATTAAAATTTGGGTTAAATTTTTCTTAATTTTAGAATTTTTTTATTCACGATCTCAGTTCCAGTTTCATAAGTTTATACTCTTAAAAACTGACATTGACTCATAAATCAAGATTTTTAAAAAATTAAAATCAAAATCAGATTAAAACTAACGATTCTGGTCTGGTTTATGATTTTAGTTTGGTTTTGCCCACTCTTACGGGCGACCATACGTCGTATACAACAAGGTAATCTGATAGTTCAGAAGAATATAAACCAAAAAAGGGTGGAGATGATCCTTGAGCCATGTTGAGATTGAAGAAAACAACTCTCTCAAAACGCAGAGCCACAGCCCTTGGTTTTTCCAAGCATTGCATCTTTGGCCTCGTTGATTTTAGATGCAAGATAATGGCTACCACCAGCGTCTGGATGGTTTGCAACCATTACTCTCCTATGTGCTTCCTTCACTTTATCAGCGGCTGTACTTTCCCTGCCATTCAGTTTAAACTATGAAGGTAATCTGCATGATATTTCTGTTAAGATAATATATAAATGATTAAATTATTTATTACTAACAAATTCGAGCTTTTAGGATAATTAGTAATTTTTTATCATATCAGACGTCTTAAGTTTACAGGTCATTTCAAGCATTAAAAACATTATAAGCATTAAAAGCAAACCCAAAGAGTGAAAAACTATCAATAATCGGCCAACTTTCAAGGAAAAAAACAGAAAGCCAAGTTATACATGGTTTTATGTCAGCCGTTGTTTTTTTTTTATGTTGGTCGACTTAAATTATTGCACGATTTTATATATAGTTGGGTAAATGACTAGGGGATGCGCTACCTAGACATGCAATACCTTTGTCCCTCAAAAACTACTCTTTTTCTAAAGGAAATTTAGGAGATTAGAGAAATTTTCATAAAAGAAATAAAAAGCTAATGAAATAATTAAGATAGAATTACATGAAAATGTATATGTTGAGACTTGAGACTGAGGGAAAAAGCTTAAAGAAAAAAACATTAATGTATCTTTTAAAATGGAACTAAGGAATTCATGATACTTGCCTTCCCAAAACTCCATTCAAATACATAAAGATTTGAAGATTGAGCGTATTAAGACCTATCAAAATAAAATGAGTAAATTTTGGAATATTATTTATATAAATGTAACTTTTGTTGGGTTTTATAGAGTCTAATGTAACTTCATACTCTTTTAAGCCCATGTCCGTAACCATAATTCTGTAAACCCTAATATATTTGCTGATGATACTGTCGTGGAGGTGCACTGATTGGTGTTACCACGAAAATCCCCCTTGTATCTTTCAGTTTTTTTTTTCTTTAACTGCAGGAAGCATGATCTGTACTAGCAGTGGAACCACAGTAAAAAGGAAAGTGTCCAACCCGAAATCAAGGAAAGTCGTGTATTTGGTAAAAAAGAAATAGTTATAATCATGGACAAAAAGCACTGGAAATGGCATCAAATAATTATTGTATGTCATGAGTAAGTAGCACAAATCTTGAATAATTTGGATCGTAGTAACAGCTATTTTAATGTTCCGTACCTGATTCCGAGTATTAGAGCTGCTTCCCTTCTGGTCATTGTGGGTTGAAAACCACCCTCATAAAATTTTCGTAGTCTTGCCGTTGGTGGCCTGGCCTGGAATGCCTGCCAAGCCTGGATGCCATACCTCCCAGCATAAGCAGCAGCTGCTACAGTAATTCCTGCTATCAAGGGGGTAGCCTAATACACACACAGAGACACATTTGAATTAATCTTTAGAATAATACATGTTGAAGAAAACAATCCCGATATGTACGAGGAAAATGGAGCTCATACGTGGATGCAATGAAAATGGATAAGAAAGACAACCCAATTTTATTCAATTATATGTGATTTGCTTCACTTAAAAGCACATAGTATAAATACATTCCATATAAACAAATAATTTAAAACAATTCCTAGCTTTTTCATGGGTTCAGAGCTATTTCAAGCGCTAACAGCAGCTAATCCAAGCATGGCTTCTACAAATAAAGCCCTAATTTAAGAAGGATTATACACACAGGCAAAGGTTGCCACAAGGAGGTTCACAGCCAAATTGGGGAAAATTAAAGCCTAATTGAAACCGTTCCAATCACAGCCAAAGAATTTCAAACTCCGTGCAACAATATGTAGTTATAGATTGAGATTTCTTCATACTTCAACCCGTTAAAAGTTCTTGGGGGATGAATGGATGGACAATTCACGTATATCTCATCTAATAAAACAACTGCGACACATTCGCAGAAAAAAAACATCCCACCATGAAATAAAAACATTTCAATAATTTTTGACATCACAACGATGAATCGCGATTGCTTCAAAACAAGTTTAGGAAAAAAATCCAATACGCAATAAAACAAAACAGAATGAAATGAGGGAAAAGGAGAGTAATAGAAGGAATTACCATAATATCATCCGCAGGCTTCCGCTTTATTGCCCAAGTAGGGTTTTGTGAGCTTCAGGAGGTAGAAGAAGACGGCTACTGGCTACTCTTCCTTCTCGTCCAAGCTACGGAGCTCGTTCAACCGTGAACGAAAGAAGAACTAATATAAATAAATAATAACATTTTTTTTTAATTTCGTGTAAAAAATCAATTTAAAGCTTTTTGGGTTTAATCTAAAAACCATTCAACTATCGATTTTTTAGCAGATCGACGATCGAACTTTCGAAATGATCAAACCGACCACTTAGGACGGTGATTGCAAACAGCGTCATCGTCCTCTCGTCAAATGATCGCAGCAAGTAACACAAACACGCAGACAGTGTCATCAGTTTCTCATTAAAAAATCGCGACATGTGTCATCAACACGAGACAGTTAATTTTTATTAAAAAATTATTATTATTATTTAATTTTTATTTAAAAAATATTATTTTTATTTAATTTTTTTTAAGTAAAAATGATCTGATTTAAAATTTTAAATATAAATTTACAATATTATAATACAAATTCTATAATTTTTGGTATTTTTATATAATTTTTTTAATGCAAACAAAAATTAATTAATTAAAAATTTATACGTCAATAAAACATTTTACACTCTTATTTAATATAAGTTTGACTTACTTTTTTAAATTTTTTGTAGTTTGGTAAAATAATATCACAAGGATTTATCCTTAAATTTATCGAATATTTTATTTACACACAAATTTTTAATTTTTTTAATATAGAAGTTTTTAGTAAATTGTACAAAAGCAAAATATTCACAAAAAATTTCAAAATATAATTTAATAATATTGTAAATTTATATTTTGTAAATTTTCAAAATATAATTTTTTTTTAGAATTGTTTTATAAAAACATTTTCCAAAACCACCACTAACATGTTTTTTTAGTAAGTCTAAGTTTACTGTTATCACATAATTAGATCAATTTAAATATATTTAATAAATAATATATATATATATATATATATATATATTATTTGAATTGATCTAATCAAACAACAATTAGTCAGCCTTGAAGAAGATCTTGCCAATATATTACTTGCATTAACCAATTGCCAATAGTTTATAATTCCATCAAAATATCCCTCAAACAATAAAAAATTGCAAAAAAAAAAGATAGCATGTAAAGAAGATTCCACCAATTACATGCTATCTTCAAGGCTTTTGTGTTCATTACATGTAATGAAGATAGCATGTAATGAACACAAAATCATTGAAGCTTACAGCACCCATTCTTCTCATCATGTTCTTCGCACGTAGAAAGACAGTCGCCGCCTTCCTTAATTATGCACGTTAAAAGCCCTGCAAAGCTTCAAAATTCACAGGAATCCATGAATGGTAATGAAATGAAAGGTGAAATACTTTGATAGATCATGCATTAGTGTTAAAAGTTGCAGAAAGAAGAGCAGATTTTCCAAACCAAGCCATTTCACTATTTAAAGTCAGAAAATTAAAAAAGGGTATCGATTTCTACCACTAATAGTTTGACTTTAAGTGGACTCAAAACTGCCGCCTAGGCTTCGATTCTGCCACAGTGACACGAATTGCTCGACCGCTCAAGTCCTACGCGACAGTTTGAAGGAAGATGAGCATCGCAGAAATAGTGGAAAATCGAGCCGTGATAATGTTTGTGTAAACAAGAAAAAACAGTCATAAAATTCTCGCTTCAAGTCAAAGAAAACAGAGTACAAAGAAAGGCTAAGCAACTTAGTGATTTCCACCCATATGACCACGTGTGTTAATCTCAACCGTTAAATCCACTGATAATGTATCATGAGATAATTTGTTTCTACTAAAACTATGATTACATATGTTATGTCCAAGGATAAATTCAAAATATATCTTGTCCGAATCTCCTCATCATTCCTTCAAAAGCCAATCTTTTTATAATCAAGAAACAAATTTATAGGTTAGATAAGCACAATAAAGAAGAGTTTAGCAATACATAGAAGATAAGGCAAGATATACTCACAACACCATTCAACGATTCAATAGCACTGTCCACTCCATCGGCTGAACTATAGGTAACAAAACCAAATCCCCTTGATCTTCCACTATCACGATCATAAACAACTTTAGCTTCCAAAACCTTTCCATGCTCACTGAACAATGTGTCAAGTGCCAAATTATCAACACCCCATGAAAGGTTTCCAACATATACACGATTAGAATTATCAAAACCTCTTCCTCCACCACCACTGCCACCTCGACCCCCTCTAAAAAAAGAATCCTCTCTGCGTGACTGAGTAGGAGGAGGTCCATAATTCACCCTCAATGCTCTGCCATCCAATTCCTGAAAAATGCTGACAATTTTTCCTTAAATGCACCAAATCATTACTTAAAAATGAAATGAACAAATAAACGATAGACATTTTGGAGACTGGCAATTAAATACAATGATATTCCAACATGTCCTTATTTCGGATGAGTTAGTCAGCCTCAAAGTAGCTAATCATGCTTTACTAATTGGCTAGCAACGGGATCGAATCTATGTTAGTCACATAACAGGTTTTGGAGATGGTGACAGTACATCATTTTATATAATGAGAGACATTATACCTAATATAGTACTATTAAAGTTCACTGTTGAGAACACCCCTAAAGGCTAAAATTCGTTATGAAAAATCATGAAATCTACAAGCAGAATCTAACGACTTACATAGCCATTGAATTTTTGAGCAGCAACCTCAACTTCTTCGAGAGTAGACATGGTCACAAAGCCAAACCCTCTGCTTCTTCCAGTCGTCTTATCATAAATAACCTAGCCAAAAACAAATTAATTCAGCACACTGATGACGTAAGAAATCCACAATCAATTAAGACTAACAATACAGAATTCACCATACCTCAACCATTTCAACATTTCCAGCGCTTTCAAACAACCCAGCAAGCTGAGCACTATCAACGTTAAAAGGAAGATTCCCCACGAATAGTTTAAGCTCGGGAGTGAATCCAGAGCCCTCGCCGTCGCTGAAAATCCCATCTTCCTGGACGTACCCGGAAGAAACTGCAACATTTCTCACAAAACCAGGGGAAACAGTCCGAGAAAAGCCGATATGATGAGAAAATGCGTTTGCCTATAAATCCAGCAGACGAAGAAGAAGCAAGAGTGTGGAAGAAAACAGCGTTGAATTTAGGGTTGCCGAGCGATATGGCTTTTGAAGTGAAGGAGGGGAGCGTTAAAGAAGCTGCAGAGGCAGCCATGGCTACTTGCTATGGTTCTAAGAGCAGATTAGGGAGACAGGCAAAGGTAATTACATAGACGAATCTTTTCATCCTACGGCAAACGATCACTTACTAGCTAGAAAAGTTAATCTCAGCCGTTGGATCTAAGAAATCAGCCAAACATCGAAAATAACATAGATAATTACAACAAAAAATCATTATAAAAATTATATCATAATCTTGTCACACTATGGAAATATATATTATTACAATTTAGGTATAATTATATTTAATTCATGAGAAAATAAATTAGAATTATTATATTTAATAACACGATAAAGTTAAAAAATATATCGCATTAAATAAAAACTTGATCCATGTTTGTTGAATTCGATCGATAAATTGAGATCTATGTTCCCGAGCTCAATAACACAAACTCCAACGAAAGACCCAGTGCAACTAGAACTACGGGAAGGAGATCTAAGATCATCGAAGACAATAATCGTAGGAAGTGGGTATCGATCATTTTGATTATGATGAAATAAATTAGTGGGTGTGACATTAATTAAAGTGAAACGATGTGTTTTCTTAGGTCAATTAATATCATATACGATCAATTTGTTGAAAGGTCAATCACGACTTGTCACATATATGATGAGAAAATGAACTTGATATTAGAAATAGAGTGGTTTACCCTTGTTTACTTTTGCTTAGGGCAATCAAAGTTACGTTGATTGGATAGAGCAAAGAAATGAGTTGGTCGATGAGATTGAGAGGGAACTAAGTGCCGCTTTTTGGGACATCATCTGATATAATGCCGCGATTTTCATGACTAAGAGATCATGAAACTGACACAAAGCTTTGCGAGTTTTGATTTGAATCGACACTCCCTCGAAAACTAACCTGTCTTTTTATGCCGATTATGCAAGTTCAGTGAGGGCTAGAAAGAGGGGAGAAAGAGGCCTAGCGATCAATGGACGCAATTGGAAGTTTCTTTTGAACATGTCATGTGAGAAGATGTTATTAAATTTCTAGCTCGTCTAGTTTGTCGAGTTTTTCGAGTTGAATTTAACTCACCCGCTCGAGCTTTCGAGCCCGAGATTTGAGTTCGAGCCAGGCTTGAGCCTAGCTCGGCTCGGTACTGTAGCGACTTGAGTCTGACTCCTTCGAACGATTTGAGCGCTCGTTTGAACGTCGGCTATAACAGAAAATTTCTGACTTCGAGCCTGTCGAGTTTGGCCTACGAGCTTTCGAGCCCGAGATTTGAGCTTGAGCCTAGCTTGGATTGGTACTGTAGCGATTAGAATATGGCTCAGATTGATACAGTGTCTAACTACTTAAGGTTAGTATAACCGGTGATCTGCGTACAAGTACTTGAAGCTGCAGCCATTTCCGATAACTGGGGGTTTCCTGCAGCAGGCAGAGCAAAGTAAAGAAACGCAGGCAACCAAGACGAGAAGGATAAAAGGTAAAGGGGATGAAGGAAAGAGGTCAATATTAGATTAGAATTCAGTTCAGGTTAAGTGTAAACAAGTCAATCTAACCCTACTGATCTCTAAGAATAACTTCATCTTGACTCTCCATCGCCTCTTCCGCCGTCGACGGCTGCAACAACAACGCCGTAAATGGCATATGCCGATACTCATCTACCGCCATAGCTGGCTCAGCTCCGAACTCGATCCCTAAATCCAATCGAAAGCTTAATAGCTGCGGAGATGCCGCGAAAATAGCGTGTTCGTCGATGGCAGACATAGCGGAAGGTTGAAGCGGACAAGAAATCGACGGAGATGAAGATGTAAGAGACGCGGCGGCGGAGGAAACCGGCGCAGAAGGGAGAGTACCGGTGCCAGTAGCGTCAATGATGGACCGCTCCGCCTTGCGAAGCAGCCATTCGATAGTCTCGCCATCGGAGCGGTGTCCGAGCTCGCGCGTCAGCTGGAAAATACGAGCGGCGCAGAGAGCCGGCATCCGTACTCTCCGGCCTCGGCCATTGACCTTCGAGTGGCGGTCCCTTGAAGAAGAAGATGCAGAAGAAGAGACGGAGGTTCTGCGAGCGGCGACGAGTGGAATCTTGAGCGATGGCTCGGTGGTGAGGGTTCTCGCCGCCGTGACGGAGTTGCGGTGGCGGTGGTTCGGTTCAGAGGAGTGATTAGCCAGCACCATTTTTGGCAACAGTAATCTGGAGTGCGAGAGAGATGTCTATATATAGCTCTGGAAAGTAGGGTTTGTGTTTCAGTGGTGATGGGACCCGAGAGGACGATAAGTGGGACCCATTACAGGATTCTTTGGGCCCCACTGCTAGGAAGCCTAGTGATCTGCAACTTTGACTAGACCAGACACCGTATTTCTATTATATTTAAATGAATAAATTTTAATAAATAAATATATCTAAAATAAATTTATTTGATAACCAATACTTAAAATCTATTAACTAACTATATAATACTTTGAATGTTAATTCTTTTTAATGTTAATTAATCGTTCACTAATTAAATCTCTTAATAAATGTAATTTTTATTTTTAAATTTTCTATCAAATTTTTTAAATTTAAACTTGATTTTGAAGTCTATATACTAAATGCGAGCAAATCATTTCTTTAAAAAATATAAATTGTAGAGGACTCATGAGCGATACACATTGATAAATTAGCATTAGCGTCCAGTATGCTATATATAAAATTAAAAGGTCTAAAGTATTGGTTGTTAGAAAATTAATTCAATGTATCTGATGAAATCACCTTAAACGTTCAGGGGTATGTAGTAAAGTTAACTATATTTATATTTCAAAATTTTTAATTATATACCAATTTAGCAATGCTTGTATAAAAAAAAGGTGAAATCTCTCGCCCCAGCCCGACAGAGTTTGTGAGAGAGTTAAATCATGGTGACTCAACGGCATAGATATGAGAGACCATGACCTGACACCGCAAGGAACGACCCTAAACCATTGTAAAGATTTAAGCTCCCAAACTGCGGTGGAGCAGACTCGAACTGTGGCGCTTGTACTAAGTCTATCATCCCTGGATCAACTGAGTTAAGCCTGTGCGGGCAAAATTGATATCAATCTAGCAATGCTAGTTCTACAATATGTTGTACATGATGACATGTCGAAATCTGATTGATGGAATAAATATTATAAATAATTATTTTTATTATAATATATTAAGTTTGTTTTTTAATTAGACCAATCACAACACGACACGTCAACGCGTCAATAAGATGACATGTTAAGAAGGTTAACCTAACCTTATTTATATTAATTTATACTAAAAATATGAAGATCTTTGATTCTATTTTTTTTTGTCTTAGCAATGAATATTTTGAACATTTACTTTGAATCTTTGGTCTATTTAATTTTTGGTCAATTATGTTAAAATTTAAATATATTTTTTTCCTTTTTATTGATTTTTCTCTTCAATTTGAGAAATTAAATAGCACTTGATGATTAAAAATTTATTTACTATAAATTGCGAAATCGACGATGTGAGCAAAATCAAAGAAAAACGATAAAGAAAAATAAATAAAGTATTTATTGCTAAGAAAAAAAATTGGAAATTATACACTCGGGTTTGAAAAGATTGGGCCCAGCCGAGGCATAGAGATTTCCTTTTAAGGATTTGGGCCAGTTGAAAACAATGGGCCCATTAAGTGGGCCTCAGACCAATCTATTGGGCTAACAATTAGGCCGGCCCAGATAGGGGTGGACGTGGTCCGGTTCGGTCCGATTTTTGGAGGAAAAATGACTGGACCATTAAAATTCGGTTTTTAAAATTTAAGACGAGGACCAAAATTATAGAGAAACAAGACCGGACCATAAATTCGGTCTTGGTCCTGTCCGATCTTGGTTTTTCTTTAACAAAAATAAATCGGGGACTTTCAATCCCGGTTCGGGGTCCCCGTTCTAATTGGTCCCGAATCGGGGTTCGAAGTCCTCGAATCGGGTCTCTCTCTCGCTCCCTCTACTCTCAGAATGCATATTAACTACTAGAAATCATGTAATCAGATTATCCATTTAAATCATTTGAAATTAAAATACATCGTGCATACCTAAACTTTACTACTTCAGCGGGTAGACGAGAGCGAGACGACGAAGGCAGAGACGACGATGGCAGGGTAGGGGAACAACGATGGCAAGACTGCAATGGCAGAAACGACGAACGACAAGAGACACGACCGCACAAGTGATTTTTTTGGTTCGAAGGAGGAGACTATGAAGCTGTGGAGGAGGCTGAACTTTTGGAGGAGGAGAGCTGCGTAGTTAGGTTAATTTAGGGTTTAAGGTTTTAGTTTTTTAATTTTATGGGACCTTTGATTTTTAACCCAGTTTTAATTTTTTTTTAGAAAAACGGACCAGAACCGGACCAAAGATGTCGGTCTGGTCCGGTTCTTTGGTCCGGGCCGGTTTTGTCAGCCCAGACCAGAAATATCCTAGAAGAGGACCTACTCCATGGAGCGAAGCTCAGCCAAGCTTGAAATATCGAGAAATAGCTTGAGGTGGATAATGGTCTCCGAGCGGTGATGAAGCTCCATACTGCTTCTATCCACGACGAGAATTTCCGCTGGACGCTTCGACGATTACTTGGATAAGAATCTGTTTCCGTCAATGGAGGTCGGACTCAGCTCCTTCCGTCCAAGAACGCGCCTCCGCAGTTTTCTTCTTCCTTCTTCTTCTTCTTCGCCTCCTCCTGCTCATGCTTCTCGTAGTCTATTTATCGTCTGTTCTGCTATTTTTTTCTTCTATTTGACTTGGTTGAGGGAATTATGTGCTCTCGTTTTTGAATTCGTACGAATGTTGTAAGGAAAGTCAATGTGGCTCAAACAAGACTAAGTTGTTTTCTTTCTCGTCGTATCTTTGATTAATTTTATCGAAACATTTTACTTATAACTTCAATTCTCTGACATATGAATCATTCTGTGTGCATTCAGCTATCTTCTAATAGAATACTGTGAACTAACTCAAATGTTGTCCAGTTTCTGCAAGTCACGATCAAGGTGCTCTGGCTTTCGCTTCACTGCCAATTTGTTCCCCGGCTCGTCACTTCCCAACCTCCGTACTTTTGCAAGAGCATCGGAATGAGTATAGGCCTCAGATGCAGTTATTTAAAGAAGATAAGACGTCCCAGGTTTGTCTTTGGATTTCATATCATCCGGGTTACCACAATGCAGATATGAAATTGGTGATTTTAATGGTTGACTTTGATTGTGTCCTAAGAATGGGCTTTTATATACTCGTTCTGCTACTATACTCGACCTTTTAAATGCTCATAGTTCATTCTCTGTATCAAAAGAATATTGACGGACATTTTTGCAATCAGTATTCACATGATGCATTTATCTTTGCGCTGGCACAGAAAAAGTTCCGAAGTTTCTATTTTATTTCTAATAACTTCTTTCTCTGCTTCCATTGTGAAGGCGACATTAATCAGAAGACAGATGGAAAGTGAGTCATCGGTTGAAGAAGAGAACTTTGGTTATTATGATCAGTTGGTCTGGGACCTTAAGAGCCAATTTCTTCAGTGGCCTGGTTTATGGAGCTCGTAAGCTGAATTTAAGACCGTTTTTACCTACATTTGCGACAATTTTTCTATTTAAGGTTTCAGATTGTTTGCCATTATCTTTAGTGCATTGATGTTCTGTTGCAGATGGCCAGAAGCAATGGCTTACACATCCTCATCTGTGGGTATGCAATCTCTTATAACTGATGGTGACAAGCATTTGGAGTTTGAACCGAGTAATGTAATTTTCCTTGTACAGGAAGCCTTATCAGCTTCAAAACAAGCAGCTTCATTAGCTAAAGAGTCGCAGCTTGTCGATGAGGGTCTTTATAGTTCATTTATGAAGGAGTAAGTTCATAGAAAATTTTTTATTTGTAAATTATTTTTTGATGAATATTAATATACATGTATAATATCCAAATGGAGACTGTCCTTCACGGATGAAGTAATTTTGATGTCCATTTTACATGCTAGTTTTCCACTTGAGGAGAGAATTATAAAGTCAACACGGCTGCATGAGAGACGATCTAAGAAGAGGAGACAAAATGTAACTGTTATTGAGACTGAAAGCACTAGGAGGGAAAATATACAGAGACATTTGAGTGAAGGTTTCGATCTAAATGATCCTCTTCGATTATTCTTGTGGGGTCCTGAAACAAGACAACTTTTAACGAGAGAAGAAGAGTCTTCTTTGCTTTTTCAAATACAGGTGCCTTCTGGTTCATGTTTTAAACATCCCACTTTTTCTTGTCCTTCTCCTGATTCCATGGAATTGTTTGTTAGGATTTAATACAATTGGAAGAAGTGAAGTCTATGCTTCAATCTCAATTCTGTCGTGAACCAACCTTGGTTGAATGGGCTGAAGCCATTGGTCAAGACTGCCAACAGTTGAAGAAGCGAATTCGCTCTGGTCAGATCAGTCGGTAAAAGCTAATAAATGCAAATCTGCGAATGGTGGTTCACATTGCTAAACAATATCAGGGTCGTGGTCTCAGTCTTCATGACTTATTGCAGGTGAAGTACTTATAACTTTTGGTGGTGTATATATCATTCTGCATTTGCCTCCTTAATTAGATGTTTTAGATAGTGCAATGTTATTGTTACGTCAATTTCATATTGGTTCTTAAGTCTTTATATTGTGCTCATTGTTGGATACTCTTTGTAATGACATTTAAGTACATGCAGAGCAGTTATATGTTCGGATTGTTAGGATGTATATTGTAATTAGTGGATAGTTAATGAAGGTTAGATGAGGTTAACAGAAGTTAATGAAGTTTATGGTAGTTGATAGATGCTATTTTAGGATTATTAAATAGGGAAGTGATCAATTGTGGGGTGGGTAGAGAGTTGTCCAAGTCTCTCAATTTGTACTTTTATTACGTCTTCATATTCAATAAATCAATAAGATTCTTTAGGGAATTATATTAGTGAACTAAACCAAGGAAGAAAAGTAGTCCTGTTGGGGAATATTTGAAGGATTTGACTGTTAATTTACTTTTGAATGCCTATTGAAATTGATTTTCTTTTTTCTGGTTCCCTGCAACTTCTGACATACAGTTTTTATTTATGTTTTCTTTTCTATTATACTGTCTAGGATGGAAGTATGGGCCTCATGAAGAGTGTTGAAAAGTTCAAACTGCAAGCTGGTTGCCGTTTTGCTACTTATGCCTTCTGGTGGATAAGACAATCAATTAGGAAGGCTATATTTCAGCACTCTAGAACAATCCGTCTTCCTGTATTACTCTCGGCTTTTGTTGCCTTACCCTACAAACGTTTATGCATATAATTTTATGCTTTGAAAATTCGATTATTTGATTAAAACTTCATTGAGACTAAGGAAAGTTTCTTTACTGGATGTTTCTTTAAAATGAAAGAAAACAGAGAGAAGGAAGTTGTACTTTGATCTGACGACTAATTTCATGCAGGAAAACGTATATAGCCTCCTGGGGAAGGTAAAAGAAGCAAAGAAATTTCATATTGGGAAAGGAAATCATAATCCAAGCAAAGAAGAATTAGCTACAAGGGTTGGGATTTCGATTGAAAAATTGGACAAGTTGCTATTCGTCTCAAGAGTGCCGGTTTCAATGCAGCAACCGATTTGGTCAGACCAAGACACCACTTTCCAGGTATCATCAATCTTCCATTCAAATAGAAGTTCTAATTTAGTTTAAACACAGCTGATAAGGAAACCCATTTTCTGATTTAAGTTCAAATAACATTAGTGATGAGATGCACTTTCGCCCACTTTCAATTGAGATAGCTATGCACTCCCGCACGGGCATAACTCAGTTGGCTCAGAGATGGTAGATTGAGTACAAGAGCTTAGGTTCGACGTCTGCGTTGTCCTGGTGTGGGAGTTGTTACCCCCAATGTTGGGGTAACTCTTTGGGATATCAGGTAAAAACCTCATATCTCTGGGCCGCTGAGTCACCGTGATTTAACCCTCTCACAAACTGTCGGGTCGTGAGGGCCCTGTGAGCGAAAGATTTCGCCTTTTGAGTACAAGAATACAAATATCTAGTTGAGGACCTTTCTCTCTCTCTCTTTCATACACACCCTTCCTTTTGAACAATGAAATTTTGCATCTCTTTTCTTTCCTTTTGCCTTAGATGACATACATTTTAGTTTGCACACGGTAGGCTATAAGCATAAAGAAATTCATATTTTAATTGGTAACCATCAATAAATACCTTATATTTATGAGTTATTTTTAATTGACATCTTAAATTTTTAATTTTATCAATTGACACTTCAAATTATAACTATTTTTTAACTGACGCGTTAAACTTTTAATTTAATTAGGATAATGGAAAATGGAAAATGAAAAATTAGAAAGAAAAAATGTTATAAATCGATTAGCCAATATCGGAAAATGTCATTATAACTTATTTACCATTATCTTTGATTGAAGTTTGCTATTTGGGATTTCTTCCTCTTGCAAAAATGTTATAAATCGATTAGCCATAGACGAATATCGATTCTCTAATAGCCTCTATCACATCACATCCTCTTCATACACAAGAACATTGCACTATCAAACACATTTATTTCTAAATTTTCATTATGCTTCAACTACAGGAGACAACTGCCGACACAGGAATCGAGGTTCCCGACACGAGTGTGACAAAGGAGCTTATGAGACGCCATGTGCAGGGCCTACTGCGGGTGCTCAATCCGAAAGAGAGGCAAATAATCAGGGTAAGATTTGGAATAGAGGATGGAAAGGAGAGAACTCTTCAGGAAATAGGGAACCTTTTCGGTTTATCCAAAGAGCTACCCGAGCCATGTTCAAGCTCAAGCGATGCTGCACCGGCCATGGGCTCGTTGCATACGCCGATTTGGTCACCTAGGAGTCTGTCTGGTCTGATGCTCTAGTTTTGGAAAGGTCTTTTGGTTTGTTTTTGGCTGGGTGAGATGAACAATTAATGTACATGAAATAGGTCTTCTGCTCGATAGATTATTTCGGTTTGGTTTGGGTCGGTTGCAGTTTGTACAATTTATTTTTAGTAATAATATTTTAGTTTAAAGTATTGAAATGATGTGTATTTTAATTCATATTTTCTATTATTTTTAATTTAGAATTATGAAAAAATAATAAAAAATTGAATTTTTAACTATAATAAAAAAGGTCGAAAAAATGAATAAAAATTATTTTTAATTACATTTTTTATTTTTATGTTAAACTCAAGCCCAAAAATAACTTTTATCTTTTAATAAAAAATATTTTTTACAATTTATTGATTAGATATATTAATTAAATTGACGAATATTATTTCAAAATGACATAAATTATGATGATAGATTGTCCAATGAAATTATGATAAAGTTTATTGCATCTGCCGACGATTTTTAAGTCTGAAATAATCGTAATATCATCAATTAAATTAATATTAAGAAAATTGGATTGGATTTCAATGTATTTTTTTTACAATGATATTTAATCGTGAAAAATCAAATAAAATCATAAAATATGTATAAATAAATTAAAATAATAAATAATTATTTATATTAAAATTAGTTGAAAGTTATTTTTTTTCATATTTTTTGACGTATGACTGTGTGATTAGATAAATTAAAATAATAAATAATTATTTTTATTTTTACTTATTAAATAAATCTAAATTGATTTAATCATGTGATGATACGTTAAATAATATGATAAAGAAATATGACAAAATAATAATTATAGAATTAATCTTTCTAGTATCTACTAGGGCTGGGCAACTCGAACCGGACCTGAAAGTCTGGCCGGTTTCGGGTCGGGTATGAGTATGGTAACGGGTAAAAATATAGTTTTGAGTTCGGGTAAACGAGTAGGGAGTCAGGGTACCGAGTATTGTAAAAATACCTTATACCCGTGTTTAATACATGTTGCCCAGCCCAACCCAAATTCTGTTTTTTTATCAAAATCCAAAAATACTCGGATCTTACCTGAAATACTCAGATCCAAGTAAGCCACATTTCAGAAAGATTTAAATTTTATGTAGACCCAAAAATACCCGGAATACCCGGATCCGAGTATTTTTCCATTTTTTCGGATAGATTCGGTTTTCGGATACTGCTTCATACCTGATACTCTAACAGACCGAATATTTTTTTTAAAATACTCGGCCCAAAATATATCTGGTCGCTTAACCGTTTGACCACCCTCAGTATCTACACCTTCGTACAAATTCCAAGAGTACCTTAATTCTCCAAGGCAAGGCCTCAACGAAGAAGAACACGTCTTCAAACAATGGTCCAAAAAGCAATCTTGACTGTAGTAAGTAGACAGCCAACTAAACTTTTGTTTTTAATTTACAGACAAAAAATATGGGTATTTTAAGGTTGATGACTAGCCTTTTCTTGTGTCGTTTTCCAGTAGAAGGATGTTCCGAGTTGCGATCTTCCAAAACAATGGTAAAAATGGCATTTTGGGCCATGGATTTAAGCTGCAAAGATTATATCTTTAACGAGTTTAATCAAGACACGATTTTGATCTTTACCATGATTATTACTGCATTTCTAAGTTCGTTAATTTGTATGTGGGTTTGGAAATTGGAAGAATAATGGAGTCGATGAGTCTAGAAGAAGAAGAAGGAAGAGAATGATTCTGATCCTAACTAGAGTTATCAAAATGGTGCTGTCGAGTGAATCTGAAAAAGGCGAAATTGTCTGCAATTATGATTTTCTGAGAAAAAACGCGAGAGAAAATGGCGGATTTGAGATAAAAGGCATTGTTTGCTCGAAGGAAATTACTCCAAGCTTTTCAATAGTTTCGGGGATGGCCCGTATTGGCCCAAATAGTAATGGCGTCAGAGCCTAATTCCTGCGTCTGATGGTTGATCGAATACCCAATCGTCTTCTTCAACTTGGCTCTTCCTCTAGGGCTTCTCTTCCATAAGGATTCTATTTAGGGTCAAGCTTTCGATTCGCAGCAATGGCGAAGAAGGGGACACCAAGGAAAAAAGGGAGAAAAGGAGAGCAAGTTGATATGCTACCGAAGCTTGCTCAACAACCGAGAAGCTCCCCGCCTAAACGCCGCACTGATTTCTCCCTTTTCTTCGCTTATCCTGAATCTCCTACCAGTTTCGGTATTAATCTTCCATGGATTTCATTATTGCAATCTCAATCGTCATCTTTGCTATGGTTCTTCAACTGAGTCTGAATTTTCCGAATCTAGATTTTTACTTTTGCTACTCATCAAACAACTTCAGAAATTCAGAACTTGTTTTTTTTTTTTTTTTCTTCTCGATCGCAGATATAAGCGTCTTATGGAGGCGATCCTTCAGTAGAGTTGGATTCTCAACTATGGCCATGAGTTGTTTAGATGACTCGGATGAAGAAAACGCGAAAAATCTGGCCGAATCTCCCATTGTTTGGAGCGAATCCGAGGATAATCAACGGCGATTATGTTGGAATGCTTCTCGAGACCCCCTAAGCGACAGGTTCTGTCTTGATTACAATTTCAATCCTGAATTCTGTTTGGTTTCTTTCTGATCAATGTCCTTTTTGAGATAAAAAGTAAGAACTACTTCACCATTTTTATGCAGCTCTTCAGATGATCAAAACAAGGCTAATGCCAAGGTTTTGGACTTTGATTCGCATAATTCGGACGTCGCAGCCAAGAGCAATGGTGTTTGTGTAGATCCGGCGAGCGTGGTCTGGGCAAAAACGGCTGGCCGAACATGGTGGCCCGGCGAAGTAAGTTTCTTTTCTTCGTTCTTCCTTTTTTTTTCCGGACATAGTTTTCGATGATGATGTGTTACTTTAAAACTGCTTTTGATGGCTGATTCCTGGCATTTTTAGATCATGGGAGAAAGCTCCATTTTAGACAATTCAAACCACCTAGGCAAAAACAGACATGTTCAAGTACAGTTTTATGGGAGCGATCGGATGTACGATGTTTTATTTTATGTTCTTCGTTCCGTAATTTCATGGATTTACAGTTTCAAGCATTGGGGTTAAAGCCATATTGTTTTTATTCATTCAGTCCATTGGTTGATCCAGCAAGAGACCTCTCACAACTCGAAGAAGTATGTAAATGACTACTCAATACACTTGTCAAATATTCATGAATTATTCAATTATCGAGTATTTATTTTTCAGTGTTGGGAAGAAAGAAGTTGTAACCCTACGGATGAGTTCCGTGAAGCTTTAAGATCGGTACGTTCAACGGCACCGACGATGATAACATTTCATTTTCGTAGTCGTTGGCTTTTGCCATATGTTGACTCTCCTCTCTGCTTTTTCTTGAGAGTAGGCTCTGAATCGAAAAGAGCAACTAAACTCGGCCAGATTGTTAGCAAATAGCAACGATCCAGACTCCTCGCATCAGCACGATCTTTCTTTCGGTACGCGAAATTACACGTATTTTTCATTTGCTTGCATAGTTGCAGACATACCCAAATAACGATGTTTTGTAGGGTAGTAATTTTTCTCTAATATATTTATCTTACAGGAAATACTAAATTTACTTTCTTAGCATCTCATCTTAACTTACTTTCTGACATGCCAAGTTCTGATTGATACAATAAATATTATAAATGATTATTTTATTTATAATACATTAACATACTTTAACTAGACCAATCAGAACTTGACACGTCAGAATGTAAGTTTAGAAAATATGCTAAGAAGGTAAACCTAACATTATTCTTATCATACAAGTAAATCTTGCTTATTTTGGTTTTTCATGTGCTATGATCAGATAAATGGTCATCATCAATTTCGAGCAGAGTAGGAGATGAAAACATAGAAAGAGGAAGAGGGAAGAGAGAGAAAAAGCCGAAAGTTCACTTCGACGTAACTTTCGATCTAAAATATTTTAAACCTATCATATTCACCAAAAAACCGACCACCATTAATGTACTAACTCTCTTACCCTTTTGCAGGAAGTGCTATTTTCTCCTAAGTCGTCGAGGCAACTCCGGCGACTCAGAATCATGCGCCACCTCGGCCTCGCAGCACCGGTTGGATCTCCTTTTT
Source organism: Begonia fuchsioides (assembly GCA_003255005.1). Lineage (NCBI taxonomy): Eukaryota > Viridiplantae > Streptophyta > Magnoliopsida > Cucurbitales > Begoniaceae > Begonia > Begonia fuchsioides. The sequence goes on along the minus strand of QAOC01039321.1, from coordinate 409,517 downwards.
AATCGGCTTTAGTAGACTTTGCATTGTTTTGACTTCACCTCAGACATATAATCAATTCATATTTAAAGAAGGTTAAATTGATTGATAGTCTTGTATTTCAGTAAGATAATACCACTTTTAATACATAGCTCTTCTTTCTGGTTTCTGATTTCTGGTTTCTGGTTTCAACATATTCACAGAGTTGTCATTCGAGCCGGCTCGAGCGAGTCGAGCCCGAAATCGTCCGGCTCGTTGAGTCTGTCAAGCTTTTCGAGCCAAGCCTGTAGAGCTTATTCAAGTCGAATTTGTCGAGTTTTTTTTCGAAAATTTAGGCTTGAGCCGAGCCAGAACCAAGCGAGCCGAGCATGTCGAGTCTAAATGAGCCGAGCCAAACAAACCAAATATTTTTTAAAATATGTATCTCGTATATATTTTTTAACAATTTATTTTCGTTGTTATAAGATTGAAAAGATTAAAATGTGATAAACTTAAAAATATATTGTAAATATTTTATTAAAATAAATATAAAAAAATATTTTATTAAAACAATTTCATATCTACCTTTATACAAATAAATTTGACATTTGCATCACCATAACTCAGATATATCTCAACTAAGCATCTATCTAATTGTCAATAAGTGTCAACAATTACAAAAGATTACACTTTCAAATAAAAAAAAATTAGTTCTCCAACTCTAAATGTTTGAAATCTTCAGTAATGGCATCCTCTCGTTGTTGGTCTTGCTTGGTGGCGTCGAACATATCATTCATGCATATCAAAGCTTCCACGGGATTCGATCGAAGACTTCATTGACGATCATCATATACACGTCTATCTGTACTAAAAGTAGACTCAGAAGATACAATAGAAACATGAAATGTTAGTAAATCCCGTGCAATCTTAGAAAGAAGTAGAAATTGGCTCTCGTTGGTTTTTCACCACCACAATATATCAAAATCATCATCCGATGGAATTTTATGTCGCATTTCTAAATAATCATCGAGTTCATTTTTTTTCCAAACCATAAAATAAAACATCGTTATCTATTTTCGCATGTATGTTTTCCATGAATTGTGGGCGAAGTGTAAAAGAAGAACCACCACTAGAGCTCGAAAGGATATGAGAAGAACGAGTAATCAGAATATTTACTTTGATAAGTAAAAAATAACATAGAAAGATCATTTTTTAATTAACTAAGACTTGATTAAATACCACTACATAAATTACTAGAAATTGTATGGAACATTAATCTAGTTCTTATTATTTTAAAACGATGATGCAATACACATGCAAATGAAAAAATATTAAGTACGTCAAGCTAATATTTTTAAATTTAATTTTCATACTATCAACTATATCGAAAAATTTATTTATTTGTTTATATTTTTCAAAAGTACTCGTTAAATTTACAAAAATTAGAAGAACACGATGCGTAGTGGGATAATAAATTCTCGGACATTCCTTAGTAGTATAAAAAAATAGTGATAAAAATTCAAGAAATAAATTAGCAATATCACAACTACTTTGATCTAAAGTTAAACCGTTTATTTTTCACTATTATATGTACAAATAATAAACTAATACGGTTTAACATTTTCTAACATTAAATAAGTCGAAATTCCACCTAGTAGAGAAATCTGTTTTTAATTTTCTAAGTTTCATATTAGATGTTTTATAAAATTCTTTATATTCTTGTTGTCGAGCATTAGATGACGTAATATAGGAAAATATATCTCTAATTGCATTCATATGTGGAGAAATAAATTACATTTCATCTTTAACAATTAAATTTAAAATATGACATACGCATCGCATTAGAAAAGAGATGTTTGAATATTATCGGATTGAAATAATCTTTTGAATTGAGCAACAAACACATCGTTAGCGGAAGCATTATCTAAAGTGATACTAAAAATTCTATCTTTAATTGAATATTCTTGTAAAATACCGACAATATATTGATAAATCATAATATCACTATGTAGATATTCACAACTATGAATGCCTGTATATCCAAGTGAATTAGGTGTACTTCATAAGTCGGAAGTGATGCAAATGGACATAGTAAGAACATTTGCAAATAAACCGATTAATTGAGTTTTCATATTTTCGTACATTTTAATAATGTCACATCTTAGTGTACTACGAGAAATTCGTTTATAACTATGATTAATATATTATTGAATAAATATATTAATGTCACCGATTAATTGAGCTTTTTTTGATTTAGATCATAAAACAACGGTCACATGACCATTAGATCATCAAGCAACGGTCGTCAGGACCGTTGTCTGATGCCACGTGTGATGGACGTGGAGATAGAGAGAGAGAGGGGTTGAGCGAGAGCGAGGGGGCGTCGGGGTCGGGCGATTGGAGTCGGGATTTCGCGATTCCGATTCTAATCTTTGATGGGGTGCCGACATCGACGAAAAAAGGCGATCGACGGCAACGACCAAGGGCCGACAGTAGGAGAGCGGCGACGGCGACGACGACGACATTCAGTAAGAGAAAATGATGCAATTTGGTCGTTCGATCGATCAGGCCACCATCCCGGCGATTTGCCGACTCTTGAACATCGGCGGTCCTCTCCCGAGCAGCGATAGAGACGGGCAAGACATATCTTCGTTGATTGATCGATCGATCGCAATGAGAAATCGTCGTTCGTCGGTAGTGGCAAGGGCGAGCTGGCAAATCTGGCTCGCTTGCTCGAGCCCGCGAGCCTCACTATAGCGATTCAAGTCAGGCTCGGCTCGGAATGACTTGAAACTTGAATTAATAGAGACTAGATATCTAGAGTATCAAAATTTATAGGTCACACATTAAATTTGGTGATTGTTTGTCATTTCAAAAATCAGTTATAATCTGCAGTAAAAAACTAATGATTTTATATTTTTTTTGTATTTTTCTTTATTCATTGAGTTTAATAATCAAAAGCTTTTACCATTGGTGTTAACGCTAGAGCTTTTCAAAATAGTGCAGACGTCTCTATGATTTAGAGTTGCCGTTCATGGGGTGGTGGCAGGATATGGAGTTTACGCAGCAATTCCAGAAACAGACCAATTTGATGACGTGGACGGTGTCGCCGGCGAAGTGGACCAAGTTGCCGGCGAGAAAGAGGCACCGGTTAGCCGACAAAATTATTTGAACCAGAAAAACGATCAATCTCGCCTGAGGCAATCAGAAGTCGGAGATTAACTTAAGTACTATGATGTGAAAGCTCCAAATTGTACTATTGTTCTTCAACGATCTACTCTTGTTCACTTTTTCCAATCCGCCGGAACATAACCATTTTGCAAAGTGAAAAAACCGTTTGTGAATGCCCGAATAACTCGTCTTCTCGGTGGAAGAAAATCGAGAGAAAAAATCTTCGATGACATTGATGTAATCGTCGAAAGAATCGCTATTTGACCACACAGGCTAAACGCTCGGAATATCCGAGTCAAAGCTCGGGTAATAGAAGGAATAAAGATGCCTTCGAAATTCAACTCTACACATATCGATTTGAATAAGTTTAGTGAATTGATTTGATCCGATTGTCACTTTATTTTTATTTTCTAAAAAAGCAATTATTCAATTTACTCCTAAAGTCAACTGGGTTGACTTTATTATCAGTTATCTTCGATGACATTGATGTAAACGTTGAGAAAATCGCTATTTGACCACAACCCGGGCAATAGAAGGAAAAATGCCGCCTTTTAAATCCAATTCGACCTAAATAATCGAGTTAACTAAGTTTAACAGGTCGATCTAATTCGATTGTCAGATCTTTTTTTTGTAAAAGCAACTGTTCCATTTACTCCACGTCCAAAGTCAACTGGGGTTTCACGGTACGTTCGATTGTCAGATCTAATTCGATTGCCGCCTTTTAATTACAAGAGTAATTATATTAATCATTAATGATACATATATTGCTTTATTTCATTTCTCTTTATTTAAATTTTCACATAGCGTACGTTCCTATTGTTGCAAAATTCATCGTTCATAAAAATAACGATAATGTAGCACAACATGACAAAACTATTCTCGAAATTATCTCAACCGTCACACTTAAATTTAGTTTGATAGTAGGCAGGAGTAGTTTCGATTGGATTTTATGACCAAAACTGGCTCAAATGAAACCGGCTCGGATTTCACAGTTTGGTCCGAACACACGAATATGGGCAATTTATGCCTTGCCCATAGTTTAATTGGATTAGGCAACTAGAGTTCCATTAGTGAATCATTTCACTTCATTAACATTGAAATTAAATTATTTTTTTCACAAAATTAAATTATTGTTGTAAAATCGAAGAGAAAGAAGAGGAAAAATATCTTTATTTGGTGAAAAATCCAATTACCAGCAAAAGACAAATATTTTGTGTTTCTAATCATTTTTGACAATTTTAAGGTAACAAATTAAATTCACTACCCAATAAGGCAAAGCCACGTATGGTATTACAACATGAGATAAATCTCAAATCTATCTTGGCTAAACCAAATCGACCGATCATTCGATACGTTTTTTTACCATGACATATCGGAACATCGTTTAGTATCGGCTATTCGAGTTATTATCGACCTCGAGGGAACCACGTTAGGTATTTAGTTAACTGCAACGATAATAAGTCGTTGAAAGAACGTTCGGGAAAAGGCAGCTAAAATCGAGTAAAAGATAGATGTTGACAATCGTAAACGATGAATTTAACGGGTTCGTTATGAAACTAAATCTTGTAGCGTTTAATTTATTTTAGGATGATTTTTTTGTTATATCATGGAGATAAGTGATAAGAATAACTTAGGGTTTCTGCATGAATAAATCAAGTAAGCTAAAAGTACGTGGATTTCAACGTAATCTCGAGAGAAGTATTGAGATATTGCAATTATAACCTCCATTCATCCGAGACCCTCGTTTTCCTATAAAACCACCCCTTCTCCTCTCTGTAAAACCACCAAATATACCGATTTAGAGAGAGAAAGAGGAGAGAGAGAGAAATGGCGAGGAAGAAGGTGAAGCTTGCATGGATTGTGAACGACGGTGCGAGAAAAGCGAGTCTGAGGAAGAGAAGGCAAGGGTTGTTGAAGAAGGTGAAAGAGCTGACAGTTCTGTGCGGAGTGGAGGCGTTTATCGTGATTTACGCGCCGGAAAATGATATTCCGGCGGTCTGGCCGTCGCGGCTGGCGGTGCAACAGCTCCTCCACCGCTTTCGCGGGCTGCCGGAGCAGGAACGGAGCAAGAAAACGACGACCCAGGAGAGTTATTTGAAAGAAAGAGTGGTCAAAGTCCAAGAACAGCTGAGAAAACAGATGAAGAAGAATCAAGAACTGGTGACGGACGAGATAATGTTCCGGCTAAGCCAAGGAACGCAGCTATGGGAGCTTGAAACTGATGATTTGGTGAGTTTGTTTTGGATGGCGGAGGAGAAAATGAAGGAAACTCGGAAGAGAATCGAGTATTTTGAGCAAATTCCTCAGTTTTCAGCGCCGCCGCTTCCCGGACCGGGAAACGCCGTCGACGTTCCGGCGGCGCTGACGGAGAACAGGCTAACTCAGATGGATAAGTGGTTCATTGACGGAATGATGAACAAGAAAGATGCGCCGGGGAGCAGCAGTTTCAGCGTCTACGGTGGTTACGATAATGGAGGTCGAAACGTCGCCGGCCGGAGTGAAACTGGGTTCACCGACTACGGTGGATTTGGATACAACTGGGCTGAGACCGCCATGAAATTTCCTCAAGGTGGTTACTTTAACGCCGGCGAACAGCCGGGAAATCAACTGGGTCATCATCTTTTTCAAGAGAACTATGGTCTCTGCGACATAGGAGGGCTGGGAGAGATCGGCGGTGAAGCCGCCATTGGAGGACGGCTTCCAGAGCTTGAGGCTGCCATGGCAGGGAATCAACTAGACCTAGACTTGCCGGAGAATCCAGATTTGGGGATGGGAAATGAGAACGCCGGAGTTCTTCCGATGACCGGAGGAATCAACAACGCCGGAAATGATCCTCTTCTGCCTCTCGATTTCAGCCCCCCCTGGCACACAATTTTCTCACCCTAGATCCTGTCTTGTCTTGGTTTTTGCAACACAGCCTGCTTTCATGTTTGTTTCATTCCGTGTTTCAATTTGGTTAAAAATAAATGCAATTGTTCTTCAAAAATCGTTTGCTACTTTTGTCTTTGGGTAAAACCTCTAAATATCTCTCGATTAAATAGTCTAAATCTGACCTGAATTTTTAAGAAACCTTTTTTGAATCTCTCAAACGTCTAAAGGAGAGTCACCACGTCCGTCTGATACAGATATAGTGACTCTCTTTTGGACGTCTGAGTCCCATAAAACTTAAATATTCGCTCATTTTTTCTTACATTCTAATCAATCGAGTTGCAGCAGAGCCTGCTTTTCATGTTTGAATTGCGATAAAATTTACGTTTAACATTTTTTTTAAATTTTATGTCGATCAATTTAATTAGATATCTTCGTCAATTTAATTAATTTTAACTTATCAAGAAATTAAGAAATACGTAATAATAAATTTATATTTTTGTTCAAATGATTTAAATTAAAAAATTTAAAATTTTTAAAATCTTTTTAATATCATTTAATAATAAAAATATGTTAATTAAATACATAAAATTAGTAAAAAAATTGATTAAATAGTGTTATTTCAAATTACAATTAAATTTCAACGTAGTCATTGATGCTCGTCATGAAAGAGTGTTAGTTTCTTCCTGGGGCCACGAGACACGTGTCCTCGGCTCAGCAACTCGCCTCACGATTGCAAAAACAACGAGCAAAAATGAAAAATTAATTTACAATAAATATTTTAAATTAATTTTTTTACTATAGTTACAATATACATTTTTCATTTCATTTTTTTTATTAATTTTAATAATATTTATTATTTACTTAACACATTTGATTAATAAATAATAATAATAATTAAAAATTAATTAATTTGTAAAAATTCTTTTCTATGAGATTCAATAAATACAATATATTTATAATTATAATTTTTTTTATTTCACAATTTAAAATTAATTAAATTAACAAAAATAACGAACAAATCTATTTGACATCATAAAATTAAAAAAAAAATAATAATTGTGCAAACCAAAGTAAAGTTGAATTATGATCTACCATGATAACAATACGGTTCGGTCCAATTCCAGAATCTCACAATTCTGATTAGTGTCCAAGAAACAATAACCAAACCGGCAACAAGTTCGGTTCCTTGGTGCCTGGTTCGGTTCCTTGTTGAAACTACCATGATAACAATACAGGTTCCGGTCCAATCCCAGAATCTCACAATTCCGATTAGTGTCCAAGAACCAAGGAACCGAACCGGGCAACGGTTTCGGTTCTTGGGTGGCCACCCCTAACACAAGCTCTTAATTAAACATCGAATTTTAATAATCAATCCTTAATTCCAATTTTAGATTCAAGATTCATAATATATATAAATGAATGTACATTCAGGCCCAAGCAAAAAATAAAAATAATTATTATATATAAAAAAAAGGTCTTCGTCCAGATCAAACCTCCCCATCTCCCATCCCTTTTACCAGCGTGATCAGCCCACCAGCCTCATCTCCTCCTAAGCATATCACGTCTGCAGCTACATAGAGTTCACCTGAGAATTCCACCGTCTAATCAGACCCTTGAAATCTTTCATCCATTCATATTACTAGAAGTCTAGAACCAAAAATATAAGAAAATATGCATGGTCTCAAGGATTCAACTTCTATGGCAATATTTCCTACAATTCACCGTCCCAAAACGAATAAGGAAATAGACAAATATTGATAACGCTTCAAAAAAAGGCAATAGTGACCAAGAATATGCATAAACATTAATAAACAGGTAATGCTAGGTTTATCTTTTAAACATACATATTGACGTGTCGAACTGTGATTGGTATAATAAACATTATCAATAATTATTTTAATTGTAATACATTAAATGTACTTTAAATAGACTAATTACATGTTGACACGTCAATAAATACAATAAAAATGTATGCTAAGAAAATAAACGAGTAATGCTAAGTTTGTTTTCTTAAAATACTTTTTGACGTGTCGAACTGTGATTAGTACAATACACATAATAAATAATTATTTTTATTGTAATACACTAAATGTATTTTAAATAAACTAATCACTAGTCGACATGTTAGTATGTATAATAAGAATATATATTAAGAAGGTAAACATAACATTACTCTTAATAAGCAATATTGATCTTTACAACGCACCTTCAGAAATGAGATGCTGAGAATAGACGTAATTTGACAATTCGGTTGTTTTAACGAGCTGCAGAGCCTGCAACACAAGCAGCAGTGGAATTATCTTCGCTCAGTGGGTTCTCTTCTTGATTCTCTCTGCTGTTCTCATTTCTTTGCTCAGTAACAGATCCTTGGCTTGCTCTAATGTTATCTCTTGTCTCCAATCGCTCCATTATACGAGATACACTAGCAATTCCTGCATTCACTTCTCTTCGAACATCAGAACCAAGTTCTGACATGGACGTACCACGTGAGAATAGCTTCTCCTTCCACCCTTTTGTGCTCTTCGATATTGAGTCTTTGTATCTTGCAAGCAAAATTTAATTTACTGAATCAACAAATTACGTAAGCTTATATATATGAATAGTAAGAAAAACACATCCCACACTGCCATATATAGGACGTAGAAAGTTTAACCAAACATGTCATAACAGAAACTATACCTCATTGAAACAGCATTAAATTTAGATTTCAGAGAGTCTGAAAACGACTGAAATTCTGATGGGCCTGCTCTGTCTTGATTAGGAGACGGAGAATGACTTGCAGTTGCAGAGCTCCTACAAACAATCATGACATACATGAAAGGTGAAACTACATAATTCCAGATAGGGGTGGCAATCGGATCGAGTCAACCCGCCAGAACGACCCAGAGTCAGCACGGCAGATCGACCCAAACCAAATATTTGGGTTGGATGAGATTAGTTTTTAATTTAGAAAAAAAATGATGTGAACATTAATCGAAACCAACACAAAATTTTGAATCAAATTTGGTTCGGATCGAATATTCAATTGGATTGTGTCCGGATCCAATTCTACAAGCCAAAATAATCTAAATTTTTGAAGAAATAATTGAATTTTAGTTGATTAGAGTCGATAACTCACATGTTTGAATTTCACAAAATAGAATGTGAACCCGAACCAAAACCAACTCAAAATTTGAGTTGGATTTGGATCGAATCGATTATTCGATTGATTTTAGTTCATATCTAATTTATCCATCTGATTGGATCCATTTTCAATCAAAACCCGACCCAATTCCAGAAAGATTTTGCTTTACGACAGGAATATATAGACTGGGATAAGAAATGCATTATTACCGTGATACAGAGGAAGCTCCTAGTTGATTCTCTGGCATGACAATCGACCCTGAATCTGGTGCAGAAACTGGATCACTCTGCCCACTTGAGCCAAATGAAATATCTGGCGATGGTTCATTTCCAATTGATAGCTCTGGACTAGAAGGTCCAGCTACGGAGATAACCGTTGGTTCATTATCCTCTCCTGAAGCACCAGGACCCACTGACCTATTAGGATGAGTGAATACGAGGAATTGTGAACGACCATGAGATGATGGTCTTCCTCTTTGACCTTCTCTCCTTCCAACATGAGCTCTACCCATTGCAGCAGCAGCTGCTAAGTGCTGAATTATACGTTCTTCAAGTTCAGCATCATTGACACCCACAGGTAACTGTGTAAATAAAAAAAATCAGCCCAGAAAATCAAATGGAGATGTTTTTAATGCCAGTATACTGCATATTTTTGGAAGAAAGCCGATCAATAACTTACATGTCGCAACTCAAAGTTGCCAAGAGTGGGATGGTGAAATATAGCAGTGTTTCGTGCAGGAGGAGCCATTCTTATGTTCCTCTCTCTTTCAACTGCCTCCAACAACTCTTGACTATCAAGAGATATAATTACATAAATATTCTAAATCCAAATGTGAGAATAACTTAGACCAAGAGCTTGAAGTGAAACCTGGAAGGATCCTTCAGCGATATAGGCTGCCAACACATGGGACACTGAGAGCTTCTCTGACACCTGAAAATAAAGTAGTTTAACTAAACACCTAATCCAAAAGATTTGTTTTCTCCCACCACATGTTAAACAGAATAATTGAATCCTGGTGATTTTGCAAACTGAACAGGGAAATGTAGATTGGAAATCAGGGAAAATTTTAGTATTAAGTTTAGAAACATGAACCATTGACCTCAATGTTTTTATAGTCAGCCTATGTCATGAATCCTGATATTTAGTACAATATATGGATGTTATGACCATCATGCATGAAAATAAATGTGTTTCATTTGATATTTTGTACACTAAATGACTGGTATGAAAGAGAAACAATACCAAAAACTGAGCTCCGGTTAGTTTAAAGTGAAAGGACCTTCAATAAATCAACAAAAGAAGAACAGACTAGCAATATTGAAGGCCTCCAACCATTTTTAGACTAAAAGAGTGTAGACATACAATGCATTAGCAAAGAACAAACAGAACACCAAACAAATACTGAACTCAATTTGAAAAAGTTGCAAAATTGGAAACAAAAGCTGCGCAAATGTTAAAAGTGTTCCATACCATTCAAGTATACACTGCAGGTGAAATTCGTGTTTGCAAGTAGTCACCTGCAAGAAAGAAGAATTAAGCATATCTTTGTCAGTAAAAGAGGGAAATAAAGAATGATAAATCTTAATTCTGGAACAAAAAACTATCTCTTTCAACAATCATCCGGAGCGGAATTAGACCATAATAATTAACCAATTTACCGTTGAAGGATCACTTTCACAAAATTCCTCAAGGCAGATACTGCATGCGTCATCACAAGCTTCTTGAATTCCTCCCTCTACAAAGGCCGCAGCTGATGTCAAATGGCTCTCAGTCTTCGTAGCATCCTCCATCTCTAGAAACTTTAAAACACGAAAAAAAATCATGAGAGAATTCCATAATTCAATGGCCCTTGGAACTGTCATTGGATATAGAGTTAGCCAAATATTCAAATATTTTCAACAGAAGATAATAGGTGATTTCATTTCCCAATTGATGACAGAATAATAGCAGTTTAAATCAATATAATCAGAAAAGCTACCACATATTACAAAAAACAATCACGGAAATAACAATGTAATCTGACAAAAAAGTTTACCTACCAATGATCCTCGTTTACTTACCAATGATCATCCCAACGACCATTTTATTTATCCACATAGTTTGCGAGAGAATTACTAGCGATCTTGACAAGGTGCAGAATCAAGACAACTGTTAATGGTTGCTTGAAGCAGAAAACTGTCATGGCTGGACAATGGCACACATGAAGTGAGGCCTCGGGCAGGTAGGAGTACTTAAAGGTCAAGAAGAATTGGAGATGGGTGAACTGGATGGATTAGTTTGTCATTTTTTTATTTATTCCTTTCTCTGTAATTTCTCTCACTCTAGCTGTTTTCTTGTTCCTCACTCTCCCCTCGTTTCTCCTCATCTTCTGTACACTCCATTACAAGGAAGGTCTCCTTTATAAAAGCAATATCTCTTCTTCATTCGGTGTTTCAAATTAAAATATTTGCCCAATCGTAACACAAGCTTTCAAACCAGAAAAATACCTTAAGTACCAGAAATTGAAGAAATTGCATACTAGACAATCGCTTTGAAAAACTACCATTCATTTCTTATCTGAAAAGATTTAATTGTTCTTCAGTTACCAGCGATACCATAAATGACAACCTAAGTCCCTCTGTAATGATCCACTTTCTTCAAAAGTCCCTCAGTTACTAGCAATTAACACTGTGATTTAATCACTCGTTTATAGAGAGAGCAAAAAATTATCAGACTTGGTTAAAAAAGGCAGATTTCAGAATCACCTGCATACTTTTTTTCATTCAGTTGTTTTATGCACAGTATGATCATCCTTGCATAAATAGTAACCCAGTCTCGTGTCCCAGAAAAGGGGTACAGAGAAGAACTAGCGAACCACGGGGGAAAACAAATAGATCTCCACCATAGTTATAAAGAATAAATTATCAACCAAAAAGAGTCGTAAATCATCGAAATTTTCGTAAAACCAGAAGCGATAAAGACAAGACAAGAAAAGGGTTTACCTCCATGGAGAAATTGGAAATGATCGAGTAGACGGACCAACAATTCTAGCGGTAAACATCCATGAAAGCACAAGATCGAGCCGAAAACCCCGAGGAAATTCACCGCCAAAATAACCAAGGCACCCTGATGTGAACGCCCTAGGATTCAGTGAAGGACGACCGACGAAACAAATGATATGATTTATGGAGGAAGGGAGAGAAAGAAAGCGAGAGGGGTACCTTAGCAATATTTAATTACTCACTCTCTAACTTTTCTTTACCTTTTCTTCATTTTTTGTTCTTTTGCTTTTGAAAAATTAAAATAACTAAATTGCAATTTAGTCCAAGATTTAATGAGTATTTTAAATTAGCACCTTTCATTTTCTTTTAACTTTAATTATATTATATCATGACTAGGAGTGGGCAGCCGAACCAATTCAAAAATTCGAACCAACCCAAATGGTTTAGGTCGGGTTTTGGTTCAAATAATCAATTTTGGGTCGAGTTCAATTGTGACTATTTTGGTTCAGTTTGGTTCAAAAATTCGAACCAACCCAAACGGTTTAGGTCGGATTTTAGTTCAAATAATCAATTTTGGGTCAAGTTCAATTGTGACTATTTTGGTTCGGTTTGGTTTTCGGTTTTTGTTCGAAAACTCAAACCAAACCGAAAACCCGATGTCTTGCAAAAGACGGTCGACACCTTGTATTTGCGGTCGACAGTTTGCAAAGGCGGTCGACTCCTTGTATTTGCGGTCGACACCTTGCAAAAAGCGGTCGACAGTTTGCAAAAGGCGGTCAACACCTTGTAATTTTTTTTAGTTTTATATGTGAACCAAACCAAACCAAGTCAACCCAACCCAACCCGAAACTGTTTGGTTTGGGTCGATAATTTTTTTTTCGGTTTGGGTCGGGTTTTGGGTTCTCTTTTTAACCCAAAACTCATTCAGGTTGGGTTGGCCAGGTGAGAACCCGACCCAATCCAAATTGTGCCCACCTCTAATCATGATAGTGTGAGCCCGCCAACTTAATAAAAGTATTATTATGTTTATTTTTTAATATATATTTTTAATTTTTAATTAAATTTTTGATATGACGAATTCTAATTAGTAAAATTTAAATATAATAATGACATATGTATTTTTAATTTACATGTATTTCATTTGAGTTTGACTTACATTTACAAATTGTTTTACTATATGATAGAACAATATCACGAGAATTTATCCTTTTCAAGTGAATTTCAAAATTTTTTGTATTAAAAAAATTATAGTAAATATAAAAATATCAATAATTTACGAAACTTTACAGAATATTATTATAAACGTATGGTTAAAATTTCAAGTGATTCTAACAACACGGTGTAACAAGTGCCACCGACATGCTGACGTTAATTTTTTTTAAACGCGACAGCCATCGACACATGAACGTCCTGACGTAGGTGGATTCGGGTGGCGTGGCAAGCCGAACCGTCCGTGAGTGACCAACTTGTTAATTTTGAAAGTTAATGAGTTATCTGTTAAAAACTCGATAGTTCAGTGATTTTTTTTCTTTAATCCTTATTAGTATAATTAATACAATAAAATTATAGAATTACTCTTCCATTACGCTTTGTTGCCATATTTTTTGACATATCGTCAGATAATTAAATCAATTTAAATAATATTTTATCATATTTTTGACGTATCGTTGTGTGATTAAATAAATTTAAATAATAAAAAAATTATTTTTATTTTTATTCATTACCTGTATTTGAATTAATCAAGATATATCAAAATGTATGACAAAAATATATGACAAGAAGATAAGATATACAGACTCAATTTATAAATATTTAAGAGAGTTTATGGTAGGGGTGAGACCCACGGGTTCAGTTCGGTTATTTTCTAAAAAATAACCGATCCGGCGGGTTCGGGTTTGAAAATTTTTAACCTGGAGCGTATCCGATCAATTTTGATATCCGACTCATATCCGACCCATATCCGACGGGTTGGGTTCAGTTAAGATTCAGTTTTTTATTCGGGTCGGGCCTCAGGTTGAGCTGCAGGTTTAGAGCGGAAGTGGGTTTGGAGCGGGTTGTGTTGGGTTTCGCAAGCCACTCACCCTATACATATCCATGATATGTAATTTGAATTAATTACAGAGTTGCGTTTTATAACAACAAAATTATTCATATACATTTTAAGAGCTCAAAAGAAAAATTCTTACATCGACTAAACCTTAGGTNCATTCTTTCCTCGGCGATAAACGGAGCCCTAGATTCTGTTTCTCAGCGATTGACGGTGATGGCGGTCGTAGACGAAGAGTGTTCGTCTGCGCAATCGCGATCGTCTTCTTTGGCATCCAGTAGCACTCACTACCTTGCCAAAAGTGTTCTACGAGGCAGCGCCGTTCTTCAGGTCTTGTACGGTCGCATACGCTCTCCGTCCTCTCTCGACGTTGTCTTTGGCAAGGTTTCGTGCTTTTTATGTTCTCTTTACATTCTTTTTATTTGTGTGCGTGTGTGTCGTTTCCACGCTTGGAAATGTAAAACAATACTATGCTTGTTGTTATGTTATAGCGCCAAAAAAATCTGATTGTAGTTGTACATCTGTATTGTTTGAAGGTCTAAATATCTATAAATGTCTCAGATCATTGATAAAAAAAATCCATTCACGATGTTAAAATAATTAGAAACTCAATTTACTATTCGCTTGAGAATCAAGAAACAAGCTGTCGCTTGATTGATTTGGAGGATGAACAAGCTGTCGCTTGGAGTATATCTTTTTTCTCCTTAGTCAAACAACTTATATTAAGTAAGAAATGTACAAAAAAGAGGAGAGAGACTTTTAAGCCGTACACCATAGCTTTGATGATTAACTCCCACCACTCAAAAAGAAGTATATGAAGTATGCCAATTAGGAAAAAGACTTCCAACATTATAAGCTTCTCTGTGAGCATTGTAGGAGGAATTGATATTTGTATATTTGATTGGTGAAATATTCTGTATGGTCTTACAAAAATACAAAAGAGGTGGAGAAAGCTACAGAGAATTGCTCAACAACTCAAAAGGTTTATACAAAAACCGTTATAACTAGCTTCATCCCGCCCCCAAAAACAATAGATTATAGAACAGCTTTGTTCTAAAAGTTTGTTGACTCTTAAACAGAAACCATCTTATTCCTGATGCTGGAGATGTTACTGATTTGTGTAGCTTAAAGATTTTTTGATCTTGAGTTTGCTTGGGTCTGATGTACTTTACATAATCTTTTCTCTTTGGGTTTGATGTACCTGCGTACCACCTTCAAAATAGTTCACAGAGATTGTGCGTACTATTGTCAAATTAATTTTTGGATCCAGTGAAATTATTTTCAGTATTTATTCTTAAAACCATTTATATGATTCCGGGAATTAAAATTTTTAATGTCTAGATGGTGTGACTATTGTTTTGGTGAATACACTTCAGGAGACATCCATAGAGTTGGTTATTATTCGTGAAGATGGATTTGTACAATCAGTCTGTGAGCAGGCTGTATTTGGGATAATTAAAGATCTTTCTATCTTACGATGGAATGAGAATTTTCGAGCACCAACGGCACAGGTTTATTGTTAAACGGGGATTTTCGAAACATATGTGGTTATATATCTAAAACTACTAGAATTTAAGTATTCTTTTTTGACAAGATAAATACATACAAACACAGCATAGACCCTTTTACTTGCAGATGCTTGGAAGAGATCTGCTGGTTGTTATATCTGATTCTGGGAAACTCTCATTTCTTACATTTTGCAATGAAATGCACAGGTTATAAAAGTTTTTTGTTGTATAAACTAAATAAGATGTTCTAGATCTGCTTGTTGTGATTTTATGTATTCTTTCTTTGTTCTTAAACAAAACACTTATTATTGACGCAGGTTTTTTCCACTGACCCACATCCAGCTTTCTAATCCTGGAAACTCTAGAAATAAGCTTGGAAGAATGTTGGCTACTGATTCCATGTAGGTCACTTTTGTTTTTTGGTTTGAAACTTATAATAAATGTTGCTTGACTATCTCTTTATTGTTAGTCTTTTATTTTAATGCCATCCTTCTATCAATCCAAATCTACGTGCATACCATGTGCATCTTTGCAGACTACTTAGTCATATGCCTCTTGGGGGAAATCATAAGATTTCATACTTACCCTGTTCCTTGAAGCAGCTTTTTGTGCTCAGGGAAGGCATTTATTGTCCTTCTACAAAATAATTATCTAAATAGTTGAAAACTTGAATGAGAGTCTCTGTTTCGATTTATGTCAAGTTGATGCTGTTTACTGAAGAAAGTTCTTTTTTATTGGAAATGCTAAATTATTATTATTTTTAATTTGTTAAACTTCAAAATGATAAATCTGATATGCACTCAGATTCACATGATTTGAATATAAATGGTTTTCGACATGGACCTCCTGCTTTATATTTCTTCACTATTTTTTAACAACAGATCACATTGATCATGTTTTAGTTGAATTTAGAATAAGAATGAGAAATTTATCAGTTAGAGTAATATTTGATTACATTGGAAGGTTAGATCTTTGATATTAGATGATAGCATAACTTGGAAAGGAAAATTAAACAATCCTCAGCTAATGCTATTTTCTTTACAATGGTATCTTAAGAGTAAATTTCTTAAAATAAAGAAACATAAAATCTTCTATTTAGTTCCCAATTCAGTAATAAACATGATGATATTGCACAATCACCAAAGATCAGTTTGCTTGATCATACCGAACAAAAATATTTTTCTTTATCTAATTGTGCAGATTGGAAATCATGTATCTTTAGTCTCTTTTATTTTCGTAAATCCTCACTAGCCCTTATCCCTTTGCAGAGGCTGTTTCATCGCTGCTAGTGCATATGAAAACTCCTTGGCATTGTTCTGCGCTTCTGTTTCTGCTGGCAATGATGTCATTGAGAAGGTCATTTTTCTTTTGCAAGATCTCAGAAGTCTTCAATCCATAATATGGAGAAAGCATCCTAAATTTTATCCATATGATATGCGCAGAAAATAATTTTCCCTTCCTTGGAAGGAGATACCAGTGGTGCAAGAAGTATGGAGGAAAATCAAATATGTGGTACTATATGGAGCATGTGCTTTATTTCCAAAGATCCTAGCCAACCAAGTAAGGAGAATAATCCTGTACTTGCCCTTCTTTTAAATAGGTAATGAAATATTGTTGCTTAAAGTTTTTATTATCACTAATAATCATCTCTTGAAAACAATGTCCTCTGTTTTATATAAATTCCATTCCCTTAGGAGTTTTTATGGGGACAAATTGACAACATAGACTTTCTTATTCATACTCCAGAAAGAGAGCATTGCTGAATGAAGTGCTAGTATTGGGTTGGAATGTTCAAGAAAGTAATCTAATTGCTATTTCTCAGTATATAGAAGCTGGGCCTTTGGCACATGATATTGTTGAAGTTCCCCATTCTTATGGATTCGCATTTCTATTTAGAGTGGGTGATGCTCTTTTAATGGACCTTCGAGATGCTCGCAACCCCTGTTGTGTCTATAGAACAAGCCTTAATTTCCTTCCTGGTGCAGTTGAGGTACAAAATGCAACTGAGGAATCATATAAGGTTCAAGACATCGATGATGAAGGGCTATTTAATGTGGCAGCAAGTGCATTGTTGGAGCTTGGGGACTACGATCCCATGTACATAGATGCTGACAGTGGAAATTTGCATCCTTCTTGCAAACATGTCTGCTCATGGAGCTGGGATCCTGAAAATGTCAACAACCCTAGAATGATTTTCTGTGTGGATACAGGAGAGCTTTTCATGATAGAAATTTTATTTGATTCTGATGTACTCAAAGTCCATCTATCTGCTTGTCTCTACAAAGGTGTACCCTGCAAGGAACTTTTGTGGGTTAAAGGTGGATTTCTGGCTGCACTTGTAGAGATGGGGGATGGGCTGGTCCTCAAATTGGATAATGGAAGACTGATTTACACAAGTCCTATTCAAAGTATTGCCCCCATCTTAGATATGTCTATCGTTGACTCTCTTGATGAGAAACATAGCCAAATGTTTGCTTGCTGTGGAATGGCACCGGACGGATCATTAAGGATCATTAGAAGCGGTATAAGTGTGGAAAAGTTATTGAAAACTCCTCCTATGTATCATGGCATAGCTTGTACTTGGGCAATGCGAATGAAGGTTACTGATTGTTATCATTCATTTCTGGTGCTCTCATTTGTTGAAGAGACTAGGGTGTTATCAGTTGGATTAAGCTTTGGTGATGTTACTGATTCAGTTGGTTTCCTTCCTGATGTTTGTACGTTAGCCTGTGGTCTATTCAGTGATGGTTTGTTGATCCAGATATATAAAGACGCAGTTAGATTATGTTTGCCTACGAATATTGCTCATCCTGAAGGTATCGCCTTTGCTTCTCCAGTATGCACATCTTGGTGTCCCAATAACTTCAGTGTTAGTTTGGGGGCAGTCGGACATAATTTCATTGCCATTTCTACTTCTACTCCATGTTTTTTATTTATTCTGGGAGTTAGATCAATTTCAAAAGATAACTACGAGATATATGAAATGTACAATATCAAATTGCTCAATGAATTGTCATGCATATCAATTCCCCAAAAAATTATAGAGCAAAAGCAGCTAAATTCTGTTATCAGATCAGTGAGCTCTTGCCACGTGACTACTCTAGCAGATCAAGATGAAGTTAGCAGTACTTTTGTTGTTGGCACACATTGCCCTTCTGTGGAAATCTTTTCTTATGTTCACGGTGGAAGCCTAAGAGTCATTGCAAGTGTAAATATTTCATTAATGATCACCTTTGGGACTGCTGTAAATGGCTGCATCCCTCAAGATGTACGGCTTGTATTAGCCGGTAGGTTTTATGTTCTATCTGGGTTGAGGAATGGGATGCTGCTTCGATTTGAGTTGCCTGGAGTCTCTGAAATATTAACGAAAAATTCACCCAGACCTGGCTCTTTTTTCCAGGACAGATCATGGAATCAGTCATCACCAGATTCTTTTGGTCCACATTTGTATGATGAGAGTCCATCTGAGAAGGATAGAGACATTTTTCCTACAAATCTTCAGCTGATTGCTGTTCGACGAATTGGCATTACTCCAGTTTTTCTGGTCCCATTGAGTGATTCTCTGGATGCAGATATAATTGCTCTAAGTGATCGACCTTGGTTGTTGCATAGTGCGAGACACAGCCTCTCGTATTCCTCCATTTCAGTTCAACCATCGTCACATGTTACTGCTGTGTGTTCGCCTGAATGCCCCAATGGAATTCTATTTGTTGCTGACAGCTGTCTGCATTTGGTGAGAACTTTTACTGACCTTGCTCCACTGGATGTGGATTTTTGCACACGTGACAATGTGCATAATACTGGCACATGTATGAAACCAAGACCAGATAATTAACACGAAAATTTTTCCCATAATTATAAGGATGTTAATTGTTTAGCATTGGATCATCTGTAGATGAATGATAAAATTTGTTGTCTTTTGTAGCCTTATTTCCTGGATATGTTCTGATTATGTCATGGTGTAGGTGGAGATGGCTCCTAGTAAAAGGCTTAATGTGCATAAATTTCATCTAGGAGGCACACCGAGGAAGGTTTTGTATCATGCTGAATGTAAATTATTGCTTGTAATGAGGACTGATATAAGTAATGATGCCTGTGCATCTGATGTATGCTGTGTGGATCCCTTAAGTGGGTCAGTGCTGTCATCTTTTAAACTCGAGCTTGGGGAAGTTGGAAAATCCATGGAGTTGGTGAAGGTCGGAAATGAACAGGTTCTCTTGATTGGAACTAGTATGTCATCTGGTCCAGCCATAATGCCCAGCGGTGAAGCTGAGAGGTATTATTTTCCTGACAATATCTTTTTTTTTTCTCCTTCGCAATGATATAAATTATAGGATTTTTTTTTGTTGCTCATCCAGTCCAGCTCAAGTAATTAGAGCAGGTTTGTTACTAGTTTGTAAGTTTGGTCAGTAATTCCTTGGTGAATTAGTTGGAGAGTATCATGAGAGGATTGATCCTTCGTGCCTGGTTTGATGATGCTCAGGTGGGCTCAATGGGCCCTGCAAAGTTGGAGTCTGGTTCACAGAAAATATTTTTTTTTTCTGTTTAGTACTAAACAATTTTTGTAATAGTGGAATGCACGAGAGATTTTAAGACTCAAAACGTTTTGAATTTCATCGCAATTGTTAAGGTGGTTGTTTTTGCCAACATAGTTTTGTAATATATTTAGTTTGAAATTTGTTTTCAAATTGGTCTCACAACTATATCTATTTTGCGTAGTACCAAGGGTCGTCTGCTTGTTCTTTGCCTCGAACGCTTGCAAAGCTCTGACAGCATTTCTATGACATCCAGTTCAAAAGTGGGGCCATATTCTCAAAGAACTTCATTCTATGATACTGCTGGATATGCTGCAGAACAGCCTAGTACAAGCCCATGCAGCAGTCCTGATGATATTAACTATGATGGAATCAACGAAGTCTGGCAGTTACGACTGGCATATTCAACTGTATTACCAGGAGTAGTACTTGCCATTTGTTCTTATCTTGATCGGTACTTCTTGGCTTCTGCGGGTAATGCTGTAAGTTATTTTACATATAAATGAATATTTCTCTATGAATGCAAATGTGTAAAAATGATTTACAAATAAGTAATGATACGAGAAATTTGCCATCTTCTATTGAGATATTAGATTGTGAGTTTTTTAAACAGTTGGTAATTATGGTTTTTTTTTTCTTTTGTAGTTTTACGTTTGTGGTTTTCCAAATGATAATCCCCAGAAGATGAGGAGGTTTGCCATTGGAAGGACGAGGTTTATGATAATGTCTTTGACTTCATATATTAGTAGAATTGCTGTTGGAGATTGCCGCGATGGTGTTCTTTTCTACGTTTATCATGAGGTCGTAGCTATTGCATCCTCTGTTTAAAATTTGGTTTCGTTGTTCTACTTCTTCCTGACTACTTTTACCTTTTTGTTTGACAATCTTCTATAGTCAGATTATTTGGTTAATTGGCTACTTTTCTATTGCCGTTATGATTGATGTAAATGTGTTTCTTTTTCTCATATGAATCTTGCTTTGATGATGGGAATTTGAATGCTTTGCTTTGGTGACTGAAGGAAGCAAGAAGGCTGGAACAAGTTTACTGTGATCCATCGCAGAGGTTAGTTGCTGACTGTATCCTCACTGATGCTGGCACTGCCGTTGTTTCAGATCGCAAGGGAAGCATTGCCTTCCTTTCTGTTTCTGATTGTTTAGAAGGTAAACTTCGAACTCTTGAGTTTTAAATTCTTTTGGCATGATCGAAATATACTGTTAATAAATGTATCTTCTGGAAGGCAAAGCCGTGAAAACATTCTCCCAAGAAAGAAGTTTCATTAGTCTTGTGTGTAGAATCTCTTGGATAAGAATTTTATTTTGCTTGTTTTAAACACTAAAAAGATGTTGAGGAATGAGCATGGCCTTTCAGGATCCCCAGACTACCCAAACTTTATGGGGGAAGATTAGATACTAGTTTTTTAAGGTTCTTTTGGGATTGTGGCGAGTTTTTATAGCCAACACTTAGTCCATGAATGATAAAAATTTGTCTTCTACAAAAGCATATTATTTGTAGTCCTCTCGCACAAGCATGTTTACTGTCACTAAATCAATTTTTTGATTATGCTTCCCAAGCAATATCTTAAAACCTTTGCAAAAATAAGAGTGATGCGTTCTTTGAAGTAAAAGTTCAGAAAAATGTGTTGAAACTTATTTTCTGGATTCTTTTTATTAAAAGAAAGCTTATTGTATCTCCTACCTGTTAACGCTTGAAGAAGGCTGATGAGACAGCTGGCTGTTAGCGAATAACAGTTAAAAAAGGATATTCTAATCCTCTCCAACATTAATTCTTACCCACTAAAGAGTTTCAGGGAAAGTGTAACATTAACGAGATAAAATTTTAATGGAGAAAGAATGATCCAAGTGATGGATCAATCTCGTTCATGGTATTAGAAGCTATTCTAAGTACTAATTTGGAGTTACTAATTATTCTGTTCTCAAATACCCATTCTCCTTTCTTTCGCTGCTTTCCATAATCAGTTTCATGAGTGAAAAATAGTACTGATGACCGTTTCTCTTTTCTTTGTTACTAGAATCCGCAAGTCCAGAATGCAATTTAACTGTAAACTGTGCTTATTATATGGGTGAGATTGCTATGAGCATCAGAAAGGTACGTAGTAGGACCAGTGTGCCTGTTATTGTTATTGTTCACCATTATTAGGTTTTCTGCAGTCTGATATCAGAATTATCAAAATTTTAATTATTGATTTTCTTGTTAGAGTAACATTGTCTGATTTATTATGCTTACAATTGGATCTATGTGAGGTATGAACACGATAAGTGCTGAAGGTTGAAAAGAAACCATGGATATTTCTTAAAAATGAGTAATGCAAATTACCTTTGTTGTTTTATCTGTATGTGGAGATATATTTATAAACTAAACTGTACAGTGAGCTTAAGCAGCAATCAAACGCTAAATACTCTGAACAACTATACAAATAGAACTGAAGACTAAAGAGGCTATTACGAAAAGATCTTTTAAAGGATGAATCAGCAAAACTTTCCTCTTAGAAATATTTTTTTTCTGCTTGTTCCAAACACACCTAACACACCAAACACAATGACAAAAAATATCAGCCACCACTCCTTTATGCTCCGACAAAAAATACCTAATCGAATGAGGCAACGCCCAACCCATAGCAAGGCCAAAAAATACAAGCAATCTAATACTGCAACATTAGCAGATTAACATCTTTCTCCTACTTTCCACTTGAAAATCTGTATGGGCGAGAAAAACCCCTTTTTCGAGTTACCCAACAAAAAAAAGGTTTCACGCCATGTAAGAGGGAGGCACTTAGTTGAGTGTGCAATACTGTATTATTTACATTAAAAATTATTTGGCTGGATAGAATGTTGTTAGAGTTTTCTGTTGCTACTGAACTTATATTTTTTTACATGTTTATGTCATCATTATTTCAACCAAGTTTCTGCTGTTGTTTTGCTTGCTAGACCTTCTGGTCTCTTCTAAAGTATTTGATGGCATAGCTAATTGATGAAATTCTCTCATTTGATTTCCATTTCGTAGACCTCAATGAACTCATATCCAATCTTTATTGCAATTTTACATGATAACACCTTCTCCACCCCTCTCCCAATGAGTACTTAGGTTTGAAATTCAATGCAGTATAAGATAGTTCCATTAAAAACTACTTCTCAGTTCTGAATAAACTCTACGAGGATGATTATGGTACTGATTAACTTCTTTTCCATTCTTTTTCTCATAGGGTTCATGTTTATATAAACTTCCTGCTGATGATGCAATGAAAGGCTATACCAATCCTACTACTTATATTGACTCATCACGCAGCAATATTGTCGCGAGTACATTGTTGGGCAGCATTATAATCTTCCAGCCTATATCAAGGTAAAGTGTGAGTGTATTTGTTAACGGTGGACAAAACCGGACCAGAACCGTAAACTTGACTCGTAAACTGCACTAGAAATGTCAGTTTTAATCCGGTGTTCGTTTTAATTTTTAAAAAACAGTGATTTATGGGCCGGTGTAGGTTTTTAAAAGTAAAAAATCGTGAAATTGGAACCGGGACCGTGAGTTATAAAAGTTCTAAAATCGAGTAAAACTCAATACAAACCCTAATAAAATCCAATATAAATCTACCTAATTATTTAAAATCAGACCTAAATATAATAAAAATATATATTTTATTGATATTTTAATTTTTTTAAATATAAAATAAAAGTGAGTTAAAATCAGAACGGAACCGAAACCGTTGGTTCCGGTGCCTGTTTTATTTTGAGATAAAACCGAGCCGAATCGACCTGTGGTCACCCTTAGTATTTGTGCACATAATCATTAAGTAAACGTTCAAGTAAATAATGATAAAGGTATATGTTTGGCTGACTTGCTATGCATGTGGATAGCTATGTGCTTGAGCTCAAATAGTTGCTGTTAAAAACAGTGACTCGATAACACATGCATTTCATCGCCAACTCTTCATAGAGCTTATATCTAGTTTCATGGATGACAATTATTAAATGTATTTGTATTTCCCATGGTATACCATATACTGTTGTTACATGAGAAAGATGCTTTGCTTGATCTTTCTGTCTTCTTTTTGAATCTTTATTTATTTATTTATTACCATCCGAAAAGTTGCCGAATATAATAGAATTAGTTTTATAGTCCCTTAAGAACAAGTTTTACCTCCGTGGTCAATGGAGGGCAGACGTTTCAAATAAAAACTAGGTAGGCAAGAGGCATATGTCGTTGCACTATTGCTATTGTAATCTGATATTCAATCTATGCGGCTTGATATCACTTTGTAAAGTTGCAATGCTTTGGTAATTTTATCACTATTATTTTATGAGAATTGTTTACTTTCATTTGTAGGGAAGAATATGAACTCTTACAAAGTGTCCAAGCTAAACTTGTTGTTCATCCGTTGACATGTCCTGTTCTCGGGAATGATCACTATGAGTTCCGCAGCCGTGAAAACCCGGTAAGTAACTCATATTTTGTTTTATCTCTTGATTCTTCAAACTCGGTTTATCTCTTGATTGATCCAGAGTGCTTAAAAAATGGGCGTTTCCTAAATATATATTTCGAGTCTTATCACATTTTGTCGAAACTGCTGACTAATCGATCCTTCACATTTTGTTCACACTCTGACCGATGGATCCTTCACTAGAATAAATCTTTTGTTAGATTTATGCTAGAATTATTAAACTGTTGAAAATCTTGTCGTTCGGTTTGTTGGAAAGTAAAATAATTTGACGGATACAGTTCGTAAAAAACTCTTTCTGCACTCTTTTTATGCTGATAATAGACACGAACACCACTCGCACAATATTCACGCTTAGGAAGGAACTTTGTTCATTTAGTGAAAAGAGAAAAATCATTGAATTTTCATTGTTCTAATGAAATTGCGCAAGCAACTCCTTTTTACGTAGGGGTGGGCAAAACCCGACCGGAATCGCAAACCGGGCCGAGACCGCCGGCGTTCTAATTTATGAGCCGGTGCCAGTCTTTAGGAGTAAAAGATTGAAATTAGAACCTAAAATGTGAGTAAAAAAAATTTTAAAATCAAGTAAAACCCGACCCAAATCTTAATAAAATTTGATATAAATCCTTAAATTGGTTATAAACTTGCCAAATTACTTAAACCCGATTTACATATAATAAAAAATATATTTTATTATTATATTTTAATTTTTTTTAAACATAAAATAAAACCAGATTAAAATTAGAATGGAACCAGAACCGTTGGTTCCGGTTCTAAAAATTCCGATTTTGAAAGACCGGCCGACAAGTACGGAGATACTTAAAATATACTTAAACTGAACCAATGAGCTATTGACACATGGCATGGTTCGGTCAATTCGAGACTTCCTTGGCTCATTACTACATGTTAGGATTGAATTTAGGGAGTTTACCCTGAGAACAAGGAGATAGAGATAGGGAGAAGGGAGCAGAATAATTGAGAAATAATTTGGTTAATAATTGATTCTAACCCTAAGGACTTACCCCCTTTAAATAGACGACAAACCTGACTTAATAGCAAAATTACCAAATAACTAACAAACTAATAAAAAGAAATAATATTGACTACAATCCTCGTCTAACGTATTGCTTTCCTATGAAAGCGTCTATAACACTACATGTAAATTACTTTATGCTTTGCTAAATTGAATTCGTTTATATGACTGATTATAGTTTTTCGTATGTTTTTCGTGTAAAGGTCGGAGTGCCGAATATTCTCGACGGGGACATGCTGAATCAGTTCTTGGAGCTCACCAGCAAACAGCAAGAGGCTATTTTATCATCCCCTGCTCCCTCACTAGGCCGCTTCAAGTCTAGTTTGAAGCCTCTACCTTCGACTATCTCTGTCAACCATGTTGTCCAACTCCTTGAACGAGTTCATTATGCTCTTAATTGATGAATCCACTTCGAAGGATCTCCGCTCGTCTTAATCATCGGACGGACCATTCTTAATCATCGTTCTTGAAGGAGCGGAGAAATGGAAAAATATGAAAGCATGTGGATATCAGATGGGCCATTCTTAATCATCGTTCTTGGTGGAGCAGAGAAATGGCAAAATAATCGTAAAGTTTTGAGCATAGCCAATCATACCTTTGTTCCATTTGAGAAATTGTGTTTGTTGGTATTTTCTGTATCTCTAGTAGTTTTCTCCAATGCAAGCTAGTTATTTTTTGTAAATTCCTTTTTTGTTTTAGAATATGTTACTTGTATCTGCCAAATTTTTAGGTGGTCTTCATTTCGAAAACATTTAGTTGATGGAATGTAAAACTTTGCAAGATCTAGGCGTGAACACGAGTCGATTTTTTTATCGACCCGTTTGGTTTTTGGTAACTCAAATCGAAGTGTCTTGCGCGAAAGTTTAATGAATTTTATGATGATAAAGTGCTGCTTGTATTTATAGAATAGGTCAAAATATCAATTAGACTTTCAAAATTCAAACTATGCATGATAAATACTCTTATAAAAATTAATATTTTAAAATAACTAACAATGAAATAATCTCATAGTTGGTAGAATAAATTATTTACATAAAAATTCATTATTCTAAATTTTTAATTTGGCTAGATAATATTATCTAAATTATTTAAATTTTTACAACATATTCGTAATATCGTAAAACAATCTTCTCTAAAATTTTGGGAATTTTTAATAATTATATAATTTACTATAATTTTTTTAATACAAAACACAAAAAAAAATCAACTAAAATTCGTACATCAACAATTTATTTTTAAAAATTTAACAATAAACTCCAATTTGAAAAAAAAAATTAAACTTGAATAAAAAATAATTTAATATATATTTTTTAATGCAATAAATATATATTTTTGTATTTGATTCAAATTTGATTTTTTTTTTCAAATCAATTTGTAGTGTAGTGAATAAACATTGTGAGAGATTATAATTACATAGTAAATAATATAATTATTAAAAATTCATAATTTTTTACAGAATATTATCTTACAGTGTTATAAATGTCCAACTAATGTCTTGCACAATTATTTCATCTAATGTCTTGCACAATTATTTCATGAAGTATAGCATTGCATTATTATAATTCACAACGTTGTAATTTCCAAATTATAATGTCCATAGCATTGTTCATTTCATAATTCTATTAAAAACCTATCATGAAGTATAGCAAACTCTTCTTTGGAGAGAAAAATAACATGAAGATAGTGTATTTTTACGGCCTCAAATCAAATAAAACCCGACTCTTTCAGAAAGAAAGCAAAAGACTTTCCTGTGACGAGAACCATAAAAAGAAACAAGAACTATGACCAGATTTAGATTTCGCGAATCCAAGAAGAACGAAAACAGAAACGAATCTGCAAATGCGATCTTGTCAGAAAGGATGTAACTCTAATTTATATTGATGCACTGAAAATCCAAGAAACTTTTCATTTGGAAAGAAGAAAACTGGAAGGCAAAATAAATTAGACATACTCACAACTTTTCTATGCTCTAAGAGGGTTGCATGATACAAAGCAGATCATAGCAAGAATCTCAGAGGGGATGATACCTGTGCTTTGATCCACCAAATCTTACAATAATCTTTACTTTATCCAACACCATCTCTCTTTCTTTCTTTCGGGATGTCGTCTACACCTGAAATACACTCTAATTATCTTGTCAACCCGTATAACCCGTGCACAAATACGTATAAAACTTTGTTTGAAATCTCATTAAATTGCTGAATTCGAAACCCATTGACCATAATTTTTCATATTTCGATTGAAAAATTTATCGGAAGCTTTTAATGAAGTGAACTCAATCATTGGTGTTTGAGGAATCAAATTCTAGAACAGAGCCAATCAGTCGATGACCAATCGCAATAATTCTCCGGGAGAGAAGATTATAGAAAATCAGAGCAATGAGACGTTAGGCACGGCTTTTGAATCAAAACTCTTGAACCACCATAGCATATAAAATTAAAGCAAGCAGTAAAATCAACAATAATCTGTACAACGCTCAATTGATGGTGGCTTAATCTTACTTTTTTTCATTTAAATAAACTCAAATTGTACTCCCAAAATCGACATATTGCGTGTAAGTTAATTCATAGGTCATGTCATCAGATGAGAGGAAATTCAGCTGAAAAAGAATAGCTCTCCTCTACCCCCCAAAAAAACACCTGGCAACTTACATGACAATAAAATAAAATGATAACTACAAAGCCGTATTAAATAAGTGCAGGATAAATAAAAGAAGAAAGGTAATACCAGCAGCGAAATGTTAGCGTCTAGGTCTCGGCGTGCAACGAAACTCAGCAAGGAGGGCCACATGATCAGAGGACCATTCAGGAGATGGAAGGGCAGTATCTTTCCTTAAGCTCTCCTCATCCAGTAGCTCCAATAAGGATTCCACTGTTAAAGAATCCGCTGCAAAAGTAGAAAAAGAAATGACCATTTATGTATGCAATAAAGTCAAACATCTGTTCTGAATGAAATTTACCTGTGTAAAATATGTAGTCTAACGTGCCAATAAAATCCCGAGTACAGTTTGTGAATAAGGGTTCATTTGTCGAGGAGTCCATTTTTCTTTTTTGGTGGTCCAAGCCGATACCAACTGCAGCTCTAGCAAGAGTAGTATAAGCACTAACCTGCAACAATGATTTGATCAAAGCAGGCAGAAGCTTAGAAAAGCAGATATTAAATAACTCTATTTACATCATCAAACTGAATTCAAGGAAACTGATCAAGCCCAATCTATAGGCTAATGAAATATTATTTTATTAGGAGTATGGCCTAATCTATTAGGTGTTCGAATTCTATAAATAGGGATGTTTAGTCATTAGTAAGACTAGGGAAATTTTAGGATTTATCTTGAGGATGGAAGAGCCGCCATTAGTGTGCTCTTAGGAGTGACAAGTCACCATTAAGATGCTCGGAGGAAACAATCTCCTCTAAACTGCTAGTCTTTCATTTTCTATCGTTCAATCAAATATCGTTCTATCCTTTGTTGTTTGTTCTTTGTCAGATTATACAGTGTTTTATCATAAACATATTACCAGTGTCAGCTGATGAACCAACTTGCTATAGGGCCGGCATATATTCAGGGGATCAACTGCTAGATCTGGATGCATGGGATCTACCTTCCCAATTGCAAGAAGTGCATGCGGTGCGCTGCAAAAAGGTCAGCAGTATTTATTATTAATAATCCCAAACAAATTCTTTACAATTGAGAGAACATCAGCGCTTAGTACAAACCTTCCAGGAACAGAATTAAAATCCCCACAGACCAACATTGGAATATCTGCACTGGCGGCTATTTTCTCCAATCCTTTCAACAATGTATGGACCTAAATTTATGAATAAAACGTGTGAGATGATTTAGAGGAGATAAAATCAAACTATAATACCTATCAGTTATTGAAGGGTAAAAATTCACCTGCCAGAGTTTGACATCCTTCAGATCTTGGTGGCCATTAATGTGCGTATTAGCCTAACAAAGGCAAAGGGGAGTTAAAAAAATTAAAAACATCAAGAAATGTTGCAGACTCCACCGATGCATTGGCAGCAGAATTTTGTTATTCTTTTTTCTTTTTATGTTTGTGAAAAAAAGATAATTTTTCCATCGTGATCAGCAGAGAAAACCAAGGAACATTAACAAGAACAAATACTAGAATATAATATCTCCAAAAATAACAAGAGGAAATACACTAGAGTAAAATTTGCAGAATGAAATTCTTAATCTAACACGAATAAACGAATGGCCCAAATTTGATTGAACAGATGCAATTGCAAATATCACAAGTAAACAATCTCTAAGAAGATAAATACAGGATTTTTCACAAATCTCCAACTCAATATACAACCATATATGCCCATAGAATAAGACTAAATCAGATTCGCATCAAATGACAGGTGATACAAACACTATAAAGTATTCTGCATGGTGTGATGAGTGCGATAAAAGAACCTATACAAAGGCATGAGAGATTACCACACAAAGAAGCTGCCTTTTTCCTGGAACATCCGCTCCCTGATTGTTGAATTTTGCTTCCAGAACCACAATCAGTGCAACATTATCCTAAAAATAAATAAAACTTCAACAAATACTAACAGATTTAAGCCACATAAATAAAAAAGGAAATGATCCCAAAGAGAATAGCACCTCAACCAATCTATTTAAAGCGGTTTTCTTTTGTGCAGTTGGTATCATTGCATCTGTCAAAGATTGTGCAGCCTTATTGAACTCAACCTGCATAGATGTGGAAGTCTTCTTTGAACAAGAAAAAAATAATAACAGAAGAAAATCGTGACAAGTGGAAAGCATTCTAACCTCATATTTTTTTATATGGGCAAATCTGTCTCTTCGAAAAAAGGTTGCACACCCATCAATTGTCTGCACATTTCCAGCGTATATCTGAAGCACACAAGTGAATTCACATAAGAAAAAAGAAAAAATATTGAACAGTTAAAAAATTTCAAGAATCCAACAACCTCGTTAGTTTTTCTCTTGTATAGAGCTTGATATCCATGTTTGTCAAGCTCGGGAGCAAAAAATTCTTCAAAATGATCACTTTGAACCTGAACATAGCTTAGGAAAGTCAATCATCTGCTCCCTACCTTAATATAAAGAAGCATATATACTAATGGAAAGGACCATTTCTAATCTCGAAAGTCGCAACCATAAGCTATTACTCCGATGAGGAAAAATAGAGTTTTAATTGATAAACAATGGGTGAAACTTTTGCCCCAGCTCAAAGTTTCACTTTCATCAATCAACATCTATCTAGCACATGAGTTGCTGCTCTGCTCTTATAAATCAACTAGTTAATTTTACCCAAAAAAATCAATGCAGGAATCCAAATTTTACCCAAAGGCATCACGAATACTGAATATTCTAATTCTAAGTTGATCATGGTGCTTTATACAAATAATAGTCACGTTCAGATGCTTGAAAAGGAAACCACAGTGTAATATCTCTCTAATGAAAAAAAAAAGCGATAGCACTCAAAAGTGCCCAATATTCACAATCAACATTCCATAGATTTCCCAAGGAAAGAATAACTAAATTGTAAACTGACCTAATGAACAATAATTTTCTTTCACTAAATTTTTCACAACTTACAAGAATGAAGAACCAAGAGATAAATGTCTAATGTAATCATCTAACAAAAGCCCACCAATCCTCCAATATCACCGTCAACAAAATTCAAACTGTCATATACTAGGCCTAGAACATAATAAATAGAAGAATCAAGGTGCTCAATTTTTAAACAAAAATAATAACAGCCAAACGCCTCGAATGAGTAAAACAACTTAGAGAGAAAAGTCTAGCTGCTAACTAAAATCAATAACAAAGTATAAATGTTCCACAAAACTACCATGCACCATGAATTTCAAAATCCAAGTCTGCCTCAACATACCTCCTGAAGACAAACAATATCTGCACGGTATCCAACTATTTCCCTTAATAAGTTTTGTCGCCGATATGGCCAGGATAGAGCCCACGAAGGGCAATAACTGTAAATATCATTTGTAGCATACACGTCTGCCAAAATGTTGTAAGATAGCACTGTGAAAGTTCCTGAGGATGAATTACGACTATCTGAATCTAGATTTCCCATCGCATCAATACCATTGATGGAGATCAAGCGACGAGGAGTAGGGGAGGGTGCAGGTATCACGCGAGATGTTAAAAATGTGCTGACATGTCCCACAGGAAGTTTTGAGTCTGAATCTACTACAACACACTCAAACTTTAGAACATGACCAATATCATCAGCTGAGGGCGTGTATGTTTTGGACCGTCCAACTTCAACCCAAGTCTCTCCACCACTTCTTTGTGTAATAGTTGAAGGATATAAAGGTGCTGAACCATTTGCAAAGGTAGTACTTGTAGTAGAACTAGATAAGCCAGCATTGATCACATAGGATCCCGAGCTATTAAAGCGCCCAAACAACTCTTCCTCCTCATTTCCATTTTCATTTACGGCACTAGCAGCACGCTCATGTTGCGCACGATGATGCTGCCATGCATCTGAAAAGCACTTAGAAGAGCAGTGGTAGCTTTTGGCAACAGGAATTTTGGCCTTGAGACAACCTAAACATTGCAGGGTAGCCTGCTCAGAGGGATGTATGCTACATATAGCAACCTTTCTATCACTTTGTACACGATACCTGCAAATATGTAAGAGCAACCAAAGAAACTCAATTTGATGAAAAAATTATTAAACATATCAAATTTGAATTTAAATGTAAAGCCTCGTGCTTAAATCCACAGTAAAAAAATCAATCATTTGTTTCTGTTAAAGAGTCATCAAATTTTCTGGGAATGTTCAGTATGAGAATTAGGTTTTATAGATGTCCAACGAAAATGTTTAGGTTGTGTATTTGCATCAATTTTAACTTATCCACCATGACTTGCCATGACTTGTGCAATTTCTATCTGTTCCTTTATTTTTATGTTGACTCTCAACTCGAGACTTCTCAGTAATGTTCAAACCACTTTGACAAAAAAAAAACCCATCGACGAACTTCTTTCAGATCAGTATTCATAAACTTTTTTGTGCTCTCAAAGCGTTTGAAAGTTTTAAATAAAAGTTTGCCCTTTTAGCAGCAATCAAAATGACGAAGTCAATGTCACAACATGCATTGCAGATTCAGTCCACAGATATCAAGCACTTAAAAGGCGCATAAGTTCATCTATCAAGTACTTACTCAGTGATCCAGTTATGTCACTGGCCTTTCAGTGAATAGAGGAGAAATTTAGAACTGACAATGCAACAAAAATATAACAAGATAAAAGTAATGCAGCTAAACTAAAATTACAGAAACAATTTGACCCTCTTTAATTTACTCGTTCTGACTCATAATAACTCAAACAAGGAAAGTTTATAGCTTTTAAATATTTTAGAAGAATAAGGAAAGCATTGTAGAGAGTACTTATAATAAACATATGCAACTAAATCAGGACTAACTACCAAAGTTCCTATCAGCTCCAATCACTCTTCCCGGGATATACATACTAGAGTGACCCATAACATTGAGACTAGTCAAAACAGCAACATCCAAATAAAAGTCACTCTTGTTCAAAAATTTCAATTTGTTTATATTTCAAATTTCATCTCCGATCAGTCCAAGGCCTCCAGTCTGCATTGATCTTCAAAGAAAGGATTTAAAACTTTATTGCAACGGCGGAACTTACCACTTGTATCTCAGAAAGTGACTATCAAGCGGGGATGACTCAGGCACATCGTCAGTAGTGTGGGTCTTATCAGGTCGGCGAAGCAGTACGTATGGCGTGAGCTCGCAACCTACAATGGGAATATCAGAGGGCAAGTGAACGCGTAGGACGCTCAGCATACTTCAGTTCCAGTCAATCGTCGCAGCACGGCAAGCCCATCAACGCCAATCGAACGTAGAAAACGACAATTCTCAGAGCACCACAGAAGAATAGTAGGCGAATACCCGGCGGATCCGCCATTTCTAGTTGAAACAAATTCCGGCCAGCCTTGACGGATAACAACATGCCATGGAAATTCGAAAACAAAACCCCAAAAGTTTTGTCAAAATATACTCCGGATCTCGCAGCAACAGTCTGTCCGATAAAGGGGGAGGAGAGCGATCAAGTGAGAATTCACCGAAAATATTCGATCAAAGAGAAGAATAAACAAATTACAGCGAGAACAAGATTATATCCAGAGAAAAACTTCTCGATTAACAGAGATCGAAAAGGAAATGATGGGAAGGGAGAAGAGATTGATAATAAATTAGGGTTTTACAGAGATTGATAATACCCCAATTTCTTTTTGTACATTCTCAGCCTCTCAGGTAGTTAGGTTTAAATTTCCTCATTAATTTCCATATAATTACTTTTAAATTATTTTTAAATATTAGTTAATAGCGTGAAAACTTAGAGGTGAGCGAACTATCCGTTTTAATCTGGTCTTAGTTCTAATTTTTAAAAAATAGTGATATAACACGACTCAAATCCTAATAAAATTAGATATAAATCTGCTCAATTACTTAAAACACAACCCACATATATTTTATTGTTATATTTTAATTTTTTTAAATATAAAATAAAACCAGAACTGAACCGGAACCATTAGTTCCGTTGACAGTTTCAAAAAATAAAAAATATGAGTTCTAGTTTCAGTTTTATTTCGAGCCTGTACGTCGAGCCCAAGCCGAGCTCGACGGATGAGGCTCACGAACTAGGCTCGAATCCCCTGTCGTTGCGCCTCGCCGTCTGTCGCCTCGCCTCGTCGGTTGTCCGCGTCGTCTCCTCGCCGGATCTTGTTGCCAAGTCGGTCGTTCGCGTCGTCGCCTACGTCTTAGGGTAATATTAAATTTATTTTTATCATATTTTTTATTATATATTAATATATTCAATTATTTATAGTTAATTAATATATATATATATATATATATATATATATTATTAAAATATAAATAATTATTAATTATATTTATCGTATCAGTCATTATTCAACACGTCAACGTGCTCAAAGAAGACTGTCATATAAAAAGATAAACCTAGACTTAAAATTCCACAAATAAAACTGTCGGCCTTTTGGAAATGCATTTGCTTCAACGATAAAATTACTTAAATTCAAGAAAAAAAATCGGGAAAAAATAAATACCGAATTCGAAGAGTTCGATAATACTTTAATTAGTTAATTCCATCCTTTTAACACCTTAAATTAAATTATAATTTTTAACTTTTTTTAATTTTATTAATTGACTCTTCAAAATATATCTATTTTTCGATGACACTCCAAATTCAAAATATTATCAACGAACACACGTGTTGTGTGGGCTAGCGATTCGACCTACTTTAATGATCGAGCAGGTAAAGCCTAGGCGAGAAAATCGGGTCAGATCGGGTTTGTATGCGGAGTGCAATTTTTCGTACTTTTGACAAATGGACCAAATGTATCTTTTATATATAAAAAAAATACATGTTTCTAATTTTATTTATTTGATTTCTACATATTAAGAATAATTTACTATATATTTGTATTATATTATATAAATATATCATAAATTAAAACTATTTTTTTAACTAGAGGAATAACTATAATGTTACTTTATATTAAAATAATATAATATTATTATTTATTATATTATTGTAAATATTGAAGTATCAAATAACTATTGATATAATTAAAATATATTTAATAATAGTGAACAAAACCAGACCGAAAAACCAGACCAGAACTATTGGTTTAATCTGATTTTGATTCTAATTTTTTAAAAAACCGTAATTTATGGGCCGGTGTCAGTTTTCGAGAGTAAAAAACTGTAAAACCAAAACTGGGACCGTTGGTCTAAAATGTTCTAAAATCGAGTAAAACTCGACTCAAACTTTAATAAAATTCGATATAAATCAATAATTAATTATAAATTTATTCAATTAATTAAAATTTGATGTAAATATAATAAAAAAATATATTATTATTATATCTAAATTTTACTCTTAGTAAATATTTTTTTTTTTAATTTTTAATAATATAATATTGAAAACTATTTCTATAATCTTATTTATTTACCGATTAAGTTTAGTTAGCTTAGCTAAGTCCAGCCATGGCTCCTTACATTGGACGAGATTAGCGATCCGAAGAGCGCCCACAATTGTAGAAGGTGTTGGGCGAGAGAACATCAATGGTGGATGGATCTGCGCGCGAAGAAAGCCTTTTGCTCTGAGCGAATGAAACCCGCTTTCTTCTCCGCGCTACTTCAATGGCATTTCATATATTTCAGAAGCCTAAACTTCAATCCGTCCTTAGATCCTTAATCGTTTTCTTCTCTCTCGCCATTGTAGCCGTTTGCCTTCTCTTTCTCCTTTCCTCATGGATTTCCACTAATGGGTATTCCTTCTCCTCCTTGATTTTAGCTAATGGGTATTCTCTCTCTTCTTCAAAATCCCTTGAAAATGTTCTCAGACGTAAGAACAAGCCACGCCCCGCCATTACTGGCGATGAAGAGTACTTGTACTGGGGCAACCGAATCGACTGCCCTGGAAAGCACTGTGGCTCTTGCGAGGGTTTGGGCCACCAAGAGTCTAGCCTCAGGTGTGCCCTAGAGGAAGCTATGTTTCTTAAGAGGTATATCAATGACTTTTAAGGTTTCTGGATTTCTTCTTCATTACCATTATTCCTGTTCCTTTGATGTTCAAGCAAGGCTATCGAGTGACGTAAAAGTTGTTTTTGGTTTGAAGAATGATTAGCACGATCCCATTAAGAGACTCGTAAATCCACATCGCTAAATTCAGCTAGTCAACTCAAGACAATCAGCTCCTTGCGCCTGACACTAATTAGAGAAAGTTCAAGATATAGCTAATATTGTCTTTCTGAATGTAAGTTTAGGATTCGTTGTAGCTTCTTCCCTAGAGGATCAATCAACTTTCTTATTTCTTTACCTGCGTTATTTGTAATGTGTAATATTTTACATTTGCAATTCAGCTTTTAAGGATTGATTTTTCCATGAAATCTGAATTCAACGATTTTATTTAATTTTTTTTATTGTTGCAGGACTTTTGTCATGCCTTCTAGAATGTGTATCAACCCTATACATAATAAAAAGGGAATTCTTCATCAATCCAATATTGTGAGCTCAGAAGAAAGGTAACTTCATTTAATCTATCTTTTTCCTTCTATTTACTCTCATTTTTAATGAATTTTACAACTAGGCCTTGAAAAAACCAATCTTGGGATGCAGTTAAAGTTATCCATCCGGGTAGATGAATTTAACATTTTTGCTCTTCCTTCGGTGTGAAGTTTTTCTAAATTATTAACCCAATTCCACCATTGAACCCTCCTTGGATTTTGTAGTTGGGCAGCAAGCTCATATGCCATGGATTCCCTATATTTCAGATACAGTACCTGTAATTTTAGACAACTCAAAGTTATGATCTCAAGTAATATCAACTAGTATGAAGTTGGGAGCTAGAGGAGTTGCTCATGTGGAAAGACTTAATCGGGTTCTTCTCAAAGAGGATGATCGTTATTCAAATCTCTTGCTTATAAACCTAACTGCCAGTCCTCTTTCATGGTACATCAGCTCTCCTCTTTTCTTCATTTTTGATGATCATCTCTCAACTATTATGCCAATCGTAGTGGCAATTCCTGTGATTAAGTTGAAATTATTTTGATTTGATTTCACTTAACGTTATTAGGGAGTGACCTGGATCTTTCCAAATGATTTCCTTAGGATTTAGGAGCATCAAAGTTTCCATGATTTGTCCTTATGGTGTTGGTAGATTGAAGTTGTCTTGCTGATTTGGCTTTCTTGTGCGTGTGATGATGATACCATTCAGGTTTATGGAGTACAAGGATCAAAACAATCGTAGTGCCGTATTGTTGTCTTATCAGTTTCTCCCTTCAATGGCGGCAAAGAAATTAAGAAATGCTGCTGACAAGGTTTGTAGCATATGAAGTTCAATCAAGTTTTTGGTCTTTTCCTCGCATAATTGTCAATGCATTTGATTTTCGGAACATTTTTCTTCCTAGTTGCTCTCCATGGTTTGCATTCAAATAGTTATACACAAAATCTTTTTTTATTTATTCCACCTGGGGAAACTTAGAATTGTCGTTATTGACTGTTACGAACATAAGTCTTCAGGATGTCTTTGTCGGAAAACATTATTCTCGTCGAATATAGTTATCTATTGTTATTTCTTATTTCATAGTTATTTTTTTAATTGTTATTTTAGTTAAGTTAGGAGGTCTGTTTGGTCTTTTTATATTCAATTAGGTTATGTGGTCAGTTTGATTTTTTTATATTTAATTAGGTTAGAGGGTCAGTTTAGTCTTTTTATATTCAATTAGGTTAATGATTAGGTCAAAAAAGTCTATTTAAATGGTGTTAACCCTAACTAATAGACGATCATTAAAAATTAAGTCTTTTCTTTCTTTAGTTAATTTTTTTTCTTTTTATTTCTCTCAATTGCTTCCCTAATGAAAAGAAAATGGGTAGCTACTGGTTCCAGGGATAAACCTCATGACGAGGATCCTAACATTGACATGTTATTAAATTTTCTTATCTGTAATATTAAATTTCATTTAAGAAAAATATGTTGAAGAGACTTAGCTAAAATTTTTCAACAGCAATTTTTTAATCATTTAAAATGCTATCCTTATAGTAGGCAGTCAGCATTTATCTGTTGATAACTGTTTATTGATTTATGCGCTAAATTTTATTTGGTGAATTATTTATCCACCATAACTTTTTTAAAATTTCATTTCCGTCCTAAAAGTAAAAGAATAAAATTGTTATTTTAGTGTTAACCTTGAAAATCAAGTGGGATATATGTGATTAGATTTGGTTCTTAATCTGCTGATGGTGGGGGCAGAGGACAAGAAACCTTATGAAATTTTAGTGCCTTTCAGTGATGAATATTTAGATATAAAGGATCTTATGATTTCTTCTTGTGAAATCTTTTGGTG
Organism: Begonia fuchsioides; assembly: GCA_003255005.1. Classification (NCBI taxonomy): domain Eukaryota; kingdom Viridiplantae; phylum Streptophyta; class Magnoliopsida; order Cucurbitales; family Begoniaceae; genus Begonia; species Begonia fuchsioides. The sequence goes on along the minus strand of QAOC01039321.1, from coordinate 370,930 downwards.
GCTTTGATTGTTGGATCTTTTAGCTCCATTCTTTTGTATTTTTCATCGTTTTTTTATATCATTCTATCACCAATCAAAGAATCAGTTTTGAGATCATATTTGAGGTTGTTACATTGTCTTTTTTTTTATCCAATAGGTTAGGGCCCTACTCGGCAATTATGATGCAATCCATGTTCGTCGAGGCGATAAAATAAAGACGAGGAACGATAGATTTGGCACAGAGTGCATCCTCATCTGGACAGGGATACACGTGCAGAGTTCATCCTGCATAGAATCGAGAAGTGGGTGTCCCACCTGGGCGAACCCTTTTCATTGCATCGAATGAAAGAACTCCGGGATTTTTTTCGCCACTCTCAGTGCGGTAAGCTCTTTGTTTGCCACTGAAGTTGTTCGCGGTCTGGGTTTTTTGAAAATTAAGACTGGACTGTAAAAATTCATTCACTAGAATAGAACCATTAGAAAAACAGAACCGGACCTGAACCAGATCAGACTTGAACCAGACCATATATTTGGTCCGGTCTTGGTGGTTCTGGTCTTTAATTAAACAAATTAAATCCGAAAAAAAGTATTTTGAACTTTATAAATTAACATAACATCATTCAAGAAAATATAATGACATAATAGATTATGTAATTATATCAAACTGACTTAAAATTTTTAATTATAAAACTAAAATTTAATAACAAAAGAATTATAAATTTTAATTAATAAATTTTTTAATGGTCCGGTCCGAGTTTAATGGTTTTGCTACATTAGACATGGAACCGGACCAATTAAATTGGTCATACATAATGCAAAACCGTTAAAAAAAACATTACAAGAATAGAACCTACCAAATTGGACCAAACGTGTCGGACATGGTTTGGTTTGGTTTGGTTTTGAACACTCCTATTTGCCAATGTCTTCAACATTCATCGGTTTAAGCAAGAATTTATCGTTTGCAATTGTTTATTATTCATCAATGAAACATTCCATTCATGAATTGGTAATTTCCAAAGGAACAATTATTGTGATTAACCTATTTCTCCCTTGATTTAACCCAAAATTTGCAGGTACAAGCTGGCGTATTCTTCAAATTATAGCCATATTTTGGATCCAGTGATCGAAAACAATTACCAATTGTTCATGATAGAAAGGCTGATTATGTATGGTGTCAAAACATTCATAAGAACTTTCAAGGAAGAAGAGACCGATCTCAGCCTCACTGACGACCCAGAGAAGAACACCAAGGTTTGGCAAATACCTGTCTCTACTATTGATGGCAAAATAAACTGATCAATGTATCTGTGTTCTTGCTGTCTTTCTGTTTGTCTGATAGAAAGGCTGATTATGTATGGTGTCAAAACATTCATAAGAACTTTCAAGGAAGAAGAGACCGATCTCAGCCTCACTGACGACCCAAAGAAGAACACCAATGTTTGCTGTCTGTCTGTCTGTTTGTGCAAAAAATGTGACGTGGCATTTTTTTATCCATGTTGGATAATACTATGATCTTGGAAATTTATTATATTTATTGTTTTTTTTTCTCCTTTTAAACTTTTTTAAGAGGAATGCTTTTATGGGTCTCACCAGATGACTGAAGTTTGCTTTCAAAAGTTCAGTTGCATTGGAGATTGTAGGTGTTATTTTCTCTATGGACACATATATATATATATATACATTATGTATATAATACCTTAGGTACGGGTATTAAATACAAGTATCTGGTATTTTAACAATATCCAGTACCCGGACTCCATACACGTTTACCCGAACTCGAAATCCATATGTTTACCTGTTACCCTACTCGTACTCGGCCCGGACCTTACGGTTTCAGGCCAGACCTTAAGGTCCAGTTCGGATTGCCCACTCCTATATACATACGATGAATGATAGATTTATTTTTTTAACATAATTTCTGATTACAAATGTTGCTATTTCAAATGATGATTTAATTAGTCTATTTAAAATATATATAATATATTAATTACATGTCGATATGTCAGTATGTATAATAAAAATTAATAATAAGAAGATAAATTTAATATTATTGTATATATATATATAATAATTTTGATAAAAGACCTAATATTTGGATCAAAAAAATTCTTAATAAATATGCAAAAAAAGACTAAGCATTGTGACGTTATAATTTACCTTAAAACTAGCCTCTGATCAAATGCAGTTGTATTTGAGTTAGTCTAAACTTATTATCTTGTTATATTTATTGATTCACTGTGTGATTAGATCAATTCAAATAATAAATAATTATTTTTATTTTTATTTATTAAATATATCTGAATTAATATTTATTCTACCGACTTATGCGACTTTTGGCACGACCAATAAATTAAATATTAAAGAAATAACAGCTAAAAAGCATAGCGTGGTTCATTGTACTTAAATTGTCCACATCTTTTTTTTTAATATTCTTTCATTTTATTTTTCATAAAGTAAATTTAAGATATTGTCCCTCAAAGAATATTGTCCCTCAAAGCTAACTTTAATTTAAACAATTAATTATTTAATTAAATATATATTTATAAGATAAATAATAATAAAATACTTAAAAATATACGCTAAATATATTAATTAAAATAACTATGAAGTATAGCTACATTTTAAAAATAACAAATCCACTCATGCAAATATAATATTTTAGGAATTATTAATTTAATATTTTAATATCCCAAATATAATATTAAGCACAAAACAAACTCCATAATCGAAGATCTAAGCCTTGTACGTCAATCCATGTGTTTTTAATTAATTCTTGTCTACTTTGTCAAAATCAATTTAATTAATTATTTAAATTGCTAATAAATGTCTAATAATCTAAGAAAACAAGACTGGATATTTACAAAGGATTCTTCCTCAAACTCTCCTAAAAGTAAACAATGTCTGCATAGGTTTCATGTTTTTTATATAATATTTTATATTATCTATTATTCCTCAATATATGATCCAAATTAGGGGGGACAAAACCGGCCCGGACCAGAACCGACATCTTTGGTCCGGTTCTGGTCCGTTTTTCAAAAAAAAAATTAAAACCGAGTTAAAAATCTAAGGACCATATATGTTGGTCTGGTTTTCAGTTTTTTAGAAAAAAACCATGAAAACCGGACCGACCCATATTTGTTGATTCGGGGACTTCGAACCCCGATTCGAGGACTTCGAACTCCGATTCGGGACCAATTAGAACGGGGACCCCAAATCGGAGTTGGAAATCCCTGATTTATTTTTGTTAAAGAAAAACCAAGACCGGACCGGACCAAGACCGAATTTATGGTCCGGTCTTGGTTCGGTTTTGTTTCTCTATAATTTTGATCATGGTCTTAAATTTTAAAAACGAATTTTAATGGTCCGGTCATTTTTCCTCCAAAAACTGGACCGAACCGGACCACGTCCACCCTTAATCCAAATTACTCCTAAAAATGACTTTTTGACCATAAATTTAAAGTTTAAGTCTATGATAACCTTTTTAATTAATATATTTACAAATTAAAGTATGAAATATCATAATAAATATATTTAATTATTGTTTATTTTTAAGGTGATAAACATAATCTTAATCCATCTCAACCCTTTAGAATTATCTTATGATAGAATTCATAACTGAGAACAAAGATGAATCAACGCGCAAAATAATAAAAATAAATTAATAAAATAATGTTTTTTTTTGTAAGAATTGAGAAGAGATTAAAGAAACCGCGAGCGACGACAGAAAAACCTTAAAATCATAAAACAGCGACAATTTCGACGAAGAAATTCCACGGAAGAATTATTTTCTGAAAAGAAGAAGAGTTTACAGAGATTAGATCAAGCAGAATGGGCTTCAATATCAGGGAGTTGCGAAGAGGGAGACAAGGCCAGAAACAAAAGGACGAACAAGATAAGAACAGGAACTAGTAAGAGCAGCAATGGCGGCGGCGGAAGAGGAGGAAGAAGGACGGGTAAAACCAGAAGAAAAACAGTAAACCCTAGCATCGCCATGATCGACCAGAAGCTGAAGAAACTAAGCATAAATCAAGTTTTTACCCTCTTCTTCTGGTTCGAATCGTGTAAAACCAAGTCGATCGTCAAGCTCTTGCATCGTCTTCTTCGTTTAAGCGAGAACAGTGTCCGGCGGCCGGAGAAGAAAGGAACAAAAAGTTGTAGATGGGTGGGAACCTGGTTGGTGAAGAGCATATTTAAGAGAGAGAGAGGAGAGAGATTATTTTATCTCCGTTATTTAAAGTTGAATAATTGATTAATAATTTAAGGGTTTTTTACTTTTAACTAGGAAAGTGATGAAACTTGATCGGAGTATGAGTTAAACGAGATTAACTCAGATCTTAATAGGAGTTAATCGAGATGGAACTAGATCGTAGTAGGAATCTAACGAGATGAACTCATATCGAAATAGAAGTTAAATGAGATAAAATTAGATCAGAATATGCGTTAAACAGGATGAACTCAGATAAGAAGAGTTAAACGAGTAAACCCAGATCGAAATATGAGTTAAAAGAGTGAACTTATATTAGAGTATGAGTTAAACGAGGTGAACTCAGATCAGAGTAGGAGTTAAACGAGATGAACCTAGATCGAAATGTCAGATAAACCATGGAAATTTGAGAATTTCGATGTTTTTCATAAATTTGGATCACTAAAGAAGAGGAGACCGGGGCTCACCCGTTTGTAGGCCATGTCTCAATCATTTGGTGGTAGGTTTATATCTTGTTGATTTGCCATTCAAGTTCATGCATCCATTTTTCCTCTCTCCCTCTCTCCATCTATCCATCTCTCTCTCCCTCTACCTCTCTCTCTCTTACTCAACCTCTCTCTCTCCCTATCCCTCTCTCTACCTCTCTCTCTCCCTCTCGATTTTCCGACAAAAAACTAGAGAGGTCTACAGACGGGGGTGATTCGAGCCATATTATGTCTCTTTCATGTCCCTAGGAAAGTGAGGAGCCTTTTCCAAATGTCTTAATTTTCTAAAAATATCAGTTCAAGTCTTCGCATTTACACTCGAGTCATTACAACATGTTACCATGGTTGGAGCACCTAGGTATGAAAAATGGTCTTTCAAAATAAACAAATTTACTATGAATTTCAAAATACAACCATGGCATGCGAGTATTTCAACTCTGTTTCATACGAATTTATAGAGAAAAACTAGACCTTTGCAAATAACTCTTCTTTCTTTTCCTCGGAGATCAGTCGTTCCATGCCCATCTCCTTCTCCGAGCTGCAATCGCTTCCCATCTGCGATCATCATTCCACGCAATCAAATTAATTGAATTATTGGATCGAAGAGAATGATACCTAAGAGTTGATAGTGATGATGTTAGAGTTCAGTGTGACTCGAATTCTATTTAGGCTAAACTGATAAAAACTCAATAATTATATTCTAATTTACATGGTATATTTATTCAAGGGTGGACAAAATTGACCCAAACTAACAAATTAAACTATTTGGTCTGTCATTACCATCTTCGGTCCTAGTTCTGATCATAAAATTGAAAATCGAACTACATAGGTATGTTCCTATTTTTTTTAAAGAAATCAAACAAGATCGGACAAAACCATGTAATTCCCGATTAAAATTAATTATTAATTATGTGTTAGATAATGTCGGTAAATATGTATTTTAATTTTTTTTTAAATTATAGGAGTAATTTTTGTAATTTTATGACCATTATAATATATATTTTTTGACTTAGTATTATATACTCTTGTTTTAAGTATTATGTATTTTGATCACTCGAAGGAAGAAGCATTCAGAAGGCGAAGACCGTCTTCTTCCGAAACAGGCAAGATTTCAGAGAAATGGTTCTTCTGAAACCGATCCAGACATAGACGGATCGATACTTCTCTCTCGGTGAGCTTATTTGCAGAAACTCCGGATAAGAAATTAGGGTTTCTCCATGCTTCGCTTTTCATTTTCCTCTCTTCGTCTCTGGTTTCCTTGGCCGCCATTGATAGCAGAAGCTCCTCTTTCTTCTTCCTCAGCTCCTCCGTTTGGCTTCGGAGCTCCGGTATGTAACTCAGCACTCTTGAAATCGTCGAGGGATTTTTCCGGAATATGAAGGTTCCTCCATCCCTCTTACCCATGAATATGTTTCTTTGTTCCGCCATGGGTAAGAGGGATCGAAGAGAGGAGTAGAGAGAGTTGATATTCTTCCTCCGATGCAGCTCTCTAGCGCTGTGATAGAGTTTCTTAGCCACGGCGGGGTCAGGGCCGTCAAAACAGCCGGACGTCGACGGTTTCCGGTCACCTAGACGGTGGCTGATCGGCGGTTGGGAAACCGGAGGAAAACAGAAAAGTACGATTCCGAAGCTTCGTCTTCCATGAACAGTTGAATCTGCTCCTCGGATTTAGCGTCCCAAACCAATGATCCTGTCATCGTCGTAATCGAACGATTTTCGGGAATTTCTAGGATAAAAGTGATGGATTATCATGTTTTGTACCCATTCCGACACAGAACTTCGTTATTTGTCGTGATTTTATTAATTTTTGTGAATCTTTTTTTTTAATTATCGTGACAGAAGGAATCGTATGTTTCGATGCTTTCAAACCATATATTTATTTAGAGGGTCAGTATAAAAATGATCGTTTATAATATAACAATGCCCACCGGCTCTATCGATCTTCCGTTAAGTGGATAAAACAGGACTGGAATTATAAACTAGATTAGAACTAGAACTGTCAATTTTAATCTAATTTTAGTTTTAATTTTTAAAAAATTGTGAATTATGAATCGGTTCTGATCTTTAGAAATAAAAATTCGTAAACCCAAAACTGAGACCGTGAGTAAAAAAAAAATTATTAAAATCAAGTAAAACTCGACTCAAACTCTAATAAAACCAGATATAAATCCAAAAACAGATTATAAACTTGTCTAATTACTTAAAACCCGACTCAAATATAATATATATATATATATATTATTGTTATATTTTAATTTTTTTTAAAAATAAGATAAAATCGGGTTAACGAAACTGTACTTGAAATGTTGGTTTCGCTTTTGGTTTTAAAAATCCAGAATCGTAAGTTCCGATTCTGGTTCTATTTTAGGATAAAACTGAGTTGGACCGGCGGCCTGTGCCACCCTTAGCGTAAATGTCCCCACCGTCAATCCTCCGCCGTCAAAATCGATTTTCAAATGATAACTTTGATCAAAATCACTGCATATCGGTTAAGTTTTTAATTTTTTTAACTATTTTGGATGTCTAAGTACTCGTTTTTATGTTCATTTAAATTTATCTACTCATTTTATGCCCTTTCGGGAACGGTTCCTACTCGAAGTCTAAAATTAACTTATATTTCAACTCGACTTTTTTGTATCGACCAAAATATACGAATAAATTAATCCGATAACACATAGAGACTAGGCTAAATAAATAAACATCTAAGACACTCGGCCAGACAGATTAATAGATTTTTACACTAATTAAATGTTTTATTAAAATAATAAGTTGTTACCCTTCCGGGCCTACACTTCGGCCCAACAGTTTGTGAGGGGATTAAATCACGGTGACTCAGCGGCCCAGAGATAGAAAACTTTTACCTGATATCCCAATGAGCTACCCAACATTGGGGGTAACAACTCTCACACTAGGACAACGCAGACGTCGAACCTAAGCTCTTGTACGCAATCTACCGTATTATTACTTTTGTTTGATGTGTGTAATGGATCTCATTCGCCAGCACCCGTCAACACTGTATTCTGCTTCTAAGCACACGTGCTGATCTTACGTCACGATTTGAAATCTCGTTTAGTTAATGACGAATAATATTATGTGTATTTTTTAATTAAGTGAAGTTTTAATATTTAAATTATTTATTATTATTTTATTACAAAAAAATTAAATAATTTATTAAAAATATGTATACCATTAAAAAAGTACAAAGTGAAATCAACTAGTTTTAAAATCATGCTATCCATTATCTTTTTCTTTTTTTAATTACATATTTGTTGATAAAATTAGTAATTACAGATCTACCCCTGAGAACAGTCGGGCCGTACATCCCCCCAGCTTTGGATTTTATTGGGTTGCAGCCTGCAGGATTTCAATTGAATCGTAAGATCAAGCCGATAACTTTCGACCATCGGACCGGTCCAAATATCAGACCAGGCATTAAATGCGAAAAAGCCATAGTCCAAGAACCAGTTCAATCCAGTTCGGCCCATGGTTTAACCGAACCCAACCATCAAACCTTAAGAATAAACCATGATAATTAAATTAGCGACTCTTTCTATTCCGAACAGCCATCGCCTTTATTATTGCAACGTGACAAGTATTTTATTTTATAATATATAGTTTTTTAGGCTGCAACAAAGTGAATAACACGTTCAGTTCTGGTGGGTTCATTGAACCCAGAACAAGGATTTGCGGGTCTGAATTATCTTATTTGATTGGTTGCACCTACTTGTTACCAATTTAGGTCTTTTTGTATTTTTGTATTTTTTTTTATTTTTTATTTTATTTTGTATATATATTTTCTTTTTTTTTCACGTGCATATGGGAATTAGGATGCATGCACGAGAATCTCAAATTGAGTCATATTACAATAAGTTTTTTACTACTTATTCCTTTAGAATCAGTCAAAGCTTATCATCTTGTCATACCTCTTGACGTGTCGCCACATGATTAAATTCATTCATTAAGTGTAATTGACTCAATCACGCAGCGACACGTCAGGATATATAGTAAGAGGATAAACCTAAACTTACTCTATTTTCATAATGATAAAATATGTATTTATAACGATTGAACTGCAAGAAGTAAACTGGTCAGAGAGAATACACGACTAGTTGAACCTTGTATATGAGTTTAAATACGATATGAAACAACAAATTTACGTAGAAATAATCTTTTGTGAAAAATACGAGCAGAGAAACATACTATCATGTATATTTATAAAAAAAATTAAATTATAATAGACAAAATTAATATCATCTCATAATTATAAATATTGGATTAAATCAAACCCTAATTAATTAATAATTAAATCGGTTGAACAATAAANAAAGAGAAGCAAAATGGGTGTGGAAAGAGAGACCAGTTTCCATGTTTTAGCAGTCGATGACAGTCCCGTTGACAGAAGAATGATTGAGAGGCTTCTGAGGAGTTCTTCTGTTCAAGGTAAGAAAACAAAATCTCAGTTTTCTCTTCGCCATTGTAGATTAAAAGCTTCTTCTCCTTGTTTTTCAAAGTTACCGCAGTTGATTCTGCGAGCAAGGCTTTAGAATTTCTTGGCTTCCCAGAAAACGAGCTCAGAGAAACCCTAGAATCTTCTGTTTCTTCGTCGAATCATCGGGCATGGCTTTCTTCTTCCTCGCTCTTTCTTTTCATCGTTTTTTTCTGCGACTTTTAGGGAAGTTTTAGTGATTTAATCGATTTTGCAGGAAGTGGATCTCGTGCTTACAGATTACTGCATGCCTGGAATGACTGGCTATGATTTGCTGAAGAAAATCAAGGTGAGCTTTTATGTCGATAATATTCCATTTCTTCAGTATGTTCAAAATGGGTTCGTTTAATCGATAATTCGATTTCTAAAAGGAAAAAAGAAAGTTCATGAACGATTATGATGCATAAAGAGAATATATCTGGTCTTGCAGGAATCATCTTCCTTGAGAAACATACCAGTAGTAATCATGTCATCTGAAAATGATCCTCCCAGAATCAAAAGGTACATTCTCCACGTCTGGAAATGGATTTTTCTTCTGAGAATCTGATTTTTTTCGAGATTCTGATCAGAAAATATGGATCTCCACGTCTAGAAATGGAGTTTCCTGCTGAGAATCTGATTTTTTTCGAGATTCTGATCAGAAAATATGGATCTCCACGTCTAGAAATGGAGTTTTCTGCTGAGAATCTGATTTTTTTTCGAGATTCTGATCAGAAAATATGGATTTCCACGTCTAGAAATGGATTTTTCTACTGAGAATCTGATTTTTTTTCGAGATTCTGATAAAAAAAACATGGAAACAGATGCAAAGAAGGAGGAGCAGAAGAATTTCTTCTGAAACCAGTCGAACTCTCAGACGTAAACAGACTGAAACTCCATATGAGGAAGGGAGAAAACCATGAACAAGCGAGAGAACCAGAGAAAAACGACGAAGAAGAAGATAGAGATTCTAAGAACAAGAAGAGGAAAGCCATGGAAGCTGGAAGAGGGAGTTTCTCCGGACAGAACCAGAAGCAGATGCAGTCCCTGCTGCGCTGTGATTCGATTAATTACGTAGAGAGACAATTTATTGCATAAAATAACTAAATCGTAAAAATCTTTAATTTTAATTCAATCTTTATTTTAATTTTTAAATTCGAGTAAAAAAAATTGAGACACTGAGTAAAAAAATTCTAAAATCGAGTAAAATTCGAATCAAATCCTAATGAAATTTGATATAATCCTAAAATTAGATGTAAACTCGCCAAATTAATTAAAACTCGACCCGAACCAGAATCGTTAATTTTAATCCGGTCTTTATTTTAATTTTTAAAAGACCGTGATTTATGGGCTGTTGCAGGTTTTTATGAGTAAAAAACTAGAAAATCAGATAAAAAATATTTTAAAATCGAGTAAAATTCGACTCAAATCCTAATAAAATCCGATATAAATCCTAAAATTGGTTATAAACTCTTCCATTACTTAAAAATCGACCGTTGGTTCCGATGTCAGTTTCGAAAATAAAAAACGGTGAGTTCCGATTCTGATTCTATTTTGAGATAAAATCGGGTCGGACCTGCCTGTGTCCACCCATAGCCATTAATTAGTTGAAAATACAATTTAGTTTCATTTTAATTATCTATTATTGAATAAAAAAGCTTACTAAAATCAAGTATATTTGATTAATTAACGGCTCCGCTTGAAATTCGATAAATAAAATGACACGGAATAACAGTTAGAAAATATCGTATTCGAGTAAAATTCTACTCAGAATTCGGTAGAAATGATCGACGAAAAAATTCATCCAAATTATTCGTTTCAATTAATGAAATATAATTAATTAAAAATAAAAAAATTTCGAGTACGACTTTGCTTCTTTTCACGATTTTGGGTATCGTATTTACCGATTTTCTCGTTGAATTTTTCTATCACGATTCGGTTAAATTTTCACAATTTTTTTATTCCTATTTTGCGACGAGTATTCTTATATTATTCGTGTCAAAGTAAAAATTATACGAACTTTAACTTCATATGTTTTTCGGGTTACAATTTTTATCGGTTTAATTTCAATTTAAATTTATAAATACATGAAAATCTTATTTAAACCGTGAATATATAAAATATTCAAATCGTATTATTCGATCTTTCTAAAAACGATATTTTGTGACCCTTCTAGCAAACACGAGCCGTCAAATTCCACATCGCCCGAAATCAAAGATCGTGGACCGATCTCGACTACATTTCGATCTTTGAACCCTAGCTAGTAACAAAATTGCGTGGATTCCGAATCAAAACGAGCAATATCGTCATCATAATAAGGAACCCGATCCCATCTCTTCAATCGGAAAGCTAATTATTTTTTAATTTATCGAACAATGTTGCCGAAGCGAAGATGGTATTTATACGTATAAAAATTTTAAAGTAATATTAAATTTTTGTGTATTATTTTTCGGAAACATTATAGATTTCTCCGAGGACATGGAAGTTGGAGTATTTTTGTCACGTGTGTGGGTCAAAGGGTACTTAGTCATGTCATAAATTTGGCTATTTTTGTTATATTATTTAATATAGATGTCGCATGTTAAACAGGGGAGGGTTGAACGAAGGGAAGAAAGAAATCAACTTTTTCAACCTGAGGTTGATCCGGGAAACGCTCCGACCACCATTAAAGCACAAGCTTTCTTCATCTTCTTCATGTACCATCTATCTCTTTATTCTTCTCCTGTTATTCCATGGAGGCTTTTCCTGATTCCATTGAACTCTGGTAAGATCGCCGAGCCGCATCGTTATTCTGTTCTTGCTATATTTTCCGGTTTCGTTGTTAACGGTTTGGATTTTGCGATGATATGTTTGATAGTTGCGTATTTATGGTTAATTTCTTGCTGTTTTTATAGTTTCGGGGCATTATTAGGGTTTTTAATGAAGTCGTGACTGAAGTATTAGAATGTGGATTTTTTTTTTGTAATTTGATGTGTTTACATATTAAGTTATTCCTGTACCGTATTTTTGTTTGCATGCCATTTCTCAGTCTTCGCCCAACTTTATGAATGTTCTGATACTTTCTTTTTAGTTCATGCAAATTCAGTTTCCGACCATCGGGGTGGGCCTGGTGGGGGGAGGGGGTGTTTGATTTCGCCATGCAAATGATGCATCAAAATATTAGCTTTAACTAGCTATTTGGAATGTTATTAATTCACTCAATTTGCCCTTTCTTTGGTTTTACCTTTTGCTCTTGTTCATGGAAGGAAGGAACTACTTAGTACTATCTGTTTACCAATCTTGGGAAGGAGTCTATCTTTTACATGTGTTTCAAGCAGGTGGATAGTGGACCAGAGAGTTATTACCAGATATAACTTGTGAAGTTTGACTTCTACTTTGGGAAATTAAATTATGTCAAGTGGACAAGTAAGGAAGGTTTCTCGTCAAGACATTCAGCTGGTAAGGCCCCATGTTCCTAATCTGTTTGTTATAGTTAATGAAGTTGATTCTTTATCCTAGATTGTTTGTTAAACTGTGATTTTTATAGCAGTCACGAGACATCTTCGTCAAAATGTTGTCTTCTTTTCTTATATTTATCGTGATAATATATTTTATTATTATATTGAATTTTTTATATAAAATAAAAATTGGGCTAAAACCAGAACAAAAACAAATTGTTGGTTCCGGTGCCTGTTTCAAAAATTCAAAATCGTCAGTTTCAATTCTGATTTTATTTTTAGATAAAATCGGTCTGACCTGACTTAAGATAAAAAAATTATGCAACAGTCATTTCTCTTTTTTGATGAATTCCTTAGCTTAATGTATTTTTATTTTAAGAAAGTGCGATATTTGACCTTATGCCTGTTATTAGTTTGGCAAAAGTAGAAGAAGAAATCGTGGATTCTTCAATGCTTATTACTTAAGATTGGTCGTGAAGCACCAAATTCTTGAGTTCAACAGGCTGTTGGAGCAACAGGTGCAAATAATGCACCGGATTCATCCATCTGCCGTCAATTCCCTCCCCGTTTCAAATGGCTCCCATGTCCCACAATTTAAGACTGCTTTCATTTTATCATTCTTAAAAAAGACAATGTTGCTTTGCTTGACAAACTAAACCTATTTCGGTGTGGTCTATCTTGTAAACAGAGAGCCAGAATACTACATGCTATGCAACTGAGCATACTGGGCATTCTCTGAAACATGAAAACATGCACAATTCAATGAGTTCCAACTTAGTACATCAAATTTCCAATGGTTTACAGTCAAGTGTCCACCTGGCAGTTAACATGCAAGCACATGCCAGTGTGGATGCCACACCAAGCATGCTTTCATGTCAAGACACAAACATGGGGATGGGTTTAAATGGAAGAATGATAAAATCAGAAGCTGGGAATTCAGACAGCTACTATATGTTTGGCTCTGAGGGTGGTGTTCTTAATGCTCGTCAACCGATTGGTGATGCAGCTGTGGGATCTTTTTCTAGGGTAGAGTCCTGTGCGCAACCTTTGGACGAGTCCCATTTGGATTTCTTAGTCAGATTCCTTGCAATTTCAGTCTCTCAGATCTTACAGCTGACTTTGCTCAAAGTACAGGTTTGACTCTTATAGTCTTGTGAATGTCTTTGCTATCCTTCTAGTTTCATCAGGATATGGAACATGAGATTGCATGTATTAGGAAGAAAAGGTTACTTATAGTCTTTCTTCTAGCTTGAACTGTCATTATTGTCCATAAATACTCTCTCTACCGATAACTTGGCTATTTAAATTGTCAGATAGACTGGAGAGCTATGCTGGGTCTCCTTTTTTGGCTTCAGAAACAGAGAAATTTCTTGACAGTAGTGAAAGAGGAGACCATCATGGTGAGGCTTTTTTCATAGTTTCACGCATGCTTGGGATGTTAAGCAAGTTATTGACTTTGGAATGTTGACCTTGTGACAGGCAGTAAAAGAGTGGATCCTATAGCTGAAACCTTGAGTTATGAAGGTTTTGGAAGCGACTAGGTGGACGCTCTCTTTGTTGACTGGTAATAGGGTCCACCATTGATGAAAATATGAAGCAAATTACAATAGCTTTCTGACATATACTGATTCGTCTTCCTCTATTACACTCTCAAAAAATTGTTATGCTAGCCAGTATTCTGTTACGGCAGCTTTTCAAACGACTTCTTCCTGTATCCTGCAAATCAAAATAACATAGAAATACCAATCTAGGAAACCACAGACCTTCTAAGGTTCATCGTCATCTTTCTTATTTCTGTAAAAAGTGAGCTCCCTAAACACAGAGACCCTACAAATAAACCTCCCCTTTTCGCACTCTCCACGCTCCCAAGATGCCCCCCTCGCACTTGAAAACCGCCTAACAAACTAATAATTCCTCTTCCTTATATAATATTTACCAAAACGCCCCTGCCCGGTTGAGGTAGATGCATCATATTCACTGAGATTATTCATTCATAAGGTGCTTGTTAAGTCTAGCAACTAAAAGATAGAACATGGAGGAAGCCTTTCAGTCAAAGCAAACACACCTAGTGACCGAAACACTAGAAATCGATCACCTTGATTATGTACGATGTATTTTGTCTCTTAATTGCATGTTTTTTTTTCTCAGATTGGTCTGCAGGCGATGAACAGAAGGATTGTACATAATAGTTTGTCGCCGAAAAATCCTCATTGAAGCCGAACTTCAAGTACAAATCGGTCAGTGTGAAAAAAGGTTGCCGGTATCTTCTTGGTTTTAATTATTTAAAATGTGCATGGACCTCTCTCTATTTAATCTCAAATGGTTTTTTGTACCAAAAAAGGCGAAGACCCTCGCTCCCAGAGTCCCAGGGCCCCCACACCTTGGCCCGACAATTTGTGAGGGGTTAAATCACAGTGACTCAGTGACACATAGATGAGAGACTCGTACCTGATACCACAAGGAGCAAATCTTAACATTGAAAGATTAAACTCTCACACTGTGGTGACGCATGTTTCGAACCGTGGACCTTGTATTAAATCTACCACAACTTGACAACTGAGCTAAGCTTATGCGGGCATCTCAAATGGTTTCTTGGTTCTTCCATTTGCTGTCTCTTATGATTTCATTTTTGTGTTCTGTTTTTTCCTGCCATTGGGTTAGAATTAGGTCCCAAGTTCTTGTTGCAGCAATTTATTCATGAAATTAAGTTTGAACCACTCCTAAATACGAGTTTCGACTCGCAATCGCGATCGTACCTTACCCTTTTCGTTATTTATTTTTTGCACTTTAGGTTATAATTTTGAAGCTTTTCGACTTCCGAGCTAAGCTGAAGTTTAAGAGCAAGAGGATATGTGGGCACAAGGTAAATTTGCTAAAAGAAGTACACGATCCCCGGAACATTCGATGTACGAATCTGATCGTTTCGGGTTACTCCAAGTATTTTCTTTACTTTGTAATTTGACGTAAATATTATTCTCATTTTATAGGTTCCCGGATGGTCTCATCGGATTGATTATGAGTTTTGATGTTGGACGGTTGTTACTGTTCTAAGGTTGTTGAATGTTCTAATATCAAATAGTAATTATAACTTCATATGAAAACATGAATAATAAGATAGTTATGGTGGATGTTCAATGACAAGATACTTATGAAAGACAATAGTCCGAGACACAAATCATTCTTGAATTTGAGTATTTAGCAATCAAATTTGGTAAAGGGCTCTTACTAATCGTATTATTCGAGCTCGAAGGTTCATGACAACTGAGAAAATCAGTTTGATTGTAGATCGATTGCGTGCTTTTGTTGAAATATAGATGGTAAATGACGAACTAATAATGTTGGAACAATGGAAATTCGAAACCTTGTTCTTTTTCTTCAGCCAACCGAGTTCTTAATTTCGGGTTTATTTTGATTTTCTGATTAAAATCGTGTTGAAGAAGGGGGGCCGGGAAGGAGAGAGATTACCCGCCATGGCTGCTCGGAGAAGAGCTTCTGCAAGTGCTGACTCATCGAACCCAGAATCCTCTTCGACGGAAACAACCACGGCGAATCACAGAGAGGAAAACAAAGACACGCCGATTGCACCGCCGAAATTGGGTCTAATTTTCAAGATCTTCCTCTTCTTCTTGGCTCCGTATCTTTACCTAATTTTCTACCACTATAGAATCGATCGTGAGCTGAGAAAATCGATCGTCGTCAATGCGAGCCTTAGTATCGTTGGTTTTTTCGTCACTCTCAAGATGATACCAATCGCTTCCAGATCCGTTCTGAGACGCAATCTATATGGCTATGATATCAACAAAAAGGGTACTCCTCAAGGCACTGTCAAAGTGTAAGTCTGTTTTTCCGCCATTTTCGTTAATTGGGTTGCTGCAAAAAAAAAATTTTTTCGATTGAATCCTCTTCCCAGTTTTGTAAATCAGTTTCCTATCCAGTCCCGAAACTTCAAATTCTTCGTGTATTCGTCTATAATGGATAATGGTTGATAAATGAACTAATTCATGTTCATATCTCGGGATACTTCTAAATTTGCTTAGGATAAGAAGAATCTCCATGAAGGCGAATCCTTGTTAACTTTTTTATTGAATACAAATTTTCACTTTTTGGGTTATTCGTAGAATGTCTTTGCCCAAATTATTATCAAGCATTTTGAGATGAGCTAGTGGCAACTCTTTAGAAACAGAAGCCATCCATTTTGCTTTTATATTTTCGGCCATTTGGTCCAATCATATTTATTTTTTTCTATTTATTTTTTTCATTAGAAACGTTTAATTATACCATCTGTTGAATCTAGCACGTCTTTATAGACCTAAATCCTTTGCAAATTCTTGATTTTCCAAGTACGCGGCATTATATGCTGTCCTTGTGCGAAATCATTTTACAAGTCTCTCCCTGATAATGTCATCTAAGAAACTTCATCTTTGGCTATATATTGCAGGCCTGAGACATTAGGTATAGTTGTTGGGATTGTCTTCTTGGTTGTGGCAATCGTGTTTATGTGCTTTAACTACACGGCAGATTCCAATGTAAGTAAATTGTGTATTAATATTCTCTCATTTTCATAGATTCAAAAGTGATTATCAGCCTGATTATGTGCTCTTTTGATATAAATTGATTACGATCAGAAACGTTGCCGAATTTGGCAATTCCATGAATGGATAAGGGTTTATCAACTGCCAACACTTTTTTCCTATCTACAAAATTATTAAAACTCTACTTTTTAGAAGCATTTGAATGACTAAATGATGCAGTGCCCTCTTCTGATATAGAAAAAACTAATTGTGCAGTGGCTTGTAGAGTACTATGCAGCTCTTGGGTCAATTTGCTTCATGACGTTGCTTGGGTTTGTTGATGATGTTCTTGATGTTCCTTGGAGAGTGTAAGTATTACTTATTAAACAACTGCATATTAATAAGATTAGAAGAAAAATGATTTTTTTTTTCTACTCATTTTAATGACATCTGAAGTAGATTTTAACTTGTGTTCTTACGAAGAACAGGAAAATTCTGCTGCCCTCTTTTGCTGCTCTTACTTTGCTGATGGCCTATGGTGGACACACTACTATCTTAATTCCAAAGCCTCTTACGCCATACATTGGATTGGACATCCTAGATCTAGGTATGTCTTTTTTATGTTATGATTAAAACTCACACTGCAGATGCATTTAATGTTTGCATGACTGGTTGTTGAAATGATGAACTCCATGCTTTTTTAAATCATCTAATTGAGCTTGGCCAGAGAAATGCATGAAGAGGACTTCCACTATCCTCCTATAAGAGGGTAAGAGTGAAAGACTGCCTGAATGAAATATTTTGTGCTTATTGAAGCATTATATCATTTAAATTTTTTTCTTTCTAGTGCTTGCCTTTTGTTCAAATATGAAAATATAAGCATGTGACATATTTTCCCTTTGAGTTACTGTTCTCTGATTTGATTAGTGGGCTTCATTCAATTGATCTATGCATTGAAGGTGGCTCTTTAGATGGAGCAAAGGTTGGATAGATAGTTGTCTTTATTGTTTTTTGCCTGTCGATTGATGCATCATGGAGAGGCCTCTCTTGGATAATTTTACTACTAGCTATTTATACTGATGAAGAGGAAGCCTTCGTGTAAGGCACCTAGATCCAAGAATATGTGTCTCAGATGTGTAGGTTATTTTAAATTTTATCGAGGGCCGGTGAAAATCTTGTTTGGTGAGCAATTCAAGTTTGATTTTGGCTAAAATATTGAAGCCCATTTTTGATGATTTGAGAAACAACAATCACGAAGTCTTGATGAATGTTGTGGTAATCAAACAAGTTTAATTACAAAGATGGAAGATTGATTCAACTGAGATGAAAAAACATTGGCAGTTTCGAAGAAAGGATGCTCAAAAGAAGTTGGATGAAACATTTTTTGCAGAATAGATATTTTAGACAATCATTTAAACGTTTATGGCTTTCTGAAGGTGATAAGAACGTTAGATTCTTCACAGTATGGCCAATGCTAGGTGGAAAAAGTTCATGGCTTTCGTATAAATCCTTTGTCACATAAATACAATCCTTGAGATCGAAGACAGATGATCTTTAGTATCCAGTTTTTCAATGAATTTCATTGAGTAGAATTAGAAAGTGAGATTGTGGAAAAGGAGTGTGGGATTCTATCAAAATTTATATGGAGATAAAACTCGAGGCTGAATGGTTTTACTCGCAATTCCTTAACGATTTTGGAAAACATTCGAAGTGTATATATGAAAGGAATATCCAAAATGTTCTTTAAATCGGCATATTTAAATTATCAGCTCTATCATTGCCAAGGATTCAAAAGCCTTCAGAATCTTTCTATGCCTCTTTCTAAAAAATGTTGTATGCTAAGTTTATTTGTTTAGCATACCTATGACGTGTGAAATTGTGATTGATCGAATTAAAATACAATTAAACTATTAAAATTAAATTAATTATTTATAATATTTATTATATTAATCACAAATCGACACATCAGTTGTTATGTTAAGAAGATCTGTTAAGATGATAAACATAACATTATTCTAATTATATATACTTTTGTGCTGTGTGTACTTATTAGGAATCAAAATGTCTTTTTCTGTAATAATATGCAGTTATATTTGCTCTTAATGTGGCAGGATGGATATATAAACTCTACATGTTTCTTTTGGCTGTATTCTGCACAAACTCGATCAACATTCATGCTGGATTGAATGGCCTCGAAGTTGGGCAAACCATTGTCATCGCGTTTGCTGTAAGCACAAATTGAAATACAAAAAAATCAGATTTTATTTTTTATTTTTTTCTTCGTAAAATATGATGAATCTTCACAAACTGCAGATTTTGATTCACAATATCATGCAAATTGGAGCTTCTATAGATCCAGAGAATAAGCAGGCGCATGCTTTCTCAATTTATTTAGTTCAACCCTTATTGGCTACTTCCCTGGGACTAATGTCATACAATTGGTAATGACAATATTGTTGTTCAATGGCTGGTTTTCATTTTTCTCTTTCGATTTTCAAATAAACCTTTTCTTGTTTGATTGTTCGTAATAGGTATCCGTCGTCTGTTTTCGTTGGGGATACCTTTACATACTTTGCAGGGATGACCATGGCCGTCGTCGGGATTTTGGGCCATTTTAGGTGAGTCGAATATTACCCTATAATTTTTTTCCCTCGTATATTTATGACATCATATTCGTAAGATTTTACTCATATTTTAATATTTATAATTATAATCTCTCTTCTGTTCTCTAATCTTCGAGTAAAATTATGACATCATATTTGCTATGTCATAAGATTTTACACAATATTTATAATTATAATTTCTCTTCTGATCTCTAATTGTTTTAGTCTTAGCTTATTCATACATAAGATATTTCCACATGAATCTGTCATTTGATCTAACTTCGTTTTTTGTTCTTCGCCTTTTGGTTCAGTGAGACTCTAATGATCTTCTTTGCTCCTCAAGTTCTAAATTTTCTCCTATCACTTCCTCAGGTTCGACTACTCTGTGTCTCTAAAAAATAGATGTATGGACCTTATCTCTGACTCTAATGACAAATATAGTTGCAACAGATATCTTGAATTTTAAAAATCGTCAATAACACTTTAAACTTTGTCGTAATTGCAATAGAAACTTTGTCATCATTTTTTTTTCTTTCTAATTTTAACATATCGGTTAATTTGATTAGTTATTTTTACTAATTTGATTAATTTAATGAATTGTTGAGAAATAAAAGAAAATATAATAATAATTTATTTTTATTGAATTTATTTAACCTGATAAAATATAAATTTTGACAAATTTATATTACTATTTATTTATTAAATATATTAATTAAATTGATGAACATTCTTATAATTAACAAAAAAAAAAAAAGATAACAATGTGTCTATTGAAATTATAAAAAAATTCAAGGTATTTATTGACATCGTTTAAAGCTTAAAGTATTCGTTGCCACTACTGTAATAGTTCATGGAGTAAATTGATATTTAATCTAAGTTTAAATGGGGATTGAAATTGACATGGTGGTCGTTACTTGTTTATTTTCTCTATATTTTTGTTGCAGCTGTCTGGTTATTATCCGTGTCCGAGACATCGCCTTCCGAGGTACATAATTCTGGTCCTGTTCTACATAGAACCACCTAGAATCTTGCAAGATTTTGAATTAAAAAGAAAAAATTATCGGCCCAGGTTTGATCCCGAAACCAGACTTCTGACCGGGACCAAAGATGGAACTCTTGTCAATGTTTTTCTTCGAATATTTGGCAGGAGAACCGAGAAGTCGCTGTGTATCTATCTTCTTGTTTTACAGGTAATAAATCTCTCTCCAACCCAGAATTATTCTAATCTTTTGGATTTATTATCGAATGGAAAATAAACGAATCGATTATTTTCACGACAGGCTGCATCGTGCTGCTGCTGTTTCGGTTTGAGGTACTTCCTTACTGGGTGGTACAAGTGAAGAACACACGTAGAATCGTCACTATTCGGGTTTATCCCGAAAAATTGAATATCAGCTTAATTCATCAGATATCTCAAATTTTAAAAATTATCGAGCAACCTCTTGAATTTTACCATGAGTTTCAGAATCAACACATTTTGTCTAGCAAAATTGACTTAAATGTTGCAGATTTTTTTAATTTCTTTACAAATTTGTTGAAATTAACCAAATTAACAAAAAATACTAACCATGATCCAAGATCTACACCAAATTACATTTAAAAATGCAAAAAATTTATCAATAACTTTTAAATTTGAAGCACTTGCTACATATTCGTCACAGTGCGTAAAAATACTTACTCGAAATGTAATAAATTTGAAAAAAGACATGCCTTGATTCATGATGGTCTCCCAAAAATACTGGGTATGATCCTCCCAATAACACCATGAAAAAACATGTTTTGAGAAGAATACGAGGAAGTTAAATTAGGTAAGGCTGAATTGATGTTCAATCCACTTCCATTCCCTCCCCTTTCTCTCTGTTACTCCATGACCACAGCTTAATGGTCCGATCATGCGACACGGTGGCTACATACTGTCCATCTGCATATAAACGATAACAATCTTTAAACGATATTATGGTAATTTAATTGGTTCATCTTGGTTCATGTTCATAATGACAATTGAAGTGGAGATTTATCAATCAAAGAGGTAATCAGTAGAGCATTTGGTTCGATTCGGGCATGGCGGAATATCTATGTCTAACTTAATATTCCAGTAACTCACATGGCTTTGAAACATATTTCATTTCCGAATTTCGGAAAACAAAATTGGAGGTCAGAGCAAAAAGGGAGCGAAGTTCTTTAGCTCTTCAGCTACAAAATGATCGACTCTACTTTTCGTATTTCTATGTCCAATCCCAATTTCATCCCACTTTCCCGACCGACGAAACATGATCCACGAAGAAAGATAACTTTGGCAAATATGGCAGGTAAATGATGCTATAAAGTTTTCATGTTATTGTCAAAGTTTGATATACTAACCTCCAGTAATATCCAAAGATGTAACTTTTGCTTCATGTCCAGAAAGAGTTTTGACTGGTTTAAAATCTCGGGCTGACCAAATCTGAACGAAAAAAAAAATCAGAAGATGAATTTGCATTAGCACGAAAGAAAACAACTAAGCTATCAAGCAAAAAGTCAATTTTAAAATATCAACAATGGCGTTAGAAAGACTTATTACCTTGGCTGTCATATCATAAGAGGCTGTAGCTAAAAAATACCCATCCTGAGGTTCAAATTTCACCTGAGAAACTAAGTTGGAATGCGCTGGTATGATGTACATGGATCTTTTTTTTCTTAAATCCCAGATTCTACATGAGTTATCTTCACCTCCAGTACTTACATGATAGCCATTGGGGGAAATGCTGACAGCAAGAACCTAAGCAACCAGTTGAAGATATAACAAAAGACAACAAAAGTAAATGGGCAATGTTGGTTTACTTTCTAACTGTACACGTTAAGTGTCGGGCTGTAATTTGTACAATAAATATTATAAATAATTATTTTAATTGTATTACATTAAATATACTTTAACTGGACTAATCGCAATTCGACATGCAAGCGTGTATAATAAAAAGATATGTTAAGAGAGTAAATCTAACGTTACTCAAAATAAATATAAATAACAAGCCAATGGGTAAGATGAAAGAAGCAGCTTTACCGGCTTGACGTGACCTTGCAAAGCAAGAATACTTCTGCCAGTTCGAAGATCCCACACACGAGAGATTGCATCTAACCCGCAAGATGCAACTAGTGATCCATCATTATGAAAAGCTATCCCATAAACACTCCTACTATGACCTTCTTGAAGAAGTAATTCTACACCAGTCTCAATGTCCCATAACCTCCAAGTCTTATCAAAGCTAGCCGTGCCTAGGTATTTCCCTGATGGATGGAAAGCAATTCGTGCAAGGCGGTCAAGATGGCCCTCAAAAGTTTTAAGAACTAACCCTTCTGTACTCCACAATTTTGCAGTTCGGTCAGCAGAGCCAGTGGCTAAATGGTCATGAACACGAGAGAATGCAACATCAGTCACACGCTCTGTATGTCCCTTTAAGGTGGAAACCTTAGTAACTTGAGGCATACTCCACAATTTGACACTACCACTTAAAGCACTGAGAATAAAAAAATTACAATAGTTTCTCAAAGTTGTTTTTATAAGCATATTTTTTCAATTGAACTTAGAATAAAAAATGGTTTAACACCTTCTATCATATCTCCTCATATCATAGGTAAACCATGACCATTCTTTTGCATTTTTTTTTAATTACACGAACATTCACCTTTTTTGTTAAGTATTAGTTATACTGAAGCAGAAAGTAAGTTAGAGAAATACCTTGATGCCAGTATCTTCCCATCGTGTGAGAAGGAGCAACCAGAAAGTGGCCGCTCATCCCCTATTTCACTGCAGTCAAGGACCAAGCTTGCCGCCTGATTGAGTGCCCAATCAATTTCAGCATCCAAATCTTCATCAGGGTCATCCCTTTTTCTCCTGGCACGTTCGAGGCGCAAAGCAGCCCTAACAATCGAGTATTTGGCAATGTCAATTCTTGCATCCAATAGAGATTTAGACCCTTCAGTATAGAAAGGGTACTGAAGTGTTTCTTCATCTGCATCCTCTGTCGCAGCAGAAGCTGCAGCCTCCTCTTCCTCGTGGACTTTCAGTAACTTCTCTAACTGCCCTTCAGCATCCAATTTTGCCATTATTGTTCGCAGCCGGTCACGTCTTTCCATCTCTCTTTCCCCAAATAAAGTTATGGGTTCCCCAAGTCTGCGAAGACGAGTTCTAACAGCCATGTCATTTGTGGGCACAGATAAAGCAGAGGCTCTGCGCTTCATCATGAACTCTCGCATTGCTTTTTCTTGCCTTTCTCTCACTACTTTACTTTCTTCAGATATCTCATATTCTCCGGCAGTAACCTGTGAAGGAATTGAGCCATCTTGTTCTGAATCCGAGTCTCTCATCGTAACACCAGGGGTCCTGATTATGGGAGGGTGGAAAGGTAGTGAGGCCAATGGGCGGATAGTATGAATAGGAATTGGAGCAATAGATGGCAGAATTGGGGGAGAAAGAAACTGAGGTTGTGATTGCTCAACTGGGGTAGAATTGGCAACAGGAATCTCATTTTGAACATCAGGGTCTGAAGCAGAAGGCTCCATTTCAGTGGTGGCCGCATTTTTCTCGTCGACTTCCATTCAATCTAAAAGAGGAAATTTAGAGGTTATGAAAGCTACAAAGACATTAAACCCAATTTTCTACTCGGAATGTGAAATTGAGGGGTTTCATAACAAGTTTCTTTCATCCGCTGAAAGAAAGATTAAAAATGGCGGACAATATATTCAGAAGCTACTGACATCCAACCAGATAGGCACACAAGGAAATTACAAAGCAAATGTAAATCATAATAGCTGTATGTCGGCAGAGAACAACGAAAAGAAAAACAAGAATACAGAATCATCGACAGCCATTAATCCACTGATATGCACAGGTTAACAAAGCTTCTCCACGAGAAAATTCAAACAATCTAGCACTGTTTCAACACCGTAACAAAGAAAAACTATTGATAAATTCTAATTTCATAGTCTCGTATTTCACTTGAAGAACAAAAAAACACCTCACCTCACCTCAAACCTTGAAATCAAACGGAACAGTAAAGCTGACTACACCAAAAAAATGTAAACCAAATCGGACCTAGCTAGGAATTTGATCCAAGACTGATTCTACCTCCCGCATGATCTCACTGGATTTCCCAGATAGCAAAAAAGAAATTCCATAAATATTCGAATAAAAATAAAACGACTGACCGAAATTCCCACTGCAAGCACGCCAAAAAGAGTACGAGAAAGAAGGCAATATAAAGGAAGAGAACAGAGCGAGTAAAGACGGGAAGCGATGCAAGGGCTTAAAAGGCAAATTGAAAGAAATAGAAGGACTTCCAAGTAATTTGCGGACGAATTTAGTAAATGTCGAACAATTTTAAAATTTATTATAATTTTTTAATTTTATAAAATATTGTATTACAATATTTTCAATGTAATTTTAAGAATTTTTATTGATGTGTGTAATTTTAATTGAATTTATTTGATTATATATTAAAAAATTATAATAAATTATACAATCGTTTAAAATTTACGAAACTTTGTAGATTATTATCTTACAATATTGTCAATGTGCGATAATATTTTCAAGAATTTTTATTAACGGACAAAATTTTAATTGAATTTTTTAAATTTAAAAAATTATAGTAAATCGTACAAATATTAAAAAAAATTAAAAATTTCCAGATTAGTCTTTTTTATTATTGTGAATGTGCGATAAAATTTCAAGTCATTCTGATAAGATTTGCTTAGCCAAATTAATTAAATTAAAAAAAACAAAAAAAAAAATTTGACGGGTCAATGTGTCTGTATTGGACATCCGATACGGAGAGTCACTGCGTCCATATCAGACGTCTAAAGAAGGGTAAATGCGTATGAAAGAGGGTGAGTGTGTCTATATCGGACGTCCGAAGAACATAAAATTAGTTTTTTTAAAACTCATGCCCGAATCGAGCTATTTATCCAAAACTCAGGCAAAAATTAGGTTTTTATCTTTTTTTTTTATTTTTTATTTTTTTCTAAATTACCTTTGCTTATTTTAAAATAACAATATTTACTTTTTTTATGCTACATCCTTCATATATATGTATTCAAATATTAATAAATCAATTAAAATTTAATTAAATATTAAAATATAATTAAAATATTAAAATTTTCATAATAATNACTAGGAGCAGACGAAATCGGATCAAAACTGCAAATTAGATCAAAACTTTCGATTTTAATCTGATCATAGTTCTAATTGTTAAAAAATTATGATTTATGGGTCAGTGCCGATTTTTAGAAGTAAAAAATCATGAAATCGGAAACGGGATGGTAGGTCAAACAAGTTCTAAAATCGAGTAAAACTCGACCCAAACCCTAATAAAATCCGATAAATCCTAAAATTGGTTACATACCCGCCCAATTACTTAAATTTTGACTAAAATATAATAAAAATATATATTTTATTGTTATATTTTAATTTTTTTAAATATAAAATAAAACCAGGTTAAAACCGAAACAGAACCAGAGTCGTTGGTTCAAAGGCCGGTTCTAAAAATTCAGAACCGTAAGTTCTGGTTTTTCAGATAACCGGGCCAGACCGGCCTGTGCTCACCCATACATGTCACATTTTATTGGATAAATCAAACGGGAAATAAATAGTTCTGTTTAATAATCTGAAAATAAATAAACCAGACCGAACCAGAATAAGACTAGTAAGACTTGAGCTCACTGGCAGCCAGAGAATCCTTCCTAAACTCTTATGATATAATGAGAATAGGCTAAACGAACCAACACAAGTTCGGTTTTTTACCCGTGGCTCGATCGACAACTCTCGAGCAAACAAAAAAAATCGAAAAAACATCATTAAATAAAACAAACAATAAATAGTAATAGCAGTTATCGGTCGACACTCAATTCCGCTTCAACCAGTTGATAAGCGGCTGCACTTATCGACCGAAGCACAACCAGGAATCGAAAAACGGATATTTTCACTTCATGCAATCAGGAGTGGAAGAGCAGCAAGCATGAAAGCCTCATAAGTAAACGTCGCAGATCCTGAGTACGACGAGTCCTTCTCCTTGAACTTCTCCGTCAGCCCTGCATCGATAAACAACGGCAATTAGGAGCAAGCGTGGTCCGGTCTGATTTCAGATCTATTTTTAGGATCAGAACTAGACATAATCAAGACCAGACCAAATTGGTCCGGTTCGATGTTCGATCTTAATTTTTTCTGATAAAATAAAATAAAACAAAATCAATATCCATTCAATTCAAATCCAACCCAATATATAACATTTAATACATGAGTATTAAATACTAAACAATAAATAAATTAATATGATTATAAAATTACAATAATTACTAATTATAGTATGTAAAAAATTTAAAAAATTCACAAATATTATTTACCGCATTATTAATCGTTAATTTTAATTAGGAGTGACACAATATAGTATAATTCCATATTAAAAAAATAATAAAAAATAAAATTAAAATATCTAATCAATTCAAATCCAACAAAATGCATAACACCTAATACAAGAGCATGAAATAATAAACAAAAATAAATTAGTATGATTATAAAATTACAATAATTACTAATTATAATATACAAAATTTTAAAACAATCACCAATATTATTTACCACATCATTAATCGTTAATTTTAATTAGAAGTGCATGATCTAGTCTGGTCAGATGTCTGTAAAAAAAATAGAAAACAGACCAATATATTTTGGCTTTAAAATTTTAGGATCAAACTAGAACTAGACGTGACCAATATGGACCAGAATCAGATAAAAATATTCCAATTCGATCCGTCATTTTGGATCGGTTTTGTCTCGGTGTAAAGTGTAGGTAATAGAAGTTGAGAAGCTAACCTTCACAGTGAGACAACACCTGCATCAAGAAATAAGAAACTCATGTTCGGATCAAACGATCATAACATCAAAGATACACGTTTTTTTTTTATTTTTCCGATAAAATGAAAAATCTGTGTTGTTAGATCGAAAAAGAGGTCGAGAATTCGAACGTTACTCGATGAAGTTATCGTATTCAATAGCCCTGCTTCCGCCGGTTTTATCGAACTTAGTGACCAGTAAATCCAATACCAAGGGCGAGACCGAAAATCCTAAGCTCATAAGAGCTTCTCGTAACTCGAATGAATCGATTTTCCCGCTTCGGTCCCGATCGAATCGCTCGAAAATCGCCTGATGCAGAAAATAACTACAAAATCAATATGGAAATTCCAAAATCTTAAAGCTGTAAAATCAAATTCTGAAGCCTACCCTCCAGTTTTGAAGACCATAAAACAGTGCAGAGAACTCCTTGGGACCTGAAGAACATAGAGACAACCTTAAATCAGCAACCAAAAATCATTATATTTAGATTAAATTCTTTCGAATCATGTTCCGACATAGACGGCCTCGCCAAAGCATTCTACAAGAGGAAAAAGAGGATTCGATCGGCATCCTCTCCGTGTGAATCGAGTTAGAAGAATCGCATAGTCTCGATTTCGAGCCCGGTGAGACCAGAATAAGAACATAAACAAAACATAGACAACAAATCTACAAACATCGTAGTATTTGAGCGAAAAATACTAGGTGGATCTCAATACCCAAATTAAGAACGTCTAATATGAAATGAATCAGGATTTAGAAAACCGAATATGGAAGAGAGAATGGAAGAGAGAATTACTTGTGGACTCTTTTCTTTTTTTCTTATTTCATTCGCCACTATTTATAATATAAATTAAATTAAATTAAATTAAATTAAATAGTAACTCCAAGTCTATTTATTGTTTATATTTTATTACTAAAACAACCGTAACTTCTTCTACCGTGCTCCGAATGACCTAAAAATTGAACCAATAGAAATTAGACACGTGGAAGATAGAAATCGATAGTGAATGTTAGACTTTCTAAAATACTTATCAACCTAATAAAACTTCTTTTCCCTAAAGAGTCATAGAAGCTATCTAAATTGAGCCACAATAGCACAAGGAGATGGAGATTGGGGAGAGAGAAATAGAAATTACCGATCCTCCGAGAGTTGGTGTTAGTGAAATTGACCATGAGGAGATGAACAGTTCTGAGGCTAAAGCTCTGGTTGTAAGAAGAAAGAGCCCTCTGTAACTCCTTATCGTCGATAAACCCGCTTCCGTCATGGTCAGCCATCTGAAAACACGCGACGATGTTCGGATCCGTTCCCGGTGGAAAAGCCGACGGAACGAGCGCAGCGAAAGAACTTCCGTAAGACGGCGGCGGAGGATAGCTGGATCCTCCTCCGCCGTAAGACTGAGGCTGGTATTGAGAATAGTTCGTCGGTGGTTTCTCTCCCGGCGGAGGCGCGTAAGGGAGTGAAGGCGCGCCGTATGGTGTAGCCACCGGCGGGTATGAGTAGGGCTGCTGGGATTGCTGTCGGGGACCGTACGACGGCGGCGTTTGGCCGTAGCCATAGCTGGGTTGCTTAGATGGGTAGCCTGACATTTTTTATCGTTGAAAAATAACTAACAGCCAATTGTTGACTATATAAACCAGGAGTAGGCATTGAAATATCTAGTATTTGAATTTGGGGCTGAGATGAAGCGATATTACGCAAATGCCATTTGACTTGTCTAATATTTTGTGGCTCCCTTTAGGGGTGAGTACTGGCCAAGATCGGACTTTTCTAATATTTAAATTTTAAATAAAAGTAAAAAATATATATTTTAAATATTTTTTATTATATTAAAAAATAAAAAATATATATTTTAAAATATTTTTTATTATATTAAAAACTAAAAAATATATAAGGTTGAATATTTTTATTTTTATTGGCAATTTGAGAGTCTTAGTTCAAGACAACAACCCATTACCATATTCGGTCACCCTTTAAAAGTTAGATCGTTTGTCTCTTTGCCTATATTTAGTGATTGTTAGATTATCTGTATATAAGTTTAATTAATTATTTTAATTATAATATATTAAATATAATTTAATTAAAATAATTATGGCTCGACATGCGTACAATAAGATGATATATTAAAAAAATAAACGTAAAAATATGATTTGTACGGATCATTAGAAATATGGTTTCAATAGAGGTAGATTTGTGTGTATTATGTGACCAAATTATTTTAGTTTTTTTTTTAATTTTGATTTCTTTCTATTTCAAGATAATAATATAAATTTATTCATACGTTATTTTTTTGCGTATATTTCGATAATAATATCAACTTCGATAATACTTTGATTTTAGAATGTTAACAAATAATGTACCGATGTAATGTTCACTAATAGCTTGCCGTATGCACTTCTCGGGGACATTACAGCTAGGGGTGAGCACGAGCCGGTCCAGCTCGATTTCATCTTTAAATAAAATTGGACTCGAAATTCATAGTTCTAGATTTTTAGAACCGGAAGTGAAACCAACGGTTTAGTGTAGTTTTGATTTTAACATGATTTTATTTTATATTTAAAAAAATAAAATATATTTTTAATTATATTTAAGATTTCAAGTAATTATGTATGTTTATAACCAGTTTTTGAATTTATATCAGATTTAGGTCGAGTTTTATTCGATTGTAAAACTTTTTAACCCACGATCCGGTTTCACAGTTTTTTATTCTTAAAAATCAGAACGAGCTTATAAATCATATTTTTTTAAAAGTTAAGATCAAAATCAAATTAAGACTGATAGTTCAGATCTGGTTTACGGTCCCGTTCTGATTTTGCCCATCCCTTATTGCAACCTTTATTTTCTCGCGAAATCTCTTACAAAACTTGAAGCTTTTATATGAATTCTAGTCTTCGTGATTGTAAGGGCAAATCATTTAAACTCGATCTAAAAAAATGTTCATTAATTTATTGAAAACAGATATCATGATACGCAACCATGACATTATGATATGAAATATACGAAGAAATAATATTTTTCATGCGATATACTTTTAATTTGAAATATTTTAAATCGTGTATTATTTATACTTAATTTTTTTAATATTTATACATTATAAAGCGATATTACATTTATCCTATTAAAATGTTAAATAACGATCAATTTAATAAATATACTATTAATTCAATAAATGATTAATATTTGATGTATTACCTTTATTGTCTTAAAATAATGATTTAAAGCTAGGAATTGTTAGATTTGGTTGGGATCGAGTGTCAATTCTTGAAAAATAGCTGGTCGGATTCAATTTCTTTAGAGTAAAAAATCATAAAATTTGAACTAAACTGTGAGTCAAAAAACAACAAAAAATTAAATAAAATTTAATACTAAACTAAATAAAATATGATATAGACTAATATTAGGGGTGTGCAAAACCAGAACAGAATTACAAATCAAACCAAAATTGCTAGTTTTAATCCGGTCTTGGTTCCAATTTTTAAAAAAATCTGATTTATGTGTCAATTCTAGTCTTTAAGAGAAAAACAGTGAAGCCGGAACCGAGATCATAAGTAAAGAAAGTTCTAAAATCGAGTAAAACACGCCCCAAATCATAATAAAATTTGTTATAAATCTTAAAATTAGTTATAAACTCACTCAATTATTTAAAATCATATTAAAATATAAAAACATATTTTATTATTATATTTTATTTTTGTTAAGTATAAAATAAAATTGGATTAAAATCGGAACCGTTGATTCCGGTTCAAAAAATCTAGAACCGCAAGTTCTGATTCTGGTTTTATTTCGTGATAAAACTCGGTCACCCCTACTCAATATTAGTTAGAAACTTGGTCTAGCCTGCACGAGCATAACTCAGTTTGCTCAGAGATTGTAGATTGAGTACAAGAGCCAAGGTTCGACGCCTGCGCTGTCATAGTGTGAGAGTTGTTACCCCCAATGTTGGGATAGCTCCTTGAAATATCAAGTAAAAGCCTCTTATCTCTGGGCCGCTGAGTCACCGTGATTTACCCCCTCACAAACTGTCGGGCTAAGGTATGAGGGCCCCGAAGGCGAGAGATTTCGCATTTTAAGTACAAGTTAGAAACTTGATCTAATTTTTCACAACCTAATTATAATAAAAAAATCTATTTTTTTAATATAAAACAAGATCAGAATAAAACCTAAATCGTACCATATTTCGCAGTTCTAATTTTAAATGTGATTCATCTCAAACCAAACCGGACCATCTATTGATAAATGGAGTTTTCGGTTTATTTCATATTTAGCGCAGCACAAATTAAACCCTAAACCCCGTCTCCGGCACTCTGCGTCCACGGGGCTAAACGAAAGCCACTGTCAATCGAAGAAGAATCCAGGCAGTGAGAGAGATAATGAAGGGATTCGCGAAGAAAAGCTTGGGAGAGATGAGTTTCAATGCTGGCGGTGGAGTCATCAACTGGTTCCCTGGCCATATGGCTGCAGCAACTCGAGCCATTCGCGATAGATTGAAGTTGGCGGACTTGGTGATCGAGGTTCGAGACGCTCGAATTCCATTGTCTTCTGCTAACCAAGATCTTCAACCTCAGCTTTCGTCGAAGCGCCGCGTGATTGCCCTCAACAAGAAGGATTTAGCTAACCCCAATATCATGCACGTATAAACCTCCTTTCAATTGTTTCTACTATTGCGTCAATATCTTTGTATATCGTTCTCGCTAAAGTTACTCTGTTGCTGGAATCTTAAGGTTGATTTGCAACGCGAGAGATGATACAAGTATTTTTTGTTACTTTTTTCTTTTGGAAATAACTTTGTTCCTCCCACCATTTTTGGTTTAATTGCTGCAGAAATGGATGCATTTTTTCCAGTCATGCAAGCAAGATTGCATGCCAATTTCTGCACACAGCAAGAGCTCTGTTCGTAAGGTCAGTTGATTCTTGTTATTGATAAATGTTCATTGTCGAACTTAGGAAAAAGGAAATTTAATAAAATTATGAATTCTAGCTGTCCCAAATTGATGAAGTTGATTTACTTCACATCCGAGTTATTTTAAGTTGAGACTTGGATTATTTTTAGGGTTTAGAGATTCAAACTTCAGATCTACTTATACCCCTCATCTATCTTAGAAATAGGACTGCGAGTGTCTTCAATATCAAAGGAAGCTCTCATTGAGTGGTTGAAGGATGAAAAGAACGCCCTTGCCATCCTATACCCCCTCGCAATGGATCGTAGTTATTGTATTAAAAAAAATGCTACGATTATCTTCTTATGATCTACTTATACCCCTCATCAATCTTAGAAATATGACTGCGAGTGTCTTCAATATCAAAGGAAGCTCTCATTGAGTGGTTGAAAGATGAAAAGAACGCCCTTGCAATCCTATACCCCCTCGCAAAGGATCGTAGTTATTGTATTAAAAAAATGCTACGATTATCTTCTTATGAAAATGTAAAAGCATTGTACATGATAACTGGCATGCTAATGTTAATTCTAATACTACTGGTCTAATTCTACCCATTAGCGCCAGCATCAGCTGGCAATTTTCAAGTTTATGTGACCTAAAAGCACAATGCCATGGCCTCGTAGAAGTTAGCTTCTTGTTGACATGGGTGTTTCTAAACACATGAAAGTAATCTTTTTGCACAGTTGCTTCACGCTCTCTTTTGTAATACACAAACTGCAACTCTGTAGCTTTTCATAAGCCATTTACTCTACTAGTAATTTTAGACTGCCTTTGACTCAAGATGACATAATTGTTGTGCTCCATCATAGATAATTATATTTGCTTTTAATGCATGAAAGCTTCTTGAGCTTGTGGAGTTCAAGTTAAAGGAAGTGATATGCAAGGAACCTACTCTTCTAGTTATGGTGGTTGGGGTTCCCAATGTTGGCAAGTCTGCTTTGATCAACTCAATACACCAACTCGCATCTTCTTTGTTCCCTGGTAAGCATTTGGCTTGATTTATGTATGTCAAACTCGTCAAATTAAACTTTACAAGCATTATATGGCAGTTTCAAATCTTATACATAGTGCAGGAAAAAAATAAACGAGCTATAGTGGGTCCATTGCCTGGTGTTACTCAAGATATTGCTGGTTACAAGGTAACCTGACTCTCCCAAACAGTCTTGATGAAAATTCATTATCGATTGATGCAAATATACAGAGTTTAAATAAAAAAATTGTTTTCTTTATCAATGTTAGGTTGTGTCGTGTTTTATGTTTTTGTGCTTCTTAAACGAGAAATAACGATACTTATATACTAGGGGTGGGCAGATCCGGTCCGATCCGACAGTCCGATCCAATTCAATCGGATTCGGTCGGATCGGACCAGGTATTCGGTAGAAGAATTTTTCATTTGATCCGATTTTCGGATCGTTATCTGATCGGATTGGCTATCGGATTCGAAGCCAAATCCGATAGCCAATCCGATCCAATCCGAAAGTCAGATTGCTTAATTCAAATCGGCCGAAAGTCGAAAGTCGAAACCCTAAATCATTCAGCATCTCCGATTTTGGAATCTTAAAATCACTCGTCCCAATTTCTCGACTCCGCTACTCCGACGACGAAGTCGAGCCGCCTCGCCGACCCTCTGCTCCTAGACGTCGAGTCTCCCTCCGACGACGGGCGCGAATAACAGAAACAAAGAGTGGATTTGTTAAAAACGACGAAGAACAGATGAGGAATCGACGAAGAACTTCCGAATTACAGGTTATTAAAAATCTGATCCGATCATCCGATAACACCCGATGCCTACCCCTATTATATACTACTCATATAAATTTACTTCCTACTGTATTGTTATAATGTTTTTTCTTGGTTTGTCTTGTCATGCTGGTTCTATATGCATTTATTTGTCATGCTGGTTATAAATTTACTTCCTATGTTCAGATTTCTCAGCACCCTAGCATATATGTTTTGGACACACCAGGTGTATTAGTTCCGAGTATTCCAGACATAGAGACAGGATTAAAGCTAGCTCTTGCAGGTTCATGTCAATGCATACAAACTTATTTTCTTCTTATCAATGTGTTTGTTACAATCTACAAAATCAGCATTCATGGTATTATTTAATAGGCAACATGGTTTAGATAATGAATGTGAGACACTTTGTGAGTTTAAGTGTGATACGAATATCAAACACAATAATAACATTTAAATAAAACAAACATCTTGGAACTTTGAGAAACAATCTCCCTCTAAGCCGACTCGGCCTTGAGTTTCCCTAATACATTTTCCCACTATTTTCTTCATAAACTCACTCTACCGTATTTTACTATATTCATCGCTCATATTATTAATCTCCTTCAACTTTCATAAACTCCATGAACAAAAGATATGCAAATAAGAAAAAAAATAGTAGTGAAAA
This sequence comes from Begonia fuchsioides, assembly GCA_003255005.1. NCBI lineage: Eukaryota > Viridiplantae > Streptophyta > Magnoliopsida > Cucurbitales > Begoniaceae > Begonia > Begonia fuchsioides. The sequence continues at coordinate 336,043 of QAOC01039321.1, read as the reverse complement.
GCAAGTGTCTATTGTCTAATGGATAAGACGGAGGTCTTCTAAACCTTTATATGGGTTCAAATCCTCTTGGACGCAATGTTTTTTACATATAGATTTTTCTATGTCAAGAAAAGTACTTTGAATAAGAGACATTATAATTCAATGAATAACTTCCAATAAATGACTTTGCAAACACATTATATAATTCTAAAATACTCCTACGCGGTCTTCTCAACCTTTAGTATAGGTTCAAATCCTATTGGGTGCAATTTTTTTTCATACACACATACATATATATACATATATGTATACACACATACATATATGTATATGTATGTATACACATACATTTATGTATATATATGTATACACACATACATTTATGTATATATATATTTCTATGTCAAGAAAAGTATACTGAATAAATTGAATAAGAGACATTATAATTCAATAAATAATTTCTAATAACTAACTTTACAAACACCCTATATAATTCTAAAATACTACGATTTTTTCCTGACAATGTCCACAACAGATTTTGGGAAATAAACCATAGCACAAGTTATCATTCTAGATAAAGTGATGCTTTCTCAGAACCCAATCAGATTTAAAGTAAATATCCACTTTTTACTTCACATGAAGGGTCTGTGAAGGATTCAGTAGTTGGCGAGGAGCGCATTGCACAATACTTATTGGCTGTATTGAATAGCAGAAGAACGCCTCTCCATTGGAAGCATTTGCACAATAGGAATACGGAAGGTGTCTCATATGACTTAGAACAAAAACCTGAATTCAATCTTAAAGATCTGCGGCCTAAAAGGAGGGCACCAACAAATAAGTCTGACGTTATATACGTTGAGGTAACAAAGCTTCATAGCAAGTAATGTATATTTTCTATTTTTTTTAATTCTCTTCAACTATACCTTTTTTGTCCCCCCCCCTTTGAATAGGTTATTAATCTATTATTTATTTCTTGTACGGATCTGTATGCGGTCTTTATACGATGCTATATGATCTTGGTTCAAATTTATTAGTACTTTGGTTACATGACTTACAATAGTAAAGCTAATGTGTAACATAAATTGGGCCATATTTTTTTGTAACATAAATTGGGCCATATTTTGTAGAATAAGACTAGGTTTAAGTTCTTAACATATTCTCTTATTGTACATGCTGATATGTCTGACTGTCATTATTCTAGTTAAAGTATATATTATAATTAAAATAATTATTTATAATATTATTATACCAATCACAGACTAACACATGAGCATGTACGATAAGAAGGTAAATCTAACATTACCCTATTTTGTATCATCGGTATTAATGTTCATGCCTATCAGAACATTTATCATGTGTTTTGTTGAAATTTCAACCTTGTTCGTGAAATCATTGATTTCAAATCTGAATTATTTTTTCTTCTTATTCAGGACATTGTAACACAAGTCCAACGTGCACTTTTTTCAAGTTTATCAGAATTCAGTGGGGATGTAGAAAAGGAGAGCGATTTGGAGAGTCTCATAGAAGAGCAGTTCCTAGCATTGCAAAAGGCATTAAAGATTCCTCACAAAGCATCAGAAGCTCGATTAATGGTGTCGAAAAAGTTCCTCACCCTTTTCAGGTCCGGAAAGCTCGGCCCTTTCATTCTCGACGATGTCCCCGATTCTAATTCCCCATCTTCGGAACTCAGAAAAGCTTAGGCTTTTGACTTCAAAATTAAGAACTTAGTCGATGAGCTTCAATATCGACATGTCTCGTATGAAAACAAGGAATATGGAAGCTGAATATTGAATTATTGTGTTGAAAGCAAGGAATATGGAAGCCTACTCGCAGAATATTTGATTATATAAGGTTATAATCAAACCTTAATTTTCATTAGACTTGGACCGACTTGAACCGAGCATTTTGTTCTTCGGTACTAAACCCGGGATATTCTGTTAATCCAAAACTAAGACGAACCAAAACTGAGCTTTCCAAGTTGGTTAGGTTTTGGGTTGGATTTATGAGATTGCCAGAAGCTGTATGAGAAATGCATTGCATTTCTCATGAATAATGGAGTTGTGATGGGTTTCTAATGTTGGGATTGGGAGTTCTTAACTGCACTTCTTTCCTCTTCTCATCCATTATCATCCTTGCTATCTTCTTCTTTTCTCTCTCTCTCTCTCTCTAGATTTCAACAATGGAAGCTGGGTGTGAAAAGGGTTTGCTGGAAAGTGTAAGAAACAGCCATTATAAAAGGATAAATAGTCTTTGATTCTTCCAAAAGTCATTATATAACATCGCCATGGGAGGGAGGAAAGAAAATTAAGCAATTAACGACAGGATTCTTTATTTCAACAAGGTTTAAATAGAAAAGCTTACAGCCATTGTGTCATGCATGAGAATCTGTTCCAGCTGGTCTGGAGTTGAGAAGTGGCTGCAAAGCCTTCACAACTATTGTCATATTTGGCCTGAAATCTGCTTCGTATTGAACGCAGAGTGCAGCTACGGCTGCCAACTGCAACAATTTCAAATTTATAATCAGCTCTTTCCAGAAGATCTAAGAGGGTCCTAAAATTATGCTGTTATTGACAAGATTTTTACTTCTCCCTTGTATTATCATAGAGGATGAGAGGAAATTGTTACGGGCATTATACCGGTAGACTCTTTCGTAAAGAAACGTTATTTTAAGAATAAAATCTAAATAATTTATTTTAATTGAGCTAGTATTTTCTAAGTTCTTATTTTTTTTATTTTTGAATTACTAAATATAGAGTTAGTTTCATATTTCTAATATTTTCTAAGTTGAATTAAGTTATTTTATAGCATATTTAAAAGCATCAACCCTAAGAGGTTAGAATCTATCAATCAATCAAGTTTATTCAGCTATTATTTTATCTCATTTTTTTTTTGTCTCTTTATGACAGGAAGATAAATGATTACTTGTTATAAAAATAAACTTTATGACGAGGATCCTAACAGAAATACCTTGGCAACTGCTTTTGGTGGGTAGTCGTTATTTAGCTTGGGATCTACACATTGCTTCACCTTGTCCTCACTCAATCTCGGAGTAGCCTGTAATACTCTAAAGTGAGTTATGGACCAAGAAGTAGTTTAATATTGTCTTCCAAAGAGAGTTACTTAAGACCTTGGAAGAGATAACATCGTACGTACCCAAGTGACGAGACTCTGTTGTCCTTTGGGCATCGTATGATCTACTGGTTTTCTACCTGTCAAAAGTTCAAGAAGAACAACTCCAAAACTGTATACGTCACTTTTTTGAGTAATCTGTCCTGTCATAGCATACCTAAGTAGAGAAATAAATAAAAAAATGAATCAAATATAGAAACTTAAACTCATGAAAGATTATTATAACATCACAAAAGCTAAAGATTAGCCAAACGTATTCAATGTTAACTCTTTTCGCGGAGTTAAGCTTCATTTTAATTTTTGGTAGTGATTCTTTTTTTTTTATATGCGTGTACGATCAGATAAGTATTTTTTTGTGATAATACTAGAAAGATCACTATCCTCTAACTATTTCATGAAAAATTCAAGGCTCGTTTTAATGTTCTTACGATAATATATAAGATCAGAATTACTAATAGAATTCAACTAAACAATGTCTTACTCTGGAGCATGATATCCAAATGTTCCTAAGACTCTAGTTGAATGGAGTCGAGCTGCTGTGTCTGATGACTGATTTGTCAAATTGAAATCGGCAATTTTGGCAAGAAAGTCATCAAAGAGAAGAACATTGCTCGATCTAATATCGCGATGCTCTATTGGTGGTTGAACCTTTTCATGCAGATATTCAAGGCCTTTGGCTGCACCAGAGGCAATTTTAACTCTCTGGTTCCAAGTTAAAACCGGACCAGGTTCAGCCCCTTCTACCCCTTTCCTTCCTGCATCATTACCATTTAATAAGAATGCATCAAATTTGATAAAACACTGCAGAAGGACTGATACATTTGACATTACCATGGAGTACATCATGTAAAGAACCCATGGATGCAAACTGATACACCAAGAGTCTATTATTTGCCTCCAAGCAATATGCAATTAGCTCCACAAAATTTTCATGCTTAAGTCTTGAAACAGTCGAAAGCTGCAAGAACAAAGTAGCTGTGAATTAGATCATATCATATGGTGATTTTTCATTCGAGATGCCATAGTTCAATTACTGATTGTTCTTCGTGAAATAAATGATTCAGGTAAAAATTTAAATTTATCGAACCAATTCAAAGGTAAATGTATTGTTCGTGTTAGGATATTTAAATCAACTAATCAAGCCTAAAATTACAAACCTGAGCGGTAAAATCAGAGTCTGGCTCAGTTGAGGAACCGGCGTCAAGCTTCTTTATTGCAATACGCTGACCATTTTTTAGTTTTGCAAGGTAAACTCTGCCGTATGAGCCTTCTCCTATCAAAGCCTTCGAGCCAAAATTACCAGTCAATCTAGTTAACTCATTCAATGGCATTGCTTCTATTTCAATTGGTAGGATTTTCTGAAGAGTGGCAGTTTTTATTGCAGCCGACCCTCTTGGTTCTCCCATGTTACCACCTGTGAAATTCATATAAATCAAATCTTAATACTTTCAAAGACGAGAAAGTCAGTGAGATATTTAGATTAATGATTACCTAGATAAACTTGACAATGACAAATCCAAGACTAGCAGACAATTCAAAATTTCAACTTTCTTTCTCAAATAGGAATGTGACATTATGTAGCAGGCGGCTAAGTTGTTTAAAAACATTGGACAGTAGTCTTTGGATATGCTTACTTGCAGCTGTCTTTAAAATGGATGGAACAAACTTACAGCAGAGTTCAGTAAAAACTTGTTTAAAAATCTTTCATTTACTTTGTAAATTTATAAAAATATTTATTGCCAACAAAGAGAGAAAGAAAATAATATTTTAAAAAATTAATTTTCTTCAACTACAAAATTTAGTGTCGACAGAAGGCTCACAAAACTGCAAGTAATCATCAATAACTAGAGGAACACCCTTATGTTTTTTTGCTTCTTGCCTAAGCTTGAATGAGAAAGAATTATGAGGTGTATAGCAAAAGAATATGACAGGTAGGCTATAGTTTCCTTTTCGAACTATCGTCGGCCCACCCAAGTTTCATAGATTTGGGACTAATATTTCGATCATCATTTCCCTCCCCAGATGAAAGGTGGTTTCCCCTTCATGTCAACTTCAAATTATTTTAGTAATATCACTCTGAACTGCCGTATATTTTAAAGCTATAAAAAGAACCTTTCGCAAGTGCAATATTTAATTATTCGTTTGAATTCTTGTGTTTTTTTTTCCTTGGCAGACACCGATTGGAATAAAACCGACAAAAATGGTTGAAAATGATTTTTGGTTTCGAAAGAATTAGAGTAGAGTAAGCACCGTATGTATTTCCACCTCTCGGTGGGGCTGAATTTTGATTGGCTGGCGGGCCATAGTTTTCCTCTTCTGCTCCTCCACAGCACAACATTCTTCCAGTTGCGGCGATGAGGAAAAACGTCAAAGTCACACGTAATCGAGTTGTTTATATACGCGTTTCCATACAAATTCCTGCAATGACGAAGCATCAATGAATAAAAGTGGACAGAGTTAGGATTTCAAAAATAGGAATGAAATAAAACGGAGTAATTTCCAGCAAAGAACGATAAGAAGACAAAAATCAAACAGGGAGAAGAAAATGACCTGAAAAATAAGGATCTATAATTCACCAGACAGAGTCGCGAGCAGGAATGGAGGAGTCGGCGCAGATTGGAGGTTGAAAGAAGAGAGAAGAAATGACGAGAAACAGGTAGAAGAAGAGTAAATGGAAGAGAGAAAGGAGAAACAAACATTGGTTTTCTTCTGAGATATACCTCTAATGGCGGTTCTGTTCCGCGGGAAAGTCGGAGCCAGAGAGCTTTCGACCCTTAAAAATGAACCTCCGAATTTGTAATGACGATCCCCTCCTCTCTATAAATAAATCAATAAATATTTATTAATTACAATAATATTTATGATTATTATCAATGCATGTGTTTTCAACTGTCATTCTAAAAATTTAAAAATAATGTTAATTTTAAATTTTTAATAAATATTCTTATTGTATATAATAAATATACAATAAGAATATTTATATATTTATATAACATAATTAAAATAATTATTAATAAAATCATAATCAAATTCACAATTCTGAATTTTTAAAATCAACAACGAAATTAACAATTCTAATTTCATTTAATTTTAATTTAATTTTTTATTTAAAAATTAAAATATAACAATAAAATATATTTAAATTAATTTTTAAATAATTAAATAAATTTGAACTAATTTTAAAATTTATATTAAATTTTATTAGAGTTTGCGGTTCTGAATTTTTGAAACCGGCACCGAAATTAACGATTCTGGTTCTATCCAATTTTAATTTAATTTAATTTTATATTTAAAAATTAAAATATAAAATATAAAATATATATATATATATATATATATATATATATATATTTGAATCGATTTTTAAATAATTAGGTAAATTTAAACTAATTTTAAAATTTATATCAAATTTTATTATAGTTTGGGTCAAATTTTACTCAATTTTTAAATTTTTTTTACCAAACGGTTCCAGTTTTATGATTTTTTATTCCAAAAAATCGACACTTACCCATAAATCACGATTTTTAAAAAATTAGAACTAAGACTAGATTAAAACCGACCGTTGTGATCCAGCTTACAGTTTCAATTCAGTTTTGCCGACCCATATTCGATAGATTAGAAAGAACAACAAATAGAAGGCTAAATACCATAAAATTCAGGTTGATAAACCTCATATAACACATGCTTTCACTACTACAAGAATTCACAAAAATCCAATAAAAAAATCAGAAAAAAGACGGAAAATACCTCAAAATCCGGATTTTCGAAGCTCCGACTCACCGTGAGCAAAGTGACATCTTTCTCCGAAATTACAAGACCCTTTGGCGAACTTATCACAAAGCTTAGTCCTGAAATTGCTACCAGAAGAAGAAAGAGAACCACCTGAGAATCCAGAGACCTTCCCATGCCCAGAGACAGTCCCAATCAACTCCCTAACCATGGAACTAGCTTCCTTGATTTGATCAAGAGTGCCTTCGAGATCGATGTTCTTCAAATTCGGATCCAACTCATGATCTCGAATCGAAAGCTTCGCCCCGGTTTGCCGAAATATCTGCTTCGAATTAACGCCACCCTTTCCGATAATGGCACCTGCAAGAGAAGCATCGACGCTGATCTTTGCAGTGGCTGAGGCACCAAAACTTGCAGCAGGTCCAAATCGACCTGGGGCTCGAGGATCGTCATTTGAGGGAACTATAGGCTTGCCAAGTTCCGACTCCTCATGAGCAAAGTGACATTTTTCGCTAAATTTGCAGCCTTCGGTAGTATTGTATTTGTTGCACATTCGGGTTTTGACAGCACCAGTAGAGGAGCCATTGGAAATAGAAGATGGGGTTCCAAAGTTTCTGCCTGGAGTCGGGGGAAGAGGAGCTAGATTCATCATTTGGGCTACAGCATTGTAACCTCCAGGAAAATAGTGCAAGAAATGGCAGCCCTCACCAAATGGACACCCGGACGTACTGCAAATCAAAACCTCCATTATTTCATTTTTAGAGAGCTACCAATATGGAATCTCTTCCAAAAAAACGAGAATATTCTTCACACACTAGACTCATTTAAATAAGGTTCCGACTCCCTATCTTAAGTAGTAACATGTGTTAAACGGTGTAGAAAGTAAGGCCTAAAATAAACGAGAATATTTGTATCTTCCTTGTATAACAATTTGACACTAGAAGAATTGATATGATAGGTTATCGGCTATCAGACAGTTTATGAGTTACCCTAAATCAAAATTCCTCAATTCAAAATAATAAAAGCTTAAACAACCTACATGCAACATACACTAAAACGAACTTTTAATTTTCTGTAAATTTTAGCTCTTAATGCTCATTATCATGACCAAACCAATTTAGACTTCAACAGCATCATACCAAATATAAAAACCAGATAACAGTCAAGACAGTTGCACCAAAAATGAATTCAACTCAGCTTCATCTTGGTCAATAACACCAAAAATTATTTTTCCACTCACAAAATCCTTCCACAAAACCAATCATAACAAGAAAGATATCTAACATTCATTAGAACCCAGAGGTGATCCAAATCATACTCGGAAATAGGGGAAGTTGATATTCTTCTTTCGTCATTTCATATTTGATTAAAGTACACTCGCACAATTGACCGTATTTTTTGCTTATATCCCATGAGAATTGTGAACTTCTTAACAAGCATTTTTAATGATGGACAAATTTACTCTTGGACTATTTTTTTGACCATGCCTCATGATAACAAAAGACCTTTTACTCTGAATCTTAATGAGAATCATGAAAGGTTTATGAGCCAATCACCATTTTGTAGCTATAATTTTGTCACTAGTGATTATTACATTATTTGTAGAATCAGTGCATATTAGACAAATAAAAGATAGTTCAGACTATTTAAACAGGCTGAGATTTGAACCTGAAAAACTTGGTACATGGCTTTGATTTGCTTCCTACACCAGTTGACTCCAGTTCTGTGACAAAAACATTTATTACTCTATTCAGTCCAATTTTTTAAAGTATCATTTTATTAGTTTGGATTATTTTACTCTGCATAATTATCATCAAAGCCATTCTAGCACCAGAGAAATTCGATTGAAAGTTCATATTAGGAATCAAGATAATTTTTTTCAAAAGAAAAGAATGGAAGGAGTGAATCTGGAAGCTTTTCGGATAAATTAGAATATGCTCCAAAATTAAATCATTCTATTAAAGAATTACCAAGTAGAAGAAAAAACCCAAAATTCATTATTTATTTTTTATTTTTAAATATTTAACCTTGAAATAACACATTACATCAGAAGAAACTTCAAAGATATAACATATTTGTTTAGTTGCTTCGATTTTATTAGCTTGAAACAACAGTATAGAACGAGCAAGAGTAAACATTTGCAACATAATCATTCAAGAAACCTTAATCAGACTATTGCTACTCCCATAAAATAAAGAATTCTAAAAGCAATCCCGTAATTAAGAGCTAATCCCTCGGGTAGTATGCCGTAAGAAAACACACGCACGCACACAGACAAAGGAAGCAGGTCAGACGCAAAGAGAAGAGCGGAACCTTGCTTATGCTTCTTAAAAGCACCATTAGCATTGAAGCCACCTTCAAGCCTTCCTCTCTTGCCCAAATCCATGAATGCTGAACAGAGATCGAGATCCAAAGAGACTGACAATAGAATTCCACACTAAAAGAATGCAGACGAAGAGGATAATTTTAAGAACGGATAAAGTACGAGAATCGGAGAAGGGAGAAGAACCACAACCCTAGACGGAGGGTTTTGGAGGGAAACGAACCTTCAGGCTTCAGGTAGTCCAACTAACCCAACAGTAAATCCAACGAGAACTATTGATTTTAATTTTATCCTTATTTTAATTTTTTTAAAAATACAATATTAATTTTTAAAATTAAAAAAATTACGAAACTGAAACTAAGATCACGAGTAAAAAAGATTCTAAAATCGAATGAAATTCAATTCAAATACTAATAAAATCTGATATAAATTCTAAAATTAGTTATAAATTCGCCGAATTACTTAAAATTCGACCGAAATATAATAAAAAAAATATTTTATTGTTATATTTTAATTATTTTAAATATAAAATAAAATCAAATTAAAACTGTAACAAAACCGAAACCGTTGGTTCTGGTGCCAATTTTAAAAAACTAGAATCGTAAATTCTAATTTCGATTCTATTTTAAAATAAAATTGGACAAGGCCAGACCGGCCAGTGACCACATCGGCACAAATAAAGTCATACAATTAGGGGTGGGCGAATCCGACCCAACCCGACGATCTGATCCGATCAAATCGGATTGGGTCGGATCAGATAAGGTAATCGGTAAGGTTATGAAAAAATCAATCTGATTTTCGGATTGTTGTCGGATTGAGATATTTCTAATAACCCTGATTCTGAACCCAGAGTCTCTGAATGTCTTCGATCGATCTTCATCCGATCGATTCGGAGTCTCCGACCCTAACTCTATCGCCCAACGCCGACGAACTCTCAGCTCAACGTAGGCCTCCGAGTCTCCGACCCTGAACGAACTCTGAACGCCGACGACACTAACCCTATCGCTCTGCTGCTTCGTCGAGGTATAAATTTCTTTTTTTTTTTAATCTGAATGCATGTATTTTTTTTTAATCTGTCAGATTTCTTGTTCAATCACTGCATACTTTTGTCGAATTTCAGTTTCTAGAACTCACAATCAACTTTTGCTAACGAAGACTTGCTCTTGCACGGCATTGGATGAATTATCGAGAAATTTTTTTTTTGTCAATTTATCGGATTGGATCTGTCGGATTCGGATTCAGGTGTTTTGAGTTTTCAACGCTAATCGGATCATATTCGATAATCCGATAAATTATCAAAAATTATCGAATTTACAGAAATTTCGATCTGATCCGATGCCCATCCCTATATACAATTGGTGCCTTGGGCTTGGTGGATATGAACGTAACGCATTCAAGCCAGACAAGTACGGCACGTGCTTTCCCTAATATCAGTGACGTCACCAAATTGTTTGGGCCTGGGCTTAATGAAACCCATCTTACTGAAGAAATGTTAGAAGAAAAAAAGAATAATAATAATAATTTTTATTTATTACATATTAACATGACAAGATATAATTAATTTAATTAAAATAATTATTTATAATATTTATTATATCAATTATAACTCAACACGTATGTAAGTAATTGTTGTAATAAATATTATAAATAATTATTTTAATTAAAAAAGTTAGTTCTGATTCAATTTTAGTTTTAATATAATTTTATTTTATATTTAAAAAATAAAATATAATAATAAATTATTTATTTTTTTATTATATTTTGATTAATTTTTAAATAATTGAATCAATTAATAATAAATTTTAAAATTTATATAAGATTTTATTAATGTTTAATTTAAATTTTCGATTTCGCCTTACGCCTTACCCCTAAGAAGGGACGAAGGCCCGAGACGACGGCTCGTTTAAATAATTGGATCTTTGTGCGGGCGCTGGGCGAGGGTCTGTTCTGAACAACGGCAATGGTGTGATGGAAAACGATTATCCCGACTACTACTCTGCCAAATTTGGCGAGAATGTCGTTGAAATTAAGGTTTTAATGGAAGATCTGGCGGTGTACAATAGTACTAATTTGCTTTATTTATAAATTTTTGACAGCTCTGCCGAGCTCTGGAGAACGAGGCTCAGATCTTCATCTCCGATTACTTGCAGCTATCCAGCGGCGATCCGCATAAACACTTGTTATGAAAATACGATGAGTAATCGAAGCTCTGTAGCTTGCCGCCCACCGGAATCTGACCGCACAACCTGTTGTAGCTCACATTCAGAAACTGTAATTGCAGATTCGTCGTCTGCGCAGGAATACTTCCGGTAATTTTGTTGTGATTAATGTCAAGATTGGTCAGACTTGCAGGGAACACCACATTCGTTAGATCGAAATCGAACAAATTCCTTGACAGATCGACGATCTGCGTCGTTTTGTTCGCTCCGAATATCATTGATGCGTCGCCTTCGAGCTTGTTTCGCGAGAGATCTATCGAATCGAAATCCATTCTGGATAAGGAGGCCGGAATTTCGCCAGAGAGCTGGTTGTGCGAAAGATAAAGGGAAGGAACTTGACCGGCGAAGTATCCGAAAGAGTCCGGGATCCGTCCGGTTAGTATATTTCTATCCAGATGAAGAGCTAAAAGGTTCGGAAGTAGAGACAGCGAGCTCGGAATCGTACCGGTAAACTGATTGAAAGACAGATCGAGGAAGGTGAGATTAGTGAGATTACCTAGGAAGGAAGGAACAGAGCCACTTAGGTTAGTCCAGCTCAGGCGAAGGAACGTGAGTCTATGTAGTTTAGCAATGGCGGGTTGAATAGGTCCGGTAAGATTCGGCTGCTTATGGAACTCAAGGTTTGTTAAATATGGAAGGTCGCCGACTTCCGGCGGGATATGGCCGGAGAGATCGTTGCCGGAAAAGATGGTGAGTGAGTTGATTCGGTTGGAGACACGGTCACAGGTGACAGTATACCAGTCACAGCAGTCAGTTTCGGAATTCCAGGAGGCTAAGACGTACGGATTTTTGAAAGCTTTCTTGATCTTGAGAAGAACCTCTTTGTCTTGAGGATTGCATCGGTCAGAAGCAATGGAAATGAAGCAGAGAAACAGGACCAGACTGAATAGGCCGAGTTTTTGGGAATTTTCCGCCATTGAACCCCAACTGTTCAATGAATTGCTTCTTAGAAATGGGACAGAGGAGATGACAAACCAATTCGGAAGCGTTCGATTTATAGGCAACAGCTAGACAGGCAGTGTGAAATCGAAATCATCATACACACTGTAAGTGCCTTCCCTCAAACTATTAAATCAATTACTGTGAAAACATAAGATTAGAGTGAGAGAAAAAGAATCATTGAAAAAATCATGAAGATAGATCATCACAAGTCAACATAGATTCATCCAGGGGCATGCTCATCTATCGAAGATCGAATCCAATTATGATATACATATAACACATTACTTGTACGAATAAGTCTAGCTTTTCGTTTAAAAAATAGATTGATTTAGTATACACAACAAGATGAAGTGAACATTAAACTAGAGCCTGTTAAGATTGGCGTGTAGGGTCTACAATCAGGCATATAATTTGACAAATTCATATTGGAATCAACACAGACCCTCCCCAGAAACCACCCCATATTACCTTCTTATCCGGTCAAACATGAAATGAGAAACGATGAACATGCTAAGAGGGCTTGTGGGATTGCCAAATTGAAGATCACAAGCCACCGAAATTCTATTTTATCGTTTAAAAACCAAAAAGTTAGAAGACATGACAAATTTGACTTTGTCTTTGAATTGCGATTGATTAAATAATGTAGTCAAATTTTTTTTGGAGACCATATACGTCAAATGATATCCAACATGATTTGTCTTATTCAATTAAATTCAATGAAAGACAAGATTGAAATTGTTTGTTCAAGTATGACTGACAAATTTTGGTTTTATTGATTGTTAGCCATATCGATTGGGCACTCCGACGAGTTTGGCTTTGCCGGAATGATTTTTCAGGCAACTGCCTTTCGGAGCTGATGGTCATGGTCTGAAACGTGGAAAGGCTCGCCGTGGAGAAGCTTCAAGTATGTACTTTCACGTGATATATCATTTACTTTTTCATTCACAAAAATACATAATATTTACATGTATTTATAAATGATTAGATGAACACTTGTCTTGATATAATTAAAAAATAATAAATGAGGTATATTTTATGTCTAAGAATTACTTTCACCGCTCGTATTTTTTAACCCACAAGGGGTTCTCGTGTAAAATTTCAACATTCAATTTTTATCTTTTTTGAAGCTGTAAAAATTTGGGTATGCTGTATTCTAGGAGTGGCCGTTGGGCCGGGTCGACCCGCTAACTGACACGAACCCGGAGATCGGATCGGTTAGCGGATGGTTAATTTATTTTCGAAACCCGAAAAAAACCGACCCACGATTAACCGAATTGATGTGGGTCGGTTTTCGGTTAATTTTGATAAAACTCAGTCCAACCCATTTTAAACCTTAGCCCAGGCTGCCCATCCCTAATTTTGCCGTCTCTCTCTCTACTCAGATTTTTTCTTCTGCGTACCAAAACTCATCTGTAGTCTCTCCGGCTTGGTCAATCTCAGCGACGAATTACACATTAATTTCAGCCATCAATGGGTCGATCTCGGTAAGCTAATTTCCTCTCATCTACTCGATTATTCTGTTGCAATTTTTCTCGATTCTTTATCTGTTAATGCGCAAGATGTCGATAGAGAAATAAAGAGGCGCCGTTATCACCCGACTCTCTTAAAATGAAATCGTTTCGCGCTGTGTTATGAAATTTTTCTCCCTCATTCATTATGAAACCCTCGTCTCTCGGGTGCTCCAAAATCTCTAACCTTCATTCCTATAAATCTCCTATCGGATATTTCAAAATCCCCAATCATTAGCCCTTCGTATTCAGAAATCTCAAACCCTAATCCCCGATTTGGGTAATGACTATCGTGTTACCCACACCATTTCGGAATACCCGTGTTAAAATATGAATATTCTGTTTTTTTTTTCAGTTTGATAACTATTGTGTTACGGTTTTCGTTTCAGTTTGAATATCAAATTCAAAATGTTCTTATGATAACTTGTTTAATGTTTTAATATTAACTTCTTTTACGGTTTAATATAGGATGAAACCAAATATGGAAGCACACACAAAAAAACGAAAAAGTGAAAGCATAGCAAACTCGAATCATAACCGAACCCAACCCGTAAATTTGGGTCGGATATGGGTCGGATATCATAATCGATCGGACCCGCTTCGGGTTCAAAATTAACAAACCCGAACCCACCAGCTCGGTTATTTTTTTGAAAATATTCAGAAGCTGTGGGCCGTACTGTATTCTACACAAAGTATGATAATAATACTCTAACCTGCCAACTGCCAAGGACACAAATTTTACTCGAAATAGTTGAGTAAATTGAGCTAAAAAGCTCTATTTTTTGTAAACAGAACTCTCAAAGATCGTATTTTTATTCACGATCTAAAAAGATCCGAAATTTTGATTACTTGGGTTCTATTTACATGATCGTATTTTCCTCGACTACCCTCGAAATTCAATCGCTCTTGCAGTTCTAAGAAATACTGAAATTTAGCGTCTCTCAAACCTACGACCTCCTCCAGAAATGGTCTGGAAATTAGTTTTTTGGGTCGTGTCTTTCGCTTTCAATGTCGCTCTCCTCGTCGTTAACTTTTATCAGGTATTTCTACTTCTGTTCTTCGCTAAATCTGACCCACCCTTTGCTCAAACGAACCCTAGTTTCCGGAAATTGTTTCTTTTGCAGCATTTCTACTCATCTTTGTAATAGTTTATCTATACGATGTTCTCCGATGAAACTAGGATTATGTCAGTGTTTAGATTTCCCCTGTAACAGCTAAGGAATAAGCTAAATAAATTGATGTATTTTTGGTTGAAATCTTTCGTAGATTCAGCTCAATGTTCATCGTTTCTGAGGGTTTTAGTTCAGTGTTGTTTATCTGATACACTCTCGTTGAATATATTTGGACATAAATGGAAATAATGTTCTCTAATTATGCTATCTCTCTCTTTGAAGCTGTTGATTTTAACAGATTTGGAGGCTGATTATTTGAATATTTACGACTCATCATCTCGCATTAATAATCTAGTTGTGCCCGAATTCATCGTCCATGGAGTTTTCTCCATCCTCTTCCTAGTCACTGGGCATTGGTTCATGTTTCTGATTACAGTGCCTCTCTCTTGCTATCACTTAAAGTTGTAAGCCTTGTTAACCGTTTATTATCCGATAATCGCATGATTCTAATTGCGTTTAGTGACATAATTGGATTTTTTTCGTTGATTATGATGTCTTCAAGATCTTGCACAAATGTTTGTATGTGTCTATATATCTTGAACTTTGTTCCCACAATCTTCATTTTTGGAGTTCCAGGTTCTTGAAACGACACCATCTTATTGATGTTACAGAAGTATTCAGAGTTCTAAAGTTTGAAAAGAACTATCGTCTGGTGAAGCTTGCTTTCTACTTGCTTCTGTTCATCATCATCATTTTCAGGTTTGTCTGCACTTTCAATTGCCATTATCATTTTGGGTAAAAAATAAACTACTCAAAATCAAAATTTTAATTTGAAAACATAACTCTCAATCTTTTACGACTTGCGGGTGAGGCAAGAGGGGTGTCCAATCCCACATTGCCTAGACGTGAGAACTGGATATAGTTCATAGATGTCTCTGAATCTATAACCAGCATAACACGTTTGGGGCATAACAAAAAAATAAATAAATTGTATAAGTTTATCCAAAACGGACAATATTATGCTAGACTTAGAGAAATCACGAAAATGGCTAGTTACAATATTGAGCATGACCAAGAGATGGTTTTTTTTTTCTTATCCATGTAACAATTGTTCTCCCCAAAAGGGAATTCCTAGTATTTCAATGGAGAGGTTGGTTTCTAAGGAACAAATCAAACACAAAATATGTGATGTTCCTATATTTGTTAGACTATTCTGCAAATTGTGCTGCAAATTGAGAGATAGCTAGACATCAAGACTTTTATATGAAAGTTCTAGTGGGTAAAAATATTACGAGCAAAGTAGATAAGTTCATGGTACATAATTACGTATACTAGGTCTATCTAGGAGTGAGCAAAGCCGGACTGAAACCATAAATTAGACCAGAATTGCCGGTTTCAATCCGGTTTTGGTTTTAATTTTAAAAAACTGTAATTTATAGGTTAGTGCAAGTTTTTAGGAGTAAAAAACTATAAAATTGGGACCGTGGGTCAAAAAAGTTTTAAAATCGAGTAAAATCCAACACAAATCCTAATAAAATACAATATAAATATTAAAATTAATTGTAAACTTATCTAATTACTTAAAACTTGACTTAAATATAATAAAAAATATATATTATTATTATATTTTAATTTTTTAAATATTCAATAAAATCAAGTTAAAACCGGAACGGAACTTGAACCATTAGTTCCGATGCCGTTCCAAAAATCAAGAACCCTGAGTTCCAGTTCTGATTCTATTTCAGGATAAAACCAGGCTAAATCGGTCTGCCCACCGCTAGGTCTATCGACCCTATCATTTTTGCTTTTATTAAGATTTACGTGAAAAATTGGAGCTCTTCAAAATTTGACCTTCTAATGCCTATTTAATAGGTCTACATGAGCTCCTCTAGTGTGATTTTATCCCGAAATAGAATTGAAATCGAAACTCAGGGTTTCAAATTTTTAGAACATGCACCAGAACTAATAATTCTGGTTCCATTTATAGTTTTAACTCGGTTTTATTTTATATTTAAAAATTAAAAGTTTTAATTAATTGGTCAAGTTTATAACAAATTTAAGATTTATATAAAATTTTATTAGGATTTGTCTCGGGTTTTACTCGATTTTAAAAATTTTTGTACGATACAGTCTCAGTTTCATAGTTTTTTACTTCTAAAAACCGGCACCGACCCATACATCATAAATTTTTAAAAATTAGAATCAAGACTACTAAAACTGACGGTTCTGGTCCAGTTTAGTTTACCCGTTTATCTAACACCTATTTGGCCTTGTAGGCTCACTCTATCTGCGTTCAACTCGTTAACGGAGGAAGCCGAAGCAATCCACTTATTTTGATCGCTAAAACTGGCTCGACAATTCGGTAAGTGCTCTTACAAATTGAAAAATCCAAATCGGTTGAATATTCGAAGAACTAACTAGTAGATTAATTGGAATTTGCTTAATTTTTTCAGATTATTTCCACTTATTCATCATCCGATGACTCTGCTTGTGAAATCTTCAAAGTATGCATTTCACTGTCTACTACTCTGTAATTCGATTATTCAATAGAAAATGAAAATACTTGAGATTGGGTCCCACCGTGATGGGGAAATTTGGTCCGTTTGTTTATTATGGGTCAATTTTGGCCCCACAATTTGGCTAAACCAAAAAGGTAAAATTTTTTGCTCCGGACCTCTATACCCTAGTCCGACAATTTGTAAAAAGGTTAAATCACGGTGACTTGGCAGCACTAAAGTGTTGTTCTTGGTTTGCCACTTGGGGCCATGTTAAGAGTAGCATCTGGCATGTACCTAATTTGAAGATGAGATTAATCATTAGTAGTTATGATTAGATTAATTTAGATTAATCTTGAAATTATCATCTCTTCCCATGTAGGGGGCAAAATGGGAATGGAAAACTTAAATAAATTTTTAGTTTTAATATGATTTTAATTTTAATTTTTAAAAAATTATAATTTATGAGTTGGTATTAATTTTTAAAAATAAAAATTGTAAAATTATTTAAAATTTAATTTAAATGTAATAAAAAGTATTTTATTGTTATATTTTAATTTTTAAAATTTAATTTAAATATAATAAAAGAATATATTTTATTTTTATATATTAATTTTTTTAATTTAAAATAAAATTAAGTTAAAATAAAAATAAAATTGAGATAAATAATTTATAATAATTTGGGGAAGTAATTATTAATTATAAATTGTTTTTTTTTTTTTGTAATTTTATGTGTCATTTAGGGAGTGGTTCCATAATTGTTAATATTTTTTTTTATAAAATTAGATTAATAATCTTTTAATTTATTAATTACCTCATTATTAATTGATAAATGTAATTATTTATCATAATTATGTGAAATTATCAAAACAAAAAAGTGGAAGTGAAATTTGGACGTATACGGCTGGTCGAGGTGGTCCCCACCTCCCAATGAATTTAACGTCGCTTCCTCTCTCTACCCCCGTCTTCACCTCTCTCTCTCAAACTCCAGAGAACGCTAGGTTTAGAGAGAGAAGCACCTTCAAGCGACGTTGCTTTCGCGATACTTCTAATGGCGAATTGCAGTAACGTCTCGGGGTGAAGAGAGAGAGAGAGACGAGACGCAGAGGAAACGCTGGTAATAAAGAAAGTAGATAGATCGCCATTGAGGCTCCACCTTGTGTTTTCTATTCTTTTTCTTCTTCGACGTTTCTTTCTTTCCAAATCCTCTGACGCATCATCGACTCTCTCTGTGTTCGATCTTACTTTATGTAGCGGGAGAGGAATTTGAAAGCAGTTATTGATGTCCATGGAGCCGAATGCAGGATTTGTCTCTGGCTTCAATCCCATTGGTTGTGTACCTGAAGAATCCGGACTCGAAATGCTCCAGTTTCGCGATGAGATTCATAGTCTGATGTCTTTTCCTCAAGAAAATTCTAGCTCATTCACTGCTCTTCTGGAACTTCCGGCGACGCAAGCCTTGGACCTTCTCCATTGGCCTGTCTCTGTTAGCGATCCAACCACGGCGAAAAATCCTCCCCATTCTCTTCATACTTCAGCTAGTGACGGCCACAGGCTTCACTTCCAACAGTTTGACGACCATCTGACCTTCCCGACTGACAGATTGACTGCTGAACGAGCAGCCAAGCAGCTCCCGGCCTTCGCCGAAGAAAGTTCGATGGAAACGCCGAGGTCGCTGCCGTCGGGTTCGGAAAACGTGAAAAAGGAGCTCAGAATGGAGCCTGAGAAATCAGAAGAGCCAATCTCTGATCCGACAGTGGTAAACTCCAACCAGAGATCAGCAAAGAGGAAAAATCGAGAGAAGAAGGTAATAAAGGCGGAGAGAGGTTCATTTGAACGGTCTTCAAGCGTTTCTGTTTCGGTAAATTTGGTCAACCTCGTTCCTTAATTTAGCATCAATCGCTTTCTTCAACCATTTCAGGGCGAAGGATTAACGAAGAAATGCAAAAACGAAAGCTTCGAAGACGCAGAGAAGCTTCCGTACGTTCATGTTCGAGCTCGTCGCGGTCAAGCTACAGATAGCCATAGTTTGGCAGAGCGAGTAAACTACGTTCTCATATCAACACCCACACTAATTCACTGATTTCCATCATAATTAAGAGTAATTACTCTCTACTATGACAGGCGAGAAGAGAGAAGATAAACGCTCGAATGAAGCTCCTTCAGGATCTGGTCCCTGGTTGCTGCAAGGTTAGTATCTAAATTCCTGCGTTTAGTGTTCTTAATCTTCTCGATTACCTTAATGGGTTTTGATTAATGATCCATGCATTTATGGTATTGTTACAGATTAATTTCCAATTCAGATATTAAATTTGGATTTATGTCTTTGGAATGATAGTTTCTGTCACTGTCACTTTTTGCAAGAAAGTGGTAAGCAAATAGCCATTGTTGGTGGCGTTTCTGTAACTTGCTTTCACTCTCTCTCGTCTTTCAAGAACACTGTTCTTTCACCTTTTTCCATGGGTATGTTGGGTTGAAATTCATCCTCTAAGACTAAGTCTGCTGCCTAAGATTGATGCTAAAATCATCATAAAGAAAAGGCAAAGGAAAAGCATTTGTGACTGTCAGTGTTATGTGTCTGTTCAATACAGATAGCAGATCACTAGTTTTAAATGAAACTTGAGAAAGTTTTAGCCAATTGCTTGAAAATTGAAATCTCAGCAAGACTTTGCGTCTGCTTAGCTGGATAATCTAGTTATTCGATAATGCTAGCTGGACTGTCTGAAACTCATGGGAGACATTCATAGTAGGCATGTTGAATTTGAGACCCCAATTCATGGGACCCATTTGTACTTGTTGAACTTGAATATGTTCCATTCCGATTTCCATGTTGCTTTGGATCTCTTCTTACTTTGGTATCCATCCTAAGTTGGATGAAAAGCAATGAACGTGACGAGAAGAACACTTCATCCAATGCCTTCACCAAACCGAACCAAGTACCAACTTCATGGAAGACAGTGATTTGATAGTGTTTCGGAATTTTCAGGTTGCAATTTAAGATCGAACTAATGTTTTGTCGTGTGTTTTGAACTGAAATTTTTATTATGGAGTTTTTTTTTTCAAATACTTGACTAGAACAAGAACACCTCATCTGATTCCCTGGCTTGACCCTACCCAAGAACCCAAAGTCATTGGAAATCTTTCCTTTCAAATATTCATCTAGTGGGGCTTTAATTTAAGATCCTAATTATTGGGCATGTGATTTAAACAGCTAAATCTGTTTGACTAGATAGATAGAATAGCATACCAGTTCATTTAGCTCTTCCGGGACCACCAATCATAATTTTATAGAACTTGATCGGAGGCAGTTTAGTATGATGGAAATAATTGAAAATAATGGGTGTCGGTTCTTTTTTGCAGAAAGAGGGTACACTTTGTGACAGATCTTTAATGTAATCAGCCTACTTGCTGACTGCCGCAGAAATTTATACGAACTTCTATTTTGATTTATATGAACTTCTTATATTTTGATTTCTATGAACTTCTTGGATCTGAAAACCATGAGACTTTGACCTTTTTTTATGGTCAGGTTTGGACCTTAAGCATGTTAATAAATAAATCTAAATCAGCTCTCTTGAGGAAATTGTATTTGAGCAATGATTGGCTTTCAAATAGTTTATGCTTCTGCATTCATCTGCAGATATCTGGCACGGCGTTGGTTCTCGATGAAATTATCAACCATGTCCAGTTTCTGCAGCTTCAAGTGGAGGTGAGAATTGCTCTTTCTTAGGATCACTATTGATCCTCGTTTTATTAAAATGATCTAATTCTACAGACATAAGAACAGATTGATTTCCCATGATTCAAGAAACTCTTTCAGTTTGTTCTTTATTTGCATACTCGTATTATATATCGGATAAAGCCCGTAAAAAAGATAAAATAATGAAGTTAGTTGAGCTCCATGATCATTTTACAGTAATTTCGAGTTCTTCGATTTTCTCTCAGAGAATCTAATCCATTTTCAATCGTTTCATTTCGTTTCAGTTATTATCAATGAGACTTGCATCGGTCAATCCAAGCGTCGATTTCAATCTAGATTCAATTTTGGGTGCAGAGGTAAGAACTCATCGCTTTTACACACTAATCTCAAACCAGATGAAGCTTTCTCCCATGAATTTTCATGACTATAACTTCATGAACTTAGTTGGCTGCTTTCTAAAACTGATGGAATCTATCTTTTTCTTCACCATACTATTTTCTCAAATCGAAACATGCAGGGAGACTACACAACCGACGGTAACTTTTCAAGCATGCCTATGCGATCGAGTTGGCCCGAGCACTCTTTTTTGACCTGCGACTCCTCTGCACATTCAGGTACAATCCATTCCAATCAATGACCTCCAATTTCATCAAATGGCGATTTAAAAAAGAGTTCTAAAATGTTTGAAACGAAGACAATCTTGCCTTTTGGTTTCATAGGTAGTAGTGTACATATTGTATATATATATATATACACACACATATATACTATATAGATTAACTAGATGGGATGAGGTCGAGGGGATGCCTCGATATTACAGGTCGAGTCGAGAGCGGATCAAGAAAAAAAGGTACGATATCTTTCGATTTTTGTTTTATATTTAAGCAAACATTGAACTTAAGACTCGTTTTCATTTACATTCTTATTCGATGGTTGCATTTATGCTCTCGTGTGAACGATATTTATAACCATTTATAATAAATGTTCTCGATCGCCAATACATAAAATGTAAGTTAAAATATCGTCAATATCGATTTACCGACGAAGAACGAGGGTACTTGCAATGGACACCGTTTACTTGAACTACTACTGCCAGTTGCCACTCCCTAAGAACTTCTTCATGTGTCTAGTCTTGACCAATTGCCTCCCTCTTACCTTTGACCAGCGCCTCAGCTATGCTCCCCCGGTTCTAGCCGGTCCTAGCCAGTCCTAGCCGGTGGACGAGTCCGGGCCACGAGGACCGACCCAAAGGCTATCTTTTCAACCGAACTCCTCTGTCTCCCACCAAGTCCCGTAAATGGGAGGATTGAGAGCTTCCTTGTTACATTACTAGCTTTCTCACTATCGTCATCCTTGGTGTCGGTCTCACCGCTAAGCCCGGTCTCACTATCGAGACTTGGGCTCATCAGAAAGCCCTCGAGCTTCCTTGCTTCTGATTCGGATTAAGGTCTGCGATAACGATTGATCTGTTTCGGGTCGGTCTCTTTTGGTTGGGATTTTATCCAATTACGGTTTAGCTACTTGGATGACGTTATCTCATTTGTTAGTCCAATAATGTTTGGAAATTTTTTCCCGGGATCGATAACTGCGTTGATTTAGTTCTCATCGAATATACGTGATTTCTGATACCAATTTGCTTGCCATTTTCAATTAAGTAGCCGATAAGGATTTTCCAATCCCGGGCCACAAAGCTCGGGATTTCCAAAGGACGAAACCTCAGACCGACCCGAAATCAAGTACCCGAGAAGGGTGGACAAGAACAAAACTCCATTTTCTGATGCCAATAAAACATTACTTCAATTTTACTTATTTATTTAATTAGAGTCAATAGTTATATGCTTCAATTTAGGTTGTCTGGCACTGATTCCCCTGCTGCAAGTGTTCAATGTTGTCTGGAAAGGTCAAAACAAACCTACCCAAGTTGACTTTTTTACTCATATTTCACCATAATTTGTCGACAGTCGAGGCCAACTCCCCTCGAACAAAAGCATTTAAAAATGAACACAAAGGTTGTAGATTGCCCTGTTTCATCGTCGAAATTACCAGTCACATGTAGCATAAAAACACCAACATAGGTTAGTTGGTTAAAAAAAAATAGATTTAGTACAAGAGTCACGGTTCGAAAATTTGCGCCACCACAATGTAGTGGTTTAATCTTTCAATGTTGATGTTGTTTCTTGTGGTATTAGATAAAAACCTCTTATCTCTGGGTTGATGAGTCACAGTAATTTACCACTCACAAATTATCGGGCTGGATTGTGAGGACCTTAGAGTAAAAATTTTTGACTTTTGGTACAAGATATCATAAAAACAGCACCAATAACATAGAATAATATATTGCTAAGACAAGCAGTAAAACTCAAAATCTAAAACACTTTCTATTTCAGCCCAGATTTTGTTCCAATGCCGTCACTGCTGAAATTTCAAAGAAAGAGAGTCTCTTTTAGAATAATGGTTTAATTTCTTAGAATACCTTCTTACTATACCAATTATTGGGTTAAATTATCATTTTTTTAATAAAAATGTATTTAATGTATTGTAATTAAAATAATTATTTTCAATATTAATTACATCAATCACAGCTCGACATGCCAAAAATATATTAACATGACTAAGAAGGTAAATTTAAATTGAAAATGATCAAAGACATCTGATAATTGTTTAGAAAAACGAACATACATCTAAGTAAGAGAGTGTTTTTTAGAATAATATTAAATTTACATTCTTAACATACTTTTTTATTATACGCGATAATGTGTCGAAATTGTCATTGATTTAATAAAAGCGTATTTAATATATTAAAATTAAAATAATTATTCATAATATTAATTGCATCAATCACAACTCGACACGTCAGAAGATATAATAACATGATATGCTAAAAACGTAAACCTAAACTGAAAACGATACAAGAAACAAACACCATTTAAAAAGCACGGAGAAGACGGAACAATTCGCGCAAATACTCGTTCTACAAACAAGCCAGAAAAGTAGTTCAACGAATCGGCACGATCACAGACAAACAGGTTAACCCGAACAAACGAATCACAACCGCCAATCAACAAGAATAAAGACAGCAATACCCCATAGTATGATTGGCTCACTGATTTTGCCCCAAATTTCAACTCTCAACCCAAATCTTTTAAATCTTTTAAATCTTATCCAGCTTATCTGCCTTCACTACAGGGTTAGCTTTAGCAATTGCATCTTGAGCATTGGTGTGATAATCGAAAGGGCAAGCATGCTTGTCAGAATAACGATGAGCAGAACAAAAAAGATTTCCACACTTACAGTGGAATCCTGTTAGACCAACTCGTCTTCTGCAAGTACTGCATCGACTAGGGCCATCTTTTACTTTCCCTTCACCTTCCGAGGTCTTGTTCGAGAATAAGCCGGTGGATGGTTCGGCTGAAATATTATTCGCCTCTACTTGCCCTGCTGATACATCAATGGAGTCTGTAACAATAGGATCTTTCCCATTTCCAGTCGAATTCCCACTGATAATGCTACCAATCGATGAAGCTGCAAGATTAGCTTGTTCCTGGTTCAGTATTGTGTCCTTGTAGCATTTGGAACACATATTCATTGTTGCCGCCCTTCCAAAGAAGCCACAATTGTTAACACAAGGCATTGGGCCCTCTGGAACTTGGCATCCAGTCTCATCGTGAGATTCCATCTTGTCTAGCCTCCTGCAAAAAAGTATAACATAGCAATCCACCGTAAAGAGAATATTAGATTATTCTTCCTCGAAGCCAAAAATAATCCCACATTTTCCATTGGAAAGCACTGAAATCACTTCCATAAGGGCATTCGAAAAACATGTACAATGAGCAGATGAAACAGAATACACCTTGTGGAAGACGGTGCTTTTGAAATAACTATGTTCACGGATCACACTGAACCCACCAAGGAACATATGAGATATTGCAAAAGTCTCGCCTAATGGGATGCTGATTCATATTTTTTGTGATCATATTGAATAAGGTAGGGATGAGTTTTCTGGTTAAGCTTAAAATATTAAAAAATGTAACCTAAAATTTTGAATATTTTCACTTTTGTATTGTAGTTCCAGATACAGTTGATTCCTTGATGAGTAATCCATAAATATAGTACAAAAAATCCAAATTAGAGCAGCTAAATTATATATACCAACAATATTACAATAAAAAAGCCCCTTACATCATTTCCAAACTACGAACCTTCGTGTTAAGAAATTTTTTCGTCTGAATGAGATTCAACAACCTCAGATACCAACACAAACACCACAAATGACAAGGGGAGGAAAAACATGCAATAGAAAACCAAAAGCTTTGCTATGCCATCCATAGACTGGCCACGTCTTTCAAAAATGATTCAGGAAACGTTATTTTCCATACAATACCAACTTAATAATCAGATAACATCTTAAACTCTGACAGATGGTCCCTACGATTAGAATCAGAATCATAGAGTTCGATATTTGCAGACTCATTTCCTCCAAAATAACCAAATAAACAGGAAAAATGACTGTAATCAGAGACATCTAACCTATTCTGCGGCGCCGATCTGAAGGAGAAAAAAAACAGGAAATAAGGTAATCGTCTGGAGAGAAATCAAACATCGAAAAGAAACTCGAAATGATCATGACAAATGGAAAATGAATTAAAATCAAGATTAAAACAAAAGAAACTCAGAAGATCGAAACACTTACCCTAACCGAGGAGATTATCGGTAGAAATCGAAGAAATCTCTAGAGAGAGAGAAGAGAGAGATTGAGAAAGCTGTATGTTTCTTTCATTTATTTAAAACTCGCTGTTTTCTTCTCTGCCAACGAACTCTCTCTCACTGAGTCTGTGCTTTTACGTTTAACACCCTTGAATAACTTAATAATTAGTGATTACCCTCTCCCTCTCTCCAATTTAAATTGGAAAAAGAATTTATTGGCCAATTATCTACTATATATATCCTTACTTTCCTTCCTACTTTAGTGACTTCACTTATTTGCATTAGAACTCACAATTGAGCCGGCTCGTCGAGCCTATTCGAGCTGGTTCACGAGCCTCAAGCCTAAATGAGCAATCCGACCAGAGCCAGTCGAGCCTAAACAAGCCGAGTCAAACGAGCACAACATAGAAATTTTATTTTCGTATATTGAAGTTTTATAACTTTCCGTATTATGTAATTTTAAATTTTGATGAAAAATTTATGCTTATTGTTTTCTTCAATCCAAAAAAAAATTACATGATAATGTTTGTATGTATTGCCTCCAATATCTCAAAGAAACACGAAAACAATAGCATCGAATCAATATCTCAAAGAAACTCGAAAACAATAGCATCGAAACATAGAATCAATAGCATTCAATATATATAGCATCCGATTTGAAGTCAACTCGTGAAAGAGTTAACAATTACTAATCATGCATTGTACGAATCGAAATATAAACACCGAAATCATTTATTGTGCCAAATAAAAAGTAAAATAAGTTACAAAAAAATCTTCAAATTGTTCGAAAAGATTACAGAAGAACGATGCGGTCCGCGGTCGACACCTAGTTACGATGCGGTCGACACCTTGAACTGCCGGTCGATAACTTCATATGTGGTCGACACCATAAAACACTCTGTATTAATCTGCGGTCGACCTTTTAGTATGCGTTCGATATCATAAAATGCTCTGGAATGACATGCGATCGACACCTTAGTATGCGGTCGACACCATAAAACGCTCTGTATTAATCTGCGGTCGACCCTTTAGTATGCGGTCGACACCATAATACGCTCTGGAATGAGCTGCGGTCGACACCATGTATCAATGCAGTCGACACTTACTCTTATTTTAGGAAAATAACATTCTCATTGAAGAATGGAAAGTTGCTTACATTAGCATTGTCGACATTAGTATTAATTACAGTTGTTAACGTTTACAATAACCACATAAGCACAAGATGCGAAGTCGGATAATAAATTCCCGAGCATTCTTTGGTGGCTTCAAAAAATGGTTGCAAAAATTCGAAAAATAGATATGTCGTATCACAACTACAAATATCCAAAGTAAAACATTGTGTCTTTTGACTAATAAAATCACAATTGACGTTCCAATACGGTTTAGCATTTTCTAACATTAGATATGTTGAGTTCTACCGAGTTGAAACATCGATTTTTAATTTTCTAGCTTTAGGTTAGCCGCTTTACAAAATTCTCGATACTCTTGTTGTCGGGCGTTTGACGAATAAATAAATGAAATTGCATATCTAATTGCATCAATATGTGGTGATACAAATTGCATGTCATCTTAAATAATCAAATTTAAAATATGACAAACAGTAACACACCGCATATGAAAAAGGGAAGACTGAGTATTATCGAAATGAAAATATTTTTTTAAATTGATTAACAAAAATATCATTAGCGGAAGCATTATCTAACGTAATACTAAAATTTTTATCTCTTATATTGTATTATTGTAGAATACCAACAATGTATCGATAACTTGTGATATCACTATGAGGGTATTCATACCTCCGAAAACCTAAAATGCGTTTATTAAGTTACCACTATGATGATAAGAAATTCTCGGTTAACTCTTACAATTTATAAAATTCCCTCATAACAGCTACTTCCGGTCGACCAACAGTATTTCCAAGGTCGACCGGATGTTACCGTTGAATATGAAAATTCAAGTCGTTACATTATACCGGTCGAATCTTTTTACAACGTTGGTCGACACTTTGTCGTCTACCGGTTGACTCTTTGCTATCTACGGTCGACACTTTGTCGTCTACCGGTCGGTTAAGTGTCGACCGCTGTTACACTAAGTGTCAACCGCAATCCAGGTATTCTGAGCTGGCTTGCGAGCCGACATGCCGAGCTCGAGCTAGCTTGTCGGCACTGTAGCAAAACGAGCCGGGTTCGGATTGCTACAGTGCCGAGCCGGCTCGCTCGAATGCCACCACAAATTTTGCATGACATTAATTGTAAATTTAACTATTTAATTAATTTTCAAAATAAAAAAAAGAGTTAAATGATTAATAATAAAAAGAAATAAGAAAAATAACTTTAAAATTTAGTTATCGGATATCCATCCTATTTTGGAAAAATAGGATCCTCCGTTTCCCGGAAAAGTTATCGGATCGGATCCTTCGTTTTTCCGAGAGCATTTTTCATAGAGCGATCCAATATCCATCCAATTTTTCTAAAATTTTCTCTGAGCAATCTGAACCTATTCATAATCCAAAATAACTAAAATTATTCATAATCCAAATTTATTCATAATAAAAAAAAAATCCATCCATAATTAATTATAATTCAAAACTATTCATAATTCAAATCTATCAATAATCCAAAACAATCATAATCCAAAACGATAATAATCTAAATCAATCATAATCCAAAATAATCTAGAATTATGCAAAAAAACAACCAAACCAAATTTAAAATTCTTAAATCTAATCAATATGATCCAATCAAATAATACATTTTCAATCTCAATAACTTTCATTCATCTAAAATTTGTATTAAACACAGAACAATTCAAATCTATTCATTTTAAATTCTCATATCTCAATCCGATTTTTAGTTCGCTTAAATTTCACCACAACCACAATTCAATCAAATATAATTCAACAAATATGCAATTACAAAAATTCAATACCTAAATTAAATAATGCAAACTTTTGGGATAGTCTTGGGTCGATCGTCGAGGTTTGTCGCGAGGTTAGGAGTCGATCGTCGGGATTTCAAAAATGATTACGGATTTGAGAATTTCAGATTTTCGATTTGGAGTTCGGATTAGATCAGATCGCCTTTGAATCTGATAACGATTTGATCCGATAAACGATCTGAACGTCAGATCGAATACCGTTGCCCAATCCGACTCGATCCAATCCAATCCAATCGGATTGTCGGATTGGGTCGGATCCGCCCAGCCCGAACGTGTCGGATCGGCTCCGCCCACCACTAATCGCCACTATCCTAGGTCATGCTCTACAATGTGGAGCTTCTCCTTAATGACCCGACTCGTGATTCTTAAATTAATTGGATAAGAATAAAAAAATGAATGAATATATAGATTTTAGGATGGTACAGACGTCCAAAAGATGGTCAGTACGTTTGTATCAGACGTCGTAGTGATCTATTTCAGATGTCTGAGAAGTTCAAAAAAAGTTTTTTTAAAAATTCAAGTCCAATTTAGGCTAAGTTTAATTCTATTTTGCAAAAAATGGTTTGATTGAAATAAAATAAATAATAAAAAATAGACTTTGTCAAAGGAATTGAAAAAGATTTACAGGCGAAGAACCTCTGTTTATCTTTGGATATTTCAGGAAACCTATAAAATCCTCTATCTCTCTCTCTCTCTAGATCGTATTCCATGGTGTCTCGTATACACGCTGTGAATTCGTCTTCAAAGCCTGATTTCCCGTCTAATCATTTGCTAATCTTCCACCATTTTCGAGCCTTTCTCAAAGCTTTTTTCTTTCTTTCCCTTCAGGTTTCTCTTTTTTCATTGATTCTCATCGTCCGGAACGTCTGGTTTTCCGTCACTGGTAGGGGGATGTCTTTGATCTGAGCCGTCTCCGATTCAACTTTCCGGTGAATTGATTCCAGATACTCCAGACCGTAGTTTTCATCTGAAATTCATTTGATCTTTCAAGATCGGATCATGGGAAATTGTTGCGTAATCCCTCAAGCTCCGCCGGAGAGTAAGAACGGAGAGAAGAAACAGAATCCATTCACCATCGATTACGGCCTGAAAAGCAACCACGCCCACGCCGGGAACAATCTCTCCGTCCTCTCCGACCCAACTGGCCGGGAAATCGAACTCCGGTACGATCTTGGCACCGAGCTCGGAAGGGGCGAGTTCGGAGTTACATATCTCTGCACCGACAAGATCTCCGGGCGAAAAGCTTGCATGCAAATGTATATCGAAGAAAAAGCTCAGGACCGCCATTGATATCGAGGACGTGAGACGAGAGGTTCAGATAATGCGCCATTTGCCGGAGCATCCGAACATCGTGAGCTTGAAAAACACCTACGAAGACGACAACGTTGTGTATCTCGTCATGGAATTGTGCGAGGGTGGCGAGTTGTTTGATCGGATCATCGCCAGAGGACACTACACTGAACGCGCCGCCGCCGCCGTCACAAGGACGATCGTTGAAGTTGTTCAGGTGAAAGCTAATTTTTTTCATACACGATTGCAAATAATAATTTATATATTAGTAAATAATAATTTATATATAACGAATAATTTAAATTTTAAAAATTGTTTATTAATCTTATAAATTTATTGTAGTTGCAACCTAATTTATTATTGTTTATAATTATTTTTGTCAATTTAATTAATTTTAAATACTCGTCAAGAAATAAAAAATAATAATAATTTTCACATATTTATAATTTTCTTAATCTTTCTATTATCATTTATTAGTAAAATATGTTAATTAAATAAATGTTCATCGTTAAAATGAATAAAAACGTGATAACAAGGTGTTTGTTGCAATTAAGATAAAATTCAAAGTATTCATTGACGACTTTTAAAGTTCAAAGTCTCTGTTGCAACTAACCTAAGAGTTTATAATATAAATTATTATTAATTCTTTTAATATTCTTCCTCATATATTAACATTTTTTATCTTTTTAATGAGATTTTTCGTATTTATTGAAAATTGAACTTAAGATCCATAGTTTTAATATCGTGACTAATTCGATGCAGCTGTCCCAAAACTCGAGCTTTATTGTGAAGAATAATTGAATCATTTATATTCATTCTTTTAATACTGATGAGCTCTCGAAATCGTTGCAGATGTGCCACGAGCACAGAGTTATGCACCGGGACTTGAAACCAGAGAACTTTTTGTTCGGAAACAAGAAGGAAACCGCGCCATTGAAGGCTATCGACTTTGGACTCTCGGTGTTCTTCAAACCTGGTTATCTTCTCAAGCAATAACTTTCTTTCTCCATTAACAAATTGCAGTGCCTTAGCATAGGTTAAATGTGTTTTCCAGGTGAAAGATTCAATGAATTAGTCGGAAGCCCTTACTACATGGCGCCCGAGGTTTTAAAGCGTAGCTATGGCCAGGAAATAGACGTGTGGAGTGCCGGCGTTATTCTATACATTTTACTCTCGGGTGTGCCGCCTTTTTGGTCAGGTTCGTAACGTTTTTCTCGAAGTTTATCGTTCATCGTGTCATTAGGTTTTTCGTTACTAAATAATTTTTAAAATCTCATAATAATTTCTAATTTTTTGTTTCTAAAACGATTATAATTTCTTTCATAGTGCTCAGAATGATCTGAAACTAGAATTATTGGAAACTAAATATTTAGGACATAGAAATTCGTAGGTCAAACTAGGGCTGGGCAACCCAAACCGGACCTTAAGGTCTGGCCCGAAACCGTAAGGTCCAGGCCGGGTACGGATAGGGTAACATGTAAAAATATGGTTTTGAGTTCGGGTAAACAGGTAGAGAGTCCGGGTACCGGGTATTGTAAAAATACCTGATACCCGTGTTTAATACTCATTGCCCAGCCCAGATTCTGTTTTTTTTATCAAAATTCAAAAATACCCGGAATACCTGGATCCAAGTAAGCAACATTTCGGAAAGATTTAAATTTCGGGTAGACCAAAAAATACCCGGATCCTACCCAGAATACTCGGATCTGGGTATTTTTCCATTTTTTCGGATAGGTCCGGGTTTCGGGTACTGCTTCATACCCGATATCCGAACGGACCATGTATTTTTTTTTTAAATACCCGGCTCGTTAACCGTTTGCCCACCCTTAGGTCAAACGTTAAATTTATTGACTGCTTGCCTTTTAAAATTTAGTCAAAATCTATCACAAAAAAATTACTAATTTTTATTACTATTTATGTCATTGAGTTTAATACTCAATAATTATAATTGGGTCAAATTTTTTATACCTTATATATGGTGTTGATATTCTCACTTCACTCGCTCAATCATAATCCAACAACGGTCATAACCCTTCAACCAGAGACGGGATTTGAAACCACATAATTCTGTCCCGAATAATTTCACCGTGACGGAATTTGAACTCGATTTAGAAAACCATGGTTAAATTCGGTATTCCCCTTTTTGTTTTCTTGATATTATCTTCAAGCTTGTTGCCATGCAACGCAGAAACCGAACATGGAGTTGCGCAAGCGATCATACGATCGGTGGTCGATTTCAGAAGAGACCCTTGGCCTAAAGTTTCCTATAATGCAAAAGATCTCGTTAAAAAGATGCTCGATCCCGATCCAAAGCGACGACTAACAGCTCGACAAGTTTTAGGTATCAGTTGAGAACCAGCTCTTTCCGTCGATCTTCGTGGCTATTTTATCGAGCTTCTGCTTCATTTTCAGATCATCCATGGCTGCAAAATACAAACAAAGCTCCCAATGTATCATTAGGGGAGACAGTGAAAGCAAGACTGAAGCAATTTTCTGTGATGAACAAGCTGAAGAAGAGAGCTTTGAGGGTAATTTTCTGTGGTTTTTTATTTACGTTGATTGATTATTTTTCTAATTTTTTTCGGATTCTCGACCGCAGGTCATCGCCGACCATTTGTCGGCCGAAGAAGTTGCGAATATCAAAAAACGGTTCCAAGTCATGGACGCTGAAAACAAGGGGAAGCTCACCATTGACGAGTTAAGAGCGGGTTTGGTCAAGCTCGGTCATCGGACCACCGAGACAGATCTTCAACTGCTGATGGAGGCAGTGAGTTTTACCTTTCGTTTATTGAATTTCGTCAAGAATCGAACAATAATAATAATAGTAGAAAAATAAACGTGAAATAATAACGCAAAAAGATTTACGTGGAAAATCCTAAACGAGAAAAAATTACAAAAGAAATGAGAAATTAGGTAATAGGCATATCATGATTAGGGCCGGGCAAACGGTTAACGGACTGGGTAAAATATCTGGTCCGTTCGGGTATCGGGTATGAAGCAGTACCCGAAACCCAGATCTATCCGAAAAAACGGAAAAATACCCGGTTCTGGGTATTCCATGCAGGATCTAGGTATTTTTGGGTCTACTCGAAATTTAAACATTTCTGAAATGTTGCTTACCCGAATCTGAGTATTCCGGGTACGATCCTGGTATTTTTGGGTTTTGATAAAAAAAACAGAATATCATTGAAAAATTGATTCTTAGAAGGCTGGGCTGGGCTACGGGTATTAAACACATGTATCAGGTATTTTTACAATACCCGGTACCCGGACTCCCTACCTTTTTACCCGAACCCAAAATTTATATTTTTACCCATTAACCTATTCGTACTCGGCCCGGACCTTACTGTTTCAGGCAAGACCTTAAGGTCCGATTCGGGTTGCCCAGCCCTAATCATGATATAATGAGTTTTAAGACTCAAAAATCAATATGCAGGTAGAAAGGTAATTTTCGATTTACTTTTTTAACGTATTTTTATTGTGAACAAGAAAAAATCGCAAACAACTGAGAAATTCATTAATAAACATATCAGGATATAATGAGTTTTAAAACTTAAAAATCAATATGCACGTAGAAGATTAATTTCGATTTACTTTTTTAGTATATTTTTTACTGTGCACACTGATGTGTCGAATTATAATTGATGTAATAAAAATAATAAATATAAATAGATTAATTACAGTTCAACACATTAACATGTACTATAATATGTTAGGCTAAGAATGAATTTAGCATTATTGTACAAAGAATGAGAAATCCTAAAACCCTAATATCAACATACATGCCCGACCAGACCCTCTTATAATTCGAGTCACACCGAATTCGGTAAACGAGTTGACCGGACTTTTGGGTTCCAGGGTGATTCGGACAAGGATGGATACTTGGATTACGGAGAATTCGTAGCCATTTCCGTTCACTTGAGAAGAGTTGGGAACGGCGATGAACACTTGCGCAAAGCATTTTCTTTCTTCGATCAAAACCAAAACGGCTACATCGAAGTCGAAGAACTCCGAGCCAGCTTAGCCAGCGAAGTCGAGGGAACTAACGAAGACGTCATTCAAGCCATTATCCAGGATGTGGACACGAATAAGGCTAGTATATTTGAAACTTGTTTATAAAAATACGAACGGGATAATCGAGTCGTTAATTATTGCAGGATGGAAAAATAAGTTACGAGGAGTTCTCGACAATGATGAAGGCCGGAACGGATTGGAGAAAAGCGTCGAGACAATATTCTCGAGAACGGTTCAATAATTTAAGCTTAAAGTTCATGAAGATGGATCTATAAATGTGAAGCCAAATAGAAGGTACTCATGGAATTTACTAACCATATGAAGGCAACATGTACCCTTGTTATGCTTCGAATGAACTTTTATTGCTCGATAATTGTTTTTATTTTCGATATCATGAAAATTCATTCATTTTCGCAACGATTTCAAGCTGCGATGATGTCGTTTTATACTTTTAGCGAGAATGTGGATCATTTTGTGGACGTCAATATGCTTAGTTGGCTATCTCAAATATATCAGGACTGTAATAAAAATTATTTAAAAATCAAATAAAATATGAGGATTAATTAACAAGTAATGCTAAATTTACTTTTTAATATATTTTCTTAACAGTATAATAAATATTATAAATAATTATTTTTATTATTTTTATTGTTCAACAATCATTTGTATCTTCGTTATCAAAAAATACATTCGTTTTGCCAATGATTTCAAGCTGCAATGACGGCAATTTATACTTTTCGAGAGAATGTGGATCATTTGTGGATGTCAATATACTAAGTTGGCTCTCGCAGATATATCAGAACTGTAATAAAAATTATTGAAAAAGCAGATAAAAAATGAGAATTAATCAATGAATAATGTTAAATTTATTCTTTTAGCGTACCCTCTTGACAGTGCAATAAATATCATCAATAATTATTTTAATTATAATACATTAAAAATATTTTAATTGAACCAATCAAAACTTGACATGTCAGAAGATATATTAAGAAGGTATACTAAAAAAATAAATTTAATATTATCCTTAATTATTGTACGTGCGACGAACATTGATAGCAATAAACCGATAAAAAACAATTTTAAATTTTAATGAAATTTAAACATGTAAATGCGATCATAACTCAAAATACTAAAAACACTAAACTTTACGAATCGATACATTTTAATAATCGATATATAATATTTTTAAATAATAAAAATATGAAGCACTTCTAAATCCACGAAACCATGAATCATAGCGCATTTTTACTAGAACAAGATGTATTTTAATCATTTGTGATGCGAGAGATATTCAGATTGCTTACGAAACTAAACTCGAAATTAACGAAATAAAAATCAAACTCGACTGAATTCAAATGTAATCAACCGAAGAACGTAACGGCAGTTTAAGAAAAACGACCAAAACGTAATCGCAATACAATCTCTAATTTAACCCTCGTTTCTTATGCACAATAATATAGCCAATAACACAACAATTTACAACTCTCTCTCTCTCTCTCTCTCTCTCTCTAGCACAATCCTAAACTGCACCGTAATTACAGCAAACCAAACGCCAATTTTCCCTCCTAGCTACTTCTAACTTACTTGGGCTGCTCAGAAAAATCATTATCGCAGCCTTGAGATTTCTTCAACTTTGCAACGAGAACCCACATATTAGCAAGTTCATTTTCCAAGTATGCTTCTCTCTGCTTCGATTCCTCCATTTTTCTTTGGAGTGCAGCCTCCTTTTGATCTTTCTCGAGCAGGGCAGCTTCAAACGAAAGTTCTCTCTCCTTGCTCGACGCCAATTCCCGCTTCAAATCCGAGGCGGGGCCCGCAGGATCGTTCCGTTTTACGGGACCGTCTTTTCGGCCGTTACGGACTCCGATGCTTGATCTCCGATTGAGAGTAGAGTTCTTCGAGGAAGCTAGTTCAGAAGCTAGTCGCTCCTTATGGCTCATAAGTTTGGATACTTCTTCGGATAGGGCCTTGAGCTCGACTGCTGCCGCTGAGGCTAATCCTTTGGCGTATGAACTCTCGTCGGCCAATTTTTGGTTTTTGAGTTCGAGTCGTTCTTTTGATTCGGTTAGTTCGACCAGTTTCCGTTTCAGCTCTTCGATCTCCGATACCTGCCAAACAACGTTGAGGAAAGATTCTTAATGTTATGGAGTGGTAAATCGTTTATTCATGGAGAATCGATTTATTCAAAAAGAACTACAAAGAAAGGATAGATCCTCAAATGCTTTTCACTACAAGAAAACTAATATTCGAACTCCCCACCCCGCACTTCACTCAAGGGCACTTCACTCAAGGGCACTTCACTCGTGCTTCTTTTCTGGTCAGCACTCTTCCTTGGTCAGAACCCT
Source organism: Begonia fuchsioides (assembly GCA_003255005.1). Classification (NCBI taxonomy): domain Eukaryota; kingdom Viridiplantae; phylum Streptophyta; class Magnoliopsida; order Cucurbitales; family Begoniaceae; genus Begonia; species Begonia fuchsioides. Next base: position 299,617 of record QAOC01039321.1, on the reverse strand, counting down.
CTGCCAGGACAATCGTAATGTTAGGATCCTCGTCAAGAGATTTATCTCTAGAACGAGTAATCACTTCTTTCATTTCATTAGAGAAGCAATTGAGAGAAATAAAAAGATAAAATTAACTAAAAGAAAGGCTTGATTCATTAACTGATCCTCGTTACTTAGGATTAACACTCTTTAAATAGACTTCTTTAACTTAATTGAATATTAAAAAAAAAACAAAATAACCCTCAAACATGATTAAATAACAATTAAGAAAATAACAAGGAAAATAAGAAATAAAAATAGATAACTAGACGTGACGAGAATAATATTTCTTGACAAAGACATCCTGAAGACTTAGGTATGTAACATGTTATATGACACATTTGGTTAAATAACTTCTACTCACGAAGGAAAGGTGCATGATTCAAATACACCCGTGACGAAATTATTGGGGGATTAAACCATGTTGCTATAAAGGAGATTCACTTCTACATGTTACTACAAGGGTTCTTCGGGAAGGGTGCTGACCGGAAAAAAAGCCCGAGTGAAGTGCAACATGGGGAGTTGTAACAGATTCATAGAGCATCTGTAATTTGATTCTTATCTTAATTTAGCATTTTCGTGATTGGAGATAAAGATGCCATAACAGTAATATAAGTAAGTTGAATGATTATTTTGACTAACCAATGGGTTTAAGTGTCTCCTTTCTAAAGCATCACCCAACTGTTCTTTTAAGGTGGCCACGGTTTCTTGCATGCCTTCAACCTCACAGATCTGATGAAGGAAATTGCAGCAAATAAGAACGAGTTCCGATAAAAATATTGTTTATGAAAACGGGGGTTTTACCTTTTGGCTCAGCTGCTCTTGAATTATACGATTGTCCGCAACTTTAACCTATAAGTCAAAACCCGAAAGAAAACTTAGATAAGCAAGCGATAATTGAAGCAAGATTACTCTTTAAAAAAATTCCGGAACGAGCGTAACTAGATAGAAAAAACAAAATCTTCTCACTTGTTTCCGCAAATGGTGACTAAATGTCCGAAGGTAAATGGATTTGACAAACAAATCAAAAAAGAGATGATGAATCTGGGATAAGTGTAACTTAGCTAAGAGATAAATCAATGCAATTCACGTATAGGGCTTATAGCGATCATTCAATCGTGTTGAATAAATGTTTCTCCGATTTCGTGTTGTCTGAGTTCATAGACAAATCTCAACAGCACACTTCAGAAAATGTAATTAATTTAAGATGAAAAACATTTATCACCTCGAGCTCGAAAGATTTCTCGTTCAACTGTTCCATAAGTTCTGCAATTTTCTGCAGGTTTGAACCAAAAACACAACTTGGATTTGCATAAAAAAATAAAGAAGTATTATATTCGCAGAAAATATTAAAAATTAAAGCTATACCGATGACATTTCCATTCGATCCATCTCGTGATGTGAAGCCTCGCCAATTTGTTTCTCCAACAAAGCTATCTGGTCATTCTTGGACTTGATTTCGACATTTAATCGTTTCATCTCCAGCTTAATTAGAAAAAAAAAACACTTCATGGGTGAAGGATTTCTGAAAGTCTTAGATAATGCATCAAACAGTAATGGAGATAAACTCATACATGAATCTGGTCCTTTTGAGGTTTGCCAACAGACTCCTCAGTCAACCTCTTCAAAGAACTTGAATGAAGTACCACCTCCCCAAACAGAATCTTTTGTTGTTCTCTTAGAAGATCGATCTGATCAATTGATTTTACGCTAGTCTGGAACAAAATAAATGCATAGACTGAGCATATGGATAATTAACAAAAAAAAAAGAAGATGAATAACAGACATCATGAAGTCTCAAAACAGGTGATAATTAACAAAAGATTTCAGAAGAAAAATGAAGCAATTAATAACAGGTGAAAAGTGGTAGGTAATTAAGAAAAATGTAATTATATTTCTTTACAAGCTCAAAACAGACATGGCTAGAGTTATGAGAATCAATGCATGACAGGGTATACGTGAAAAGGCACTTCCCTTAAGAGTGATGAAGACATTCTATAAAATTGCAGAATTTGTTGCCGGGAACACGTTACTTGAAGCCTTGGATATGCTAAAATAATTATCGGAAGATTTTTATTCTCTCATTGCAATTTTTTTTAAGTAAAGAAATTATACTAGAAGAAACATAAATGTTTCAAGAACCAAGAATGGACCACTTGGCTACAAATTTCTATGTCATTTTTTAAGTTCAATAATGAAGAAAGGGAATTCATGATTTAAAATTGAGTAATGTTAGTTTTGCTTTCTTATCATATCATAGTATTCTACACGCTGACGTGCCGGACTATGATTGTTATAGTTAAAGTACATTTAATGTATTAAAATTAAAATAATTATTTATAATATTTATTATATTAATTATAGTCCGAGTCACGTCAGCATGTTCAAGAAGAATATATGTTAAAAAGTTAAACCTAACATTATCTTTGAAAATAATAGTCAGCAAGGGCAAACAAAAAAAGGGTAATTTGCCCTAGCTTTCTACTTCATGGCATCAAAAACCCAAAACTGAAAGTTAAATTGGCTCACGTGCAATATAACCAAGGAAAAACAACACGCAATAAATCACATACCAAAGGGGTTTCTTCGCCCAAGAAACTACTATCAGGGACTTCTCTCCCTTCTATAGCTTCCGACAAAAAATCCGCAGATGGAGAGCCTTCAGTTAGAAGTGATGGGGAAATTCTAGATCCTGCAGGATGATTACACTGATCTTGGGGTGTTGAAGGTGTGCTAACAGACTTTACTCCGCTTGACTTGTCACTAGGACTTGTCACAGCCCCCCCACCACTTTCTCGTTTCTTTAAAAGTTAGATACAAAAACAGTAGACACAAAAAAATCATTTTAATATAAAGAAGTATATCCTAAAATTAAAAAAAAAACAATTAAAACATGCTTATTTAAACATTACCCGCGACTTCAACCAGTTTAGTAGACCATGCTTCTTTGCTTTTTTCTCATTTGTTGAATCATCATTTGGTTCATCATTCCCCTCCAGAGACACGTATGGGTCAATATTTTCATCATCTAAGACTAGGTCGCGCCTTTTGTAGGGAAGGTAGGCAAGCTACATAGATACGAACTATAAAAGTCAGATGAAATAGAAAAATGAACTAGTAATCGAACAAAGATTTGCCAACTAACTCAGATTATTGCTAATAAATGAATTTGCATAGTTAATTAATTTTTAATAGTAGCAAAAAATATTTCAAATAACAAAGGAAAGAACGGAGAAACACATAAAGCAGGGATTCAAATAAATGAAGTCATACTTCCTCCTCCCCAAAATAATGTCTTCTCCTGAGACCTGGTCTGTGGGAACGTGATGATTGTGATGTTTTTGTTGAAACTAAAATCAACTTCGTCAAACGTTGAATTCTTCCCAACAATGCAGCTTTCGCTTCTTCCTCTTCTTCCAGTCTTGATTGTAACTTGATTTTTCCATCTTCTAACTTCTCATACGCCATGAAATTTATTAGTTGATATATGACCAATAGAAAGGAGAAAAGATCATTAGAAGTCACACTTTATCGAATGGAATCTTCCTTTTGCACCACTTTACAATTTATAAAAAAGATTAAAGATAATGTAATTAACTATCAACATCATGTGGTAAATTTTCAGTTCATTACACAAGGGTTTTAAGAACTAAAGTTCATACATCGAGTAAGAAGGTTAAGGCATTCTTGAGTCATCATACAAATTATTGAAATTCTGAGGGGTAAAAGCAGAAAAACTAAGGATGAATAAGCTAGTAGATAGGTGAATCATTAACGGTAATAGAATATGAAAACCCCCAAAAATTCAATATAAAACAATGTCCTAAAAAAGAAAATTTTATACTATACATAATACAATAAATTTTACCTTTTGTTTCAAGAGAACAATGTAATTTTCTCCAGAATCCATCAGTTTAGGAACAGCCACAATACCCTTCTTTATCTGTTCCAACTCTTCTTTTAAACTTCGGATCTCATTTTGATATTTCTTGATAAGTGATTTCTCATCAATAATCTGCAAATTGAAGATTTTTCCAGACTGAATTAACTGTTCCGATACTGAAATAGGAGACTCTTCATGAAAAAATGCAATGAAAAACTTACGTTGTTTTGTGCTGCTAAGATTTCGATGTGTTTTGCCCGATGTGCAAATTTTAATGTATTATGTGTCTCTTCCGAACAGCTAGATGATGGAGTCACAGTACAAATAAGCTGTGATTTCAGAAAATTGAAAATAAAGTAAAAGAAGTTTCATTTTAATCAAGTGTGAGTAAGATACTGTCTATCATAATAACAAGCATAACCATAGAACACATCTAAAAAGTCTTACAGAAACACGGCCATGACCACTGAGGGAAGACTGAAGGAGTCTGGTAAGCTTTGAATCTCTGTAAGGAATATGAGTAGTCCGTCCATCCGTTAACTTTGATATAACCTGGGAGATGATAAATTATAAAAGATTAGGTTAAGATAAAAATCGTAAGAACAAAATCATCAAGACAAACACTACATAATGTTATTTATGATGCATAGATGTGATCTTCGTGTTGAATTCAGATATTGAGTAGTTATCAAGTTCAAGGAAGAATGTGAAAGTCAAGATTTCCTCCTAGAATTAAGGGAATAGAGTGGGTGTTACGACCCTCTTCCTTTTCTGCACTTCACTCGGGGTGTTTCACTCAGACTTTCTTCCGATCAACCTATTTTCTCGGTCAGAACCTTTGGGCCGAGAAGAATCGTAACAGAGAACAGTGAGTCTTACTCGGCAACAAAGTTCGATCCCTAATAATTTCACCATGGAGGGATTCGAACCATACACTTGTACCATAGGGTACAAGTCCTTTGACCAAGTGCCTCATCTCCAGCACTTTACTCAGGATGCTTCACTCGGACTTTCTCTCGGTCAGTCCCTTTCCCTGGTCAGCGCATTTCTCCGGGAGAAATCGTAACAGAGAGCGGTGAGCCCCCCGCTCGACAACAGGATTCAGTTCTTAATAATTTCACCATGGGGAGATTCGAACCCTGCACTTGTACCCCGGGGGTACAAGTTCTTTAACCAAGTGTCCCTCTCAGCCCGAGGGTTTTGACCGAGAAAATGGGATGACCAGGAGAAAACCTGAGTGAAGCACCCCTAGTGAAGCGCGAGAAAAGAGGAGGGGCCGACCGCTCTCTGTTCTACACTTAAAATGACTCTTCTGTGAGAAAGTAGTTGAAGAAACGGAAGGCCTTTTTCAGAATTTGGTAGGTATTCATTTCAAATGGTATTGGTGGCAGATGGAGTTGCCATTCTTTGCTTTTCTTACAATTCTAACTTTAATTAAACATTATTAGTGGCCATGATTGGATTTGGATCGTTCTTTGATGTCTTGAACTTATAATCTGAATTCTTTATCTTCCATTAAAAATTAATGAATGATCGAAAGAGAGGAGTTTTGAAACAATGAGAAATAACATAGACAATACACAAGGAAGAGACGATGCTACCAAATTTACATTAGTATAGACAACAGTTTATATATACATAACATAAAGTCAAAACTGGCTCTATTACTTTTCTTTTTGGACTCGAAACCTGATGTTTACAAGAGGGCATATTCATCTCCTCTTTAGAAAAAAAAGAAATCTATTGCAAAAAAAAGAGCCTTATACCTTAAATTTGGTAACAAAACAATAGTGTTTTAAGAAAATTGTCAATCTATGACCCAGTTTAACTATACTAATCTGACAAACCTTTCGTAATTTCAATATTTTTGTAATATATAAGTGGTATTCACGTATGTTTGTGTTTGTATGAGTATTGTTGTTCTCCATTTCCCAAATGTAACTTCTAATAGTTTCCTGGGATGATATTGTGCTTCATCAACACTAAGAGCAACAAATACTCCAGTTTTAGAAAAAATAATTTTCACATTCCAAGATCATATGATAAGATGAGCCCTTTTTTTGCTTCGTAATAAAGTTTAAATGAAGAACCATATGTGCTTGCAGATCATACTAAGCAACAGAAGATCAAATACTCAGTTTAGATATAAATCAGACAAGAAAAAGTATGAAGCCTCACAGTTCCAAGTGTAAGGAGACTTTTGTTGATATAGGATCCTTCTTTTCGCCTTATGCCAGTAGTCTCAGCTTTTGAACTCTCTGAACCAGCCAGATCAATGAGGTTCTGCAGAAATAAGTAAACATATAAAAGTGTTACAAAAACCGCAAATGCTTGGTAGACTACTTCAAAATATCATAGTGTGTCATATAACTTTTTTGTATTACCAGTACTGAGAGGTTTACGGCTCCCTCATTATCTTCTCCACAAGGACTACTCTCTATTGTCTGTTGACAAGCAGCAAGAAAGAAAACATAATAAAATTGATAGAATCCGAAAGGATCCTGTATTATTCACACTAACACGTAACGCACACTCACTTTGAGAGACTTCGAGGGCTCTCTACCTCCCATCAATTGATCACTATCTCTAATGATATCTCATTCAATCCTCTATCTACTATGTTTTATAGTCTACTAGACTAGTAGTTAACATCCCATAACTACAATTAATCTCTAGTCTCAACTACATCTAACTTCTACTAATTCCTATAAATTACTATTAACTATTTATTGCTAATTACATCATAGTCCTTATAAAAAACAAACTAAAGAATATATTAGAAAGTATCAGACAATGATTCTCAAATTATTTGAGAAACTGTGAGAAGCAGAAGACACAAGTTTCAAAAATCCCTAAGAAACTACCGAAAGCTCACTCAGGAAAACATTAAAAATCTGATAATTATGCAAGTACATGCTGATATCACAACAATAATTTTTTTCTGCAGAGAAAACCAGCGCCCAGCAAGAAAGGTGGTTAAAGTAAACGAAAAAAAGATGGAAAAATTTACCAACGTAAAGATTGTATGGCTTCTGCTGCTTTGTAAATTGAAATTTGTTGACCCAACATGCCTATGCTCTGTCGGAAACAAACAAGATATTATATAGAGAAAAAAAGAGCAATTCACTGCAATACAAAGTGAAATGGCACCCAAATTTTTTTAAACAGTTTATCCACTTGTCCTAGAAATTAAAGCACAGATTTTGCAACTACAGCTTCGGTAAAAAAAATTTAACTGATATTTGTCAAAGAACTTAGTCAAACCTGAAACATGTAACACCTATTCAAAAGGGAATGGATAATTTATCATCCAAGATTTTGGAAAAATTCATACCTTCTCCAGCAGCTATAAGTGAAAGTGCATGGGCTGGGGATAACACGACTTCTTCCTTGATTCCTTCAACAAAGGTTCCCTACAAAAAGAAATTTCAATAAATAAATAAAAAAAGTTGGAAAACACAATGTATGCTCCAAACTTCATTAAGTAAATTGGTTTTGGCTTGAGTAAGGGAACATGAGTTGTAACATTTAGTCCTTTACAAATGAAGGGATAACTACAGGCATTTTGGAATAAATGAAACAACTAGCACGGTCAGAAATCACCTGAGAGTCTTCTCTAATTCTTAAATTTTGTCCAGCTGGATTCAACAAGTCATTAACAACCTATGGATTGCAGAAATATTTAACAGGTGTTGATTTGAAAAGCACACTTCAAAAGTATAAAGATTGCAATTGTAGAGAATGGAACTGTCCTTACCTCATTATATATTTCCAGATATGAAACACGAAGAAGAAACTCTCGTGTTGGAGTCTAGTAAAACATAAATGTATAAAAAACCATGAATTATTTTAAGACAACAACATAAAGTTAAAAGTTAAACAAAAAGCTAAGATTTCATTTACCTCTTGGATGATGCTAAAAGCATCCTTCACAGCAAGAGGTATTATTCCTGGGGACCTTTGATCGCCCTGCATATTAGTCTACAGCTATAAGATTCTTGTCTTAACATTTAATGCAACTATATAGCTCCCTAAGCAAAAAATCATTTAGCAATCTAATCAGTAAGTGAAAACCAGAAGCTAATAAAAAACATGAAGATAATGATAGGTTTAAGTGAAGGTAATAGGCTTGTTATCTGTTCTTCCAATTAGAATTTGGTGCATAAATCAGTATCCTTTGCTATATAAATCACAAGACACTTGCAAACAAGCTTATAAGGTAGACAAATAGAGTGCCACGTAACAATTCAGTTGAGAAGAAGTGTAGAATCTCACATAGGCTGCCAAGCACTTTACACATTAGTAATATTATAAATATACATATTTTAGTCAATCAGTGAGTATTTTTTTTAAATATTCATAAGGCTTCTCACACTTTAAATTGGCATTGTATTCTTTCACTTTGATTATTGATCTTCTTATCACTCCAAAAAAATATGATACGTTTAAAATAGAAGCATAAAAATTCATCTCACGTGCATGGTGTGCGTCTTCCCACTACTTGTCACCCCATAAGCAAATATTGTACCTGAGAAGATCAGAAGGAACAGACTTGATTTTCTCAATAACAAATAGACCAGTACCAATGACTTCTTATGTTTTTGTGGCTCCAAAGTGAGAAACCATTAGAACTGGTAAAGAGACATCAAAGATCCCATATAATTCTCAAGATCTTTGGATAATGAAGGTAAAAGACATTATTAATCTCTATGCCAAAGAGAAAAATAAATTACCATTAATGCCCTCCATTGCACCACTAACAACATGTGCAGCAAAATCATAGACATGGTGTGTAGTTGTTGTAGGGCCAAAAACCCGATCTAGAAAAATGGAATGAAAAAAAGAAACAGAGAGGTTAAGACTAACAACCAGTCAGAATGCTACCTGTAATGAAACATTGGAAATAGTAATTAATGTGATGAACATTTTTCATCATCTGATATAGAAAAACAATTTTAAAATTATTTTCAGAATGAATAAAGAATAACTAGAGTTTGAAAGAATCTACACCATGATAGTTATTCAGAAGAAAAAAAAATAATACCCAACCGTTATAACGAATCCTCAGAGACAATATTATAAGCCCATTTTTGAGATCCAGAGTAAATAACCATAAGAACTTGGTGGATATTATCATCCCACGTAAATAGGCAAAAAATTCTCTCTATAGTGCAAACTCATAAAAGTATAATAGATGTCAAGACAGATAGTAATGGCCATCCAGACTGAAATCATTCATGAACTCTTTAAAGAAAAGAAACCGACAAGCATGATTTTTTTATTAAAGAAAAGGACTTGGGCTGGAATCGATCAACTAAATAATAACTTACTCAAAACTTCAATGAAACAGATGTCCAATTGCAATTTGAGAACTTGGACATTAGAAAGTCCCTAACTTCTCATTTACTAAAGGATCCAGATAATTAAGATATTAAAAGTATTCTGGCTATCCTAAGCTTCGATTAAGTAAAAATAAACTACAGTGCAATGAAAATTTCATCCCGTAGAAGGAACAACATGCAACATTTAAGTTAAGTACGTATTTTACCGTAAGCATAAGCTATTGTCGGATTATTCTCATTTCGTACAATAGATTCTCCATCTGCATACCATGCAATCTCTTCACCGTGACGAATTTCCCTCGGACTGCAAAAAATAGAATTGATCATCCACTTTCCTAATACTAATAAATACCTAGAAATAAAATGCTATTTGGTAAAGCAAAATTCACCTCAGTGGCCGAAAGCGTACAGTGACAGTAATATTCTCTTTGGATCTTTCAGCATCAGAAGGTAGAGTTTCTGAATAATAATACTGAGGCTTGCTTCGAGCTGATGATGATGCAGGAGAGCTCTGACCATCAATAGACGTTTCTATAGCTTGTTTTGATGACGATGTCGTTGAGGTTGAGGGAGAATTAGCAGCTTTGGAGCTAATGGACCCCAAATTTCTTGGCCTACCCCCTTGTTTTGACTCCATTGCCTCCTAAATTTAATCATTCACCATCATTTACTAAAAACTTCAGAAGATTGTTGAATCTATTTTAATGTTTTTCATCAAGTCAGCTAACAATTCGTGAAAGCATTAGGATTATGAAAACAAGAAGGGAAGAATGATAAATTGAACATCATTTCGAATTTTTTCTTGAACTCATTCCTTTTGCACATTACAACGATAAAAACATGGAAGCAAGCACAATAATATCCGTAGTTGAGGCTCAGTAAACACTTGCGAAAAAATTGAGAGAAGTTTCAGCCTAGAATTCACATCGAAGAAGGAAGAAGGAGAATAATAGACTGTGGAGTAGCAGAAAAATCATGAGATACTACCATCGAAACATCAGTAATATTTTTCAAGGTTTTTCCACTTGCCGCGAAATAGAATATTCAATAAAAAGAAAGGAAGATGACTAAGGTATTAAAAAAAGACATTCATCAGAGATCGAATGGAACTACTTCCACATTAACTCTTTACTTATAAGTTGAAGCATTTTTCTCTTTGTCTCCACATTAAGAGCAAGAGAGAAGAAGAAAAGAGATACGGCGATTACCTCAGCTCAGACCAAATCAGACAGCCATTGGAGAGTATTTTAATGAGCTGGAACCAGATAAAGCGAAATTTGCAGAAAAATCAACTTCAAAACCAGAGAAACACAGATCTAAAAGCGAGGTAGCAACTGCGTAGGAGCAAACAAATAAAGAATCATCGCGTTAATCAAGCATTAAAAAAACGCCGAGAGAGAGAGAACATTGTGTCACATTTGGAAATCAATTCGATCAGTAATTTCCTTGCCTTTAGAGAGAGAGACACCTCGCAGAGACGGCTTTCAGCTCAGATATCGCGATGAGAGAGAAACGAAAAACTGAAAAAGCGTTCAATCAGCGTCGAGGAGATAATTAGAAACAAGTAAAAGAAAGCAAAGAAGACTGATTTCCAGCTTTTACGTTTACTTCTTATTTCTTACTGGTAATGGAAAGATAAATAAAATAATAAACTATACTAATTAATTAAAATAATAATTACTTTATATGTAAAATAATTATGTTCTTTGTGCAAATAGTTAATTAATTACGCTAATTAACTAATGTCATAGTCATAATACCAATATAAAATTGCCTATTTTAACAATAACTAATTGGATTAAACCATTATAGTTTTGTAATTTAATAAATTATACGGTACAATTCTGGTTTGATTTCAAGATGAATTGAAATAGAAATAGTGAAATACGATCACTCCTAATTATTTTAGTCTAGTTTTATATTTAAAAATAAATAAAATATATTTTTATTAATATTTTTGTTGAATTTTTAGTTATTAAACTAAATTTTGAATTTTTTTTTAAATTTATATTGAGTTTTATTTGATTTTGCTTGAATTTCAATTTTAGGTCATTGATAACAATTTACTGCTTTTAAGAATTAAAAATAGAATAGAATTAAACTGATAATTTCGATTTGAATTGTGATACTGGTTTCAATTTAAGATGATTGGAGGGGTTCTTGTCCTAGTTTATCTTATTTATTTTAAAATTAAAATTTAAATTATAAAATGAATTAAATTTTATTATTTAATCCAATTTTTATAAAGAAAACATCACATTTAAGGATTGGAAGAAAACAATAATAAATAAATTAATTAATTAAACAAAGTGCCTAATAAAACAATATTAATCTATAAAATTACAAGCAGAAGTTTCCGTCACAAGAAATCCACACGTGTACACTAATTAAGGTAATGAATTATTTAATTATTTAATTAAATATGCACTGATGCGGTCAACATCATATTGTTAAATACGATATAAAGTAAGCTGCGGCACAGAATACGGGGAGTCAGGGTGAAAACGAGAGAGTTATGTAGGACATGGATTTACAGTGATGCCCATTAATGTCTTGATAATTTCTTTTTAGCCCTCAATGTTTGCCATATTTGTATTCTCGTCCTTTAATTACTGTTAACTGCTAAAATGGGCTTCAAGAATGCATTAATTACTGGAGGAGACTTATTTTTATTCATGCTATGAAGTACAAAACACATTAATTATAAATTAATTATAATATATCATAAATAATTAAATATTAGTAATTATCGATGAACATCTTATCAGTTATCCTTAAATTTTTAGTTGTATCAAGTGTTATCTCAAAATATGATTATTTCTTAACTGGCTACTTAAGCTTTTAACTTATCTATTAACACATTAAAATTTAATTTTTAACTGGTTCTTATTGTGAAATTCAAGTTAATTAAGCATTTTTTACTATTCAGTTAAAATAATTAAAATGAAAAAATCAAAATTGATTTGAAAGTAAATGAATAATAAAGAAATTTTAATATTATGGCGTCTGTTGATCAAATTTTAAAGTTTAAAGCATTAATTGATTATAAAACTCGTATAAATAAAAGTTTAGGGTTCCTTTTGAAAATATGTATATTTTAATATATCAATTCAATTGATATATTTAAAAATTAGTTTATTTAACTGAACACTTTGAATATCGATTGTCTTAAAATCAAATTATTAGCTCAAAGTTTGAGATGAACACTTGAAAAACTAAATTAAAACTTGAAAATTAAATTAAAAAAAATTGAAATTAAACTTGTAATTATTGAGAAACGAGTGACGAAGAAAGACTAAGACTGACGAATGATAAATGACAATAAATTATCTTTATAAAATAATTTAATTTTGAGTGTGTTGTATAAAAATCAAAAGGTTCGAAATATTTGTTGTCAGATAAATTTATTTATGGTACCCAGTAAACTGAAAACGGTCAATGAATAAATAAATTAAATAATTTATTTATTTATGGTACAAATTTAATTTTGAGTGTGTTTTAAAATGTCAATTGAAATAATTCTAAGTTCTAAGTGCACGATATTTATTAATAATTATTTTTAAATTAATGGTTAAAATATAATACGATAAATTTGGTTAGTTTTCCAAGGCCAATTAATGGGCCGGTGGGAGTAGCCCAATAGGCTAACGGAGAAGAAGAAGAAGATCGGAGAACTCAACTCAGTTTAGAGGCGCTGCAGACACTAGGTGGTGAGCTGATTGACCCAAGGTTGGTTAGTTCCCTTCTCGTACCGCTGGATATTCAATGTCGTTGTTGGTTAGTATGTACAGAAACGTATTTCCTGATCGAGTATTTTTAGACGTAATTTGTGTTTTTTTTTCGATCGAAGTTTTCCAATTTAAACCTAATGACTTTTGTTTTGATTTCGATTGCCTATTTGAATCGTTGGGATGTCGGAAGGGGTGTAGATAGTAAAATATCAGTTGTTGGGAGAGAAAAAAAACGGTCGATCTTACACGATTGCGATTAAGTGGTTCTTTGATGCTTGATCTGCGTTATTTGAGTTGGAATTTCCTTGTTTTATATTCTTATTTTCAGTCTAACTATTTGTTAACCAACTCCCAGTGATCTAACTTAAGTGGTGGAAGATCTGACCTTGAAAAGGTTCAAACCTGACATGGTGTTAAACATTCATAGGGTTGCAATGACATCTTAGAGTGAATTCTGAACAGTGTATATAAAATACTGATTCTACACCGCACGAATCGGTGGAATCAGTCGAAGTATGTCTAAGTCTGCAGCCCGCAGATTCTCGGACAGAAAAGTGTTGATTTAGATGTTACTGTTTAATCATTTAAGAGATAATTCATTAGTTCTTTTATTTACTTTTGCCTCAATCTTGCTTTGCAGTTTGGTGATTATGAAAGAAAAGAAGACTACTTCTTCGCTCAAGCGTATTTTAGTTACTTGTGCAGTCCAGGTTCGGGTCGAGCCTTCTCGTTTTTTACTTTAATATGTTCCATTTGGAAGTAAATCAACTTCATTGACAATTGACATATGAGATCACTCCTCAAACTCTGCAAAATAAAGAAAAAAATATGCCAATTTTTTAATACTTGACAAGCTGTGGAGCCTATCAATTGGCTGATACGTCAGATATTTCGAACAATTGAGCTGCACTGGCCAATTATACACACATCTTGAACAACCCCAACTGGAGGGGCATATAATAGGGACAGTGTCATCTCTTAACACATTTCAAATACGTGGAGGACTAAAAGAAAATAAAAGTCTTTTTACAGCCATAGATCTACATAAGAATAAAAAGATATCATGCAAATCTTATGATTCTGTCCAATGTATAAGAACTGTTTCGATGTTATTTTCGTGACCATATGGATTTTACCTATAATCTGTCTACCCTTATAAGTATCTGAGTCACCCTAGTTTTTTTCCCTTCTATAAGCTATCCACAGCTAATGGTCACCACAATGCTAGTTTCTATTATTCTTTTCCTATTAGGCTAAAGACTATGGGGCTTGCGTTGCTGCAAAAGTTCGAGAGATTGAACGCGATGTTTGTTTGAAAGAATTTCACGCGCTAAAGAGTTGCATGCAGAAACTGGTATGAATCATAAACTTTTTTACAATGTATTTAGTGAGACAATAAGAATTCTACTCTTTTCTTTCCTATCCGACTAGTGTCCACAATACGTGTTTGTTTTATTTTTTGATCAGCATCTAGGCAAAAGATAACATGGAGTCTTCTGATTATTATTGCTTTGCTGGTGGTATTATTAAGGTATGTAGGGTTTCTGATACCATTTCAGTGTTTCTTTTTTTTTTTTAATATCATTTCAGTGTTTCTTTTGAGTGAACAAACTCAATTTACAGTGATTTGTAGCTGCATATCAATATCCTGCCTATCCTTTTGGAAGCTTAGTTAGGGAGAACTTTAGACTAAGTCAATCACATTGGAATAATTTTTCTTTCTTCGAGGTAGCTATTTATTTTATAAGTAATATTTAGTTTACCCTTTTAACTTACATTCTCACGTGCTAAGTTGTGATGGGTCGAATTGAAATGCTGTTAAAGTAATAAAATTAAAATAATAATCTATAATATTAAATACACTAATCAGAACGACATGTTAGAAGACATGCTAAAAAAACAAACTTCTCAGTTGGACCTTACCTTTAAAATTATTTTCAGACAAATTATTATCTTATTTATTATTTATTTACTACGGTTTGGTTTACCTAAAAACCAAAAAAAGAACCCGCTGGCCCAAACCGATCAGTTCCTAGAGTTTGTTTGGTTTAATTCAAAACCTTAGAAAGTTAAAACAACTTTTAGTAAATCATAGAATGTGTTAAATTTGACCCCTGGACCTGATTTTCTTGATGGCAGATGATGGCTCGATTCCGTCCAGTCTCTTTAAGTCGGAAATTACCGAGGACTTAATGAAAAAGAGTTGGCTTGACAACATGGTGGTGAAATCCGTTCCATTACGAACTTTAGGTACGTCCGATCCAGCATAGACTTGCCTTGTTCGGTACTTGATTTGCGACTCTTCTAACTACATCTCTGGCAACATTTTCATCTCCGACGCCGGTTTTACCTTGCCGGGTATCCTCCTTTACTCCTCGATTTGAACAGTTTAAATGTCATGTTATGAAAAATCAGCTATCTAATAATTTTGTAAAATCAAATAAATTAAAATGTCGAAGAAATCAAAATTGTTTATTTCGTAAATAAAGGTCTAATCGAGAACTGGGAAGGTGATGGAGTTGAAATCGGGCAGGAGGTAGGGGTGGACTTGGTCCGGTTCGGTCTGGTTTTTGGAGGAAAAATAACCGGACCATTAAAATTTGGTTTTTAAAATTTAAGACCAGGATCAAAATTATAGAGAAACAAGACCGGACCAAGACCGGACCATAAATTCGGTCTTGGTCCGGTCCGGTCTTGGTTTTTCTTTAACAAAAATAAATCGGGGACTTCCAACCCCGATTCGGGGTCCCCGTTCTAATTGGTCCCGAATCGGGGTTCGAAGTCCCCGAATCAACAAATATGGGTTGGTCCGATTTTCATGGTTTTTTTTCTAAAAAACCAAAAACCAGACCAGCAAATATGGTCCTTTGATTTTTAACCCGGTTTTAATTTTTTTTTAGAAAAACGGACCAGAACCGGACCAAAGATGTCGGTTCTGGTTCGGTTCTTTGGTCCGGGCCGGTTTTGTCCACTCCTAGCGGGAGGCAGTAATACCAATTATTTCCCTCGACAAAGACTCCTATGTGTTGTATTATTGCGATCATCGTCTTTATTGAGAGTTTTTTCCATCCATAAGCTTGATATATTTGGCTCATACTTTAATAAGAAATATTAAAATTATCTATATTTTATTATACATATTTACGTGTTAAATTATAATTAATTTATTAAAAATATAATTAATATAATAATATAAATATTTATTTATTATAATAATTATTAATTGACATGTCAGTGTATTTAATAAAATATAAAATAAGATAATTATATAATCATTCTAATTTAATAGGGCTAGTTTAGTCTAGCTCAAAACACCTATGGCCCAATCATAGGGGTGTGTAGCTTTGGATCGGTATTGCAAGTCACACCGAAATTGTCAATTTTGGTTTGGTTACTTTCTCGATTTTGAAAAAAAATTTAACTTATGGTTCAGTTTTAGTCTTTAGAAGTAAAACCAGTGAAATTGAAACCAGACCATAGAGAAAATTGCAATTAGATTTAATCCAATCTAAAATCAAATAAATTTTAAAAATTGGTTTCAAATTTGACTTAATTACTCAAAATCTTAACCAAATGTAAATATATATATATATATTAAAATATAGAATATAATTGCGACTAAACTGAAACTGCACCGTATACTAGAGTTTTTATGCCTGTTTTGAAATTCTAATATCGTAGCCACCAATTATATTTAGGATAAAACCAGACCAGAACTGTCTCATCTCTTCTCGATCCAATCAACTTTGAAACAAGCGAAGGTTAGAGACCTATGGGCCGATCCTAATTTGGGCTCACGGGTTAGCCGACTCGTCTTTTTGTTTGACCTTCAAGCAAAGGCTTGTAATCTTGCTCACTAGCGAAAATTACTTCCTAGCCTTGTTAAGAGAAAAGGTTTCGGGCTCGGATCTATCGGGTGTTCTTGTACCCGACCGAGTCAAACCGAGTTGTTGGTTTTTGCATTTTATTATTCTGGGCTTAACTTCCCATCGTTGACTTAGAGCCAATCGTTGACTTAAATCCCTTTTCACACAATATATTTTAATTTATTTTAAATTTTCTTAAAACGTTAGTTCATCATGGTTGAGTCAAGTCAGAGCCACGCCCTTGACAATTCCAAGGGTAAAAAGGTAAAATCACATTGGATGAGGACCAGTCCTATTCGCTGTCAAAGTTGCACGTGGAAGCTCCCGTTTGGTCAATCAATAAGGATGCGATCATCAGCGACGCGTCGCCACGTGTGCGATTATGTTTCAAGGAAATTGCTAAAATGACCTTGCCCCATGATTTAATTAAGAGTAAAAAAAAAACTCGAGTTTCTAGTAAATAGGTTGATTCGGGCCTGAGTTGTAAAAAAAATAAA
This sequence comes from Begonia fuchsioides, assembly GCA_003255005.1. Lineage (NCBI taxonomy): Eukaryota > Viridiplantae > Streptophyta > Magnoliopsida > Cucurbitales > Begoniaceae > Begonia > Begonia fuchsioides. The sequence goes on along the minus strand of QAOC01039321.1, from coordinate 282,277 downwards.
ATTTGAGCTTCTCGGACATCTGATACGAACGATTCGACCCTCCATCAAAAACATTTTGCATCCGTATCGAACGATAATTGCGTCTTATACAAACGGTCACTACGTCCGAACCTCCTAATTATTTTAAATTTTTTATTTTTAATTAATTTGACTAACTAAATATTATCAAATAGATTTAAAATATTAATCATTCTGATAAGATTTGCTTAATCAAATTAATTAAAAATAAAAAAGTTCAAAAAATAATTAGGGGAGTTTGGACGCACTGATCATTCGGTACAGACGCAGTGATCGTTCGGTATTGACACAATGATCGTTTGATACAGATGCAACTTGCAAGATGCATTCGATGGAACATCAAATCGTACCTTATCGAACGTTCGAGGAGCTTAAATTTTATTTTTTAAACTCATGTTCGAATCAATTTATTTACACGAAATTTGAGTTTTTTTTATTGCAAAATTAAAATAATTAGTTATATAATATATAGTATTTGTTGAATTTCAAAATGAATAAAATAAAATCAGCCAATGAGAAAAAAATCGGATCTCTCTCTCCTGTCTCTCTCTCTCTAAATGGTGACGGATCGAGTCAGAAACGCGGCGGCCAGCGAAGACGGTTGAAACCTTCGTTTGTTTCAATTTGCTGTCAAACACTCGAGAAAGTCTCGATTTTTATTTTCACCCTTCATTTCAAAGGGCAAACCCGGTTTGATTTTGCAAAGTTACCAGGATCTGTTCATTTGATTTTAATCTCACCCACCATTCGAACGGCATCTCTTTTTAGTTTTTCTTCAGAAATTCCCTAGTTTTCTGGCTAAATCTTTCTTGGGTTACCCGGAACGGAATCGAAGAACAGTCCACCCTTGAATTCGTTTGAGTTCCGATTTCATTTCCGGTTCATCGTCTGAAAATCAGTAACATAAATTTTCCGAGAAGGATAGATAATCTAATATCGCCGATTCTGGGATAATTTTGGTTTCTGATACCCGATTTTCGAATCGGAATAATCGGTATTTCGATTCTGGGTTTTGTTATTTTGGGGCTAATCGTATCAGATTGTAATCGATATCATACCATTAAATTGAAGAATCGCATGGTAATCGCTCTTTGATTTTGGGGATTCGATCATGGCTCTGAAGTCTTCTTCCTCTTTGGATTATTGGAGAAATTACTTTCGGTCTGCGAATTCTGATATTTTCAACATAATCGACCACGCGATTCTTGTCGCGGCTTCTGATTGTCCGACGGAGTTCCGATTGAGGAGGGATCGAATCGCCGAGAGGCTGTTTACCAGTTTGTCTAGCCGGTGCTCCGGCTGTGAGCTGCCGGAGCTAAGAGCTCCGGCCGCCGGAGGAGACGAAAACGATGCTCATATCTACAGTGAAAACGAATTTGGGGCTGGAGGAAGTAAAGAGAGTAAAGCTAAAAGTAGTGGAGGCTATCAAAGAGCATTGATTACGAATCAAGTTAGCAATTACAGCTATGGAGAAGCTGAGGCATTGACTGATGAAATTGAAGAAGAATCTCAGAATTTCGAAGAAGTTCTGAGGATCAAACAGATTCTACAAAACAAATCAGAAGAGGTATACAAAAATTTCTTTGTTTTCCCCCAAATATTTCCTCGAATCTTCATGTTTTTTTTGTTTGGATTTTAGCTGTTTTGATTCTTGTCGTGAACAAACATGGTTTTCCCAGAAGAACATGATGTAATTTAGATTCTAATTTGTTCCATTGATCTGTCCTTTGGTTTACAGTCTGATTCTGCAATACTTGATTCATTGAGAAGGCTTCAATTGATGGCTCTAACAGTAGATACTCTAAAGGTGATGATCAAATTCTATCTCGATATTATCTCATGGAAACATTTCGGTTTGAATCGATGAATTCTTTTTTCACAGGCAACTGAAATCGGAAAAGTTGTAAATGCAATGAGAAAACACGGGTCGAAGCAAATTAGCCGTCTTGCGCAGACTCTCATCGAGTACGAATACCGACCCTGATGAACTCATTTGCTTAACGATCTTTAGATCAGAAGATTTGATAGATTTTTTGATGGATTTATGGATGTTAATTAGACCTTTAAATGTTCTTGTAGTGAATGGAAACAATTGGTTGATGATTGGTACAGAGCCGCGTCTAATGTCAAGGGTATGGACTTGTTTTTACCAATATTCACTTGTTTATACGATTAAGTTTAGACAAAAATCAATCGTCGTATAATTAATTATTTGTTCGATCAGTTGTTTGTGCAGAAGATACGCCGGATTCTATAAATCCATCAATGGTTGACGATGGAGTAGGGCTTCCTTCTCCACCTATGGACGATGCGTTCTTCGCTACTCAACCGACGACAATGGAGCTTTCACAAGTATATTTTCTTTGCTTATCAAGAAGGATAATATTAACCTTACTTTCTTAGGATACTATCTTAAGATTATCTTCTGACGTGTCGAGTTCTGATTGGTGCAGTAAATAATATAAATAATTATTTTAATTATAATACATTTAAAAATAGTTTAATTTGACCAATCAAAACTCGACGCTTCAGAAAGTAAGTTAAGAGAGTATGTTAAGAAGCTAAGCTTAGAATTATTATATCGAGAACTATCGTTACTCATTCCTGCTTTGATAATTGAGTAAAATCTAATTCAAGTTTATTGTTTTTTCGGACGAATTTGCTGAGCGAAGTTCTTCGATGGCATGGACGATGATGGAAGTGAGTTTTAAATGCAATCTTCTCATCTCTTACGTACCCTTAAGCTATTCGGTTCTTCGTTTGAATTCCCCGCATCTTAGCTATCTTGATTATGAACCGAGAATCGTTTTTGCAGATCCTCGAAATGGTGGGGAATTCATCAAGAATCGTGCAAGCGGAAGAAAACCGTCAATGGAGGATCATTCTTCAAAGAGACAAAAACCGCAAGTTCCTATCTCGAAGCCGAATAAGCCCGGGAACACCATAGCCGGCCATGAGAGGCTCGAAAAGCGTAACTTAGATCATAAGCCCGCGATCCGAAAAATGCCAATCGTTAGCCAAAGCATTGTATGTTCGTTATAAAACCCGAAAACCATCAGAGCTCATAAATGTAACCCAAATCGTTTTTTTCTGGTTTTGATTTAGAAATCGAGATGCTCGGATGAGATGTCGGTTCAAATCAAATTGGAAGCAACAAAGAGGAAACTCCAAGAGAGCTACCAACAAGCGAAGAACGGTATATGCTCGGTTCTTCCTCGGCGAGTGTTTTGAAAAAATCGAACAATCTCTCTTAAAATTCTTATTTTTTTCGTATCTTTCGACAGCGAAAAAGCAGCGAACTATACAAGTCATGGAACTACGGGATCTTCCGAAGCAAGGTCTCGGTCATCGGGGCCCACCCGTGAAGCCGAAAAAGAGCTGAAAATGGAGCCATCCTCGGACTCCACAAACATGGTCTTGATTAGCAGAATAGGTTTTGTTTTGGAGACTTCTAATGCAGTTTAAGACATGAACAACTTGAGTTATGGATGCTCTGAGAAAACAGAAGCCTCCTCTCTCTCTCTCCACCATTTATTCTCTCTTTCTCTCTCTAGATATGTCGCAATTTAAACACGGTGTCGTGATCATCATGGGAATAAAAGTTATATTGCCATGGTTGGCTTGAGCTTCAGCTGTGGTGTGTGAAGATTTAGATTTGATGATTAAGGTTATATGGTCAGAACTGGACTGAAACTGTTAACCGCATGGAATTAGAACTGAGATCGTCGGGCGAAAACAAAAATTCTAAAATTGAGTAAAATTCGACTTAAATCTTATAAAATTCGATATAAATTTATTATAAATCTGTCCAAGTATTTAAAACTTGACTCGTTAGTTTTGGTGTCTGTTCAAAAAATCTAAAATCATGAGTTCCGATTTTGGTTTTATTTCAAGATAAAATCAGACCAGACTGACCTGTGTTCACCCCTAGACAAAGATAGCTTGTAACAGAGCAAGATTGTAACGCATTACAAATTTTTATTAATAAAACATTTTTTATTATAAATTTAATAATAATTAATTACTTAAAGAGAGTTTTTAATTTACAAACTTTTTATATAAATATTAATGCGTAATAAATGGAAACTACCAATTACCAAACAAAACAAATAACAAAAGTCAACGAGAGGAAAATTTATGTTTTGACTTTTTGTACCTGCGTTGACAAGTTGATTGTCTTAGGTCCCCCCAACAACATTTTAATTAATTATAGTCAACCTTCTTTTTTAAATAATAAAAAAGCAACAAATTCAAAAACTCTTAAATTATTAAAAAATAGGTCGTAAAAAACTCAAGCGCGAGGTGACCTGCTCGAGTGTATGTAATCACCTGCGCGAGGTGACCTTCTATTTTTAATCATCATGGGAACCGTCTTTAATTTCTAGTATGAATGTTTTTTTTTTATATGCTGATGTATCGAGTCATAATTAATACAATAAATATAATAAATATTTATTTTTATTTTAATATTAAATATAATTTAACTAAATCAATCACAGTCTGACACATCATAATATGCAATTATAATATAGGATAGAATCCAAAATTATATATGAGAGATTAAATTATGCTCCGTTATAAAAGGAATATCAGCTCTAACAATTTCGTCTCCATATACCATAACAAGTAGAAATATTTCAAAAATCGTACGAAATTTCACGCCCTTATAAAAATATGGTTTCCTGACCAGCCAACAATTGTTTCATCTTCGTTGTCCGTCGAGCTCGCCGTGAATAATCCACCTTTTGGGGGATTATTCCCAATGTGATCATAAAAAGCAATTAGTGGAGGTGGACACAAGGAAGGATGATTCCTTTGTTGTCTCTAAACCTTTTCAAACTTTAGATCAATCTTTCTTTATGAAATTCTCTTGCATGTGGAGGTGGACACAAGGAAGGATAATTAGTGGGCCAAACATGGTTGTTTGGGCTGAAGGATGGGCCTGAGATTGGACATGGGCCTTGAAATTTAGGTTGGGTTGGAATTGATTTTTAAAAAATAAAATAATTTATTAAAAATACATATATTATTTAATTTTTTTAAAATTTTAAGATGAAAGTATTTTAATATTGCTTTTTAAAGTTAAAAAAATAGTTTGAAAAAATTCAAAATAAATATTAAAAATATTTATACGACTTTATAAAAATACGTATATTATTAAAAAAAATTCATATTTTTTATATTTGTTTTAAATTTATTTTTTTTTCAAAATAAAGGCAATATCAGAAGAATTTTTTTTTAATTTTTTAACGATGAATGTATTTAAAAAAAAATTAATTAATTTCGATAATAAAAAAATTATAATAAATCTTGTTCACTTTACCATTGACAAAAATCTTCAAACTATATTAATATAATATTATGAACATGTGACAAATAATTTAAGTGATTCTAAGAATATAAATCACAAGATTTGAAGACGTAGAAATCCGCTAGGGTGAGTTTTGTTAATTGAATTTGGATTCGCTAAAACATCTTAATCACGAGATTTAAAGTTTATGTCGATTGGAGTTCAATATCGAATTATAGAAGCAAATATAAATTGAAATTGAAATGAACAAAATAAATTCTTATATAAGTTGATTGTGTCCGGGATTTGTGGAGCCGAAACCGGCATCAGCCAATCGAAAATCAAAACTAGGGTTCTTCGATTTTAGAGAAGAGTAAAAAGGAAGGTTACTCCTCTTTATTGTGCGAAAGCCGCGCTCGATGTCTAAGTTCCGCCTTCTTCCACCGGACCATTAGATAGCACAAGCTGAGGAGTGTATTTATCTGCAAAGGGGAAAATAGGAGTTAATATCGAGATAGAGGAATCGAAACGAAGATTGAGAGCATGTCCAAGTAATCAATATAACCAACCAGGATTAAAATTGCCATGACAAGTAGAGGGCCCGACCATAGAACCGAGAGGAATAGTCCACTTCGATCAAAATAATTCTGGCCGGCAAAGAATTTCCAGTTCTTTTCCAGGACATTGTTAAGCCTCTCAGCAAAGTATACACCTACCACTGCATGATAAATCCAATTTCAACACTATCCCGTAATGTAAATATAGTTTATGCAACGATTAAATCAGGTATCTCTATTAGTTTTTCTCCCGTAAGAGTGCCCTTTGGCCAGGCCCTCCCACCAATCCGCTTTCACGTTCCATAATTAAAAATAGAAAGCTAGAAAAATTGTGTATCTCTCATCTGAAAAAAATGATAGCAGACCAAAACTACACTAATAGAATAACAATGTTGATGAAGTAAACAGTGATTCAAAAAGTATCATCCATCCCAGCTTCGCAATTTGCTTGGTTACTTATAAATTGGAGCATCGTTCTCTTTGTATTCTACTGTATGAAATACCATATAAATGAACTCTATAATAATTATGAAGAAGAACAAGAAAAAAAGTACTATATTAAAATAGAATTACCATCATATGTTAGAATTGTAAAACAAAACAAAGTAACAGTAGTAATGAGAACAGAACATGGAGCCACATGCATATTCTGATTCAGGACAGTCTAAGCAGCGTAATCTACAGAAAAAGATTGCATATCCATGGCAAGAAAATGCTTCATACTAAGATTTAAGTTAACAACTTGGCAAAAGCTTATTGAAACGCATGGTGTAAAAGTAAAGAAACAAGCGTACGTGCGAGCAGAAATAAACACATTTGAAAGTTGGTGTTCTTCCTTGAAACAAAAGTTGTAATCAGCAACATCGCGTGGAGTCCCATTAGGCATATTAACCAAGGTTCCTGCCCATTAAAGAACAAAACAGAAAGATGAATTAAAGTAGATTAAGAAATTATTTATTCTAAAATTAACAAGAACAACAGTAAAAAGCAATACTCATACACCAGTTACCTACCATAAAAGCATTGACTGTACAGACCAATGCTTCACCTAACATAACAATTACTACCCAGAAGAACATAATCAATCTGAAAAATGGTCACATTTCAGAAATGATTTTAAAACCTCAGGAATTTAAATTATCAGAAGCTTCACCTTACATTTCCTAATTGTCAGGGTAGAAAGAAATTGAAAAAAGAGGTTTCAACCATACAATACAAGTCCACAATCGATGAGAAAAAACACTCAAACTACAGTCAGATAGAAGAACCAATTCATAACCTAGTCTATTCCCGCTGTCTTAAAGCTCACCTTCCAGTGGATGGCGTGGAAGAAACCGATGAAACTGTCACGAGCAGGACCAAAACCGGATCGGACTTCGTCGGAGAATTTCTGAAACAGATCCGCCAGCTGGTCAAAGTGTTGATCAATCGCCGATTTAAGATCCTCCATTGGAGCGACCGAATGCTGAAGCTCCAGAGAAGACCTCCCAACCTAGTTTCCCAAATCTCAACGAGGTCGAGACAGAGATCCCCCAAACTTGTCGAACGAATCTCCCTTCTTCTTCTTCTTGTTCCCTCTCAAGCCGGTTATTAATTCATTTGATTAAATAAATAAATAAATATCATTTTTATTTGAGTAAGAACGTAATATTTGGAATTAATTATTTAATTAAGGGTGGTAATTAAATTTAATTAACGCCTAAAGTGAGATTATATTTAATTGAAGCGAAGAACAATCAATGGTGGAAGTGAAAAAGGATAAAATTCAGAAACGGACGAAGCAGAGCATCATCTTCTTCCTCCATCGCCTCCTGACCTCATCTGTGGATCAATCTTTGTATAAAGTCTAGAATTTTCTTGATTTGTTGAACGTTGAACGGGAAATAGAGCGAAGAAGATTAAGGGGAAGATCCGAGTCATGGCGAGGAGACTTGCTGAGATTCTCACCTGAAGTTGGATCTGAATCAGATGAAGAACAGTCGAGTTTGATCGACACCGGATCTTCATTTTCCTGGGGTTTTTTCAAGGTTTAGATCGATTTCAATTTCAGTGTCAATCTCTACTTTTCGTCGATGGGGGTTTCGTCACAGGCGGCGTCTTTTCTCTTGTTCTTCATCATTTCCGTATCTTCCCTGCCGTGGATCTCTTCTTCGTCATGTTCTGCTTCTTCATGCTGTGTTCAAACATCGAATTCTTTCCTCTATCCTTTGGAATCTCAATGCCCTCTCTCGATCTCCCCCGCTCGACCTGTTCCGGTGAGTTTTTTTTATTTCTTTTTCTTAGTTTTATTTTATTCTTTACCAATAACGGCAAGTTTGGCGCTTATTTTGTTATTTGGATGGTAAATGTCTGGTTTGAGTAGCTGGTTTGATAGATTTCCCCCTATTAATCATTCAAATGCTTGTTTTCAATATCAATTTGCTTTGATTTTGTTTAATAAGCTTCTATTTGTTCAATCAAGTAACAGATATCATTAAGTATTCAATGATTTGGTGGATCCCCTTTGATCATAATGCTTCTCCCAATGATCAGTATGCCTTATAAGAATGTCAAACTTTATCCAAATGTATGCTATATGTAGGTGGACGGAGACAACCTTGACAGATCGTTGAATTCCGATAAGCAAATAGGATATACCTGTGTTCTATTTTACTCATCCCAGTGCCAGTTTTCACAGAATTTGCTCCCTACATTTGAAACGCTCAGTTTCATGTTTCCTCAAATACAGCACCTGATGATTGAGCAATCCTCCGCCATGCCAAGGTATGATAGAACCAACTTCAACCAAGCTTTCTTGTTATGATGGTAAACTTAGTCAATCTGATTACTGTCTGTCTGTTAATTTTGCACAGTGGTGCGATGATTTTTACTCGGAATTTGTCTGGTTTAAACACCATGGTTATGCTTGTACAAAATTTTTGATTGGGTTTAGAATTGAGTGAATCTAAGGCCACATCTTAATTTAAGACTTACAAGTTGTTTCTGATACGTTAGTTATGGATACATACAAATATTTTTGTATAAGAATTTAGAATATTAGTCTAATCAAGATTGACACATTATAGTCTACTTAGATTGTTACGGGAGATAAATCTTTGGAAGGAGATTGTATTAGAAATGGGTAGTAATTCTTTGTGCAACTCTAGATTGGAGGAAAATTTTACATATTTAAATCTCATTGATCTCTCAAGTATCATGCCAAATCTTGTCAATTAAATTGCTTTTTTCAAGAAATATGAGTGATCTAAGTCATACAATCATTCGTTAGAAGCATTCAAAGAAAAATATGGATGAATAACTTTTGGTAGATTATGGACGAGAATTGAGATTTAAGAATAATAGCAGCCTCACTTCAAGGTATTATGTTTCAAAATGTGTATGTTAATTCTTTTACCCATGTGACATAAATCATTAATATCTCTTTTACTTGACCTATTTGGGTGCTTTGACATTATAGATGAACTGTAGAATATTTCTAAATATAGCTTCTAATGAACATTTTTTCTGTTTTTTTTTTCCTTCTTGTGCAAATACTTCTCAGTTTACTCTCGAGATACGGGATTCATAGCTTCCCATCCATTTTGATCGTGAACCAGACGACAATGCAACACTATCGTGGCCCGAAAAATGTTCTTTCTCTTGTTCGATTTTACAAGAGGATTACCGGTAACTCTCTTATCTTGGTGAATTGAGTGAATTTCTAGAGCAATAAGTTTCACTTGATCTAGAAAAAAAGAATTAAATTCAAGAATTTCACACCCACTTGTTCCGACGAGAAAATGATAAATGGGTTATCGATTTTGATTAATGGTGTCACAAAACAGATTGAAATTGTAATCCTATTTATCTTTTTCTCAGGATTGGAACCGGACCACAATTATGAAGACACTCAGATGGTTGCCTGCAAATTTGAAAACTCGATTATCGAGCAGTTTGATATTATTAAGTCAGTGAAGGTGATGGTTAAGACAGAGCCTTATCTAGTATTTTCAGTCATATTCCTCACAATGAAGATGGCATTTTTCCTCTTACCAAGAACTCTATCTCAACTTAAAGCTTTCTGGTTCTTGTATTTTCCACGCTTGAACTTGGGAATATTTGGGGAGACAAGCTTCGTTGTAAGGCGAATTCTCGAAACGGTTGACATGAATAGAATCCGGGCCAAGCTCAGACCACTGAAAGCGAGGAATTTCCAAGAGGGTGCGAGAAATGCACGAAATTGGGCGTCTCTGGCCTTGGGAGAATCTTCGTCCAGGGCGAATTGATGGTAATTGTTCTTCCATTACTGTGACAAGGCTGGAACATGCTGGAGCTTTTTGTTTTTTCCTTGTTTTTTTTCATCTCTTTATTGGAGGGGAAGCATGTAAATCTTGGAACTGCCCTGTTTTTGTGGATATTTAGGAGCATAATGAACCTGCAGAAGAATGTACGATGTTGTATTAGTGTATATTATTTGATCCGTTGGATCTTGGGTCTACCTTTTTGAGGATCTGACATGGTTGATGTATGAATTTTTAAATCGGAAACGACGAAGAAATTGGCCAAAAAATCAAATAAATGACTAAATTAAGAAATTGAACGAGTTTCTCCGATTTATCGTGTTATACGGCTGCCCTGCTGTGACACCCTATGTCATTATTTGATTTCCAAAAAAAATGCGAACACTAGAAAGAGCGCCTTTTTTTCGTAAACGAGTAGATCCCAAAATTGACCGACTTCGCTTTCAATATATCAAAAATTAAAATGCATCTAATGTATTCTCGAACTTGCCTTTTATACATTCAGTTCATCTTCAAGATAATTATACTCGAACGCGAACTCCGTTTTGATCCTTTGACACCTGGAAGTAAGTCGAAAGAGTTTAAAATCATAAAAAGTTAGATAAATCAACTATCTCACCAGTCAAAAATTTGATAAATCAACTATCTAAGAAGAGAAAAACTAGCAAATCAATTGTTACGAGCATAATACCATTAAATTCTTTTGTATGAAAATGTTAGATTTCAAATTAAGAAGATAAATTATTTAGATTTTCAACCTTAAATAATGCTCTCTTACGAAATAGTCCACTGATATCATATTCGTATGATCAATATATAGCAAGAAAACTTATTTGCTGAAGAAAGAAAGATGCATAGGAAGATCCCTTCTTCAGAGGGGGAAAAACAGGCATTTAGATCCAAACAATTTCTAGTTGGAAAGAACTAAAACTAAAAGGATAGATCGCTCTTTAAGAACATATGAACTATAAAAAAATGGAATCGTCCAGCTAACTCGCATAGAATGGAGAAATTCAGTTAAAAAATGAGCGAAAAAGAAGATAACGTACCACCCGTGTTGTAGATCATCTACATCATTGTTAATATGGAAGTCAAAGTAAACATATGTCCCTTGTTCGAACTCATCTGTCGCAACTTTCGGTTCTTCGTGTCGCTGAAACCATGTCTGATATTTCCTATGATATCTCCAAGATTGCTTCTTCAACTCCCTTGCTGCCAAATATTGTTGATAAGTGTTCTGCAGATGATGATACCTCATCTCACTTATCCAAGTTAATATTTACTCCAAAAATAAATAAATAAATGTAATTACAGGTTGATAGTAGAATGCGTAGAACAAGGTGTCAATGCCGTGAGGTTCAAGACCAAGTCGTTCCCAAAAGGCAGGATTGCTAGTGACAGGTGCTTGCACTTGAGGGTAGCTAGCTGGAGTTATTGTTGGATGACTCTAAGGAAGGAAAAACAAAGAAAATATAAACTATTTGTTAGAAATCGAAACAATTTGTAATAAAATAGATGAACATAAAGATTAACACACTCAAATACACATTTATAAACACATCAATACAACAATTTAGGAAAATTTCGAAGGTCTGTCATCCCTCTTCGACAGAGATTCGAAGATTTGCCTACCTCCCTATTTTCTCTCTCGTCCTACCATAAGTATTTCCTAAAATATAATATTATTTTCATTCTAACACAGTCCAAATCATTTTTAACTTAAGCAGATTGGAGTGTACATAGGAAACATTAGAAGCGGTAAAAACTTACTGGGGTATAGCTTCTTGGACGTTCTGAGTCCTTGGGCATTCCTGCAGAGCTAACTGCTGGTCCACTAAGGTTGTTACCAATGGCTCCAAGATCAGAAACACTTCTTCTCCCAATAACTCCAAGACTACCAGAAGGCTGACTAGACTGGAGAGGGTGCCCAGGAGAGAGATTTGTATCTCTTGCCATTGTTGTAGGCTCAGTCGAGGAACCAGATACTACAGCCTGAATCTGCTAAAAGAGATAAGTTTCTCATAAGTGTCACTATGAAACCCGATTTACCCACACATAAATGGATTTCCTAAAAACCTTTCTGAAAATTGGTCTAAAGGTGAAGAATGAAACACAGGCAGGAACTTGAATGTGTTTTGACATGCCAAATTTCTACTTATGTCATAGTCCCACTATAAAATAAATGCAAGGATTTCTATAATGGTAGCAGAATAGCTACTGCAACTTTCTTGGGCAGTTTGCAAAAAAGTGAGTTTCTAAGGAAAATATAGTGACAACGTTAGATTAGATTCACAACGTCAGCTAATAGCAAAGGAAAACCTTAAAAAGAGTAACCTTCCAAGCACTATTTGTCTAAGAAACACAAAATCCATAGTAGCTTCATACTCAAACAAGTTGATAAAGCATCTCAGGAAGTCAAAAAGACAAGCTAACATCTCCAACTGAGGTATTTATTTTATGATTAGCCTCAATATCTCAAGAGCAACATTGGCAATTCAAAAATTATATGAATGCTCCATCGGCAAAACAACAAAGTCGCTATAACATCATCCGTTCATAATTGTTATTGTATGAAGGCCAAAGACCAAAATGTGCGGCCATTAGGATTCAATTGTAATAGAGATAAAAAAAATTAGTGGAAGTTAGTAGAAGTTAAAGGACAAAAAGTTAGCAGAAGTTAAGAGAAGTATAAGGAGGTTAATTGAGTAAGAGAGGAGGTAAAGAGTCTTCGAAGCCTCTGGTGTGTACCAATTGATGGGAATCAAAGGAATCCTGTCCATTATTGGACACTAAATGTAACGAAACATATACCTTTTGAGAGATTTCGAGAGGGTCTCTTCATCCACACTTCATCACTTCTGTAATGATACCCAACTCTATCCATCATCCATCCATTTTATTCATTAAATCCCTAACTCAATTAACCTCTCTCTATTAACTTTGACTAACCTCTTACCTCTTAACTTCCATTAGCTTCTTATGTTTAACTACAATTGAATCCTAATATGATACTTTAAAAGGAGGCACATCATGAGTGGTAAAACAGACCTCAATGACTGAAATGAACCTCCCTTGAAAAGCCAGAAAAAGATCGCGGAAAGGATCCTTTTCATAGAGGGAGGGAAAAATGATGAACATTGAGGCACTAACGCAAAGCAGGTAGGCGCTTAAACTCCCGTTCCGCGATGGATAGAATTAGATGTCGGATGATCAATGAATCAGCGATGAAAAACACAATGAATCAACGGACAGCAAACAAACTGATTGGACAGACTAGCTGATAGAGCCTTGCTGGCTAGAGAGAGTTTTCCCAACTTAGAAGATGTGCGCCGACATTTCAGTTAGAGGAAGAAGCTACTATCAAAGACCAAGACAATATCATAGAAGGTTGACCAAGGAATGGTTTATATGCCTGAGTTCATAAGAATCCTCAGCCATGGGAAACCAAAGAGATGTCTGGTTGTTTCAACATTTGATAAATTCATTATCCACGTGTAGTGGCGTCCAAATGGTTGCACCAACACGGGAACGGACTGACAAAACTGAACTGGAATCGTAATCTAAAATGGAATTACGGGTTTTAATCTGAATTTTGTTCTAATTTTTATAAAACTGTGATTTATAGGTCGATGTCGATTTTAAGAGTAAAAAAACAGTGAAACCGAGACCGTGAGTCAAAAAAGTTTTAAAATCGAGTAAAATCCGACTTAAGCTCTAATAAAATCCGAAAATTAGTTATAAACCTGTTAAATTACTTAAAATTCGATCTAAATATAATAAAAATATATATTTTATTATTATATTTTATTTATTTTTTAATATAAAATAAAACTGGGTTGAAACCGGAACGGAACCAGAACTGTTGGTTCAAGTATTGGTTCCAAAAATCTGGAACCGTGAGTTCTAGTTCCGATTCTATTTCGAGATTAAACAGAGTTGAGCCGGCTCGTTTTCCCCCTAATGAAAATTAATTGATTCATGGGTCGGGTCATATCCTAAGGTATCGGCCGATTCGTTTTTGTTATTTGGGTCGGAGCCGGGCTGTTATTTTCTTGAGGGGAAAGAAATCAAGCATCCAAACGTTTTGAGCTTGCAGCACCATTTTTCTTCGCTCTCGACAGTCGAGACTGGTCTTTGAAATCACCAGAGCTTGAGCTAAAGGAAGAGCGAAGAAGCAGAGAGGATGAGTAGCATCGGGACTGGCTATGATCTATCGGTCACTACTTTCTCTCCCGACGGTCGTGTTTTCCAGATCGAGTACGCCGCTAAAGCCGTCGACAACAGCGGGTATAGTTACATTTTCTTCGTATATATTCTTTGAAATCGTAATTTATTTGGTTTTCTCCGCTTTATTGCGCAAAGAAGTGGGTTACGTGACAACGTAGAAGCAATTTCCCTGAATCCCTTTTTTTATGTTCAAGTTTACCGAAGTTCACGTTCTTATGTTCTGAAACTTTGGAACGAATTTCCAGGACCGTTGTTGGTATCAAATGCAAAGATGGCGTAGTATTGGTAAATTTTCTTTGATGCGATTCTATTCTCTTTATTGTTATAGAGCGAAAAAGTGAAGTGAAATCTTTGTTATAGTTTCTGGCGTGAAAATTTTGGTTGTAATATATTTTGATTAGGGGGTGGAGAAGCTTATAACCTCAAAGATGATGCTCCCAGGTTCTAATAGAAGGATTCATTCTGTCCACAGTCAGTCTGGCATGGTACATTTTTTCCACCCCAGGATGCTTTTCTTTCCATAGTCGTCCACAATTTGTTACTGTTTATGTGATTATTCACTTTATGGATTTCATATCTAAGTTTTACTGTGTTATTTTGTATCTTATGAAAAATATTCTTACTTTTCTATGGTACAGAAATTTTATTCTAGCGTATTTTCATGGTATTTCTTCTTAATCTCTGTCATCAATCACCTAATTACAGGCTGTGGCAGGCTTAGCAGCTGATGGGAGGCAAATTGTTGCTCGAGCCAAGTCAGAAGCATCCAACTATGAAAGGTTTAACTTAGGATTTACATCATTTAGCTCCTTCTCTCTCTGTACAATGATTCTTTATTCAAAATATTCTTCTCTCGCTACGAAAATTTTGAAGTCTTATACTTGTATAACTGTCATTTCTTAGGTGGGTTTAGAACCACAAGTTATTCCTTATCTATTTGAATGAAAATAATTGTATTGAAAGTGGAAAATATTAATTGAATTCTACTTTTTTTACTTGAAACCATGGAATTTCATCATATGTGACGATCTGATTATGGCGATTGCTTTTGAGCCTTAAGCTGTTGAGAAAACTGCTATAGCGTTGACTAGGCAATGTGATGGATGCAATGAATTTTTCTATTATATTTATTAATGTCTTTAGAACTTACTTTTACTACATATATTGGTGGCTGACTATTGACAAGGGGTTCATATCTACTATGGATGCCTTTTGGTAGCCTTGAATTTATTTGGTTTGTTTTGTCCTAAAGTATTTAGTCATATGCAGGGGTCTGATAATGACGATTTGTTTTGTCCCTTAAGCTGATGAGAAATTGTTTTAGTCCTTGATTATGCTGTTGGATTCCTTTAGGATTTTTTCTATTTAATTTATCATCTGTGTCTTTTTGAATATATTATCATCATATTTGTTGTTGGCCTATGATATGACTCAGTTGTAGTTAGTAGAACCCAGTAGAAGTTTAGTGAGGTTAATAAAGTGTGAGCATTAAATAAATAACGGGGTGGAGAGGAAAATTCAGGTTGAGGATTCAACTGGAAGAGGAGACCTCAAAGTCTTTCCTGTGTGTTATGTATTCGTATTCAAGAAACAATATGTTATTTTCTTGATCTTATCATTGGTATCAAAACACATGGAGCTATTTTGTAGGAACAATTTCATAGGGTGGGAGAAAGTTTAGAGAAGAAATTCTAATGAAAAACAAGATGATTGTGTCGTATGATGTGGATAAATTTTGGAGTTGTCGAATTGGGTTAGTATCAATTGGGAATGGATACTAAACAGGTCATTTGGAGTTCTATTTGATATTTAGATTTGTTATGTGTGAGCTCATTTATAATGTGGGAGCAGTTGGACTTATACTTTCCAAGCTTCTTCCTGCAAAAAACTCCATTTCATTCAAGCCTAATTTCTTTGTTCACAATGCAATCCAGGGTAGCAAATGATCCTTGTAAACCTCCTTGGATCGAAGGAATTTCTTTTTCACTCTGAGGACAAGATTTGTTTTTAAAGGTTGAGAGATAATTATGATTAAATGGTAATTAATTTTAAGTAGTTTGTAAATGTGAGTGGAAGTTTAATTGAATAAGAAGTAAATAGAGAGAAAAATTCAAGTAAAGGAATCAAGTGGAGGAGGAAAACCCTTGAAGTCTCTCGTGTATGTTACTTGTTAGTGTTCAATAAACAATAGGATCATTTCTTTATCCTCTACGCCTTCTATTGATCAGAAGTCCATATCATGGCTTTTAGTATTCTTGAAATATAATGCTTCTGATGGATTGAGAATGATGATTAATGATGGGAAGTTTTTCTTTTAGCTTATGTTTTTAAATCATGCATAGTTATTGGTTAAGGTACTCGGTGTTCAGTCATCACTTATATATTCTTATGGTCATGGTTATTCATATTTCATATTCTATTAATATGACACCATCTGCAGTCATAGAAGAGTGTCTGTAAGGTTCATATTCATTTTAGTGTACTGGTCAAAGAATGAACAATTATTTCTTAGTACCATGACTTGGTTCCGACTTTATTTTTTTCCCTTTTTTTATATTTTGTTGAATATACAATTTTTTGAACCTATGAAGAGTTAAGAACAAATGTTTTTGAGGCTCAATAGTTTCTTTATTAATATTTGTTCCATCTTCAAGGGGAATACACAAATTTTATTATGTTTCTTTCTATTGCTGTTTGTGATAGTTGATTAATTATTATCTTAAATTTTGAGTTGAAAATGATAACAGATAATTCTTTCCTTTATGGATAGAATTACTATCATATTATGACAGTTTCACTTTTGTGAGCTATGATTTTTTAGTAGTCATTTATGTGTCATGGCGTCTCACATCTGCATGCAATTGCATTAGAACTTATTTCATGATGCTGCGGTTTCTTCATGCAGTACATATGGGGAATCTATTCCTGTGAAGGAGCTTGCTCAGCGTGTTGCTAGTTATGTTCATCTATGTACATTGTACTGGTGGCTCAGGTTTGGTGAAATTTGGCCCACAATATTTAGTTTGGTGTTTTTTCCTTTTTTTTTCTTTTTGAAGTTTTTGCTCAAGAAAAGAAATTTGGTGCTTCAGACCCTTTGGATGTGGGGTAATTCTTGGAGGCTATGATAGGGATGGCCCACAGCTTTACATGGTTGAACCCTCGGGCATTTCATATGTGAGCTGAAGTTTATATAATTCACGTTACAGTGTTCTTTTAGCTGTTTACTTGTATCACATTTTGCGAATTTATACTTTGTTTTTTCTTTTGCTACGTTTTTCTATGGTTTTTCCACCAATATTTTTGTATTGTTTATTTCAGAGGTATTTTGGTGCTGCCATTGGGAAGGGCAGACAAGCAGCTAAAACGTAAGCTAACTTTCACTTGTTTTGTTAATATGGGGACAGATTTTCTTTTTTAAAATTTTTGAGTTATTATTCTGGATTTATTGATGTCGTTATGTATGGTTTTAATCATAACCTTAATTGGGGAGACTCAAACATCCGAGATGTCGGATTCTATATTGGTACTTTGATCATTAAAATACTATTAGTTAAAAAAATCAATGCCCTTCTCAGGTAATCTACATTTCCTAATAATAGAAGAGGCTGGTCGTTGAGTCCTAAGGATTTTATAGTGTTTGTAATAGCTTCCTTTACTAATAGGAGGAGACAACAATTTTAGTATCGGTTAAAAATAAAGAAGATATAAATAGTGTGGGGGATTAGGGAGCTCGCTAAGAGAAATAATAAACCTCGCCAATCAATGCGAGACCTGCGGACGTCACCAAAATCTAAAGACGAATTCAGAAGGTGAGGAAAAAAAGTTTTTTTCGTAGACTACCAGGCCCCATCAGAGAAAAAGTAAGAGATAATTTTCCAATCCAATTAGTAGAGGAGCTTTTAGATGAATATGCAAGACTGTTTTGGGGGTGGTGTCGGTCGAAGGATAGGTGCCCTCCTCTGATATATAGCTTTATTTCTTCTTTCTTTTGTCAAATAAATTATGTTTACTACAACAATTGAATAAGAAATGCATCTTTAATTTCGTGCATTCTTGTTTGAAAGAACGCTCGGTTTGACGTCTATATTATCACAGTCAACGACATTAACCTATTATTTAGTCTGAAAATGTTTTTCCAGTGATTTAATATATGAAATCTATGCAATGGCAGAGAGATAGAAAAGCTGAAGCTACCCGAATTGACATGCCGGCAAGGGGTTATTGAAGTAGCCAAGATGTAAGTACCTATTGCATAACTGTTTCAGAGTAAAATAGATTGCACTTGAGTCATTCTTGTATTGCTTGCCTATTAATACATTTTCATTGAGAAGAGGACATTGATAAGCAAAGTTCTTGACCGATTGTCTCTTAATTGTATTACAAAGAAAGAAATATACAAACAAAAGAGAGAAAAAAAACGTTTCTGTAGAGGAAAGTGATTGTATTAAATTGGATCATCTACTTTGTTCTAATTCATCGTTTATATCCATAAAATCTGCAGAATTTATGGAGTACACGATGAGGCAAAGGACAAGGACTTTGAATTGGAATTGTCCTGGGTATGCGACGAATCAAATCGCCAACACCAAAAGGTATTTTTCACCATCGACCCTTTTTTTGTGTGGCTAATATTTTTTCTAGTGATTCCACTAAGACCTAGGAGAATATGTATCTATTGTTCATACTAGTTCTGATCCTCAGATCATCGACTCTTTTGACGCTACACTTTTATTAAAAGTGATGGGTAGATATTGACATGTTAAGCTGTGATTAGGATAATCAATATTATAAGTAAATATTTTGACAGAAATACATTAAATGTATTTTAACTAGATTAATCATAGCTCGAAACGTCAGGATGTACAATAAGAAAGGATGTTAAGAAGGTAAACCTAACATCAGTATTTTACCGATTTTGTTTCGAACAAACAAAAAAAACAAAACTTCTTTGTTTTTAAACACCTTTCTCTTCTCATTTTTCGTACTGGGCACGAACAAATCTCGTCGAGAATGACTAAAATTGGAGTTTGGTCATTTTATGGACAGGTTCCGGATGAACTTTTAGAGGAGGCCAAGGAAGCAGCTAAACTGGCGCTAGAAGAAATGGATGCAGATTAGTCATAGCCCCTCATTCCCATGATTGAGCTGCCTTTGTTATGGTGAAGATTTCTAACTACTCCACTCCTCTTCTGAGCTGCGCATTTAAAGTATGATTTTTTAAATTTATTTTTAAACATTTATTCCAAAAAATGGAAACTTCAAGCTCTCCTTTTTTCTAAGGGTAAGGCTTGTTTGGACTCATATGAACCAGCACTCTCGAACTCTCTGGGGGCTTGCGGAACCGAATAGACTTGCAGAATCAATCGATTTGTATCGGTTCAATATTTTATTTCGGGTCCGTTTTTATTTTGAAGTTCAGACTTTTGGTTTGGTTTTCTGGATTTTAGGGCAACTTGAAAACCATACTTAGTTAACTTAAGAATAAAATTAAGTTTCTCTTTTTAGTACAGTTTCTTATTATACATATTGACGTATTAAGTTGTGATTAGTCTAATTAAAGTACAGTTATTATATTAAAATTAAAAATTATTATTTATAATATTTATTGTATAAATTACATTCTGTTACGTTGCATGTATAATAAAATAAATAAATTTATTAAATATTCTTTCATTTAATAAATATTGAAATTTATATTTTATTTTATTGTGGAAGAGCTTGTAGGTATTGTCTTCGTGTACTAGTTGTTACCCTCAATGTTAGGGTAGTTTCTTGGGATATCAAATAAAGGCCTCTTATTTCTGGGTTGCTGAGTCACAGTGATTTAATTTTTCATAAACTGTCGGGTTGGGATGTGAAGACATTAGGGGCGAGTGATTTCGCTTTTTGTGTACAAGAAACCAAGAACACTATCAATGAGTCAATTAATACTTTATTCTTAATTAATGTAAATTCCATTTTAAATTCTATACTTAGCCCATTTAATAAATTAAACTTTAAAAAGCAATGAAGAAGAAATAAACCAAGTTCTTGGCCGATTTACATTCTCGGAGGAGCCTAGGAGGTGAAGTAGGTGGATCGACTCATTAACACCAGTCGGTTCGGGCCAATCTTTAGACCAACATGAATCGACCAATTTGATATTCAATTCTCGACCCATAATTAAAGAATTAATGTTATGTTTAATTTTTCATTATATCTTTTGATATGTTAAGTTGTAGTTGGTCGAATTAAAATACAGTTAAAATATTAAAATTAGAATAATTATTTATAATATTTATTACCAAATTGCTTATTAAAAAATGATATTTTTTGAAAACGAACCACCAATTTTCTTATCCGAATAAAAAAAAATCTAAAATCGTGGCATCGTGGGTCTTTTTTTCGTTCCGTATTTGTTGGATTTGAAGGCCAAATCCAAAATCAAATTAGATTGTGGAAGCAATCCTAATCGATTCTATCTTAGATTTCTTTTAGACAAACCTAAAAATGAACTAACAAAAGTCAAGAGAGAGGGACCATTAATTCACATTGTGCGTTCCCATAGTTGGACCAATACATCATCGTATGAAAAGAACACTAGTCGTATGTCCACTATTTTCGTGGTTATTTTATTAAAATATAAATAATTATTTTTTAATATTTATGTTTATAATTAATACTTAGTATAATAGTAGTTAGGATATTTTTCATTGACATCTTAATTTTTTTAATTATGTTATTTATTTACCCTTTACTTTGAATTATTTTTATTAGTCTACTCTATATTTATATAAAGAGTAAATATATATTTATTTTTTATTTTAGCTTCTTATTATACGTGTTGATACGTTGAACTGTGAATTATGAAATAAATATAATGATAAAATATTTATATTTAAGTGAAATATTTCAATGTAATTAGAATTATTAATCTAAGATACATGTACAATAATAATATTTAAAAAATATATTAAATATGAAGTAATTAGTAATAATTACTTTAATTATTAATATTTGAAATTAATTGCATTCATTCATACTTTCCATTTCCAATTGCCAATTTATTGAAATGGGCCCCACCAAGACACACAACAGATGATGAGAAGAAGCTGGTAGTCAACTTTTGTATTTCACTTGTGCTAAATATCTTTAAAAAAGCAATCTTTTACAAATTTAGACCCGCCGTGAAAAATACGTCTAATTTTGCAAGATCTCGCGGCTTTGTTTATATATTTGGGCTAATGATAGTCTTATTTTTTTATTTTTTATTTTTTTATTTTTTATTTTTTTAATGCTTTAATTAAAGGATAAATAATAATTTACACGGTGAACTATTGCATGTAATTACAATAAATATATTGAATTTTAAAATAACTTAAACTTTATCATAATTATAATAAAGACTTTATCATCATATTTTTTGTTAATTTTAATGAAGCTCATCTGCTGAATTAATATATTTAATTAATAAATAATAATAATAATGTTGAATATTATAAATTTGTAAAAAATCATATTTTTTATTAGTTTTAATGAGATGAATAAAATAAAAAATATATTATTTTATCTATTTGATTTCTCAACAAGTATTTAAAATTAACCAGATTAACTAAATTAACTAACCTAATTGATACACATCCTAAAATAAAAAAATAAATATGATGACGAGAAGTTAATTGTAATTATGATAAAATTTAATGTATTTATTAACGGCTTTTAAAATATAAGATATTCGTCGTAATAAATTTTATATTTATGTGTAAATTACTATTTATCTCTAATTAAATTAGTAAATTATAATTATATATTAAAATATAAATAATTTTTTATTATTTAAAATTATAATTAATTATTATAATAATAATAAAATAAGAGTAGTATTCAGATTACGTAGTTTTCAAAGTCAACGAAAATGTCAATTTCCTTGTTTTCGGTTAATTCCTCTTTTCATTCCGTGAAGGAGCTCATGCTCGGCTGTTAATGGCGACTAAGCAAAGAAACGCAATGGCCGCTCATTAAAGCCATTTCACACTCATTCACACGCCCTTATAACTTGATTTCCAGATCGAAATCCTCTCCCCATTCGTCACTCGATCACTCCGGCGTTGGAAATCGCTGAAATGGCAGTTGAAGACGATCGCCCGGAGTACGGGGGTGGTATAGACGATCCGAACGAGAAGACGACGAAGAAGGCGGCGGGGGAAGAGATTTCGATAGAGAAGATCTTTGAGAGTAAGGAAGTTCCGCCGTGGAAGAGGCAGTTAACGGCGAGGGCGATGGTGGTGAGCTTTGGGCTGAGTATAATGTTCAGTTTCATTGTTATGAAGCTCAATCTCACCACTGGAATTATTCCTTCGCTCAACGTCTCGGCTGGGCTGCTAGGGTTTTTCTTCGTCAAAACATGGACGAAATTCCTCGAGAAATCTGGATTGTTAAGGCAGCCGTTTTCCCGGCAAGAGAACACGGTTATTCAGACCTGCGTCGTCGCCTCCTCCGGCATCGCCTTCAGCGGTTATTTCAATTTTAAATTTCTCGATTCCTCTTTTTTTTCGAAGAACTGAAAATTCGCTCCGATTTTCGATTTCCGGTCTGTTTTCTTATAAATTGATCTTGTTTCTGCAATTTCTTTTCGATCCAGGAGGATTTGGGAGCTACTTATTTGGAATGAGCGAGCAGATCGCAAAACAATCGTCAAATCCGCTTGAATTCAAAACCCTATCTCTGAGCTGGATAATCGGATTTCTTTTCATCGTCAGCTTTCTCGGCCTCTTCTCCGTCGTGCCTCTCCGGAAGGTTCGCCGTGTTTCTTCTCTCCGATCATCAAATCCGGTCAATGTTCATACGATTTGATTTCTTTTTCTTGTCAGATTATGATCATCGACTTCAAATTAACATACCCGAGTGGAACTGCAACTGCATATCTCATCAACAGCTTCCACACTCCAGAAGGAGGCAAGCTGGCGAAGTGAGACCAAGAATCCATTTTTTGTAAAAAAAAAAATTCGATTTTCCGTTCGAATCTAACGCATTTCTACGTTTTGAATCATCCCAGAAAGCAAGTGAGATCGCTCGGAAAATTCTTCTCCTTCAGCTTTTTGTGGGGGTTTTTCCAGTGGTTCTTCACCGCCGGAGACGACTGCGGGTTCGGAAGTTTCCCAACGTTCGGGCTCAAGGCATATAAGGAGAAGTACGGCCATTAATATCCGCCATTAAATCTCTCTGTTTCTCTGTTTAACAACTCGACTTGCAGGTTTTACTTCGATTTCTCGGCAACATACGTCGGAGTTGGGATGATTTGCCCCTATATCGTCAATATCTCGTTGCTGCTCGGAGGAATTCTTTCTTGGGGCATTATGTGGCCGCTCATCGAAAATCGAAAAGGTGATTGGTTCAGCGCCGAGCTTAAACCAACGAGCTTCCATGGCCTCCAGGGATACAAGGTGACTTATCTTCAAATCGAACCAGAAGTTTTTCTTCGATCTTCTCTTCAAATCCGACTCAATTTCGCGTTAAATTGCAGGTTTTCATAATGATTGCGATGATCCTCGGAGATGGTCTGTACAACTTCGTTAAGGTTTTAACCCAAACGCTCGCCGGACTGTTCCGTCAAGTCCGGCGAAAAGACATCAGCGTTCTGCCGGTGGCTGGCCGTCCTTCTCCGGAAAACCCCGAGCTCTCTTACGATACAAGGCGTAGGAATGAAATCTTTCTCAAGGATCAAATTCCAACGTGGTTTGCCGTCGCCGGTTATCTCACCATCGCCGCCGTTTCCACCGCCGTTCTTCCCCACATCTTCTCCTCGCTCAAATGGTATTATATTTTGGTGGTCTACTTATTCGCGCCAGCTCTAGCCTTCTGCAACGCCTACGGGTGCGGGCTCACGGATTGGTCCCTCGCGTCCACCTACGGAAAGCTAGCCATTTTCACGATCGGGGCTTGGGCCGGCGCCGCCCACGGCGGCGTTCTCGCCGGACTAGCGGCCTGCGGAGTCATGATGAACATCGTCTCCACCGCATCGGACTTGACCCAAGATTTCAAGACCGGTTATTTAACTCTTTCCTCGCCTCGGTCCATGTTCGTGAGCCAAGTCATAGGCACGGCAATGGGCTGTGTAGTCTCTCCATGCGTCTTCTGGCTCTTTTACAAGGCCTTCGACAACCTCGGACAGCCCGGAAGCCCATACCCGGCTCCTTACGCGGTTGTCTATCGAAACATGGCTATTCTTGCCGTCGAAGGCTTCTCGAGCTTGCCCAAGCATTGCCTCCTGCTTTGCTATGTTATGTTCGGAGCATCAATTCTTATAAACGTGATCCGAGATTCAGTGAGGAAAAACTGGGCCAAATTTATTCCTCTGCCTATGGCTATGGCTATACCGTTCTACTTGGGTCCTTATTTTGCGATCGATATGTGTGTGGGGAGCCTCATATTGTTCGTTTGGGAGAAGTTGGACAAGGCCAAAGCCGCTGCCTTTGCTCCGGCTGTGGCTTCCGGTTTGATCTGCGGAGATGGGATATGGACGTTGCCTAGCTCTATTCTCGCTCTCGCCGGAGTGAACCCTCCGATTTGCATGAAATTCTTGTCACGGGGGACGAATGCTAACGTCGACTCTTTCTTGTCATCTTGAACACGCGACACGTATTTGCTATCGTAATCGTATTATAAATGTATGTGAATCTGTATTGAAACGCGGGTCTCTTATGTATTTCTCCAATGATGAACTTAGATCGATAAGATTGTGACCGATCGTAATAAAATTCGAAAAAAAGTTAGATTAGTGCTTAGTTTTTCTACGTAAGTGTAATTTTTTAATAAAAGGAACAATTATATTATAGTCTAATAAAAAGGCTAGATGACCCAATAATATTTTTTAATTAGACTAACTAATTATAATATTATTGCATTATAATAATAAACACGAATTATTATTACAATTAGTCTTGATTCATCAAGGTTATTTTGTTAATTGTGATCGGATCAGATTCAAAATTTTGTATTAGTTTTAAGCCGATTTTTTGTTTTTTGTGAACTCGCAAATGTGACTCAAAGAACTCATTAGATTAAACTTTACAAAATTTAAAATGAAAAATGAAAATTGGGGTAATGGGTGATTGTGACAATTCGTGATACTAATTTAGCACACGAAATAAGATAAATATAAAAATAATATTAAAATCACTTTATTATATATTTTTATTGTATATGTTAAATAATAATTATTTTATAAAAAAATATCATTAATAATTAAAATATAAATAATTCTATTTTAAATAATAATTATTTTATTTTACTGTGATAATTTTATTTTTTATTATCCTAAACATAATATTTTATTTATATCACCAAGTTTATTTGAATTTAGGGTGATTCTATGTTTGCTTTGTTAGAATGTTCTCTTAATATTCTTTGACGTATTAAATTGTGATTAATAAAATAAATATTATAAATAATTATTTTAATAATTATTAATTATTTTTTAATTAGATCAATCACAATTCAACACGTTAAAAAATAAACCGATCATTACCCTTGAATTTATAAAAAGATACCTAATAAATTACAGTGCAAACATCAATTTATTCATGGATCTATAATCTAAGCTATCAAACAAAGAACTTACAGATAGATCATACCAGTCCAAGTAGAGACAATCGAAGCATCTTTAGTTGACATATTATGAACTATATTAATATGTACATTGTTTCAACAATAAACTATATGATCTCTATATATTGAACATGTTACTCACTTGGGACTTACCTAGACGATCCGGTTTTTGAACAGATAGATCTCCTTGGCATCGGCTGCCGGCACATAAATCGCATCCCTCAATGTGCTATGAGTTCTTCCGTAGCATACGTAAACCACTACTCCTATGAGCAGCCATACCGATACTCGAGCCCATGTAGCAGCTCTAGCAATAGTATATTACAAGATTAGAACAATGGAGAATCTTAAGCTTGCATTCTTAGCTTATTTTTTTACTGTGCATGCTGACGTCTCAGTCTATAATTATTACAATAAATATTATAAATAAGCATTTTAATTATAATATATTAAATGTACTTTAACTAGATTAATCACAACTTGACGCGTCAGCGTGTACAATAACATGATATGTAAGAAGGTAAACATAGTATATATTACTCATCAAAAAAAAAATCTCATAGTACATACAAGAAAATGGAAGATTCCTTGTATTAATTTCCTATTTCCTTTAATCTCTCTTTTATCGGAAACTTTTCAAGAAATAGATTTTTGAAATAAAGCATCACATGGTCTCCATTGCAATGAAAGTTGGGTAGGAGAATAAAACATAGAAAACTTACCCGAGATTGATCAGCAAGTAGACATTGATGAGAGCAGAATATAGTAGGGGTGGGCAAATCCGGTCTGATCCAATCAGATCGGATTCGGTCGGATCGGATCAGGTATTCGGTAGATGAATTTTTCATTTGATCCGACTTTCGGATCGATATCGGATCGGATTGGCTATCGGATTCAAAGCCAAATCCGATAGTCAATCCGAAAGTCAGATTGCTTAATTCAAATCGGCCGAAATTCGAAAGTCGAAACCCTAAATCATTCATCCCCGACTCCGATTTTGGAATCCGAAAATCACTCGTCTCAATTTCTTGACTCCGCTACTCCGACGACGAAGCCAAGCCGCCTCGCCGACCCTCTGCTCTTAGACTCCGAGTCTCCCTCCAACGACTGTCGCGAAGAACAGAGGAGGAATCGACGGAGAACTGAAAATTTCTGAATTACAGGTTTTTAAAAATCCAATCTGATCCGATCCGATTTCTTTAATTGGATTCAGATCGGATTCGGATTCGAATGACACAAGCATCTGAATCCGATCGGATCAGATTGAATTTGCCTCAATTCGATCCGATAACACCCGATGCCCACCCCTAGAATATAGGCAGCAGAGGAACAAAGGGGCAAATGAAACCTAAGTGACAAGAGAACAAAATGCAACATAAAACATAAAAAATCGATATTTTCATGAACAAATCACGACTTTTTGCTAAAAAGACATTAACAGTCAAATTTTAACAGCATAATGCAGTAGCTGAAACCATACTGGAATTGTATTTAGCCCACAAATCTCCCGATGGCGCTTCACATTTCATAATAATGAGAGAAAATTTCTTAATTTTTTTCTTGTTGATCATTATCATTACTTTTATACGTCTACTCACATTAGATGTTTCTAGAAGCAGAACTATACCATGCAAAGTGTGTATAAGGTTTATATGAAAGCATACCTCCTGTGTACCCAAAGCTGTGCCTTGCATCATCTTGCTTTATACTTGTCAGTACGATGAGACCAGATACAAGAACAAAGCCACCAACTCCACAAACTGAATATCGCACATAGCTAGAGACCAATAACCAATTTTCAATCAGAAAAGGTAAGAGACTCAAATATGGTGCATCGTGAAGGCAAAGCTATTTAGGAAAAGAACTAATGTGTTAGATATAACTGTAAAGTGAATACTAAGTTTATTTTTTTAACATACATTATTATACACACTGGCAAGTTGTGATTGATTTAATTAAAGTACATTTATTATATTATAATAAAATAATTATTTATTACATTTATTGTACTAATTATAACTTAACATGTCAGCAAATACAATAAAAATATATATTAAGAATGTAAACCTAACATCATCCTAATTACAAATTCAATTATAAGTGTTTTTTTTCGGATGTCTATGATCTGCGAATCTAATGAATTGGAAAATTTTGAATCTGCTCTTTGACGAATAGAATCTAGCTGAAGCATGACAGGAAAAGGTCTATGAAGTCAATTGTTATGGAAGATAAAGCACAATCCACCTTGAAAGACCTAAATTTGAAGCTGTGAATGTTAGGAGAAAAACCCCCACACATGTAAACATTATGGTCCAGCCAGCAATTTTACGTCTGTTGTTATCCTTTGACAGGTCTGCAATAACTTCAATAGTTAAGCACTTCCAATTTGAGCAGAATATTTTTTTTAAAGCGTATTATAAATGAATTCAGCAAGTACAAGGGGACAAAAAAACTTAAAAATGACATTTTTAAATATGCAAGTAAGCATTTTGGATAGGGGTGGGCAAACGGGTAACGGGCCGGGTATTTTTTCGGGTATTGGGTATGAAGCAGTACCCGAAACCCGGAACTATCCGAAAAAATGGAAAAATACCCGGATTCGAGTATTTTTGGGTCTACCCAAAATTTAAATCTTTCTGAAATGTTGCTTACATGGATTCGGGTATTCCGGGTAAGATCTAGATATTTTTGGGTTTTGATAAAAAAAAAACAGAATATCATTGAAAAAATAGTAAACTTGGGTGGGCTGGGCAGGGCTGGGCAACGGTTATTAAATACGGGTATTAGGTATTTTTACAATACCCGATACCCGGACTCCCTACCCGTTTACCCGAACCCAAAACTATATTTTTACCTGTTACCCGGCCTGGACCTTAAGGTTTCGGGCCAGACCTTAAGGTCCGGTTCGGGTTGCCCACCCCTAATTTTGGAAGAGTATCGGAAAGGCCAAACACAGAAAACGAGCACAGTCATTTGCATTATAAAATGTACCTAAGACATCTACTTTTTAACGAATTCAATCTAATGATACAAGAATCAAAACAAAATCAAACTTTTCATGATGAGAATAAAGCAATGTAAGCTGAGAAAGGCTCATAAATAGTCTTTTCATTTCTTTTTCCTAAGGGATTGGAAAGCAAGTCTTTCTTTTCCTTTTTTGTTTCTTGTTCTCGACAGTAAGAGTTCTTTGCATTGTGACCTTAATTAATGGAGGGAAAGATAAGCTTCAGAAAAGGAGGATTCTTTTCCTTTCTCTTACTTGTTTTCATGCTTTCCTACGATCAAATTCTCTTCATACACATAATCATGGAAGCTGGAGACCATTCATTTCTTAACTAAATTAATAGACTAACTCCCCAATCAATTTTACCTCAATTGATGTAATATATTGAAATTAAGACAGCATTTATACTTTCATTTGATTGAACCTCATTATGAAAATCATAAAAGAATCGTGCCTGATTGCATAAACTCAAGCATCTTAGTAATCCAAAACATCATTTTTATCATTTATCCAACAGTGAACAGAATAAGCACGAAGAAAAGTACAATTCACTTAATTGATTAGATCTAAATGAAACAAGAATATCTAAAGATCAAGGAACTCACAGCTGCACTGAGAAGGACAGGTCACAATAGCAGGAAGTTCCAATGATTCATCCACTTTACCAAGTAAAGGTTTTGTGCTATCCAATGAAGAGCCAGTGTGATTCTCTGGGTCCTCCCCACTTAAATCATTGGTTATTATTCCCCCTGAATGAGAAGAAAATAAATCAATTGACTCCTGGAGAGATGATGGCAAGGGAACCTCATCTGGTGGGACATATCTGAGTATCAATACAGATATTGCAACCATGGTGAATGCAAGAAGGGTGCCCACGCTGACCTGCATAGACAGACAAATATATCAAGTATTTAAGAACCAGAAACATATCACAAACAAGATCCTTGATCCATGAATCTCAAATGCAAAAACACTTTTTCTGGCATAAACTCGAAAACTAGCAAAGTACAAAACATGAAAGTTAAAAGGGATAAATAGGACAAATGAGGTCTTATTGGCATTTAACATACAGTCCAAATCTAAGATTATACTTCTTCCGTTAACTCAAAAGAAGGAAACGAATTTGAAAACACAGCCAATATACATTTTACATGCAACATATCAATAGAATTTACCCTTCTCCAACACATATGTATGAGTAATGATAGGCACTTCCAGCCGATGGACAGCGACTAGCAAGCTCTGCAAAATGCAGACAATCCAGACAATCCAGCAGCTATTCCGGCAATTAGGAAGGAAAAGGCCAGGGCTGGTCCTGAATGCTCTCTCGCAACAGTTCCAACGAGAATATATACTCCAGCTCCAATCGTGGAACCAACTCCTGAAAAAAAAATACAATCATCCATAACTCCATGTTTAACAAAAGCCATGAAAATTTCATTTCTTTGATAAGTACTCATCACATAATATATGAAGAAAAAGCATCAAACTTTGAATTCCTAACTTTTATGGTATATAATTATCAACAGTGCCTTCAAAATCTAATGGCAACCCAAGAACAAAAAAATACTGATGTTCGCCAATTTTACCAATGGAAACAAAAATTACAATAATGAAATTATTTTTTTAATGCAAAATTATCTCCCAAACAAGTAAAACCGAAGCTTATCTGGTAGCTAATTGAATTGATTTTAAAACAATTGCAATCACTCCACGAAACTTGGATGAATCCCAGTAAAAACTTAGAAAAAAATATTACCTATAGCAATGAGGTGAGAAACAGATAATTCCTTCGCCAGTAGACTGGCTCCCGAATTCGCATGAGCAGAATCCACCTGTTTCCTCCTAATCAAACCTTTCAAACAGCGCCATGAACCCTTTGTTCCCCTTCCCCCTCTCTCATGCGCGTCAACCAAAATTCCCATCTACAATCACAGCTAGTTTCTACAATAATAAAAAATCACAACCGCAATTTCGCGACGTTGGATTTGTTCTTTATTGAAGTTCAACAGCACAACTATGTACAGAATGAAAAAAAAAAACAGAATCTAAAAACGAGCTGCCCGCATTCCCAAGCTCAAAGTCTTTGAAAATTCTTCAAAAAAGCAGAAGGAAAGAGGAGCTGAAAAAAAGAATACAGAGAGGAAAAATTATCGGTTTCCCTCTTTTGCTCGTGATGGAAGCAAGCAGATGTGGCGTATATAACGGTGAATTGCTGTAAGATAATTGGATGAAATGTTAATCGGAGAAGACGAAGAAAATCAATGGAGATTGAATAAATGGACTGTATGAGTATCCGTTAGCGCGACAGATTCATCGCCTCTCGTCAACTACCGGCTGCTCTTCGTGAAATGGGATGGCCTTTGACCTTCGTAATCTCCCAACGACCTCATGGGTACTCACGTGATACTATTTAAATCGAGCTAAACGAATCAAACATACCTAAAAATATTTATTATTTATAAAAAATAATTATATATTATTAAAATTAAAACGTATGAATTCTAAAATTTACAAGCGTAGAAAATTACATATAAAA
Organism: Begonia fuchsioides; assembly: GCA_003255005.1. Taxonomy (NCBI): domain Eukaryota; kingdom Viridiplantae; phylum Streptophyta; class Magnoliopsida; order Cucurbitales; family Begoniaceae; genus Begonia; species Begonia fuchsioides. The sequence continues at coordinate 250,776 of QAOC01039321.1, read as the reverse complement.
AAATTACGAGTGTAAAAATTACATATAATTATACTTTAAAAGTTAATAATTTTCAAATTCTAAATTTTTGAATTCCTCTGTTAATCATCATTTCGTTGTTGGTTTCTTGAAACAGCATTGCTTCAATCTTTCAAGCATATCAACGCCTTCACGAGATACGGTGCAAGATTTCCTCGTCGATCGTCGAACACTTGTCCACCTGCACTAAAAGCACATTCAGAATCTACAATAAAAATATGAGGAGTTAGTAAATCACGTGTCATTTTAGAAATAATTGGATACACGACCGCGTCATTTTTTCACCAATTCAAAATATCGAATGCATCATCACGATGAAGTTGATAACGAGTGTCTAAATAAATATCGAGTTCATTCTTATCGAAATCATAAGAATGTACATCGTTATCAATTTCTTCATCAATGACATTCATACTATTAATTGATTGTTCAATACGGGAACTACCACTAGAAGTAGAAGCAATATTAGACGAATGAAATGAACGAGAAATACTATATTTATGTTGGTAAGAAGCAAATAAACTAGAAAGATCATTTCTTAATGAAGCTATCGAAATTACCGACATTAGCCCTAAGTTACCGAAAATTGTATCACGCATCAATTTACAGTATTTAAGTTTTATATCTAGGATGCATAATGCAAGCAAATGAAAAAATGTTGGGTATGTCAAGCCAATAGTTTTTAAATTTCGTTTCCATTTTTTCTATGATTTCGGAAAATTCATCTATTTTTTATATCTCTCGAAAGTATCGGTTAAGTTTACAAATGTAAGAAGAACAATATGTGTAGTCGGATAATAATTTCTAGAACATTCTTTAGTAGCTTCGAAAAATAGTTTCAAAAAATCAAGAAATAAATTAGTCATATCACAACTACTATTATCTAAAGTAATACATTGTGTTTTTTACTAATAAAATCACAAATTACATTCTAATACGGTTTAACATGTTCTAACATTAAATACGTTGAATTCCACATTGTCGATACATCCGTTTTTAATTTGCTAGGTCGAAGATTTGCCGCTTTACAAAAGTCTTTAGATTCGTATGCGTGACATTTTTTATAATGTCGACCAATAGTGTTAGAAGTAGATTCGTATGCATAGTATTTCGCACAATATTTGCATTGCACCCTATTTTTTATTTTCTTTTTATTTGTATTATTTTCAATTCAAAATGTTTTCAAACATTCGACGTTTTTTATATTTTAGATTTAGGTGAAGGTGGATGCATATGCGGATGTGTGACCCATAGAAAATGCAGGATACTAGATCCAATTTTTTGAATGTCGTCATCATCGAATGAAAACGATTCAAATTGCGCGTAATGTGCATCTATATCTATATAAATTAATAACGAATTTTTTTTAAATTGATATCATTCACCAATTATTCGATGATAACTTGTACGTGGTAATTGTTTGAATAATTCAACAATTACGAGTCCTGCAAAATAAAAAAAATTAATTAACAATACAAATTAACATTATCGATAACTTTACAAATTAATTTTACGCATACCTCGATGATGAGTAATTAATAGTTGTTTGAATAACAATCAAATACACGAGAAAAATTCATTAGTAAAGTGAAATTGAGAGTGTGAGAGCTTGAGAGAAATCAGTGAAAATTTTTTACACTCCTCTACCCCTTTTTATACTATCGATTTTGTACCACGGTCAGAAAAATCATGCAATGGTTGGATTTTGTCATTTGAGAGAGAGAGAAAAAAAAAGAGGAGAGGAGTCGAAGAGCCACGAGGCCCGCAAACGAGAGGCGAGAGGGGAGGCGGCAGGAGAGGGTGGGAGATCCAAAGCGGTGACACAACGATGCCCTGTCGACGGCGAGGCCGAGCGACGAGCGACGACCAACGACCGCGAGCGTCGTGACGATAAGGAGTGACAGCTACAAGCACGACGACGACGATGCTACGAAGACCGAAGGAGGACGAGCCCACAAGCCGGCTCGCTCGAATGCCGTCTCAGGGCACTTTTATTTTATTATTATTTTAGATTATTTAAAATAGTTTTATTTAGATTAAAACCCAATTTTATTTTAATTATCGTCAAATAGACTAATTTAAAATATAATATATATTTATTTATATTTTAAATAAATCAATCATAATTTAACACATAAACATGTAAAATAATAATAATAATAATAATAATAATTTTAATATTACTTGTATCAATCGCATCAACTCAAAATTGACATGATAAATTCATAAAAACTTACGTACATTTAACTGAACTTTTAATTAATCGATCCTCACTCAATAAGTTAACATGTTTAATAAAAAAAACATAGATAAAATGATAATCGACCCATAAATCACAAATTTAGATTGGATTTATATTAAATTTTATTAGAGTTTAAATGAGATTTTACACCTACGGTCTCGGTTCCGGTTTCATGGTTTTTTACTCCTAAAAATCAACAATCGACCCATAAATCACAACTTTTTAAAAATTAAAATCAAGACCTAATTAAAACCAGCACTTCTAGTCTGGTTTACATTTTCGGTTCAGTTTTGCCCACCCCTAGCTATACGAATTCACTAATACTAATTGTCACAGCAAATAATGATCAAGTGCATTCAAAATTTGCATAACAAAGCTAAAAAATGAATTCAGACAAACTACAAATATACATGCTACAAGCTATAAACAGTTTCCTAAAGAACACTAATTATGTTGTCCCAACAAAAGAATTTCTCACAACTGTTTTCAAAAACATCTTTCTCAAGAGCTTCTGTTCTTCAGCTGTCATTTCTAAAAACAGTTTTCTAGAGAAATCTAATTATTCAAAAATCTAATAACCCGTGAGGGTATATATACTACATTGATAAGGATGATGAAATATCTCAGTATACATGGCAATATAGGCAAATTCACTTCTCTACTGACACAAGATACAACATAGATCAACTAAAACCTTCCATTTTCAATTCGATTTATCGTTTCCACTCACATTTGGATCTGATTTTTGGCAAAATACGATCAAATTTAGCACCCGAACAGATAAATGCATTATAGTTTAAGATTACCTATCATTCGAGCAAAGGACTTCTACTGCCTCCATCGCCGCCATCGGAATGCTGGGCCCACAGGCTTCGAGTTCGGTCTGCTCTGTTTTCCCAGGCTTGTTGCCTCACACTCCTATCGTTTGTGTCCCCACCATCTGAAAACTGGGCCCACACGCTCCGGCTTTTCCCCTCTCTGCTTAGTTCCTCTTCGCATCCTGCCACCGTTTTCAAGAGCTCAGACTGAAGTAACGGGCAGTTGTCCTTGAGATATTCAAATCCATCCGATTGCATAACAGCTGGAACAAGAAAACAAGATTCAGATGCTTGCAAGGTAGTATTAATCATGTTTATAGAAAATAAAAAAGTGCATTTTCATTTCTCAAGTACGTTTTATGAAAAGCACATTTAATCCAATATATCTCAAGCTCTTCCTCCATTAATCTCAATTGTTCAAGTGACTATCGAAAGAATATTATTTTAAATTGGTTAATGCTAAGTTTATCTTCTTATTATGCATGTTGACATGTCAAACTGTAATTAATATAATAAATATTATAAATAATTATTTTAATTGTAATATATTAATTACACCAATTACAGCATGACAATAAAAGGTATGCCAAAAAAATATAACTAACATTACTCTTTTGAATTATACTTAAATTTTAATTAAATGATTATTATATGTAACCAGAAAAATGATATTATACACAATTCTGGTATTAAAAATAAAATTATATACAATTCTGGTATTAAATGATTATTACTCTTTTGATATTAAAATGATATTTTAATTCTAAAAAAGGAAAGTATTAGCATACCAACTAAATTTTCTGCAGCAAATTTTAGGCAAACTCCTTTAAGATCTGCAGCATGATATCGATCCGCAAGGGCCAAAATATGAGAGACAGAATTGACAGTCATTTCTTTGCAGAGTTCAGATTCACACATCAACCTAAGTCTTGGCAAATCATATTTGTCTGCCGCAGCTAACAACTTTGCTGCTAAGCTGTCAGAGAAAGATGGCATACAAGATGAGCTAGACTCCAAGAATTCTTCTTCTACAAGTGCGTCTCTATATATAAAATGCAGCAAAGCCTTCACATCAATAATGGAAGAAAGTATTAGCAAAAGCATAGAGAGCCTGAAGAGCACATCAACACATGACAAAATTTATAACTGAAAGTTGAGAATGATAGCACACCTAAATAAAAAAGAAAAAGAATCAACTGTACAAATAGGATAACCTGTTCTTCATATTGTACCTTGAAAACCTTAGGTTCCATATCGGTTATAACAATTTCATCATTCTCATCTTCCATTCGGTCAAATAACAAACTCTCAAAGATGGGAGACCGAGCAGCCAATACCAGCTTATGAGCATGATATTTTACGCCTGACACATTGAAAATAACATCCGAGCCTTCCTCATTTTCTAATAACATACCAAAATGCGCCCCAATATCAGATTCAGGTACGTATATGGAGTGTAATCTTGAACTGTCTATCCCGGAAACCACAACTCCAACAGTACAATTGATTTTTAAACAATCATCCTTGAGAAAGACTGACGTCTCAAGCATAGATCGTCTGAAAAATCTTTTGTACCCCCTACAAGAAAGAAAGAAAATGTATGGCTGCATCGAGAAGAAATAATATAAAAGAACAAAAAAATACACCAAAAGCAAATGCAAATATAAATATAAATATGCGAAGAAGCAACGAGGTGATCTTCATAGAGTAACATACACTTGAGCCTAACAAGATGAGCAGTCTAATCATTAGTAAAATTAAAAATCTCATAAATATAGACATCTGAGAAGATAGAAGAGGCTCTTGGTCTCGCAATTACTACATGGGTCAGTTGTGGAGAAGGAGCATTTTTCTTCCCTTTGAAGTCATTCTCCAAATATAACAGGTAGTATTTTGTTTTTCTGAGAGAAAATGAATTTTTTAAGAGCAACTATTAGTCTGCATGAGTCAATTGAAGGAAACAACGAATCCAGCATTTTAAAAATATAGTATCGTCCAATATCGAAATTCAGGACCTCCAAATTTAAAGAGAACGATAATGAGATGATGGGGCTTGCAGAAGAGTTACTTGAGAGAAATAAGAAATAACAATGTAATTGGGATGCTCAGATGTAAAAGGACTAGTCGAATTCCTAAAATAATATTCTTCTCAGGAAGAAACAATCAATTCACTCACCACATGCTACCTCTGTACTTGAGCGTGTACGGCCCACTCTCGAGCGAACGTTCAAAATGGCTATGAACCTTATGCTTCCCATGTCCACTCTGATCGACCAAAGTGAGCTCAAACAACGCACGCACGTCGGTGCCTTCGCTGGCCAAAGCGATGAAAACAGAGACGTAAGTGGAATTATCCTCGGGGTTTTTTCCATCAGGGTAGAAGTAAATAGCCCACTGGTAGCCTCCCACCGTGAAATTCTCACTGGCAATGTGCTTTCCGACGCCGATCCCTTTGGCCAGCGAATAGCCCTTGATAACAAAGTTGTGGGAGCCATTGACGGTCTCGGTGACCGAGCGAGAGCTCGTTGGTGAGGCCAAGGGACTCTTGTTTGGGGAATACATTATCTCTGAAGCTCGGAAAACGCGAGGATCATGAAAGTGGAAACCTAGGGCAAAGGATTGGGAGAGAATCAACTGGGAAATCGAGACTCGAGAGGGAAGAAACTAACGCGGGTTTCTTTGCGCGGAATTGGAAAGTTGAATGACGAGGTCAAAGGTCATCGACATAAGAAAGAATTTTAATATTTAAAATAAATATTAATTTATCCTCTAAATTATAAAAATAATAAATAATAAAATTATTAAAAATTTACCAAATTTTATGAATTATTATATTATAATATTTAAAATAAATATTAATTTATTCTTTAAATTATAAAAATAATAAATAATAAAATTATTAAAAATTTACTAAATTTTATGAATTATTATATTATAATATTTTAAATATGTGAATTTTTTTTTTTAAATTTATTAACATACATAATTTTAACTGAATTATTTATTTATGCATTCATAAAATTATATTAAATCGTATATTTATTGAAAATTCACGAAACTTTATAAAATATTTTTTTTAATATTATAAATGTGTGACAAAATTTTATTGACGCACAGAATTTTAACTGAATTTATTTTTTTATTGTTGTGAATGTGTAGTAAAAATTTTAAATCATTCTGATAATATTTTTTAGCTAAATTAATTTAAAAATAAATATTTAAAAAAAATAATAGTACGTACGTGCTCACCTTTATTAAAAACTCGAGCCTAAATTTGATTTTATCTAATTTTTTAACACATTTTATTAAATAATATTGATAATTAATTTTATAGTTATTACAAAAAATAAAAGATAATAAATTTATAAAATTGAGCTTTAAATGTTCAAATAAGATTTAATTAATTATATGATAAACTCCAATTAGACATTAATAATTATAATAAATTATCATCCCACATGAAAATTAAAAAGATTAATATATTAAAATATAAATAAATATTTATTAAATTTATCACAGACATGTCACAACGCGCATAACTATTACGCTTTAACGAGAATCGTAACAATTATAAGCTATATCAAAAGAAGATAAATTTCAAACAATGCGATTTACTCTTTGACGATTAACAACTATATCGAGATTTGATGATTAAGAACTAAATCGAGCTTTGACGATTACGAGCTACATCGAGATGACATAATTCAAACTACGAGAATATTTCTTTGACGAGTACGAGCTATATCAAGCTCGGACTATTACGAGCTATATCGAGAGATGTCGGATTTCAAAATTGGTGGAGAAAAGGTTAAGACGGAGAACTAGAATTAAAACATTCATAATTTGATACCAAAAAATAGTTTTAGAAATCGATTTTTCACAGCCTAAGGTTCCTAAAATGTAGTCACAAATCGGGAAAATGTGGACGATTTTTACCGTTGAGTTCGGAGAGATTAAGGAAAAGAAAATGTAGAAGATACCTTGTTCATAAGCTGAATCAAACTCTCTCTCATCCTCCTCTCCTCAGACATTCTCCGAGTTCCGTCTATTGGCACTGGAATTTTCGATCCGTTCGAGCCTGCAAAATATCGAGCCAAGAAAATCGACAAACTTCTAAAATCGTGATGAAAAATCAGCTCGTTTTTCGTTTTCAATCGAACACAAAAAACATCGATACTTACCGAAAACTGAGCTTCAAATGGTATGTATCGGTTCTTGGCTGGGCGAAAAGAACGATTGATCGTATCCAGAGCTACCATCAGAGACCTTCTTTTCGATGAAATTATCATCCATGCCATGATCCATGTCTTGTTTAGTGCCCGGAAGACCGACAATATTATCCTTCCTAAACGAACTTCCAGATTCGATATCGAATTTATCTTTCGAGCTTATGAAGTCTCCATCCATTTCCGATCTATTGGATTCAACGTTGGTTTCGTCGAAATCAGCCACCACCACCAATGATCGGAAATCGATCAACGAAGGAGGAATTTTGGACCAGAATATTTCCTTGAGATTACCCGATAACCCCTTACTGAACGGATTGTCCTTCCTGTCGTAGTGATATCGAAAATTCTCATATGTTGTCTGCAAAGAAGAAAAATTCTTCGTAGTGTTGAAATAACGAGTACAAAACTAGAAATAATAAACGCAGAACCAGTAAATAGAAACAAGAAATAATGGACACTGATAATTTATGTGGCAACCCAAGACGAGAAAAAACTATAGGCAGAGCAGAGAAATCACTCATCAAAATTAGTACAATAAATTTTGCAACCCAAACATATATTTATACACAACGAAACTCTAATTGCTATTAAGATCCTAACGTAGGTCGAAACCAGTATAATCTAATTAGAATTCGGGTCACATCGAATCTAACACACAAGATTACAACTTCACCTGAGAACATTGAAATTTGCTTTCATATGTACTCCTTTTTAAATAAAAAATTTATATTTCATTGCTTAAAATATAGTTGGATTAATATTATTTTCGAAAAGATAATGCTCAAACCATAAGAAGAGTAGAGCAATCATGGAGCATTCAACAAATATATGCAACTCTATCAAGATATTTTTTCCCAAGCAATCATGTATTTGCATACAAGGAGAATATTCAACAACGTTTACCAGCCTTGAATTTTACACAGCACATACATATATTCTGGCTTTAAATTCTAGATTTTGTTCTGTTTTTCTTTATTTCGATCCATGTCTAGAACTTCACTTCAATAGACAAAAGGGTCTAACTTTACAATATAATATAAGAGAGTTCCAGAAATTAGAAAGGAAGCAAACCTGGTTGGTGCAAATAAGGTAAATGTGGAACATTGTGAGGCCTCCCACGAACCAGATAATTACAAAGCAGTAAACAATGAGAATAACTGAGACAATGTCTCGTGACATGATGCTTCCTATTTTGCCTCCTTGGCGAAGAATATTGACCCATGAAAATGCAAAAACATATATACACAAGCAGGTCGACGATGATACAAAGAACAAAAAGAACCGATAGTTCCGCTGTGAAGTCACAAGAAAAATTGCAAAAGCATTAATAAAAGTCAAGAATTTTATAAGGAAATGAGCTCATCTTAGGTAAGGTTGATATAAACGGAAAGCAAACTGAAAATAAGGACTCCACATTTTAGTGGTGGCTGTTCCGGTAACCACAAGCTACTGCTTGGAGAGAATCACCTCAAAGAGAACAATTTATTTCATTGATATTCACAAAAATATGTTTACATAACATAACAATCTTTTTATAAGGAAATAGCATCAAGAACACCCTCCTCATTATATAACTAATACTGATAAAGATAATTCTAAAATATTTGCATCAGAATTCTATAAGAGTTATCCAAAAGTTTCATTACATTCACATATAAATTTCTGTTAAAATTCCAAGTTTAAGCTTCATATTTAAAAAAATCATCGATTTATTCTATAATCAATAAAATGTTCATTTTCTATCATATTATAGAATCATTTAAGCCATGGAAACACTTCAACACTATCAATATGATAAAGATTCAAAGTAATCATTTGAATTATTGAATATGAAAACGTAAGAAACGTATACTAGGGAGACTTTGAGGGCTCTCAAACCTCCACACTTGAAAGACTCTAAGGGCTCTCCACCTCCGCAAATAGATCACTACTACAACCCCCATCTATCCATCCTCCCTCCAATTTATTAACTCTCTAATTCAACTTCCCTTAACTACCACAAACTTCTATTAATTACTACTAACTCCCACCAATATCTACTAACTTCTATAAACTTTTATGAACTACTCACTAGTTACATTTATAATATTGTCCTTGACACAATATTCATGAAGACAAAGATTAGAACAAAATGGAAAACTTACCAACCCAATACACTGACCCACCCATGGACAGTGGTGATCGAATTTCTGCACGCAATTGTTGCAGATGGAGCAATGAGAAGCACGAGGCGGGCGATACAATAAACAAGTGTCGCAAAATTTGACTCTTATCGAGTGGCCATTGACTATTACATCCTTCATTCGCGGTATTCTTATATGACTAAACTTGTGATCAACCCATTCTATAGATTGTGTAATGTCAAATGATTCATCTGATTCAGGAGGCTCTGCATTTCTGGGTATGATGCCTGGATCTCTTACGCAAGTCAAGAAAAGAAAAGTAAAGTTCTGCATAAAATTGTCTGGTCGTAAAAAATTTGATCATTGTTTAAGTAAGATAATCAAGAAAAGTTTGACATACCAAAACCGTAAGGAATATTGCTCCAGCCAAAACAGTATACTTATATATCGGATTGTGATCTTGCACAGAGAGAATAATTCGTAAGCAGAATGTTATCGCGGGAGCACCAATAAGAATCGAGGTTAGAAAGAGCGATGATGAATCTTGACCGAGGATTAATCTACCGCCACAAAGAAAATTCTAGCAGGAAAAACAATTCATGAGTTCTACTTCATCCACTCAAAAAAAGTAAAAGAAAAAACGCCCATCACTACTTACAAACAAAAAAGGAAAAAGTAATCGTCCAAATGATCTCATATACTGCATGATTGTGAAAAAAAATATCAATATGTGGAAAACATCGATGACATTGATTCATGAAACAACTAAATAAAGAACATCACTCCTGTACATAAATCCATTAGTGCAGTGATCCAATAAGACAAAACCAGGAAGCCATTTCAATAAAAAGATACATATTCATTACCAGAAGTATTTGAAAAGGAAATATGTGAAGATACCGGTCAAAGATAGGCACAGAAGAGTTTTCATGTTCAGTTTTGTCAAATTTAATTGTAAAATAATCAGATATTTAACAAAATCAATACCAAATATGAAATATTATAAATAACAAGTCCGAAATGAATTTTATGTTTCCCCATAAAAGCAGAAAAGCTCTGAAGATCATCATAATGTATATCCAAAATCCTAGAATCAAATTAAATAAGAAAAACTTTTTATGAACAGTAATCAGCCAAACCCGATGATTAACGATAATCAATCGTACCGACAAAATAAACGGAAAGGAGAGCATAACTGAGGGAGAAGAGAGAGAATATACATTGTTTCCCTTCCAGATTTGATAGAGCCTCCAGCGGTGTGGTTTAGATGGGGGTATATGCATGGCATTAGAGGGAGACGCATCCCAGGCATTGCGTTCGTTGCTTTTCATCAGCTATTGCTTTTGATTTTGTTCTGCGACCCCAAATCTCAAGAAATGTTCGAATTTCAAGGCACCAAATCAATTAACAATGCCAAAATCAAACAAATTTAACGGGGTTCTTTCTTTTCCTCCTTCAAGCAAATAATCAAGCTGACGAAATGATTGTCTAATCAGAGTTGATTCGACGAGTAACGTATGACTCTCTTCTCACCGAGAAGAAAGAATCCTCGCAATCGTCTCCTTTGCTTTCTCTCCCTCTTCTCCCCCTCTCTCTGCAGTTTTTTCTTCCTGTCTCGAACAAAACATGCTGTCTGCCTATGTCTGGCGGGCTTTGCTTCAACGATTGCCATGATTGAGCGCGCATTCCGCGGAGAAATTCAGTCATATCAGGGAGAGAAATACTTTCTTCTTCCTCCATGGATAATTATCTACGTGCTTCTTTCCCCCTATTTTCAAACTTCCCTCACCCAATTAAATATAAGATAAATAATAATTAAACACTAAATTATTTATTATTTTTAACATTATTTTTTATTTTATAAATTATCAATAAACACTTTAAACTTAAATATAATTAAAAAAATACCATATTATCATTTTTTTCTTTTTAATTTTAATAATAAATAATAAATAATAATAATTTATATTTTTTATTATAATTCATTCAATTTTATAAAATGTAAAAATTTTAAAAATTTATACTTTTTTATTTTAATCAAAAAATAAATTTATACTTTTAAAATTAGTTTCGGTTTCGATTCTTCTCACGATTTTTTAATAAAAACCCATATAAACTAACAAATCAACTCAAACTCGATTAAGAACCATACCCAAAACTAGGGGTAGGCGTCGGATCGGATTGGATCAGATTGTTGTCGATCCAATCCGATCCGACGAAAATTTGATTGGGGTAGGGGGATCCGATCAGATTGGTTAAAAAAATCCATCTGAATCCGATCCGATCTGAATCCTGGCAAAGTTTTCAGATCAGATTTCAGATCCGATGTTTTCCCGAGAGTCGTTTTTCTGAGAGCATTTCCATTTTTCAGAGATCTATTTCCAGAGACAGAGAGATCGGATTGTAAATTTTCCAACTACAATCTGGACATATCGATAATCCAAAACAACTAAAAGTAACATATCCATAATCTAATCGTAATCCAAAAAAATTCATCAATAATAATTAATTATAATCTAAATTAATTAGTTTTGGGCCAAAACTAGTTAAACTTGTTCAAAACATATTCAAATCCAATTAAAAAGATTTCTAGTTAATTTTTAAGTTTATCTTTTTAACATATACTCTAACCGGTCGAATTGTGATTAGTGCAATAAATATTATATATAATTATAATACATTAAATATATTTTAAATAGATTAATTATAGCTCAGTACGTTAACGTGTACAATAAGATAATATGCTAAGAAGGTTGACTTACTGTTACTCAATTTTTATATGCTTCAAAAACAAAGGGAACCAAACACAACCGACACCAAAAACCTATTTGGTTCGTGTCATTTTTCAAGCCCAATCTTGAAATTGTAAGCTCACATATCGTTTTCGAAACCATTGTAAAACAAGATCAAACAGTTTCGTGCACATTTTACGTAGCTAGATCGATTAATTTTAGTAGAAATGACTGTGTTTGAAGTCCTACGACATTAACTTATACAGCGATGTTCGAAGAACTGACCATACTAATTCGACGATAAAGGATTAAGACAATTATGACGTCTTCGGTTAATCAAATACCGTGTTCTAAGAACTAACCATACTAATTCGACGATAATATTAGTTGAAAGCTTTGCAGAAGGATTTCCGTAACGAATTTCAAAGGTTCTTAATTCATTTCGAGTAGATCTTGAATGTAAAATAGGGTTGAACTCCAAGCTCTAAGGGCTCTAATTTTTAACCAAGGAGCAATTAAAATTCATTACAATTTTGGATAAATATAAATTTAATTCATAAAATACGGAGATATTTTCAATAAATACTTTAAATTTTATATAATTTTAATAGACATAGTACCCTTTGGAAAATTTAGTTAAATCAAGTATGTGTGTTTTCGACTTTCCTAGTTAAATTAAAAATATTTCTCGTTAAAATTAGAGATGACAAATTGTTGGAGTGTTAAAAAATTGGAGAAATTTGCTGAATTTTCCCACGTTGACTCCACTCACTCCCTAAAATTGCATAAACCCTAAAACAAGGTGTCTATGAACCCTAATTTTAGGGTATGAAAGTAGAAACAAGAGAGTAAAGCCTCAAGTCTGCGTAGGCTTAGCTCAATTAGCTCCATGATGATAGATCTAGAATCAAGAGCTACAGTTCGAAACTTACACTGTCACAGTGTGTGAGTCATTACCTCGAATGTGAGGTAGCTCATTGTGACAACAGGTACGAGCCTCACATTTCTGAGCTGCTGAGTCACCGTGATTTAATCCTCTCACAAACTGTCGGGCCAAGTGTGAGGGCCCTGAGGGCGAGGGAATCGCCTTTTGAAATTAAGAGAGTAATGCCTTAAAGTTTGATTATGCATCTCTAATGGGTGTTTTGGGTAAGCTTTAGAATGCATCAAAACGAGCTAGAAATAAAAAAGGATAAAAACTAAAAAAAAATTGAGTTTTAGATAAATAGTTCGATTTAAGATAAAGTTTAAAAAAATAAAATTTAGACTAGGTAGACGTTTGAGTAGGAGTTACTGCGTTCGTTCAATAAAGATATCGAATGCAAGTTGCGTTTGAGTGAGAGTCATTCCATCCTATCTGACTTTTCATCAAATACAAGTTGCGTCTGATACTTATGTTCGAGTATGAATCACTGCGTCGTGGGAGTCACTGCGTCAATCTGAAAATTACTGGGTCCGAATGTGAATCACTATTGTATTTGAATGAGAGTCAATGCATTTGAGTGAGAATCACTGTATTCTAGTGAGAGTTTGCGTCTCATGAAAAGTCAGATCGGACATAATAACTCTCATTTAAACCTCCGTCGTCCAACTTCAATTTATATTCAAATCGGCTATTAATCCGAAACTCTTTTTTTTTACCCAACAAAAAAGGATTAAAAGATAGGGCTAAGTCTTGTCTCGTCGTTTACATCAAAACCCAGAAACTGAAGTCAAAATAGCTCTTGTTCTTCATTCATTCATGGCCATGGATTTTGCTCGAAGCGAAGGAAACTCAAGAGATTTCCGAAAATGCTGTCACTTTTAAGCTAAAACGAGGAGGTTTCTTGAAGCAAAGCATGGATTTCCAGAAATGAGCTTGTCTGGTTTTTCCAGTTTTGAATCCCCGCCTCTGATGGCGAATATGATCATCCTAAAAGATTGACTCGAACAAGTCATTGCCTGCTTGGATTTCTGACTAAGATTTCGCTTCTTTTATGCAAAATAAAAGTTAGAGAGAGAGAGAGGAAATAGGAGAGAGAAGATGTTATCAATCAGGGATCAGATGAACCAGAAAGAAAGAAAAAAGGTTATATAGCCAGACCCAGAAACAGCTTCTTTGCAGAAAGAAAGAAAGAGCATAGGAGAGAGAGAGGAGAGAGAGGGAGATTGGACGTATGAACTGACAAGATTTCTTTGTTTTTTTTGTTATTTTATGTTTTTTCGAACAGTTCTGTCGAGCTCGTCCACCATTTTCGTCTCTTTTCAACCTTGACTATTGAACTGAATCTTCACTTTTCGACAAGAATTAGGTTACATTTATGAAACTGCTTGGTCGTGTAATTTGCTCTCTCTCTCTCTCTCTCTCTCTCTCCTCTCGGTGCGTGTCTGAAACAACACATCCTATAGAAACATACACTTGCCAACCCTCGAACAGCGAGAAACAAAAAATAAGCAACCGAAAACCATCGAAGCTTATAACCCTACAATGAGTTTACCATTTTCCTACAATTTCAGCAGCGGAACCGCCATTTCAGAAGCTCAAACTCGCCCCGCCATGGACAGTAGAATATGGAGAAACTTGCCACAGCGATTACTCGATCGCGTCATCGCCTTTCTTCCGCCGCCGGCGTTCTTCCGAGCTCGTTCCGTCTGCAAAAGATGGTACGGACTTCTTTTCTCGACCAACTTTCTCGACCTTTATCTCCAGCTTTCTCCCCGTCTCAACTGGTTCATCTTCTTCAAACGAAAAACCCTAAAAAACCCTGTAGTTTCCTGCAACAATTGGAGCGAACAAACAACCACGTCGACCCAACAAGGCTATCTCTTCGATCCTTACGAGGTTGGATGGTACAGGCTCTCCTTTGCTATAATGCCACCTGGGTTCTCTCCGGCGTCATCCTCCGGTGGATTAATTTGCTGGATCTCCGACGTCGGAGGTCCGAAAACGCTGCTCCTCTGCAACCCAATTATCGGCTCTCTTACTCAGCTTCCTCCGACGTTGAGGCCTAGGCTTTACCCTTCAGTTGGCCTAGCCGTTAGCCATTCCTCCGTCGACGTAACCGTCGCCGGCGACGACCTGATATCTCCTTACGCAGTTAAAAACCTCACCGGAGAAAGCTTTCACATTGATAGAGGAGGGTTTTATTCTCTCTGGGCTACATCTTCTTCTCTACCTAGGCTTTGCAGCTTTGAATCAAGTCGTATGGTGCATTTGGACGGAAAATTCTAGAGCATGAATTATTCTCCGTTCAGCGTTTTAGCCCACGACATATCGTCGAACAACTGGTGGAAGATTCCGGCGCCTATGAGAAGATTCCTCCGATCTCCGACATTAATGGAGGGCAACGGAAAGCTTCTCTTGGTCGCAGCAGTAGAGAAGAGTAAATTAAACGTACCAAAAAGCTTGAGGCTATGGAGTTTACAACCCTGTGGAACAACATGGATAGAAATCGAAAGAATGCCTCACCAGCTCTACACGCAGTTCGAAGAAATCGAAGGTGGCAAAGGATTCGACAGCGTGGCGCACGGAGAGTTCATCGTCTTGTTCTTTTGCCGGTCGGACAAGGCTTTACTCTACGATATGTGCAGAAAGATCTGGCAATGGATTCCGCCGTGCCCTTATCTCCGATACGGCAATGGCGGCGGAGGCGGCGACGGCGATCAACTTCACGGCTTTGCTTACGAGCCCAGAATTGCAACGCCGGTCACCGGATTTCTCGATCAATTTACAGTTGCAATTCAGCAGTTTAATGGATGACAAGAAAAAGGAAGAAATTCACCATTTTCGCTCTTCGAAGATGCGTATATAGCAGGCGGCCATGGTCGACCATAGCCTAGAAACAGCCATAGCAGTGGAGTTATAACTTTTAGTCGGCCATGGTCATCCATCCTTTCGTAAATTGGGATTTCTAGATGCTTTCACTCCGCTGTAGTATCGAATAATTGGGCTTAGCATTCGTCGCTCGTTTTTTAATTTTTTAATTTTTTTAATTTTAAAATACTATTATTAATTCGATATTATAAAAATAATTTAAAATTTTTATGTCTACAAAAATATAAAATAATATTTTAATTTTTTTTAATAAAATTTTAATAATTATACTATTTATTATAATTTTTTTAATATAAAAATAAATAAATTCATTGAAAATATATATGTCAATAAATTTATTTTACAAATTTAAAGATAATGCGAGTAAGTTAAGTTCTTAATTTGTTCGAGTTTTACAATGACCGAAATCGATTCCCAAATTTAGTTCATAGGATGACCAAAAAGCTTAACGCAATTGTTGAATTCAGTCCGATTTTAGTCCGAATCGTTAAAAATTATAAAATCAGAATTAGACCTTCAATCAAAAAATCTTAAAATATGAAAAAAAAATTATATTTTGGGTTCAATCACTTAAAATTTAACTTAAATTTAATAAAAAAATATAATTTATTTTTATTTAAAATATAGAATCAGACCGAGACAGACTAAAATCATACTGTATTTCATGGTTTTAATTCTGATTCATCTAAAAATCAAACAATAATCGAGAAATGTACGAGTTTTGCGACATAAACTTGCAAATTTACAAAGAAAAAAACACCTAATCCAACCAGGAGACAACATCATCGATACACAAATTTCTCGCCCTTAGCCAAGCCCGGCCGCAAAAACCCGCAAAAACGATAATCTAATCCAACCATAATATCCATCTTTTTCATTTAGCAAGAATTTTGAATCTTACTTTCATGGGAGAGTTCAAGACCCAGAAAATGGTTGTTTCTTCTTCTGTTCAAGACAGAATTGGACCTCCTTGGCTTTGGCTGCAACGGAATCTGCCCTTTTCACGGTCTTTTCGAGCTCTTCCACCTTTTCGAATAGAATTCCGACATTGGAGCAGCTGGATTGAACCAATTTATTTGCAGTTTCAAGAGCAGCACATAACTACAGAACATCCCAAAACAACATCAGCCATGTTTTTTCAATTTGAATCTTGCAGCCTTATCTAGGCCCCTATATCTTATCAATTCCATGAGATGCAAGGGAAGAACTAAGAACACTAAAGTTAAAAAAAAACATTATTAACCGAATAACAACGCTGGTTGACGTATAAAATCAGGTAAAAGAATCACCTTTAACGTTAAAGTCGTCCACGAGTGACTGGTGCCACTAAATGCCTGGTTCAATTGTTCATAGTTTTCCTGTCGGGAGAAGAACAGAGTTAGACGCTTCATTGCATGATGTTCTTAAATTCTAAGCATCTCATAGCCAATGACAAAAAAACTAAATAATAGGATAATCTCATGTCAGCAGGAGAAATTTTTTATCATGTTTTGTTTGAAATGAAGAATTTTGACATGTGGCTGCAAATAGCCATTAAAGCTCCAATAGCTCTAAAAATGGAGGAACTTGGAAGAAGCCATTGAAGGGAAACTCAAAGCTTATAACCTGCACTAGTGTCAGAGCCAGGGCTCAATTTAGATGTAGATTAATGGACAATGGATATAATGCCAAAAATCAAATACTTGATTTCAACAAGGACAATCATGATCCAATTCCACCGAAATTGAAAGCAGTCTTTCATAAATACAAACATGAATCTTCAAATCCAGATGAAAAAAATGCAGTAGTTTTTCACAAATCAAACTGAATCTTGAAACCCAGATGAATATAATGAGGATCGTATATGAGAAGTGGAAAGGGGAACCAACGTCCGATCATATGAATCTATTACAGAGTAAATAGACGAAGAGAAATGAAGAAAGTACCTCGAAGAGATTTGAGAGGTCGAGATCAGAAACGGAAGCTGATGAAGACATTGAATCCGGCATCTCATGAGCTGCTTCGCCATCTCCTTTTTCTCTTAAATCACTAAGCACTATGCATAGAAGCGGTCCTCCGATTCCCTTCATCTCTCTCTCTCTCTCTCTCTCTCTCTTCGAAGAACACCCTTTTGTCCAATTGGGTCTTATGTTGTCAATGACGGCCATATGAGTTCTTTATCCAGCCCAATGCTCACAGAAACCCCATTAAAACCCACATATTGCCATTAGGGTAGATGGAGGAAAGCTTTGATGAGCGATGAACTTCTTCAGTTGCGACAACGAACAGCGGAAATTCTCCTCGCCTCGTTTGGGTGTTTTCAATTACTCCATTTTTCTCTTTCCCTTCTCAGATTTTTCCTCTTAGAGTCTGATCCGGTGGACTATTTTTTCCAATTTTCTCTGTTCTTGTAATGATCTGGTTTGCCCCCATCGGGTTCGTGTTGAATTTCTTGACCTCGTCACATTTTTTTTCGATTCATGATGAGCGTCGGAGATTTCATTGGAAATAGATAACCCTTTGTGTTCTTCATGAAGAAATCTCAGAAACTAGAAATATGTCGAGAAAACTTAGATTTCTGGTCTTGATTAATGACGACGCCATTTTTGATGCTATCCAAGCTCAGAGAATGTCAAACAGCTAGAACAATGCTCTGTTTCCATGTCAGTTTCTTCTTCTCATCTTCTGTTGCTTCTTAATCTGTCTGTGCAGTGGATTGGGAACTTGGGTGTTCTCAGTCACTGGAGCATCAATCGCCATTCTGGTCGGGATAAAGAGGAAACCATGCTCGATATTATAATGGGAATCAGCGCCAGGCGCCTGCGAGAGGGAGCATGCAGCTACTCGAAGCTCAAAACTCCATGGCTGATGCATCCCAATCTGATACCCTTTCGGTTGATCTCTTATCTTCTTCTTCTCCTTCTTGGCTTCGGAAAAATTCGAGTGTTCTTCTGCTGCTGCAATTTTGAAGAAAAATAACATAATCCTGTCAGATGAATTTTTCGATAAAATTAATAATGACAGCTATTGGTGGGTGATCAGTGTTTGATCAAATGGAAAGCAATGCCCAAGTTCAGAGTTACTTCTATACCTTAAGAAACTCAAAACTAAGTGGTGTTCGAGCATGGAGCCGACACCGAAATCATCTCAAACCTGCCATTTTCGTTCTCGAACCCGGTATTTACAGTGATTTCAAACAGCAAAGGACTGTTCTGTTCCTGCCCCAGCAACATTTTCAGAAGAATTGCCCATATTTGAAGGAAATCGAAGCTTTTTCGATCCTCCAACAACTCTGTTCCATCTCCCATGGAACAAGAAACCGAGCTTCCTCTCCCTCTAGTTCTTACAGATTGAATGACACCCGTTGATTTGGAATCCCGATCCCGTTTCTGCTTTGTGTAGGATAAGTAAACTCTTTCGGCTTTGATATTTCCGAACAAAATCTCAGCAGCTTTGTTTCTGACAAGGAGCGGCACAAATTCCGTCTCGTCCCACACGTATAACTCCAGTTGAACGAACAGATAAACAATTAACAAAATGACAAAACTAAGATCTTGTTAGGTTTTATCTCGAAATAGAACTGAAATCAAGACTCACGGTTCTCAATTTTTAAAACCAGACTGGAACTAATAGTTATAGTTCTAATATGGTTTTAATTCAATTTTATTTTATATTTAAAAAATTAAAATATAACAATAAAATAAATATTTTTAATATATTTGAATATAATTTTAAGTAATTTACGGATTTATTACCAGTTTTATTTATAATTTATATCGAATTTTATTAGTATTTGAATCAGATTTTATTCGATTTTAAAACTTTTTTTACCCACGATCCCAGTTCTAGTTTCACGGTTTTTTACTCTTAAAAACTAACATCAGCCTATAAATCAGAGTTTTTTAAAAATTAGAACTAAGACTAGATTAAAATTAGTATTTTGGTCCAATTTACGGTTCCAGTATGATTTTGCCCACCCCTATACAAAACGACTTTTTTCGTCACCCCTCTTTTATATTTCAAATCTGATAAATCTGATAGGATAGCAAATCGCTTGCAAATCGAGAACGAGGTCTTACCATGAAGGGTCTGTATATGGACGTTATTACGTGATGGCGGCTCGAGCTTTTCGAGCAATAAAGTGGCAGAGCGTTCTTCTCAAACATAGCCCTGCATCAACACAACATAATTCTCCTCAAATGATTTCAATTGTAATTAAATATACAATTATCGTACCCGATTTCCGGTTTCAAAGAGCAACCACATAGCCCACAGCCTGTGCAGATGAGATCCGCCACTAAACTGGAATCTTCGTCTTGGTATAATCTCCTGCTGATGAACATCTTCTCGGTTGTGGATTCATCGGCCTCGGCCAGGGAAATTGGTAAAAAAATTTCACCGATCGATGCATGGAAGGTCACGGTGCAGGAGCTTGTCAGATTAGACAATTCCGATAGTGAAAAGCATTTCGTTGAGTTCTTCTTTTCGAGCTGTTTCCAGTTTCTAGAGAGAGGAACCCTTTTCTGCACAGGGATTCATCATAATCCCAACACAAAAAATAAACATGGATTACACTAATTGCAAGCATCAAAGCTTTCATATATCCCGAATAATATACAAAATAACGTACAGTAGTTGACAAATTACGAACAATTTCAAAGATTTAAAACCAATTACTAACAATTTTAAAGATTTTAAACCATTTTCTTTTTTGTTGTTCTTAGGCATGAGTTTCTTTTTAATAAGATTTGATATCTTTATTGAGGATCGAACTAGGAAATACTTGTTCTGATACCACGACAAATTAACAACAATTTCAAAAGCTTAAACGTGTGAATTGAAGATAATTTAATGATTTATATTCTATTATCAAGTGTCCACTCCAATCATTTCTAAACCATTTCTCGATCAGCTTCCAAGCAGAGATAAGAAAATACAGAAGGACACGGACATACATTCGGGCAGAATTTATACAGAAATGATCATCCAAAATACCTGGAAAATACAGAAGGACACGGACATACATTCGGGCAGAGTTTATACAGAAATGATCATCCAAAATACCTGGCCGCCATTGCATAGAGTATTGCCAATGGTGGATCTAGTTTTACTCACCCAGTCCACTACTTTCCTTAACTTTTCTTTTGCCACTTCTCCAATTTTACAGTTGCATATCATGTCATCTACCCCTGCACATAAAACACAACATAGTTCAGGACAGCCATGCAATATTCAGTAAACAAAACACCAACCTGTTTATAAGATACTTGAATATCAAGTTATTTTGTCCGGATATTAAAACATAAAGATGGTGTGGAGCTTGAATCTTTCAGGTCAATATTGCCTCCTTTGAACTGAAATTCATACAAAATTTGCATTGCCAGCACAATATTGTGACTTAACCAGTACAACGTGTTTTGAACTTAACCAAATAACAAAACAACAAGAAGTTTATAAGATACTTGAATATCAAGCCGTTTTGTCCGGATATTAAAAATAAAGATGGTGTGGAGCTTGAGTCTTTCGTCAGTATTGTCTGTTTTGAGCCGAAACTCACACAGAATTTGCATTGCCAACACAATATTGTCACCTAACCAGTACAACGCGTTTTGAACATAGCCAAATAACAAATATGTTCGAAGTCCATATCATCTGTTTTGAGCCAAAATTCGCACATAATTTGCATTGTATGGCACAATATTATCACATAACCAGTACAACACGTTTTGGGTATATCCAAATAACAAATATGTGCAGACTCCAGCTCAAACAAGATAATATTATGCTGACAGGTTAAAGGAGTCCACAAATAGAAAGCAAAAAATACACTTCATGGATAGCAGAAAAGAAGGACAAAATGGTTGATGTGGTTAAAAACATAGCATAGTTCTTAGACGCAGTTCTTGTAAACTGTCTTCCTATTTCACTTCCTCCATCTTTCTATCTATGTGTTTTCTAAGTTAGGAATCTGTAAATTTGGTTTTCCATTGAAGTTTTCGAGATGTTTTTGTTCGTTTAATCCGTGAAGGGTTGTAGATAATAAGCCAACAGCCATTGTGAACAATGCAAATCAAAATGACATAAGATCTGAATACCGTATACCCTTATCAGCAGGCGATTCGCAGGAGCTGATTAGTGATGATAAGGAGGAGCAGTGGACACTTGTAGCTTCAATCATGTCTCCAAATTTTGCAATCTTCACGTCTGGATTAACAAAAAGGTGTTGAAGAATCGAAGGATTTCGTGAAGAAATTGCTCAAATGGGGAGTCTTATGAGAGAAAAAGTTGAAGAAAATTACTCTGCAACAGCACGATATGGCCAGGAAAGGCCATGGATCCCATCGTTTTTTGCCAAATGGAAACATGGAAGTATGGCCGTGTATCGTCACCAACCTTGATGTCTGTCCTTAGAACATCTCCGCCTTTCGACAGCTTAAACTGCAAATCCCACCAAGAGAAAGAATCAGCGGTGAAGACGCAGAGGATCAAAGACGAAAAAGAAATGGAGAAACTCGACGTTCGAGAGAGACCTTGAGAGGAGTGGATTGGTGAATGAAGACGAGAAGTTGAACGAAATCTCCAATATGATAAGAAGCTTCGGAGAGGTCGATCAAGGGTCCGTACCATCCAGTAATGGACGCCATTGGAGAAGGAAGACGAAGGGTCCTCCGCTAGTTCCACGGCGATGGCGAAACCCTAAATCCCACTGATTTCCTCTGCTTACTCAAAAATTCATCGAAAGAATTGGGCAAAAACGAATTTATATGGCGTGTTAAAAAAAAATTAAAACTTTAACCATGATTAGCGGGGAAGTAAAAAGAGGATTAGATTCGCTCGCAAATCAGCCATTGTTGGACTTCTTTAAGCTTCTTTCTGATCTTATCATTCTCTTCGTTTGTCTATTCTCAAGTTTCCCATTCTGCCATCGCTACCCATTTGTTTTAAATGCCTCCTCACCGATTTCAGACCTCGATCGGAAAGGAAAGTCCGGTGATTTTTTCCGGCGGAGGCTAGAGCCAATGTTTACCCTTCCCATTTCCTAGGTACATTTGAACCGCCATTGATGCACCCAAACTGTTTGATGGTTTTACTCAGTGAAAACTTACAGAGAAAGGAATCTCCATTGTTGACGAAGCTGGGAAGCTTCGAAAAATAGTCTGAAAAATTTTATAGTAAAGTAAAAGAATAATAAGTTTTAGATTTTCAAGTGATATCGCGAGAGCTCGGCGACGACATTGTCGACGTTTCTGTCCGAGCTACCTCCGCCGTCGACGGCCAGCTTTGCAAGCTCTTTCCATTTCAATGAATTCATTCTAATCTCCTCTCTTTTCTCACCTTCCATCACTTCCCTAATACACTTCTCTACTTCTTCCTTCGTCACGATCCCTCTTTCGTCCGCCGTCGCTCTAACTCCGGCCACCCACACGTCCTGTACGAACTTCGCGTTGGTCGTCTGGTCCGACCACTGCGGCAGTGCCACCATTGGAACCCCTAAGCTCAGAGCTTCGATGGTCGAGTTCCACCCGCAGTGAGTCACGAAACACCCGGTTGCTTTATGGGCAAGAACATCCAGTTGCGGGCACCATTTCACCACAAGCCCCTTGCCGGAGGTTTCATCGGCGAAATTTGGCGGAATCTTCTCTTCTTCGCCGTCCCTCGCCGCCCACAAGAAGTTTTTTTGGGTTCGCTTTAAACCCATTGCTATCTCCTCCATTTGAATCTTTCCTACAGACGCTAAGCTCCCGAACGATAAGTAAACCACTGAAGCTTCTTCCATGGAGTCTAGCCAACTCATGCAGGCTTCAAAATCGAGTTTCTCGAGGCTAAGGCCATAATCTGCGTTATCGTTCAGACGATTATCCAGGTAAATCGATGGAATGCTTGGTCCGATTGTTGAGATGTTCCAATGGCTTGCCATTTGATTCAACACCTGAAAGAAAGATCCAAGCATTGCAAAAATAGGAAAATTCAGCTCCAGATGAAATCGGCAACTTATTTATCGATTTTAGATCCCTCTCTAATCTAAAGTTTGATTTGATTTTAGGTGTTTACCTCTTTCTCTAGGGCATCGTAAGTGTTGAAAAGAATCCAATCGGCTTGATCGAGGTTCGAAAATCGATGTATCACCACTTTTAGTAAAGACTGGTACGCCGTCGAATCAGCGGCGAAAGAAGGCAGATCGCGTTTCTGTAGAATCGGCAAACCAGGGATAGCCGAAATTGGATCTTCAATCGGAGCTCCGAGCAGTCCCCGGCGATGGAGAGTGTAGTAAATGAGAGCCACCGCACACGAGTGGGTGAAGAACGAAGCGCAGCGGAGGCCCAGCCCCTTCGCTATGTCCAACGCCCAAGGCATCGCCGAATCATAAACAAGGCAAGTGAACGGATTTCCAGAACGAGCATTTTCGCGAACTAACTCCGGCAATCGATTAGAAGCACCGATTCGGAACTTCTCCACCACGTTTTCCACTTGGCCGTCGCCGGATTCGATCGAATCGGAAATCGACCGGAATCTGACACCGCCGATCTCCGACTGTGAGGACTGAGATCCAGATTCGGTGGTCAGAAACGTAACCCTCAACCCTTTGGAAGCGAGACGCTTAGCGAATTGAAGAATCGGGTTTATATGACCTTGAAGAGGAAGGGGTATGACCAGTACATGATTTCCGACGATTCTTTCTTCTCTTTCCGCCATTTTCTCCGCCAAGCTTACTCTGTTCACTCTGTTTCGGTGATTAAGGTCGGCGAATATGGATCGATCGAGAAACGCAGTCCGAGACGCAAGCTCCTTGAAAATGAGGACCATCTAGTACGGGATTTCAACAGTTTTTTCTATAAATAAAATCTCAAAATAATTTCTTTGTTCTTAGTCAAACCTTATCATCTGGTTCGCCATCAGATGATGATCATCCCGAAGGATCATTGAACACTTGAAAAAGACAGCCAGTTTTAGACCACGGAATTAATAACCTCCATTCACCATCGTCGTAAGGAGAGTAGTCGATATCCTCTTTCCGAACGCAACTGAACATGAGGGCGACAAAAGAGGCGAAAATTCCTGCAGGAGTTCACGAACACGAAATGCATGAAAACCCTAAAACCGTAATCCAATAAACGAAAGAGGAATTCTCAATCGTAGTCAGAGAAATAGAAAGAAGACCAGGGAGATAGTGGATAAAGGAGACAGAAACAGAGCTGCAGACGACCGCGTCTATCCAAAACCACCAGCCATCGCCGAAATTAGCCCCGGCGACGCCTGGGCCGAAGATCGCCAACAGTTCAGCCAAATCCGTTTTCTTCGTTGGATCTTATTCACGATCAATTGCAGAGACGCGAATCAACAGGGGTGAAAATTGCGAACAGGGAGTTTTCCTTCTTCTTCTCAGCCCAGGAAGCTTCCCAAATCCCACCCTTTACAACGAATCTTCCCATATCCATTAGCGGCTCACTGCCGAGTTGAGGTTTCCAGCGGCGAATTAGGATTTTGGCGCGAAGACGAAGAATTCATCAGTGTATCAGAAATTTTGAAGACGAGGAATAAATTCTAGAATCGCCATGGAGTAAAATCAATTAACCCAACTCCCGGTTGCTGCAAGCAATCACTGTAATCGCATTCGCCGCCATATCGTTTCCGGCGGCGAATTAGGATTTTGGCGCGCAGACGAAGAATTCATCAGCGTATCAGAAATTTTGAAGACGAGGAACAAATTATAGAATCGCCATGGAGTAAAATCAATTAACCCAACTCCCGGTTGCTGCAAGCAATCACTGTAATCGCATTCGTCGCCATATCGTTTCCGAATTAGGATTTTGGCGCGCAGACGAAGTATTCGTCATTGTATCAGAAATTTTGACGAGGAGGAATAAATTACAGAATCGCCATGGAGACTGCTACCATTGAGCAGGAAAGCTTCAGCCATCACCCGGCCGGCCGCCCCATAAAAGGCCATTTCCGATGGGAATGAAGTCAGTCAATTCTTCGCCGGTTCAGGTAGAGATTCACAAATTCTTCCCGCCAACCTTCTCAAACCAAATCCGCTCTACATACTGCATTTGAGCATTTCCACAGAGACATACAAACCCTAAGCTCACAAAAAGGAAGTTACTTTTTACATAGAAATGCTCAGTTCTTCCCTCTCTCGTTTCATGGCGGCTATGGAGCTTTGATTTATGGAACAGATTACCCAAATTAATGGATAAAAAGTGGGTAAGTTATAAAGATGAAATTTTTAAGAAATATTTAAATAAATACTAAAGCTTGCCTTCGCAACAGAGATATTTTTCGGGTGTGACCATGGGTTCGATAGACGCACCGGCGACCGCTGACAACGGCTCTTCCGACGTCCAATTCGACGCCGATCACCCTCCCTCTGCGACGATGCCGGCGAGGCCGCCTGAGTTTGGTGGGGTAACGAGGCGGAGAGCCTCTATGCTTCCCCTCGAGGTCGGTACTCGAGTCTTGTGCCGTTGGAGGGACGGGAAATTCCATCCTGTCAAGGTCATTGAACGTAGAAAATTGGTCGTTGATGGCAGCAATGATTATGAGTATTACGTCCATTATACCGAGTGTGAGTTTATTCTTCCCGATCTGTTTTCAATTTCGACGAACGATGTTGGATTAGGGTTGTATTCTTTTCTTTACTCCGTTTAGGGAAGATGAAAAATTAGAAAATTCTGTTCTTGGGCTTGAGATTTTATTCTTTAGATTGATGTAATAGACGATGAGAGGCTTGCACTGGATCAGTATTTTGGGATTCTTTTTTGATTCATGGCTAGTGAAAATGATGATTCATTTCACTTGGTTTTTAGAGCATTTTTTGCACTAATGGAAGAAGTGGATCGTGTCTCTCTCATCCATCTCATGTCATTTGATCTTTATATTTAGTGTCTGAGTCTTCATTTGTGGTTGTTGATAATTTTTGGACTTGTCTTGTTTGCTAGTTTATTTAGCTCACAATTCAATCTGGCTGTGATTCACATCTTGTATCTCTATTATGAATTATTCACTTCTTTTTTATATATGTTTATGAGCACAGTCAATAGGAGGCTTGATGAATGGGTGAAGCTTGATCAGCTTGATCTTGAATCAGTTGAATCCGCAGTCGATGAAAAAGTTGACGAAAAGGTAAACTTTATATTTTTCTCTCCATTCACCTCCAAACATATAAAGAAGAAATCTTATTCTGCTAGTATGAAAAACTATGAATTATCTATTGTAAGCTTCTGCTCTACAAATTGACCGTCTTTAACTAGGATTTTTCTTTTAGTATCATGAACATTGAGTATTGTTAACCTTTTGTGCTTTGAAGGTAACGAGCTTGAAAATGACCCGCCACCAGAAGCGGAAAATTGATGAGACACATGTGGAGGTACCTGAAATTCATAGACTTCATTTTTTTATAGTCTAGTGATATTTCTAGCGACTCTAAAGTATGCAAATAGGGAAATGCATGGTCCTTGTGGTATGCAAAGATGGTTAAAGTTGATAGCATGGCAAGTGATGTGTATCTTCTCAATTTTGATTAGGAACAATAAAAATATTGGGGTATGGTGATTAACGTGTAAATGGTTCTAACAGTTGAAGTTCAATGAAAACAAATATTATCTTTGCTTTTGAATTAAATGGATTTTCCCTTTCTCGCTCTCTCTCATGCCACAATGGATTTTCCCTTTCTCTCTCTCTCTCATGCCACATCCTAAGTGTATTGAGGATATGATATTTCCATCTCTCTCTCATCACGTTTTAAGTGTATTGAGTATATACTACTTGAGCCCTTATTGCATGAAACCCTTATTAAAGCGATAGTTATTGCTGAAACATTAAAACAAATAAACCAAATAGTAAAATAAACAATAAAATTAAATATGTTGTGACTGACCGGACACTTACTGTGACCACAGGGGACTCTTATACCAGGTTTTTTTTATAGCAATTATCGTATTGTATAACCACCATTTACTTTTGCTCTTTTTATCACAGTGCTCTTTACGATCACATCACATTGGATTTCCGTTAGTTGTCTGTGCATTCTAGATGCATACATGATCCTGTTCGAAACAATGCCAACAGGGATTGTATGCATTAAATTTTGATGATTTTGTTTGCACATAATTTCTTCCTACTTGAACTTCCTTAGCTTGCTTAAGCTTGTTGAATGTGAAGAATGTTTCATCACTCTCTAGGGTCACGAGGAGCTTGATGCTGCCAGCTTAAGAGAGCATGAAGAGTTCACGAAAGTGAAAAATATTGCAACCATAGAGCTTGGAAGATATGAGATTGAGACTTGGTACTTCTCCCCATTTCCACCAGAATATAATGACTGCATAAAGCTCTACTTTTGTGAGTTTTGCCTCAATTTTATGAAGCGTAAAGAACAGCTTCAGAGGCATATGGTAAGTTGTGCCCCATCTATGAGATTGCATGTTAATTTAATTGTTCTTCTATTAAACATTAAATTTGTTTCTTTCCATTGTTGAGTTCTGTTAGGAATCGAGAAAATGTCAAATAAAATAGATACATAAAGATTAACACACAATTATATATTATGAATACATAAAATTCAACAATTTAGCAGAAATTCGAGGTTCCGTTGCCCCTCCTTTGCAGATGTTCGAGGCTTTGCGTTCCTTCCAAGTGCTCTCCGAATTCCCTACGAGAGAGCTTTATAATTCACTCTCATCTATTATTTAAATACAAACTAAAAACTACCTAAGAAAGTACTTAAAATTGCTCATGGATAATTCTTAAAATACTCTCAAAATATTATTTATGTTCCTAACAAGCTCAAGATTTTGGAGTTTTTGGTGTAATATGAATTCTTTTTGCATGTCTTGGTTTTGGTGTATGATAATAGAATTAGCATTTGCCCTTTTTCTACTCTATTTTGATCTTTGCCTTGAATGTAATCGGATTGCATCCTTTTATTTACAAATGTTTTATGAAATATGCAGAGGAAGTGTGATCTCAAGCATCCCCCTGGCGATGAAATTTATCGTTGTGGTACATTATCTATGTTTGAGGTAAACAAGCATGATTTGGCCTTTCTCCTGGATACTTATTGGCATTATGGAAGCTTAAAAAATTGTATTGCATGAGTTGCAACAGGTGGATGGTAAAAAAAACAAGGTGTATGGGCAGAATCTGTGTTACCTGGCAAAGTTGTTTCTTGATCACAAGACTCTTTATTACGATGTTGACCTTTTTCTCTTTTATGTTCTTTGTGAATGTGATGATAGAGGATGCCACATGGTTGGATATTTTTCCAAGGTATTTTTATTTTAATTTTTCACGATGGAGAGTTAACATCTGACATTTAATCTTCATGACCTTTATCCAGTGTTTCTTCATATGATATGTTTGCTATTGAATGCTGCTATTTGTTATTTTCCCCAGTTAAATTTCTTTCGAAGTTGAATATATTCTTCTAATTCTTGCTGTGCCACTAGTATTATTCTTCATCTCTAACATGGATGTTACTTAGAACTTGTTGACGAGGGATCATGAAGTTTTAAATTGGATCCGGTGTTTGTATTGAATATGCATTTAGCCTACCTTTTGTTAAGGGTGGACGAGGTCCGGTCTTATTTATTTTTGAAGAAAATAAGATCGGATTAATATGTATTGGTCCTAAAATTTTAGGATTAAGACCAGGTTCATCATTCATGACCGTATATGACTAGGACCAGACTAGAAACGGACGGGTAATGTCCGGTTTTAACAAAAACTGTTTGTTCTAGCTGACATTGTTATTTTTTGATGCAGGAAAAGCATTCTGAGGAATCTTATAATTTGGCATGTATATTAACTCTTCCACCTTATCAAAGGAAAGGCTATGGAAAATTCTTAATTGCATTCTGTAAGTTCTTCATACAAGTAGTCTGTGTTTACTTGCTTAGTAACATTTTGCACCTTTGACCTGTTGTTTGTACGTTAGTTGGGTCGGTTTTTAGTTCGAGAGCCGGACCCCAAAATTGACATGCAACCCGCAATCGATTTTCTAACCCAACCTAAAAGAATTTGATTTCGGACGATCTTTTTCGGTTTTGTTCACTAAAAATTCTTTTGAAATCATCCATTTATTTCCACAAAAAATGACTAAGTTAACAAATAATAGCTAACTAACTAACTTACATCCAATAAACATTAAATTAACTTGCAATTCAAATTATAAAACATAATTCAACTCAACTTTTTGCAATATATAAAATGAATCAACCAACCCAAGATCTTTGATTTCGATTTAACTAGTTGGGCTGTTCGGTGCCCAACCCTTTGTTTCCTCCCTACCCAGAGAAGCAACAACTCTTTCTAATTTTTAGCTTTGGTCGGTCTGAAAATTTTGCAATTTTGGTTACTTTTGTGAACTCTTGGCTATTATATTGCTTTGTTTTAGGCAATGCTATTCATTTTAATCTTGATAAAGAGTGTGTGTTTATTTTCTCTTCGACATTGGACCAGCATATGAACTGTCCAAGAAAGAATGCAAAGTCGGCACGCCCGAGAGACCACTTTCAGACCTCGGGCTGGTGAGCTACAGAGGATACTGGACTAGGGTTTTGTTAGACATATTGAAGAAACACAAGGCCAACATCTCTATCAAGGTTTGCATCATTTGGATCTTTATCGTTTTAATACGTATAATCTTTCGGAACTCAATTCTATCCTGGCTAGTTTTCAAAACATTGACATTAGTTAAAAAAAAAGAATATAATGTTAGATTTAACTTCTTAACATATTTTTGTATTAAATATGCTGGCTTGTTGATTGTGATTGGTACTGAGTTGTGATTGGTACGATAAATATTATTGATAATTATTTTAATTATAATAAATTAAATATAGTTTAACTAAATCAATTACAACTCGACACGTCAACATGCACGATAAAAAGATAAACCTAACATTATTCTTAAAAAGAAAGGTAATGTTAGATTTAACTTCTTATCGTATTTTTTTATTACACACGCTGATGCGTTGAGTTGTGATTGGTACAATAAATACGATAAATAATTATTTTAATTATAATAATTAAATATAATTTAATTAGATCAATCACAGCTCAACACGTCAACGTGTACAATAAAAAGATAAATCTCACATTACTCTTAAAAAGATATTAATGGTAAAGACTTGTGTTCCATCGTTTGGTGGGGCCTTGCAGGAACTTAGCGACATGACGGCTATCAAGGCCGATGATATACTGAACACCCTTCAGAGCCTCGATTTAATTCAATATCGGAAAGGACAGCATGTTCTATGTGCCGATCCGAAGGTGTTGGATCGTCATCTGAAAGCGGCTGGTCGAGGAGGTCTCGATGTTGATGTCAGCAAATTGATCTGGACTCCTTACAAGGAGCAAGGTTGATTGTCCCAATCTTAACCATGTAATTTTAAATTTCATAAATTATAGACATATCTTTAGTTTTAGAATCTGTTTGTTCTTAGTTTTGTGACATCCAATGACAAGTTATGGTGCATATCCTTTATCTGGCACTTGATTGGACATGTTTTTTGAGCTTTTCAAACTAAATCGGACTCAAAATTTTGAATTACAGGACGACAGATATTAGTAACGTTGAATTTCTTGAACTTCTCCGGTAAAAATGTGGTGATTTCTTGAACTTTTCCTTTATCGTTTATGGTTTGGACCGAGTAATCTTTGGTTTTCGATTTTAATCAATTTTGAGTCGATTGTTTACCCACCGTTCAGTTCGGGTTTCACTCTTTCGATCCTTAATATCGTGCCTAGACCATGAACACCGGGTTTTAACTAATTGAAATCGGATTTGGAACCGTGAGGGGGCCGACTCAAACCAAAACTAGTTCGTTATTGCCGGATCGGGTAAAATCTCGAGAGTTGATGCTATCCTCTAAGACGAATAAGCACATTAATATTTGTGACAAATTTGATTCGTCTTAATTTATATTTGATTAGTGTTGATTTATATTGAAAACATCATTAAATATTTGTTTTTTTTAATAAATTTAACATAAAATAGTGTAGTAAAACATGTCGTTCTACTTGACCTTCGTATTACATTTATTCATCTGATCGTATTTTTTTAAAGATTTTTCAACATAAATATGTTATCTCACGTTGTATTATATATAAAAACTCTAAATATAATATNTTTCTATTTGATTGTATCGAAAGGCCCAATTCATTGGGATTTCCCTATTGGGCTAGGCCATTTCGGGGCAAGCGGATCATTTATGATGAAGAGGATGAGCTTCAAGAGAATGATTCGGAGTTCTTGCAGAGTGGAACCGTGCAGTACCAGACACGAGATAGATCTTCCAAAGAACAAGGCTTTTTTCGAATAAGCCAATTCATTTGGGATCCTGCAGATCCACTCTTTTTCCTATTCAAAGATCAGCCTTTTGTCTCTGTGTTTTCACATCGAGAATTCTTTGCAGATGAAGAGATGTCAAAGGGGCTTCTTACTTCCCAAACAGATCTTCCTACATCTATATATAAACGCTGGTTTATCAAGAATACGCAAGAAAAGAACTTCGGATTGTTGATTCATCACCAGAGATGGCTTAGAACCAATAGTTCATTATCTAATGGATTTTTCCGTTCTAATGCTCCATCCGAGAGTTATCAGTATTTATTAAATCTGTTCCTATCTAACGGAACGCTATTGGATCAAATGACAAAGACATTGTTGAGAAAAAGATGGCTTTTCCCGGATGAAATGCAAATTTGATTCATGTAACAAGAGAAAGGTTTCCCATTCCTTAGCCGGAAAAATATGTGGCCATGAAATAGGGATTAAGTGGAACAGAATTGACGGGGTGGTAGAGTCGTGAAAACACCTGTTTCTTCCATATTTTGGACCTTAGCTCCATGGAACAATATACTACTGCTGAAACATGGAAGAATGGAAATCTTAGATCAAAACCTTATGTATGGATGGTATGAATTGCCTAAACAAGAATTCTTGAACAGCGAACAACCAGAGTTATTACTCACTACATCAAAAAATTTCCATTAATGAAAGATGTAAATATTAATGAAAGTTGTAAATCCATTGGAAAATCAAAAATATGCATGCCGTATGAAATGGGTGTTGCTATCTGTTACAATAACGAATCATTGGTTTAACTGAATAACTAAATAAAATAGATAGACCTTTCTCTTCGTCTCAGGTCGACGGATCTTCTCCATTGAAAGATCCCCTATATGGATAATACACATTCCAGTTGACCGAGCCTAATTCTAATTGTTTTGTTCCGAAGGGGCGGGTCGTCCTATTCAGATATTCACGATCAAGAAGTACTGGATTCTCTTTCGGGTAGGCCCTGAAACGAGAAGGAAGGCTGGAATGCCAACAGGCGTCTATTATTGAATTCACCCGACCCGATAGTACCCTTTTTTTTGGAATGGAACGTCCAGTGCCAAAGTCACTGAATGGGTAAGTCGCCAATCCCTAAACCGGACTATGGAATGTACTTTATCTGCTGGGTTACGGGTGGGCATTTTTTCAGAGGTTTCTATTGTATCAATCTACCCTTGTTTAGACTTTTTCTTCATTTTGATCTTTTATCTTCGGAGTTATCTTGTATCTTCTTAGAATCATCTTGCAAAAAAGTGACCAAACTTAGGTCAATTGTTGTGGGATGTTCATCGACGATTGCTGTGACATAATATTTGTGTTTTCTGTAAGTGTCATGTTTGTTATTATTGGAAATACGAAATAACCGTATTTTGTTTTTGTCTTCTCCGAGTTTTTCAAAGATGACATTCAAAGATTCCTGTAGAGAGAAATGACTGTAAGAATGATAAAATAAATAAAAAAACATATTCAAGTAATAAATTACAGAAACCTCAGTTGAGAATGTCATTAAAGTTGGCTGGTAACGCAATAATTTTTTTTTGCATTTGATCCAAAAATTATTGGTTAGAGTGAAAATAAAAATATACATAATTACAAAGAGAAAGAGCAAAAAATAACAAGAACTTAGAGGACGAGCAAAAAATAACATGAACATGAGCTGGGAATGGTTTTGAATTGCATGTATAGTAAGCTTCCTGATGTAATAAAAATATTAACTATAAAAATGTTGATAACGTCAAAAGTTCTTTCAAACTTCCCTACCTTTTTTTATCAGATTTTTGAAAGGTAGAAGAGATTTTTAGAAGTAAACATGGATACAATTAAGGAAGAGAAAAGTTTTATAAAGAGCATTGTCAATGACTTTTTTTGAATATAGGCAAAACATAAAACACCATTGGCAACAAATGACAAAGAATTGTATTGTAGTAAATGTTATATAATCATGAGAGTTTTTACGTAAATTATCTCTATTCTGAGCGATTGCTTTTGGTTATTTGATTTGCATGTTCAATATATTTTTTGTCATTTCATTATCGTGTGTTCAAGATTGAGCTTGTAATCAGTTTCAGATATGTTTATTGTTAATTAGAATTCTTTAAAGAAATTATGTAACGTAAAATTAAAATAAGAAAGATGAAGTCAAACAAAGAAATGAAAATACACTCAAGTATTATTTATTAGAGATATATTTTTTTTCCCTGAAGATCGGTGCATAAAGAAAATGTAAATGTATCTAAATGTATATTGTAAAGAAAGTTGCAGGTATTTATAGTGATATTGCTACGTTTTTTGGACGGCTAATTGATAAGAGTTGTGTAAGAAGATATAAGATAATGTTTTCTCAGAAAATAAGATAGAGATGACATTAGAAGGGTGAGAAGATGAATCGACGCAAAACAAAAAGTATTGCAATAAGATATAGAGGCAGAAAAAACAAACTAATTGGAAAAAAAAAATTTATAATAATGAAGAAAAGAAGGGATAAAGTTGAAAAATGACGGTAATGATTATGTATATAAGATAGAGATGACATTGGAAGAGTGAAAAGATGAATCGACGCAAAACAAAAGCACTGCAATAAGATATAGAGGGAGAAAAAATAAACTAATTGGAGAGAACAAAAAAATTATGATAATAAAAAAAAAGGATAAAGTTGAAAAATGAATGATAAGGATTATGTTAGAATTTCAAAAAATTTGGCTGATCAAAAGTTTGGCATGCTTATATTAATCATCAGATGTATTTAATGTAAACAATGATATTTTTAAAATGGCAAAAGAAAAACAAAAAACAAAAAAAAGTAAAGTCATGCAGGCTTTATATATGCATTAAGAAAGAGAAAAAGTGGGAGTTCCAATATCATTAATACATGCATTTAATCATGTTAATCATTAAATGCATTTAATCATGTTAATCATTAAATGCATTTAATGTAAACAAATGATATTTCTAAAATGTCTAGAAAAAAAATAAAATAAAAGACGTAGAATTTCAAAGAATTTGGATGCTTTTGTCATGAGAACCATGACATGCTTATGTTAATCATTACATACATTTAATGTAAACAAATGATATTTCTAGCAAGAAAAAAAAAGTAAAGCCATGAAAACTTTATATATGTTTAGATTTAGATGAAAATAAAAAGCACATTGCAAGAAAATAAAAATATATATAGTTAGAAACTATGACATACTTATGTTAATCATTACATGCATTTAATGTAAACAAATGATATTTTTAAAATATCATGAGAACCATGACATGCTTATGTTAATCATTACATGCATTTTATGTAAACAAATAGAGTTCAATGCCCTATAATTTTTCACCATAGAAGAATTAAGACTTTGCACATTTGTCTCGGGGGTACAAGTCTTTTAACCAGAGTACATGGGTAGGGTTTGAATCCTTCAAAGATAAAATTTGGGGACCGAACCTTCGGGATAGAAGAAATCGTAACATAGGATGGTCTATACCACTCGGGAACAAGGTTTGGTCCCTAATAATTTTATCATAGGATGATTCGAACTCTGCACTTGTATTCTTGAGGTATAAGTCCTTTAACCACAGTACATGTGCATGATTTGAATCTTCTATGGTAAAATTATTGAGGACCAAACTCTATTGTCGGGTGGTATGAGCCACTATATGTTATGATTTCTCCCGGCCTAAAATTCTGACTATGAAAAGTAGTTGACCGAAAGAAGGCCCGAGTGAAGCACCGAGTGAAGTGCCGGAGTGAGGATGGTTGCAACAGAATGACTAAGAATTAGGCTAAGGCATTAAGAAAAATGGTTCTTTTTTTCCTGAATAAACAGGATATTGGGTATGCAAAGCTGGCCAATTTAGCTCCTCAGTACGAGCTGTGTAAGTTTCTAAGCTAACCAATGAATTATTTCACTGAATATGCTCTGATTTTTCTCCTCCATTGATGACCAGACTCGAGCTTCGTTCCGCCATTGATATATGCTTTCATGGGTAGCTTGAGAGACATAGCCATTGGACTAGTGGCTGTGGTTATGATATTTCTAGCAAGAAAAAAAAAAGTAAAGTCATGGAAGTTTTATATATGTTTAGATTTAGATGAAAATAAAAAGCACATTGCAAGAAAATAAAAAGATTTAGATGAAAATAAAAAGCACATTGCAAGAAAATAAAATATATATGTTTAGATTTAGATGAAAATAAAAAGCACATTGCAAGAAAATAAAAATAACTCATCCTTTTATATGTAGTTAGATATATATATATATATATATAAGCTATGTATATATATATATAAGCGCTCTAAAGTTGTAACTCGAAACTCCTCTATTCTCTCTCCTCCCCCACACATTTGCAACCCTCTCTTTCTCTCTCATCCCACGGGTCTCTCTCTCCCTCTCTTAATGAGTCGAGTTAAGCTACAGATAAAGAGACTAGAAAACAGCTCCAGCAGACATGCGACCTTCTGGAGTATCAAAAAGTCAAAATTCTTCGTTTCTATGGCTCCTACACTCCAATTTGACAGTACGTAAGAGGATAAATCACAGTGACTCAGCAGATCAAAAATAAAATACTTGTATCTGACACCATAAAGACAAATTTATCATTGGATCTCCATCTAACTCTTTCTCTCTATCTATCTATCTATCTATCTATCTCTTTCTCTCTCTATCTATCTATTGCTCTCTTTCTCTCTCTATCTATCGCTCTCTCTTTCTCTCTTTCTATCTATCCATCTATCTTTTTCTCTCTCTCTATCCATCTCTCTCTATCTCTTTATCTCTCTCTATTTATCTATCTATCTCTCTATCTTTATCTCTCTATCTCTCAATCTTATATTAAAAAAGTGAAATCTCTCGCTCCCAGTACCCACACACCCCGGCCCGATAGTATGTGAGAGAGTAAATTACGATGATTCAACAGCCCAGAAATATCTATCTCTCTATTTATCTCTATGTCTCTCTATTTATCTATCTTTCTCGTTCTAATTTCAATCAATTTCAAACAGGAACTCTAATGACCTTTACTGTGTTTTCATGCTACATCAATGGCTTCCAAATAGCTGGAACGCTCCCGCCGATGCTGACCACTCCGTCGAGGTTACATTTTTTCCGGCAAACTTAATCGATCTTGTAATCGCATGTTAATGGAGATCACAAGATGAAAAAAAATATATATACGTTAATTGATTGTATTTCTACGCGCATTAATCGCTCGTTAAATATCAACCCTATAAAAGAATTATAATCTTTCTTTACAGGATAGACTACAAGAGAGTATTAGATTGCAAGAACAACTCCGAGTCGCCCTGGATCATCTAAGGTGATCGAAATATTAATTCAAGATTAGCAAACTAATTACACTTGGGTTCGTAATTAGAGTTAATTCTCGGGTTTCGATTTAACAGCATGTTCGAGCCAGACTCGCTGAAAATTGCATCGATTTCCAAGCTCAAATCATCCCGGAAAACCCTAATGGATGCACTGACACGAGTCACGCAAAGAAAGGTCTCGTAACGTTATTTTCTTTCTCTTCTCCCGTGTTTTAATCTCATATGCTCGTTTTTTTCGAACAGGAATATTTGCTGACTGAGAACGTGACCTATTTGAACCATGTCGAATCGAGGTACAAAATTGATAATTCGATCCAAACTCGGGATTTAGGCTTGAAATTTGTTGAGATTTTGTTCGTAAATTCAAGGCAGCGAAGATCGGAAAGTTCTTTGGAACGTGGAGTAGGAAATGAAGCATGAGAGGGTTCGATAGCCGACCAAGTATATTCTCTAAGGTAATTAAACAATTATATGATTAGGGTTATTAAATTTAAGGGTTAAAATAAAAAAAAACGTCTAAGTTTTAAAAAAATAAAATTTAGATTCCTTGTACGTCTGATGCGGATGCACGATACCGTCTGATGAGAGATCAGTGTGTCTGTATTAGACGTCTGATGTCAAATTTTATATTTTAAAATAGATGTCTGAATTAAGCTATTTATTTAAGATTTAAGTATTTTTAGGTTGTAATTTTAAGTTTAATTTAATTAATGACGTGTTTGTGATCTAATCACTGTCACACCAATCTGTCGGTCACAGTTTGTGGTCATTTTTCTGGGCCCACGACTTCGGATAATACGAGGATGTTCCCCTCCGGGCGACAACCTGAAGCAGACATTGGTTCCGCCGCCGGCGATGGAGTGGAGAGTTCTTCCGGCTACCCAGAGCTGACCCCTCGTCGACGTTGATAGCTCACTCTTGGCAATTTAGCTGCTATTTTGGCACTTTTATTATATTGTTATAACTTTATAGTATAATATATTCATTTTTATAATTTAATCTTAAAATTATGGCCTAATTAAGTGTATAAATTAATCAAATAAATAATATGGCTGTTGCTCTTGGGCTTTTTATTTATTATTTTTTTTAAAAATGATTAATAGTAGTCTACTATTTTATTTTACATAAAATAGCAAATATTAATTTCCAATTTTTTTCTTAATAATAAATACTTACAAACTTTTTGTAATTTCAACTGACATATATTATTTGAATAATTATACAGTCATTCTATTGTCATATATTACTGCATGATGATTAGATCAATTCAAATAATAAATAATTATTTATTATTTTATTTATTAAATATATTGGAATTGATTCAATCACGCGACGACATGTCAAGAAGTATGATAAGAAGATAACACTAGACTAACTGCTATCATTTTAGCAGTTATTTTAGTTTTGTTCAAGATTATATTTCTTTAATCTTTATCCTTTTGTTTTTCCGACAACTTTTCCTCTCAAATTTATGGAACTAGATTAAAAAATATGGACCGGAACTTTAACTAAACGGGCAAAATAGTTAACAGTAGAATTTCCAATAAATTCATATAAAATTTAATTTGATAATATTTAATAAATAAAACAAAGTTCATGCCGTAGGGGTGGGCAGATCCGGTCCGATCCGACCGTCCGATCCAATCCGATCGGATTCGGTCGGATCGGACCAGGTATTCAGTAGAGAAATTTTTCATTTGATCCGACTTTCGGATCGTTATCGAATCGGATTGGCTATCGGATTCGAAGCCAAATTCGATAGTCAATCTGATCTAATCTGAAAGTCAGATTGTTTAATTCAAATCGGCCGAAAGTCGAAAGTCGAAACCCTAAATCATTCAGCATCCCCGACTCCGATTTTGGAATCCGAAAATCACCCGTCCCAATTTCTCGACTCTGTTACTCCGACGACGAAGCCGAGCCGCCTTGTCGACCCTCTGCTCCTAGATTCCGAGTCTCCGACGACGGCCGCGAAGGACAAAAACGAAGATATAAATAGATATGGAGATTTGATTTTGGATTTGTAAATTACTTCTGTAATTGTAAATTGGTGGATTCGTTAAAAACGACGAAGAACAGAAGAGGAATCGACGGAAGAGCCGGCCGGCCGTCGGTACCTTATCGGATCGCTTCGCGAATTACAGAATTACAGATTTTTAAAAATCCGATCCGATCTGATTTCTTTAATCAGATTCAGATCGGATTTGGATGACACATGCATCCGAATCCGATCAGATCAAAATTGTTGATCCGATAACGATCGGATCAGATTGAATTTGACTCAATCCAATCCTGTAACACCCAACGCAGTTCATGGCATCCAAATAAGCTCAATTAATTCAATCTAAAAATTCAATGACATATTAAATAATTATTAATGGAATAAAAAATTACTATATTTTTTTAAAAAATTACTACATTTTCGCTCAGTGAACAAGGACCGAATGACGTTCTTGTTCAAAGATAACCTCATGAATTCCTTTTTCTTGACCTTTTCCCCGGGGGAGATGGTCGACCGGGGACGTTCCCGCTGCTACTTTCCCGGCGACTCAGCCGGCAATTTCAATGAAAACAAAGAGTTTCCATTAAAAACCTTCCAAAAAATAAATGGGTTTCCTAATTTCCATAAAAAGCTCAAGTCTTTCCCTCGTCAATCCTACATTCAGTTGAAATTTCCAAGGAAACAGACGGAGTTATTTCCAACTAAAACAAATCGACGTTTTCCCTCCTATTCTTTCGGGTTTAATCTCAGAAATAGTTTGCTCTGAAATCCCGAAAAAGGAGGTACAAGCTTTTGATTCAATGAACATGGAAAGCTTCCGGGTTCTGTTCGGAATTCTTCATCTGGCCACATTTATGAGGGTATTTTAATGAACCAGAAGAACGCAAAAAGAACAAAAATAAAAGAAATCGGTGACGACAACCACCGTGAGTGGAAGAGACGACGGCGGCGGAGGGGTGATCGGCTGCTGAGGACACCCTTTTGGACTCTGAGGCCGACCAGGTATGCTTCAGAGATCTGTCTTCTTCGACCAATGAAATTCAATCAAATTCTATAATTTCTATGAAATATTAGCCAAAAAGTTCGACCCTCGATCTAAATTATTGCCTGGATTGCAAAAAGATGAACGAAATTAAGAGCAAGCTTTGAGTATTTTGATTTCGAAGAACTTGATCTCGTTTCAGAAAGCTCTGAATCTTGGACATGGATCAAGTGCAAAGCGAGACGTTTATTCATAAAGTTGGAATTCCCCCAAAGGAGAACCTCTTCAAAGAATTCAAGATCAATTTCAAAGAGACGTTCTTCGCCGACGATCCGTTTCGATCATTCAAGGATCAAACCATGTCTCGGAAGCTAATCTTGAGCGTTCGAGCTGTTTTTCCGATTCTCGAGTGGGGCCGAGATTACGATTTATCGAAATTTAGAGGCGATCTTATTGCTGGATTGACCATTGCAAGTTTATGCATTCCTCAGGTTGGTCAGCTTAGGAAAATTCACAGTGAAATGTGTTACGTCCTTCTCTACTTTTGCACTTTTACTCGAGGTGCTTTACTTAAGCTATTTCTCAATCATCTCATTTCCCCAGTCAAAACACTATCATAACATAAGGTGATCCATAGAAAAATTAAGACTTTGCACCTTTGACTTGGGGGTACAAGTCCTTTAACCAGAGTACATGTGCAGTGTTTGAATTCTTCAAAGATAAAATTATTGGGGACCGAACCCTCGGGCAGAAGAAATTGTAACATAGAGTGGTCTATACTACTCGACAACAGTGTTCGGTCTCTAATAATTTTATCATAGGATGATTCGAACTCTGCACTTGTATTCTGGAGGTATAAGTCCTTTAACCACAGTACAGGTGCAAGGTTTGAATCTTCCATGATAAAATTATTGAGGACTAAACCCTATTGTCAGGTGGTATGAGCCGCTCTATGTTACGATTTCTCCCGGCCTAAAATTCTGACTAGGAAAAGTAGTTGACCGAAAGAAGGCTCAAGTGAAGCACCGAGTGAAGTGCTGGAGTGAGGATGGTTGTAACAGAATGACTAAGAATTAGGCTAAGGCATTAAGAAAAATGGTTCTTTTTTTTTTCTGAATAAACAGGATATTGGGTATGCAAAGCTGGCCAATTTAGCTCCTCAGTACGGGCTGTGTAAGTTTCTAAGCTAACCAATGAATTATTTCACTGAATATGCTCTGATTTTTCTCCTCCATTGATGACCAGACTCGAGCTTCGTTCCGCCATTGATATATGCTTTCATGGGTAGCTCGAGAGACATAGCCATTGGACCAGTGGCTGTGGTTTCCCTCTTGCTAGGGACTCTTCTTCAAGCCGAGATCGATCCAATTGCGAACACAGCCGAGTATTTGCGACTTGCGTTTACGGCTACCTTTTTCGCGGGAATCACTCAAGCCTCCCTCGGAATTCTGAGGTGAATTCGACCGTTTTTTCGGCTCTTTCTACCGCTTTTTTTTTCGAGATTTTTAACGATGTCTTTTCAATATTTATCAGGTTGGGATTCTTGATCGATTTCTTGTCTCACGCCGCCATTGTCGGGTTCATGGGGGGAGCTGCCATTACCATTGCTCTTCAACAGCTCAAGGGCTTTCTCGGCATCAAAAAGTTCACGAAGAAAACCGATATAATCTCCGTTATGCACTCGGTTTTTGGCTCGGCCCGCCACGGAGTAAAACCCTTTTCTTTTACTCGCTCGATTATCGGATTATTTCCTCCACTCGATCATACTTAATCCTCTGTTTTTGTAGTGGAATTGGGAGACCATAGCCATTGGAGCAAGCTTTTTAACTTTTCTGCTCCTTGCAAAATACATTGTAAGAGTCCCGTGTTTCAGAATCGTAACCGGAATTCACAGTGATTTTTTACCTTTATTCTTTCTCGGTATTTCTCGGGTTTTTCGAGCAGGGTAAGAAGAACAAGAAACTCTTCTGGGTGCCTGCAATTGCTCCTCTGATATCTGTCATTCTATCCACTTTCTTAGTCTACATTACTCATGCAGACAATAAAGGGGTTCAAATTGTAAGTGTTGTTCCTCGTTCTACCCAGAATTTCGAATGATTTTGATTTTCTTTAGCCGTTCTCAATTTTCGTGATTTTGTTTCATGGAGGTGAAACACATAGAAAAAGGAATCAATCCGATATCAGTTGATAAGATATACTTTTCGGGCGATTACCTCTTCAAAGGTTTTAGAATTGGGGTTGTTGCTGGGATGATCGCTCTGACGGTAAATTACCCTTTTCTTCAACTGCTTTCTGGCGTATGTAATGTTAAGTTCACATTCGTAGCATATTTTCTTATCGTACATATTAACGTGACGAACTGTGATTTATACAATAAATATTATAAATAATTATTTTAATTCGCACGTCAACATGTATAATAAGAACGTATGCTAAGAATGTAAACTTATTATTAATCTTTGACCTTATGAACCTTTTTTTATTCTTAAATGTCCGTTTTAAAGGAAGCTATCGCAATAGGAAGAACATTTGCCGGGATGAAAGACTACCAAATCGATGGAAACCGTGAAATGGTCGCTCTTGGAACGATGAACATTGTCGGCTCGATGACCTCCTGCTATGTGGCTACCGGTGCGATAAAAATTTGATGAAATCGAGGTTGGATCCGTAAATTATGTGCATACTTAGAAGGTTATGTTCAATGCAGGTTCGTTTTCTCGCTCGGCGGTCAATTACATGGCCGGCTGTCGAACAGCAGTTTCGAACATCGTGATGTCCGTTGTTGTGTTCTTGACTTTGTTGTTCATCACCCCTCTTTTCAAATACACTCCCAACGCCATTCTCGCCGCCATCATTATCTCGGCCGTGATCAACTTGATCGACTTTCAGGCCGCGATTTTGATATGGAAGATCGATAAATTTGATTTTGTTGCTTGCATGGGAGC
This sequence comes from Begonia fuchsioides, assembly GCA_003255005.1. Classification (NCBI taxonomy): domain Eukaryota; kingdom Viridiplantae; phylum Streptophyta; class Magnoliopsida; order Cucurbitales; family Begoniaceae; genus Begonia; species Begonia fuchsioides. The sequence goes on along the minus strand of QAOC01039321.1, from coordinate 207,236 downwards.
TTTCTTCGGTGTTGTTTTCGTTTCTGTCGAAATTGGCCTTTTGATTGCGGTGAGGTCTACTTATTGAAAATTCTGTGAAATCACTTAATCTGAAAAAAGTAACATTATGTTTACCTTCTTAGCATATATTTTTATTGTACAAGTTGATCTGTTATAGTTGTTATTAGTTTAGTTAAGATATAGTTAATGTATGTACATGTTGATATGTCGATGTATGATTCGTGTAGAAAATATAATAAAATCACACATCGACATATCAACATGTACATACATTAACTATATCTTAACTAAACCAATAACAACTATAACAGATCAACATGTACAATAAGAAGATATGCTGAGAAGGTTAACATAACATTACACATTTTGAAATCTATTTTGTTATGTGACAGGTCTCAATTTCCTTTGCTAAAATCCTCTTACGAGTTACGCGTCCAAGGACTGTGCTTCTCGGGAAAATTCCTCGGACAACAGTGTACAGAAACATCCTACAATATCCCGATGCGACCAAGGTTCCTGGCGTTTTGATTGTTCGAGTCGATTCCGCAATTTACTTTTCCAACTCAAACTACATCAAAGAAAGGTATTGTTTTCTTCGCCTTTTCGATCGATGATCCAAAATTTCCGAGTCAAACAATTTTGCAATTCCCCTGCAGGTTACTGAGATGGTTGATAGATGAAGAAGAACAAATAAAGAAATCTCACCAACCGAAAATCAAGTTTTTGGTGGTCGAAATGTCACGTACGATATTATTCTTCGCTTGATCATCAACCTAATTCTTCGATTCTCGAGTTATCTTTCATTCTCTGCAAATGTTTTGTTGTGTTTTTCAGCTGTTATCGACATCGACACGAGCGGAATTCATGCTTTGGAAGAGTTACATAGGAGTCTCCTAATGAGAGAAGTTCAGGTAAACGAAACTTTATTCATACGAGTAATATTAAGTTTACTTTCTTAGCATATTTTTTTTATTGTACACAATGACATGTCGAGCTTCGATTGGTCCATTTAAAGTATATTTAAGATATTATAATTAAAATAATTATTTATAAAATTTATTACAATTAATCATAGTTCGACACGTCAACATGTAGATTGTTAAAATAAAATTTTTTTATGAGGTTACTGAGAATTTTTAAAGTTCAAGATATTCGTTATAACTATACTCAAAGTCCAATGTGTATATTATTATTTATTATTAAAAAAATTATTTATTATATTTATTATATAAATTAAAATTAGACTAAAAAACGAAAAGAAAATAAACCTATTTACCATATTCTTAAATATCAAAACATTCAAATTTGAACGATAATGACTTGCAAGAATCTATGATGTCTTGTTTTCAGCTTGTTCTCGCGAATCCAGGGTCGGCAGTTGTGGACAAGCTTTTCTCGTCCGGGCTCGATAAGGTGATCGGCCAAGACAACATCTATCTCACCGTGGCTCAAGCCATCTCAGCCTGTTCTCCGAAACTGGTCGAAGAAGCTTGATAGTGGAGATAAGGAACCTGCAAATTCCGACAATGGCGGAAACGAAAGTTTTAAATTCAAAGACCGCTGTTCTTGATGAAAAGCTGTGATTTTGAATGTTGGGTCTGATCGATATGCTGTTCTTATGAATGTTTTTGATGTGTTTTTGAATTCGTTGAACAAATAACTGTGTAAAGATTCTCCTGGATGTGAATATATTGAGCGCAAAATAAATAAGAGGCGTCCTGAAAAGGTTTATGGATGGATAATGGAGAAATCTGTAGATCGACCATGGTTTCTGGGAAATAGGACAGAAGGTTCATTAATGGCGGAAGAAGAAAAGCAGCCGATTTAGCGCTCAGTTCGAGTTAATTGAACCAGAATCAATAATGGAGCAATCTAAAGATCAACCATGGTTTCTGGGAAAAGGACAGAAGGTTCATCAATGGCGGAAGAAGAAAAGCAGCCGATTTAGCGCCCTGGTCGAGTTAATTGAACCAGAATCAATAATGGAGCAATCTGGAGATCGACCATGGTTTCTGGGAAAAAGGACAGAAGGTTCATCAATGGCGGAAGAAGAAAAGCAGCCGATTTAGAGCTCTGGTCGAGTTAATTGAACCAGAATCAATAATGGAGCAATCTAAAGATCAACCATGGTTTCTAGGAAAAGGGCAGAAGGTTCATCAATGGCGGAAGAAGAAAAGCAGCCGATTTAGAACTCAGGTCGAGTTAATTGAACCAGAATCAATGGAAAATCTCTAATCACCTGTTGCTTCTCGACAAATCTTTAGAACGTCTTATGATCTTCGGGAGCTTGAAAAGGAAAGGAAGATGAGTTTGAGAAATAATAAAATATATAAATAATATAAGATTATTAGTAGAATTTTGTTTTTTTTATTATTTCATTTAATTATTATTTATAATATTAAAATTTAAATTAAATTAAATATAAATTCTTATATTATTTATTTTTATAATTTTAATAATAATTTTTTTGACTTTTTATTATTAAAACACGATAATTTATTCCTCAGTGCTCGTAATGACCTGAAACTTGAATAAATAGAAATTAGACATTTGGGTCATAGAAATTTTTAGGTGATACGTTAAATTTAATGATTATTTAATTCATTTGAAATTTACCTTAAAAAAATTATCTTTTATTCTTTGAATTTAAGAAAAAACAATGACCCTCTCTCGTCCCTGGTGTAGGCTCCTCTCTGGTGTAGGCTCCACCTTTCTTCTAAGATTCCCTTCCTTTTTAATTTAATGATTCTTCCTCCGACTAATCCATGCGTTAATCACTCGCTAATCATCTTGTTTATGATCTTTAGAAACAAAGACAATATGATTTTGTTTCAGAGCAGCAATGGCGTGGATTCTGTTTGCATGCAGACAAAAGAAGAATCGTTAGAACAGAATTTCTACCATTTTTTTCCGATTCCCAGAATGGGAACTCCGACAACGTTCCGACGAAGGAAAAAAGAGGTAGAAGGAAGAAGACGTTCGATTATTTAGATTTGTTCTGGGAATTTCATGCCAAGAGTTTCTCTTCTCTTTACAAAACCATCCCACCAGAGACGAAGATGGCGGTGGAGAGAGAAAGTAGCGCCGGGAATGGCTATAAGGCGAATAAAGTTTCGCCATTGGAGGGAGCTTGAGCTGCTTCTTTCCTTGCTGCTAAAAAGCACTTCTCTCTCCTTTCGTCTTTATCCATCTCTCTTTGCCGGCATTCCAAGCTACAGAAAGCACCGTCTCCCCTTTTGAATCAAAACCACAAACTCAGAAATCAATGGCGAGAATTAAATCGGTTTAAATAATAATAAAAAAAACACCTTTCTTTTCGAACCTGTACATATAAATATCTCGACCGGGAACTAGCCGGCGCCGGCAGCGGGAGCAAGCTCTTAAGAACTGATCCGGTTCTGACCGGAAATCTGAACCACCAAGCCTCTGTTTCTCGTCCGTACCACGGCGGCTGAAAGCAGGAGTTTGAGGATCGGACGCCGGAGCTGCAACTGGGGTGGCATTACTTCCCAGTTCAAAGGCGATCGCTGTCGTGCTGGTAAATCTATTCATCGTCCGGCTAGCTCTCTTCCCCAATAATATCTCCGATCGTCCTCCTCCTCCTTCTGCTAACAACCGTGAAAGGTTATCGCTTCTAAGCTTCTGCAAGTCTGAGATTCTGACAGAGGATGAAGGGGGAGAGTTATATAAATAATTTATTTATTTATTATTCATTAAATATATTTAAATTTATGTAATAATGAATAAATAGATAATGCAAGAAAATATAAAAAGAGAGTAAGTCTAATAATATAATTACTGAAATATCATATGATTTAAATAATAAATAATTTATTTATAATTTATATAATAAATATTTTTTTCTTTTGGCAAGTCTCCCGATCAAGTCTACGTAAACTTCCTAGAGAGTAAAGGTGCATAATTTAACAAACACCGTGTCAGTCAACCTTGACCTTGACCTTGACCATCTACCTACTATCTTAGTTCTACGAGTTTCTAACAAATTCAGCCGTCTGATTTAATCAACGGCTATAATCAGCAGTTGATATCCTGAATCAAGGGTAATTACTGATTAGGTAAGGTGGAAAAGAGTGCGGTCAATTGTAAGGAAAATGGGTAGCCACACACGTGGACAGCCCAGATGAGCTGGAGTAGAATAATCTTATTTGGGCCGTCCAAAGGCCCAGATCCAGAACTAAGCACATTAATAGCCCAAAATTAGAGGTGCATACGGGCCAGATCGTTCCAGTTTTATTTCAAAATAGATCTGGAATTAGAATTCACGGTTTTTTATTTTTGAAACCAGCACTAGGACCAACGGTTCCAGTTCTGTTCTGATTTAAATCCAGTTTTATTTTATATTTTAAAATATTAAAAAAAAATTATAAGTGAGTCGAGTTTTAAGTAATTAGCAGGTTTATAATTAATTTTAAAATTTAAATCAGAATTTATTAGTATTTAGGTTGAGTTTACTTGATTTTAGAATATTTTTTATTATTTTCTCAATTCTAATTTTATAATTTTTTAATTTTAAAAATTAATAACAACCCATAAATTATAATTTTTTTAAATTAAAAAAATAAATTAAAATCGATAATTTTAGTATAATTTTATCTTATCTTATTTAAAAAAATTCAAAAACTCGAATAATTATATTAAAATAATAAATATTGGAAAGTGGCACCGATTGCGCAAAAGAAGCGGCACGTGACAACCGACAAAGCCAGCTGTCACCTCTCTAATTTCAAAATCGCTTTCTTTCCCCTGCGTCCCATTCTCCTCTTTCTTCGTAAAATCGCGTTAAAACACGTGTCGTATCTTTATTGGTGGTTGCTTCAGCCACCATTATTACTACAAGTTGTCGTTCGCACTCAAGTATTTCTCTTCCTCGCTTTATTTATCATCTCCGTTGCAAAGCCTCTCTTCCTCTCTCTCTCTTTCTGATCTCGAGTTTTTGAACTAGGTTGGAACGATAATGGCGAGAATGACTCTGCTAGCTCTCCTCTTTCTACTACCGGCGCTGGTGAGTTGTATCCGGTCGATGGAGGACAGGTATGTAGTTTCAGGGAAAGTGTATTGCGACACTTGCCGTGCCGGTTTCGAGACCTCTGCTTCCACTTACATCGACGGTTAGTCGTCTGTCGTAATCTCTTTTGTGGTTCCCTTAGTCACTTGTCTGTTGAGTGATTCAATTTCATTGATAGATTCGTGTTTATCCAAATGAATCGTGAATGTAAGCTTCCTCGTTTCATCTAGGTTGATTTGAACTGTGTTAACTTCTTGAATCATAATAGTTTTTCTCGATCTGGAAAGTATTAGATCTATCGCTCTGCAATGATTAAACGATTGATGAATTTAAGAATACTGAAATCTAGGTACCTACATTTGCTAACTCCTAGATCTTCTTGAATCATAATAGTTTCTCTCGATCTGGAAAGTATTAGATCTATGACTCTGCAATGACTAAACGATTGATGAATTTAAAAATACTGAAATCTAGGTACCTGCATTTGGGAACTCCCAGATCTTCTTGATTAGATTACAATCTTACCGTCATAGATCGGAGATTACATTACGAACACGAAATCACGGATGCGAAACCACGAATCTAATGAACAAAAACACCATTTGTTTGATTACTTCAAATCATAATCCGACAGTTTTCTCTTCTGATCCTGCATATTCTCACAGGCGCTAAGGTGAGGATTGAATGCAAAGCGAGGAGCACAACGAAACTCCTCTTCACACAAGAGGCAATTACAGACTCGTCTGGTTGCTATGAAACGATAGTCGTCGGAGACCACAAGGACCAATTCTGTGATGTTGTACTGGTAAGCAGCCCGCAGAAGGACTGCGCCACCATCTCCCAAGGCCGTGACAGATCCCGAGTGATTCTCACTAGTAACAACGGGATCGCCTCAGAGAAGAGGTACGTGAATTCCATCGCATTTGTCAGGGATCAAGCTATGTCTGGATGTGACATGATTCTCAGTCAATACCAAGACCAAGAGAACGACGAGTAATGTATGTGATCTTATTTATCTACTAGTTTATATTTCTCGTGATTATTTTTCATTTGCAAAACATGGAGATGATTATGCTATGTTCAAGAATTCAATTATATGACGATAAATCTTTTATTTCCTATCTTTAATCTCAATTAGCTAGCAATGGAGATGATTCTTAATCTTTCATTTCCTATCTTCAATCTCAATTGGCTAGCAATGGAGATGATTCTAAATCTTTCATTTCCTATCTTTAATCTCAATTAGCTAGCAATGGAGATGATTCTAAATCTTTCGAGTAAGATCACTTACCTATAGTTGGATGGCCATCGATCAATCATACTACAAATTTAGAACATATTCTCTAAACCAGTGGAAAGACAAAATAGTTAGCAAGGAAGAACCAACCATACAGGAAAACAATCATGCTTATTTTCTGTAATTTTGTTTTTTTTTTCAATTTCCCTTCTGGGTTTTACATTTCTGGGATAGAATTCGATTCCCTTTGGATTTGGCCAACGAATCAACCTTGAAATTGCAGATCACCTCCAGTTTTCGACTCCAATTGTTGAACACCCAAATCCTCATCTTCACCGTCACCTTCAATTTCAGAGTAAAAGAGAGACGATTTTTTCCCTTTAAGCTTTTGGCCATCTGCTTGGGAAGAATAACGTTGGACCCACGAAGAACAACGTCGAATGTTGTTGAATTCTTCTGGGTTTGATAAAATGTTGGGTATTTTCCTTCGGCTGTTCTCTGGTTCTTGAAATTAAGAAAAACTCCGCCGCCTTTCAAATACAGAATTCCCACAATTTCGTTTGGATTCTCCACTTGCAATTTTACGTTGTAATTCTGGAGAGAATTCTTCTTTTTTCCGGCGACGAATTGCCGGACGGTGAAAATAGGATCTTTCTTCGATGAAAGCCGAGATAACAAGCCGGCGGCGACGGAAACAATAACGACTAAGACGATCAGAAAGATAATTAGACAAAAGCAGCGAGAGCAAGATGAAGACTTCCTTTTGGGTTGATAGGGGATGCGGCGGAGATCGGCGATCATGGCGTTCTCCGGCGGCGGGACGCGGTAGATTTGATCTTTGGGGACCTGGACGATGTACGTGCCGGAGCTCACCGGAAAATGATCGGAGGGGGTATTTTCCGGGAAGATGGGCTGAAATTGAGAGTGGCCCGGCGTGGAAGGATCATCGTCGACGTGGGAAACCGGGATGTTGGGGAGCGGTGGGAGCCGCTCCGCCATTGACGACGGAGAGGGGCGGGAGAGAAAGCTGGTTCGGCAGAGAGGAGATGATCTGTGAAGAGGACCTAGATTTTTGCTCGAAAACTTGGCCTATTTTTAGCTCTTTCGATCAATAACCATTAATTCGCCATTTTTAGCCAGAATTCCAAGAACAAGAGAAGCCAATCTCTGTAATTGTTTTTCCCGAATCGAGAAAGAAAATGTCTTTCTTTCTAATCGGAAGTTGCCGGAAACGATCAGTGTTTGAAACGGCGACCAAATTGGATCCAAATTTCACGGCGTCGGAATCTTCCCGTCGCTGTTTCCCACTTCCCCTCCGGCCGGAGAATCTCGTCGCTCTAAACAGTAGATCGCCGCTGCAGAAACTCGACGCCGATGTAAGCTCCGATGAATGGGTGGGACCGGGCCGGTGGGCTCTATTTTGGAAAAACAAATTGATCTCATCTAATGAATTGTTCCACTTTAATTAACTCACTAATTAAAATTTAATTATTTTTTTTATGAATTATAGGTTCGATCGAATAAAAAATCCACCAAAAACTAGATACTCCAAGCTCCAAAAACAAGAACACGTAGCTTTAGCTGATGAGCGTTTGGAGAAATGGAAAGAAATTAGAATTTAAAAAAATGATTTTTTAAAAAATAGAAAAAATAAATTATGAAAGAGAGAATAATTCTTGTATTAAATTTATTTTTAAAAATTTTTATAATAATATTTTTAATATTTTATTATTAAAATGATTATAACTTATTATAAAGTTTTTAGAATGACTTAAAATTTGAACCAATAAAAATTAGACATTCAGGACTTGAAAATACACAGATTAAATATTAAATTGAGCGACTGTTTGTCTTTTCAAAAGTTAAATTAAATTTATTATAAAAATTTGATGTATTTTTATTATCTTTATTCGTTAAATTTAATATTGAATGATTAAAGTAATAGTGAGCCAACGCCCCTCTTCGTTGTTGTTTGGGTGAGTTGGACCGGTTACGAGCCAGCCTCTCGTCTGGTTTCTTTCACTAAATCACAAATGGCGAACCCCGCTTTGAAAAGAACCTAAGTTTGATGTCTGTGTTGTCTTAGTGTGAGAGTTGTTATCTCCAATATTAAAGTAGCTTCTTGAAATATCAAGTAAAAGTCTGCTATCTCTGAGCTGTTAAGTCATAATTTAACTCTTCTTCCTGAATTGGTTAGCAGTATAGAGTAACGGGGAGAAAGGGATTTTACTTTTGTGCATAAGTTTTGCCTTCTCAAAAGCTATCTGGTTGAGCACTTTTTCTGTGTTTTTTTGCAGAGCTTGAAAAAACCCTCCTCCTTTCTTCCCATTTCCTCTCTTTTCCCTTTCTTCCTCTCTCTTTCCTCTCTCTCTGTCTCTCTCTAAGCCCTATTTCTGGATTTGGAATGCTTGCTACAGACTTCCAACGTCTCTCTCTCTCTCTCGATCGAACTTTATCTTCTTGGTTTTCCTATGGAGACTTGATCTTCTCTTCTTTTGAAAAGCTCTAACTTGTTGTTACGATGAGATTATTCTCCTGGAAGCCATGGCTGCTGTTTTGAAACCTCTCTCTCTCTTGAACTTTATCTTCTTCGTTTNGTCGTGCAGATGACAAAAAAAATATAATAATAAAAATAATTACATTAAATAAAATTAAAATTTAATAGGAATTTAATTTAATTAAAATGTAATTAAATTAAATTAAATTGAAATTAAATGAAATTAAATTAAATGAAATTAATATAATTTTATTTTACATTACATGTAAATTAATTTTTAAACCTAAATATATTATTGCAAGATTCTCTAATTCGACCTAAATCGGGATTTAATATCCTTATATTTTGACCTAATTTTTCAAAGAATAAAAAGGTAAAGGTTTTTTTATTAATACTAATTTTAAATGTTTAAATGCATTTATATTATTATTATTATTATTATTGTAATTTATTGTTATTGAACATATGCATATGCATTGCACATTTATCATTGGGCATGAGTGAGTTATCGTGCACAAATGGTTAATAGAGACGGCTAAGTCTGCCATTGGATTTCAAATTCCTAAACCGGATCCAAGTCTTTATAGTTGTCACCACCTTAGAGTGGATGTATACACATAATTTACACTGTACCTCATTGTGCATTTACATTATGGTTGTCACCACCTTAGACTTAATGTATACACATCATGTTGTTATTTATTTATAATTTAGTAAAAAAAAATGAAATCTCTACTGAGAGTAGTCACTCACTCTTTTGGCTACAAACTTTGAATCATCCGATGTTTGATCCATTTTCAGTCGAGACAGACTGATATCCTCCATCAAACTTCACCCTGAAATGCTATAAATTATGAACATTTTGCATCCAAATTCGAGGCAGACCCTTGAAATAAGATAAAATGGTAGGCAGATGCTGATAGTCTGTACAATTATTGAGTATATATCCAACTCAGTAAACTACCGAAGCTCCACAGCTGAAGCGTCCCCCCGCTTAAGAAAACTAATGAGCTTTCCATGGCTGTTATGGATTTGTAATCTTATCTCAAAGGCGAAATCTCTCGCTACCAGAGCCTTACACCCCAGCCCGACAGCATGTGAGGAGGTAAATTACGGTAACTCAGCAGCCCACGAATGAGAGACCTTACCTATCGTCCACAAGGAGCAACCTCACATTGGAGGATTAAACTCTCACACTGCGACTACCAGACTTCGAACCGTAGTTCTATATCTCAAATCTACCATCTCTTGACCAACTGAGCTACGCCCGAAAAAAAAGTTTGTAATCTTAATTTAATGTCACAAGACCTCAAGATGGAAGTAAAAGAAAAAGTGTTATTGACCATCAAAGAAACCCCACTTCTCAATGTGTTTAAGTTCGCGATGTTTTTAGTACAAATATATCTGTTTTGGGCCAAAACATTAAAAAAAACATGTTTTACTTGGTATGATGAAAAATTTTATTTATATAAAGAATAACTTTCAATCGATGTTAAATTGTAGACTCATACTAATAGGAGTTGACCCTCCCAATTAACAACATATTAGGTCATCATTATTTTGACAGGACTTGTTGCCGCATCAATTGTGCACCACCTCACAAAAAAAACATGTTTTATTTGGTAGGATGAAAAATTTTATTTATATAAAAAATAACTTTCAATCGATATTAGATTGTACACTCATACTGGTATGAGTTGTCTCTCACAATCAACAGTATATTAAGTCATCATTATCTTTACAGGACTTGTTGCCGCATCAATTGTGCACCACCTCACAAAAAACATGTTTTATTTGGTAAAATGAAAATTTTATTTATATAAAAAAATAATATTCAGTTGACGTGAGATTGTACATAGATTACCTCTCACAATAAACAATATATTAGGTCATCAGTATCTTTTCAGAGCTAGTCGTCGCATCAACTGTGCACTACCTCTCGAGCCATGATGCTCGTATTTTGTCCAATGCCACGATATATTATGCTCTATCATGCTGGGACCAAGAGAATATGATGTATGGGCAAGATAGTGTTGCTTTCCTTGGCTCTCATCTTCTCTTCCAAACCCTAATAATAATACCTCTCAAAGTTGGAAAAACAAGGCCCCTCCACGCTCTCACTGTTCCTCCATTGACACCCAAGAACAACTTTTCTCCCTTTTTGCAGAAAATCATAGCATCAACTCGACCAAAAGTAGGCCTATCCCAAGGACCAACACAGAAAATTACCCTAATTCAGTTCATTAAATCTTAAAACTTGTACATGTTTTCTGTTACTTTTCGATCTGGGGATTGCTGTTCACTGGTTCTTAACCTAATCAAACAAACTTCAGCAAAAAAAAGTGCATTTTTCGACGTAAAACTTAGAAGAAGAAAGAGCTTTGATTACCCGGACAAACCTCCATTGTCGAGCCAAGATTTCTTTTGTTTCTGAGAAAGAAGTCGAAAACCCAAGCTGTATAATACTCGTGGTTGCGGAATCTTGGTAGGGCGCCATTGACAGAAGGAATAATCTGAGTTTAATGATGACGACTGTTTTGTGCTGTCTTTCCATCAACCTTTCACTGAGCTGTCGTCGTCTCTTCGAACAGCCATTGAGAATCAATTATTTCAAGCTGTCGTCTTACCCTGAACTTTTTTATGGACGGTCAATTTTTCTTTTGTATGGACGGTCGAACTTACCACAAGTGACTAGTTTGTAAGTTTTGAAAGTTTGATGGCCGAATTGTCACCAAACCCATAATTCAATAGGAAATCCGACTTTTACCCAAAAACAATTAACAAGAGTTGAAGAAAAGTATGTACTTTTGAATAAAAAAAATACTTTATACATTTACCGGTAGCTCGAGGGAATGAAATGTGCTCTAACTTTACACAGGAGAGGATGGAAAGGCAGAGAACCAGACATTAAGAGGGTTTTGTAGCAGTTATCATCACAAAAAGACCCCTTCTTATACTCTTGAAATCAACTAATCCACAGGCAGTGCAGAGATCTTCTAATTCAAGTTCAGATAAGAAAATATGGCTCCCACTTAGTTGCATAATACGCTACAATGCAAATTAAGATGATTATTATTAACAGATGTAATTTTAACGAGCTTCGATATTTTTAGCAAATCTGAAATCATGTTCTTATCTAGAATCTACTATCCGATTTATCAATCTTTTATTATTTCGATTCGATGGAATGTGTTAGACCGGGACGTACCTCGCGCTGAGCCTTCAAAAACGGTATGAAAGCAAAAGGTCCATCCAATATATAAGTGCTGGCAACAAACACTCCTCCAGGTCGCATTACTCGACTTATTTCAGCAATCTATGAACCATTCCACAAAAATGTTAAGGGTTAAAAATGCGTCCGTATCGGACGTCTGAGGAGTCTAAAATTAGTTTTTTTAAAAATTCAGACCCGAATCGGATTATTTACCCGAAACTCATGCCTAAATTGAATTTTAACCCAAACGTTAACGATTAGAAGCATGAGTTTATATAAACACCAAAATAGCTCAATACTTGCAAAAGGCACATGGTTTTCTAAAAATTGAGGATAATGCTAGGTTACCTTCTACCGATACTTTATTAACAAACATTTTGACGTATCAAGCAATGATTAATGTAATAAATATTATAAATAATTATTTTAGTTGTAATACATTAAATATATTTTAATTAGATCAATCACAACTCGACACATCAGCATGTAAAATAAGAAGGTATGCTAAGAAAGTAAATTTAGCATTACTCAAAATTCGAAGTGTTTGACTGTGTTAACCTTCACAAATTAAGTAGATTAAAAAACAAGCTTGAAATTTTCAAATCTGGAGAATTTTCTTACAGCAGTTGATGGTGAAGGCCAGCAGTGTATGGCAGCTCCGGCATGAACAGCATCAACAGAACTTGACTTAAAAGGAAGTCTGGAAATATCAGCTCTTACCAGCACGGTTTTCCTTACATGAGACAAATGGGATTAAAAACAGAGAAATACTGCAATATAAACGATTAAACACATGGAACATTCGTAATATCTTATCATAGAATGCAATTTAAAAATTTACTCTTGGGGAAAGTTTTCCTCTTGCTTGATGAAGTCATAGCACTGCCGCAGCATGTTTTCAGAGTAATCCAAAGCCACGACAGTATGAAACAATCCACTCTTAGCGAAAATTCTTGAAAACAAGCCACTTGCACAACTTGCATCCACGATGTTTCCACCCAGGACTGGCTTCAAGTAAGTTTTTATTAACTCAAACTGCAACCAAATCATAGTGTCAATCACTTATAGAGACAAGGGTCATGTTTAATTTTATTCTGGAATTTCAACATAAATCAAGGTTAATCCAGTTGAGCTGTTTCACTAAGCCTCTTGGTGATTAGCTATTAGCATAATAAGCATGTGTTTTAGTCCATGGATGCTGTCTCAAATGAGTAATTTCCATCCAAGAGGTTTTGCATCCAAAAAGGTTTCAACAAAATTTTCCCGACATTGAAAAGATTTGAATCACCTCCTTATCCGGGCCAGGAAAACCACCCCATACAGAAAAAGTTTGGCGCCAGCCTCTTTCATAAAGGAATGATACCAATGGAACTCTGATCCAGCAAACAGCAGAGAGAGATGAGAAAGAGGAGCAATATAAAATCAGAAAGCTCAGATATGGAGCTCTATTTATCTGGCAAAATCATTTTAACTGTGCCAACTGATTTCTCTATCGATTGCATAGGCCAAAAGATAACCATGGGGCGTATTCAGGCAGCACATAAACATATTAAGTTAGCCTCGAGGCTGGAAGAAGAAGAAGAAGAAGATAGGTGATTCAAAATACCATTTTCTTATATTTGTTCAAATAATATCTTATTTTCAAAAAGAAAAAAATGGCAGAGGAAACAAGGTTGAGTGAATTGCCCAGGCTCATTGGTGAAAATGAGTAAAAAAACGTGATATGATTTCTCACAAGGGGAACCTCATTTCTCAGATACCAATCAAGAAACACTTCCATGCGGTCAATTTGAAAGGATCAATCTCATAAATCCATTTCAGAGACTTGTTTTTTCCATTCTAAAAAATAGGTTTGGTAATTGCTGAAAGTAAGAGAAACAACAGTTAGAGTTCCAATACCTGAAAAGCTCAGTCGAAGCTGGCATCACTTCCCCATAGTTCTTAGCCCCACTAGCTACTGTTAGCTCAAGATGAGTTTCACTGCCGAAGTAAGACTTTTTACATGTGGTGCATTGTAAATTAGAACCATTTGTGGACTTCCTGCAGTTTATATCATCAAAAATACTATCAATGTCTAAATGCAACCGACTTGTAAATCAAATGAAAACAAAGTAGTAGAAATGAGTTAAAACAATGGAAGCAAATCAAGCTTACATCGTCAAGGCTGCGTTAGCTTGAGAAATTATCGGATTATAACATACGGGGCAAGCTAATATTTTGTTGACGGAGCTAACTTCGTCTTCGATTTCAATGGAGTCCTTCAGAAGATCCAAAATTTTCTTTAGAAATCAATTATTCCACAAAAACCTCCATCTTCCACTTAACTTTCAAACCAAAAACCTTAAAAAACAAAAATATGCCTTCTCTTTCTCTTGTTTCTAAACAAACAAATAGAATGTACCCAAACCAGTGGAACTCTTTATTTACAAAAAAACACAAAATGGAATTGATACACAGAAAACAACGGACGAAAACAAACCGGAGGGATGATTCCTGTCAATGCAATCGACGAAGATCGAATAACCGCGAAGGTCCGATTCGCAATCGGGGAGTAGGAATTGAAATTAGCGCGGCGGGGCGTGGTTTTAGGACACGGGCAAGGAAGAAACAGCGAAGAAGAATTGCTAGTAATCACCGCCATAGCCAAAAGCTCCGTCAAATCAGTGGCTGTAGCTTCTGAATTTGAGAATCCCAAATTCTGCAACCGGAAAGCGACAAGCCCTTGACAATTCTCAAGCACCGACAACCGTTTACCCATAAAAAAATTGGATATCCACGATTGGCCGGTTGGGCCCGGGTCATGGATATTGGGCTTCAAGAATTCACTAAGCCCAAACTTATAAATATTTTTTTAATTATAATTAATATTATATTTATCTTCTTAGCATATTTTCTTTGCATATATTTTGACGTGTTAAATTATAATTAGTTTAATTAAAATTATTTTAATTTATTATAATTAAAATATTTATTTATAATATTTATTGCACGTAAGAGAGTATATTAAAAAGTGATGCAAGTACCTCAATTTCTAGATACTACTAATATATACTTTAATCTTTATGATAATTTATACGAAATACTACCATTACCATATTATGTAATTTGAATTATCAAAAATAAATAAATATTATTGCTAGTAAAATTTATATATATATATATATATATATATAAATTCACTATTATATGCAGAGGTGGGCATCAGATTGGATCAGATCGGATTGTTGTCGATCCAATTCGATTCGACAAACGTCGGATTGTAGATTGTAATTCGATCGGATCGGCGCAAATCTGTAATCCGATCCGACGCCCAACCCAACGTTATCAGATCAGATCGAATCTGCCCGATTCATTTTTCAGAGAAGTTCTGGGGTCGACACAATGTGCACGTTGGGTCGACACAAAGCACTAAGGGTCGACACAAATTATGAAAGACTAAGCTTCTGTTATGAACAGAGGTCGACACAAGACATATAGGTGAGTCGACACAAGACACTATGGGTCGACACAAAACACTAAGGGTCGACACAAATTATGAAAGACTAAGCTTCTGTTGTTTACAATGGTCGACACAAGACACTATGGGTCGACACAAATCACTAAGGGTCGACACAAATAATGAAAGGCTAAGCTTCTGTTTTTAAATGTCGATCTGATGTTCGGATCAGATCGGATCGTCATCAATCTGACTATGATCTGATCCGATTAACTATCCGAACATCGGATCTTAAATTGATTTTCTCCACTGATTATCTTTGCCCGATCTGATCCGATTGGATCGTCGGATTGGGTCAGATCCGCCCAGCCCTAATTATAGGTATAAAAATAGTTAAAATTATGATAAATTTTAAAATATTAATTCACAAATTTCACTATTTGAGGTGGGAAGGAAATAATCTAGAAAAGGGGATTTTGAATTTTCAAATAGAGTTAGAAATCCCCGAGAAAGGTGCCTATAATAATGCTGAATGATTGCGTCATAAATACGCCAAATGCCGATACTACCCTTCCATTTTCCATGTTCAATTGTAAATTTTCGTCCCGATGTAGGGGTAAGTTTAGAAAATCACAATGGAACAACCGGTTGGGATCTACGATGACCGGCATCTGGCGGTGAGGAATTAGGTGGAAACGCTGCGCTTGGGGGGCGAGGCGGTTCAATATTCAAAAATTGAATAATTATTAGTTTTTAATTTTTTTAAAAAATATATAAAAGGTTATAAAAAGCATTATCTCCTTCCCCACATTTCTATCTGCCCTGAGATTTGAATCGGAGAGGAGGACCGCCGGAACACGCCGGAGAGTTCCCTCTAGGTGATCTTCTTCGATATTGCGCCCTCTTCCGGCGAGCGAAGTGAGTAAAGGTTGGCAAAACCATTCTCTCTCTCTCTCTCTAAGATTGCTACTGGGATAATAAAGATATTGAGCGAAAGGAATTACCTCTCGAATCGCTTCAGGAGGAAGACTCGCCGGTGCTGATCGGAGATCCGAGGGGAAATGGAAAGGAGCATTCCCGTGAGAAAGCCTCACACTTCGACTGCAGATCTGCTCATTTGGCCTGAAGTTCCCCTCACTGATTCTGGAGTCGTTGGATCGGGCGCTTCTCGCTCTCATCAGGTAATGTTTCGTTATGCAATGGAACTGGTAATTGATTCGTTAGACTAAATTCTCTGATTGTTTGTTTCTTGTTCATTTCTGTGTCAATCGTAGCCTTCTGATGGGATCAGTAAAGTGGTTTTTGGAGGTCAAGTCACCGATGAGGAGGTCGAGACCTTAAACAAACGGTGAGATCTCTTGTCACTGAAAAATGTTTTCTAATAGTATCTTTGATACCTGCAAATCATGACTTTATCAACATTTAGTCTACTTGTTCGAACAATTTTGATTCTAAAGGTATTTTGCTGCGAAGCACCCGTCAAAAACCCCATACTCGTATTTCATCGAATTGAAGTTTTGTGGGATTGTCTAGGAAACCTTGTTCTGGGTACAAAATGAAGGAGATGACGGGCAGTGGGATCTTCACTGGGGAAGAACAAAGTGATGAATTAGAATCTACCGTTTCAAAAACAGGATTGCGATTGTATCAGCAAGCAATTAATGGTATCAGTAACATTTCATTTGGGGAAGAAGAGGAATTTTCTCTGAAGAAACCTTGTTCCATTCCCGAGGTTGCAAAGCAACGCGAGCTAAGCGGGACCCCCGACATTGAAACTGAAGCAATGTTGAAGAAGCAACTTTCTGATGCCAAGTTCAAGGAACTAAATGGACATAACATTTTCGCCCCTCCTCCTGAAATTTTACCTGGCCCTGTAACTGCTCGCTCATTGGATTTGAAAGGAAGCATAGAGATTGGAAATCGACAGAACGTAAGTACCATCTTTTCACGTTCTCTAGATTCAAATGAAAACGATAACTTCAATGACTATATATATATATATACTCGTCTCTTAGGGTAACGCGAATCCCAGCGACGAAACTGCGTTGAAGACGGCAAAGAAAATCAATGGGAAGAAATTCTCAGACTTGTCAGGGAAGGACATCTTCAATGGCGATGAACCTCTGTCAAGTTTAGAGAAATCATTGAGCTCTGCAAAATTACGAGAAATGACCGGAAATGACATTTTCGCCGACGGTAAGGTGGAGACTCGAGACTATCTCGGCGGCTTCCGCCAGCCACCCGGCGGCGAAAGCAGCATTGCTCTGGTTTAACTAGTTAGTCTCTCTCTCTCTCTCTCTCTCTCTCTCTATCCTAACTCAGGCCATTTCCATCGTGTTGTGTTGATTTTCTGCTGGTGGGTTTTCTATAATTGCTTTAACCTTCTATTATGGGACATGGGTTTCTATTAATGGATCAAATTAACTACGGTTTATCTTGGGTTAATTTGAAAACGTCTTGTTTTTGATTGGGTGCTTGTGTTAAGGACGTCTGGTTTAGGTTAGTTCATGAGTTTAGGTTGGGTGTCATCCTATCTTCTATTTCGGGATATGAAATCTTCACCTGAAATTTGTCGGCATGGTGTAAAAGTCTACGTGATTAGGACACACTAACTTTAATTTTTTTTTAAAATTCAAAATTAATTAGATTTAAGATAAGGGATCCATCTTCAAACAATTCGTCGGCATGTTGTGTTGATTTTACAAGAACCGCCCAGTCAGATTAGGTTGATTAACCGATCAAATCTAAAATTTGTGAAGAAATAATTAAATTTTAATTTGTTTAGATCGATAAATCCGCGATTTTGAATTTTACGAAACTGAATGTGAACTCGAACCAAAACTATTCTGAAACTTTGGGTCAAATTTGTATTAAATCGAGTTCAGATCTAATCTTATAAACCTCGGCTCATCGGATTAGATCTATTTTCATACCAAAACTCGACCCGAGCACACGGGTTCCACTTCTAGTTCAAATATGTCTAAGCAATGAGCAGAAAATAGCAAGAAGAAGAGCACTTACCCAAAATATTCGAAGGTTGTGACAGAGCCTTATAACTGCTTTAAGTTGGTCAGCAGTGACATTTGCATAGCTCAAATTGAGAGAAGTGAGATTAGCACAGGCAGGGTAGATTATGTGAAGGTATTCGGGTGAAACATCCTTAAACCCAGAGAGACAAACTAATGATTTGCATGAAGCAAATGCAGATGCATAAGCAGGCTCTTGATCGCCATTACCCATAGCCTCGAGAGAAGAAAATGCACCAGTTCCAATATGAGAGAGCTGAGGGGCTCTCAACACCAGGCGGTGTAGTTGACCAATGGAAACATGTTGGTTGAGCTTAAGTTTTTTCAGCAATGGCGACCTCATAACTTACTTCTCCAATGCCTCAATATTAATGGGAGAATCTGCACAATCAAATGCCAAGGATTCTAGACAAGTTTGGCTCTCTCGTTCTGGAAAACAAGATTTCCAATCCACATCGTCATCTGCAACTGCACATTCAACCAGATCAAGAACTCTTAATTGTCTAAAAAACAAAACAAGCAGCCTAAGTTGTCTCAAAGTACTTGAGATATCAGATAAAAGTCTCCTATCTCTGGGTCGCTGAATCACCGTGATTTAACCCCCTCACAAACTGTCAGGCCGGGATGTGGGGGCACTGGAGGCGAGTGATTTCGCCTTTTGAGTATAAGTACTAGAGAAGTTATAAAGATTTGACACAGGTATTGTTTGACTTGCTCTTCTGACATCGCAATCATATAAATGCATTATCCGAAATATAAAATTAAGTCCATTGATGAGGTAAACATAACATGATCACGATAATTCTCGTAGCATGAGCATCATCTAGAGATTGAACACTTTTCATGAACACGAATCGGTGCACACAAACCCAAATCAAAACTTCAACCTTATCATCATCTCACCATGTTTTGATTGAAAAAAGGGGGAAAAGTCGCGAGTAGATCAAATTCAGCCATGTAGTGTCCAGCAAAAGAATAAGTAAGCGCACTGCTTCAAGATTGATACTAAAAGAGGAAAATGGAATTACACTGTACCTGCACAGGCTAGCAATTACGGCAAGACCACTGGTGCCAAAGCCTACGCAGCAAACTAGGACGAGCTCCTTGAAATCCGGAAACGATTTGGCAAGGAGAAAAAGATCATAGTCCGTAATAGACATGCGCTTCAGGTAAACCTTCTCGAGCGAGGGATAAGCTTTTGCCATAGCCACAACCCAAGGAGCGAATTGAGCTCCAAAATCAGGCGGCATGAGATTGAAATCTGAGAACCTCGGCTTACCTTTGATAGCCACAGACCTAATCCGACTTAACCGCGAGATGGCGCGTCGAGGGGAGACAGCATAGCAGTTTCCGATTGAAAGATGCAGTCGAGTGAAAGCCTCGACTCAATACCATGATTTGCAGACCAATGAGGCTGCGTTTCGATCGCGAGAAGATGTAAGGAACTTGAGAACGTTTTCAAGAACATTCCCGAGGACGTTCTCCAAGACCCCGGCCCAACAGCACCAGCAGAGGAGCATCCAGTGCAATTCCTCACTTTACAAGCCGATTTAGCTATTGCGTCCGGTCCTAGATCCAACGAGGTTGATCTTGATCAATCGTCGTCGTCCTCCGACATATCTTCCAGTTCCATTAGGGTTCGAAATCAGCACTTTGAAGAGAATTACAGGGATGAATGATTAGAAAAATGAATCAGAGAAAAGCTGGAACAGTAAGCTGTGCTTTCTGGAGTCTCTCAGTTCCAGCATTGGGATTTTCCTCCATGGCTGGGCCTGCTTCTCTCTTCTTCCTCCTCCATCCAATGGCTCTCCACTCACCCTCTCCATTATTTTTTCTGTTTTCTTCCCAATCCTGTCCTTTCATTTATCTTTTCTTTCTTTATTCTTTTTCTCTTTCTTAGTTATTTTCATTTCACCCCAATATTTAATTAATTTCCACAACAACCCCCACACTCTCTTTATTTTTCGCATTAACCCTCGTGCTTTTGTTTTTGTCTTGTAGTTGAAGATCTAATCTTTTATAGGTGTGGATAAAACCGGACCGGAACAGTAAAAACCGGACCGGTCTAGGTTCTAAAATAGAATAAAATTTAACTCAAATTCTAATAAAATTCGATATAAACTGACACAATTACTTAAATCATATTAAAATACAATAAAAAATATATTTTATTTTTATTTTTTAATTTTTTTTAATATAAAATAAAATAAAACTAAAATTCAGAACCATGAATTTTAATTTTATTTTAAAATAAAACTAATCGAACAGCCTCTGCTTACTTCAGATGCTTTATATATTTTAGAAGCACACCAAATTTGACAATTTGCGGGTGGAGTCTAATTGAAGTTTGTTCGGTTTGAAGTTAATAAAATCAAAATTGAATGTTAATATAAAAAATAAAAATAAAAAACTTCTTAATATATTTATTGTATCAGATCAATATTTGACACATCAGCATATGACAACATCATTAAAAGACAACGGTGTTTCAAAACATGGATTATGACAACAGCTTTACAAAACATTTGATTTAGTGAGTAGTTTTAGTGTATTCGAGACGAAGTATTTTATTTTTATTCGTTTATGGGAAGAAATAGACGGTAAGAACATGGATATTCCAATCAAATGCAACCACCAATTTTCATGTTACTTCTAAACTACCCAAGAGAACTACCATAATAAATTCAAGAGAGTTCAAGTTTAAAGTTTTCTTACTTGAGAAAAGAAGACACAGATGACATTCAAAGCCCACCTCCTTGGAAAGAAGATTAAGCTTAGGATGATGGGTTATGGCTCATCTAACTGATCCTGCAGAAATCATAAAACTTAGGCCATTGAAAGGAAAATTACATTCAAATTTCAATTTAAATTTAAATTTAAAAGTAAAAGAAGAAAGAAAGAGTGTGAATAAAGATGGAAATTCGGATGTCGAACCGACCTGCATATCCGAAGTCCAAAGAGTGAGGTTGTCTCTTAACAGTTGCATTATCAAAGTGCTGTCTTTGTATGATTCTTCACCCAAAGTGTCCAGCTCAGCAATGGCTTCTTCAAATGCCTTGTTTAGAAGAAAAATGAGATTAGCTCTAGAGTTATTGGCAATCATCACATATACACCAAAAAACAGTCATAATAGCAAATTTAGGCATGAGAATTGTACAAAGAGTTTCTATTTGGCTCATTCTTGCATCCCAATTTTACCAGGTTTTGAATTGAGACTAAGGTGATGGTGGAATAACAAGATAGCACGGAATTATTACTTAGGAAGAATCGATATGAAAATTTTGAGCTTGATGTGAAAGCTAATGGGATAAAAAAAATTGATGACTTCAAAGCTCAACCTGGATGAACTCCCTTTAAAACCACAACACTAAATGATGTGCACCCATTTCTTTCCTTCTGACAATCTATTCAAACTGATAGCCCACCAGCTCAATAATGGATACTCACTATGATCATGATCTACTAATCAAAAGTGTCAAGCTAAAACCATATATTCGAATTATACGTTGAGTGATCTCGTTAGTCCCGTCTTAAAAAAATTAAGCAAGTTCAGATTAAAAGAATGCAATATAAGGGATTATAAACAGCTTAATATAGATTTGTAGTTCATCAATCAACTCAAAGAACCAAGTAATAAAAAATTTTAAGCCATCCGCTTAATAAAAAAGATAATAGTGATACAACTTACCTGTTTGGCCATGCTACATGCTTTATCCGACTGATTCAAAATCTCAAAGTAAAAGACAGAGAAATTAAGGGCTAGCCCAAGCCTTATTGGATGGGTAGGTGCAAGTTCCGCTATTGCAATATCCTTCACAAGAAAGAAATTTCTGGAATGATCAGGACACTCAGATCTCATTGAACCATATAACAAAAGTAGAAAACGAAGAGCTACAAAAAACCTTACATATTTATCAAAAACTACTAAAACCAAGTATATTTTCAAACTGAATTACATTACTAGGTATCCTTTGCAGCTAGCAATGAACCATAATTTTCTACACTACTCTCAACGAAACCGTGAATCTTTTCCCACATGGGTACTTTTGAACATGAAAATCTCCCAAGAGTTACAATGACGGGAATTTGAAGGAGCAAAGAGTCATTCAATCACTAAAGAGCTCCCAAATCGCAGATTGTTCATTGCGCACCATAAAGTTGAAAATTTAAGCAATTGGCAACAAGTAGGGAGCATCTATTCGTTCTTCAGCAACCAAAAAAAGAATCTAAAATAGTAAATTCAGAAAAATGAAAGGAACCTGAGCAGCTTTGTAAGAAAGCATAGTTTCTTCAGCAGCACCTTTCCTTTCATCCCTGACTTTAAACTCCGCCATATACCTATGATAATCTCCTTTCATCTTCAAGTAAAACACCTTGGATTCACTAGCTGAGGCTGAAGGTATAAGATTAGAATCCAACAACTTCAAAATACTGGCGCAGATATCAGAGAGCTCAGCCTCGACCTTGGATCTGTAATCTTTAACAAGCACCACATGCTCTTCGTTCTTCCGACCTTCTTCCTTCTGCTCAATAGAGGAGACGATCCGCCATGCGGCTCGGAGTGAGCCGATGACGTTCTTATACGCCACAGACAAGAGATTACGCTCCTCGACAGTAAGCTCAGACGCCGGAGTCGATCCCAGGACTAACTTTTGCATGAATTGAACCATTTCTTCATATCTCTCGGCTTGCTCGGCAAGCTTCGCCAGATACACGTACTGCTCTCTGGTTAGGTTTTCTGGAACCGCGGAAGCCATTGGAGAGGGAGAGAGAGAGACGCCGGGAAGAAATCGGCTGTGGTTATTAAATATAGGATTTTTGTCTCTCTCAAAAATAGCACATTTAAGAGGGCATACTTTTGCAAGACTTTATAGTTGAAATTTAGGGTAAAGTTCAAATAAAACTAACATTAAAAAAAAAGAGTTAAAAAAAAAGAACTCGAGTTTCATGAATAAGTAAAAAAAAATCTTGTATTTTAAAAAAAAAAAAAACATTCTTACCTCTGTCGAAATGTCCGACATAGAGTCTAGCAGTCTCAAGATTAGGGCTGGGCAACCCGAATCAGACCTTAAGGTCTGACCCGAAATTATAAGGTCCGGGCCGGGTACGAGTAGGGTAACGAGTAAAAATATAGTTTTGGGTTCGGGTAAACGGGTAGGGAGTCTGGGTACCGAGTATTGTAAAAATACATGATACTCGTGTTTAATATATGTTGCCCAACCCAGCCCAGATTCTGTGTTTTTTATCAAAATCCAAACATACCCGGATCTTACCCGGAATACCCGAATCCAGGTAAGCAACATTTCGTAAAGATTTAAATTTTGGGTAGACCCAAAAATACCTGGATCCTACCCGGAATACCCGGATCTGGGTATTTTTCCATTTTTTCGGATAGGTCCGGGTTTCGGGTACTGCTTCATACCCGATACCCGAACGGACCGGGTATTTTTTTGGCTCGTTAACTGTTTGCCCACCCCTACTCATAATTGATTTTGTTTAAAAATTTTATTTTTATTTATTTTAATTAACAAATATTATTAAACTAACTAAAATTTTTTATCATATATTTAAAATATTATAAAATAATATTTTTTAAATTTTCATAAATTTTAAATAATTTCACAATTTACTATAAAATATAAAAAATAAAAAAAAAATTAATTAAAAATTCATGCTTCAATAAAGGATGTTATAGATTTAAGCACAAACTTTCACAATAGTGTCCTACCATACTACAAAATAATTTTAAAAAATCAAACTTTAAAAGAAAATAGTATATTATGCGTTTAAATCAGACAACCGAACCCAAATCAAATAATGTTTTAATAATCGTAACTTATAATTACATTTGATTTTAATATTTTTTTCTAAAATTATTTTGCAATTTTAAATAACAATAATATACGAGTTTTTCTTGTAAGTTTTAGACTTTTTCAATGAATTATGTATTTTTAATAAATTGTTGTATTATTTATAATAAAAAAGTTTTAATAAAAATACTAAAAAAATTAAACTTTCTAGACCGCTATCGGATTAGCTCGCATATTCATGATTTTTTTAGAATATCGAGGATGTTTTTTCATCGATTCTTCAACTAGAAGAGCGATTAAGGAGCGTAGAATCCGTAATCTTGCCCGTGACAAAGATTACGAGTAAACATCGGTGATGAACACAAAAGCAAATGAACAAAATCGAATTGATGGTTCGAATCACGTGACAAAGATTGTAACCATAGACACTTGGTTCGTGATGCATCTACGTCAAAAGTTAACTTGTTTAGCGGAAAGAGTGGGCAAAACCAGACCGTATATAAAAAAAATCAACTCAAAATTGAATAAACTTTGAACAAAAATAAAATAAAACTTGATATAAATTTAAATACTAATTCTAAATTCGATTTAATGACTCAAAATTCGACCTAAATATAACAAAAATACAAATTATAAAAAATATAAAAAAGGAGAAACCATAATCATATTTTATGATTCAGGACTGGCCCTCATGGTATCGTGCCTAGGATGGACACAGGTCGGTCCGACTCGATTTTATTTTAAAACAAAACCAAAATCGCAACTCACAGTTTTGGTTTCATTTCAGTTTTAAGTTAGTTTTATTTTATATTAAAAAATAAAATATAATAATAAAATAAATTGTTTTATTATATTTTGATCGAATTTTAAGTAATTTGACAGATTTATAACTAATTTTAGACTTTATATTAGATTTTACTAAGGTTTGAGTCGGGTTTTACTGGATTTTAGAATTTTTTTTGACCCACAATTCAAATTTTACGATTTTTTGCTCTTGAAAACTGCACCGTGTCATAAAATCATGATTTTTTAAAAATTAAAATAAAAACCAAATTAAAACCGTTCCGGTCCAATTTAAGATTTTAGTTCAATTTTGACACGTTCTAATTAGGGGTGGGCGTCGGATCGGATTGGATCGGATTGTTGCCGATCCAATCCGATCCGACTATTATCGGATTGGAGTTTTGGATCCGATCGGATCGGCTCCATAACTCCATCCGAATCCGATCCGATCCGACAATTATCGGATCGGATCGGATCGGATCCTGTAAAAATCCGAGGATCCGAGTATCCCCTGTTTTGAATGTTTTCCCTGCAATCCGACTTCCGAGAACCTAATCCAAAATATATCATCCTCAGATTCAAACTATCTTCGTTCCCAGACATACAACAACAATCCAAAATAAACCAGAATTCCAGAATACAAAAACAATTCATAATGTCATCATAATACATAAAATAAAGTTAATAAACCATACAAAATAGTCATAATCCGCCGTTTAGAGTTCAATGATCGGCTCTACATCTCCCCCGGTTGCATTCTCCGAAATTTCTACAAAAACACATAAAACATATTTATTAACATAACATTAATAAACACTAAACAGTAATGTTAATAAATAACGTGCAGTTGAGCAATACCTTCGTCAATCGTTTTGTAATCCTCTAATACCTCCGACAAAAGTGGAGTCTCAGATTCAGAACGGATCCAACTCTGAGTGCATATAAGGGCCTCCACTGTCTTTGGTAATAGAGAAGTCCGGAATGAGTCTATAACACGACCACCACAACTGAAAGCTGACTCGGACGGCACTGTAGAAATTGGAACGATTAATACATCCTTCGCTATCCGACTCAAAACCGGAAATTTATGGGAATTCAATTTCCACCATAGCAAAAGGTCTAGACTATCAGAAAATTCTTCAACAGCATCGTGTAGGTAGACGTCAAGTTCCGACCTACTAATTCTAGACTCCGTAAAAGATGACCCGGCGTATAATCTAGAAAATAAAGGATCCTTCAGTAGTGGTGCGCTAACATTGGACGAACTCGATGGTTCGTCACTTGAACCCTTATACTCACTGTAAAGTCGGCGCAAAAGAGCATCAACCTCGTCATAATATTCACGCCCCCGCTCGTCCCCCATGAGAATGGTCAAACAAAGCTTTAACATATTAGCTTTGCACCGAGGATCCAAAACAACTGCAATGTACATAAGTTTATTCATTTTCTCGACGTCGCCCCAATACTTGTCGAATTTTGCAATCATGCCATTAGCCATTGAGCTCAATAATGGATTAGAACCTTCAACATGCATTTGAATATTAAGCTTCATTCGACATACCTCACTAACATACATGTTGGAAGTCACATACGAGGAACCTGATACTGCAACCGTCGAATCATAGAAAATTTCCAAGAATTTGCTAAATTGACGAATATCCACCCAATCTTCGTCTGTGAGAAGCCCTTCTTCTCCCATATAAGCTAAGAACTGAGTGTCGGATTCTGCAAGTTTATCGAATGCAGCTGCATACTTCTCAGCTCTTTCCAACATAAGGTATGTCGAGTTCCATCGAGTAGGCACATCAGATGTCACATTGCCCTTAAATGTGATTTTCATCATGTCAATGCAAGCTTTGAACTTCAGTAAACGTGCTGGTGAGGACTTCACGTACTTCACCGCCCTCCGTACTCGACTAATAGAAGCTTGATGCTCTTTAAGCCCATCATTCACAATTAAATTGGTGATATGAGCAAAGCATCGCACATGAATGAACTCTCCATCCAAAACCAATCCACTCCAATGTCGCAAACTCTTAACCATATGTGCAATGGCCACATCATTTGAGGAGGCGTTGTCTACCGAAATTGTGAATACCTTCTCAATCCCCCAATCGCGCAAACAATGCTCAATTAACCTTCCAATGGTTTCTCCTTTGTGGTCATCAATCTGTCGAAAATTTAAAATTTTCTTCTGCAATTTCCAATCTCCATCTATAAAATGGCCTGTCAACACCAAATAGTTTATATTCTGTGCCGACGTCCAAGTGTCCGTAGTGAGGCAAACTCTCTGATTAGTTTTACCAAAATATTCTTTCAACTGATTTTTTCTCCTCTTATAAATTGCATTGATATCTCTTGAAACTGATCTGCGTGAAGGTAGCACAAACTCGGGTCGGAGATATGCACACCACTTTCTGAATCCTTCTTTTTCTACCATTCTCATCGGTAGTTCATCAGTTATGAGCATGCTCGCAAGTACTTCCCGCGCTTCTGTCTGTGTGAAAGACGATACAGAAGACGAACTTGCTTCCCCTTTCAGCGTAGTAAAAGGCAACTTCCTCTGTAATTGATCCGTGGCCAATAAATACTTGTTGCAACTCTTTAAATGCTTTGTCATATTCGAACTTCCCGCCTTCTTTGTATGACAAGCATATCGGATGCCACAATGGTTGCAGCTAGCTCTCGGATCCTCCGGATCACATCCTTCCACCAATGTAAAGTGATCCCAGCATCCAGCCCTCAATGCTCTTTTTCTTGGATTAGGGCCAGGCTCAATAGGATTCGTAGTTGTCGTAGGAGTTGTCGAACTTGGTTGTATCGTTGTGTCGATAGTTGCACTTGCAGAAGCTGTACTTTCCATTCTGCAATAAAAACAACCAAAGCAAATAATCGTCATTCAATAACAAACAACGCAATTCCTCCAAAATTCTAACATTTCTATAATACAATCAAAATTCTAACATTTGCAATTGTGTATAATACATTCTCAAATGTCAATCACAATTCAATCGGATGTCATTCAACAATTATGAAACAAAAAAATTCTATACCTAAATTAATCAATTTTGTCGGTAGAGTAGAAGCAGCAGCAACAAACCTATACGGCTATACCTAAATTAATCAGAGGCAGCAAAATTCTATACCTAAATTCTATACCTAAATTAATCAGCAGCAGCAAAATTTTATACCTAAACAAAAAAATTGTATACCTAAATTAATCAATTCAACGGACGGCCGGAGGGCTGGAGGCAGAGGATGCAGGTGATGACGGCCGGAGTCAGAGGCAGAGGCAGCGGAGGCAGAGGATGCAACGGAGGGCCTCGGGTCGGGTGTTCGTCGTTCTGACTTTGTTGGAGTGCGCCGGCTGTTCGTCGTCGTCGCGTCGGGGTTATTGAAGTCGTCGCCGGGGTTCGGAGTCGGGGTAAGTTGTCGATAGTCGATACGCCCGGTTGTTCGTCGTCGGAGTTCGTCGGAGGAGGCTATTCGTCGTCGGCTGTTCGTCGTCGCGAATGAGGAAACACGAATGTCGGATTGAAGCTTGAATCCCCAATTCAACAATTTGGGGATAATTATGTAATCGGATATTCGGATTTGGAGAATCCGACGTTCGGATTGGATCAGATTGGCTTACAATCCGATTTTCAATCCGATCCGATAACGATCCGAACGTCGGATCAAATTGAAGGATATCGGATCGGATCGGATCTTCGGATTGGATCGGATCCGCCCACCCCTAGTTCTAATAGTTCCCACCATTGGGACGTGCAACGAAATAAGAATAGAAGAAAAGGCTAAATTGGTAGTTTACTTGTTTAATGGTGATTAAAATAATAAATCAAAGGTTAATTTATATATATATATATATATATATATATATATATATAGCGTTTTGAGCGGGACAGGCAAGAGTCGCCGTCGAAGATAACTATGGTGAAAGCTGTGATCGGAGAAGAAACGCGCCTTAATCTGGCGGAGGATCGTCTTTCTCAGTCTTCCGTTGCAACTGAGGTTCTCTATTTCATTTTCAATGAGCATGTTTAGGGTTGGCCATTGACATTTTTATTTTTATATATCTGATCCAAAGGTGGGACTCGTGATTGGGAGGCTTAGTTCGCCGTTAGACAGAGGATTTGTGTTCGATTTGATTAAAACTCCACCGAACGATGCCGGTGAGGAAGCTTCTTCTCTCGTTGATTCATATAAAGAGGACAAGAAGAAGGGATCGAAAACCAAACCTGCGGCTGCAGATGCATCTTGTTTGGTCATTGACAAAGATTGGATCGCCGAGCATGCTCTTCAGGTTAGTTGATTGCATACTGTTGCTTTATAGTTGTTATGTTTTTTCAACTCTTCAAATTATGTGAACGAAATCAATTCTTATAGCAAGGTTATGATTTGTTCTTTTAGGTTTCTAGGATGTTACTTGGTGGTATGAAAGTGGTTGGCATTTACGTTTGGGCTAGCGAAGTTGCTTTTAAGAATTCAACCATGATGTTGTGCCAGGTATTTTTTTCACTCTTTTTAGTCAACTTAAGTGATTGAGAATTTATTTTGATATTTTGAATGCGCAAGATTCCTATATCAAAAGTGGATTGAAAACGAAAGTCCTTAATTTGGATATTCCACGAGCTTGCTTTTTGCACAAAGAATCTGTGTCCTTAAAAGTGGCCTATTTTCTTTCTAAGTTATCATGGGAAAGTAAGAATAAGAGCCTTATCAAGGAAATCCAAATTAGTGCCCTATATACCTTCGTCTTTGTATATGTAAGTACACCTTACCAGATTTGGTGACCTTCCTCCTGTTAAAGCAGCTATTTCATTGTTCTTATAATGGAGGACTTTTAGATTTTAATAATTTTTTGCGCTGTTTTTAGTTTTATAAAAATAATCTAAAAGAACTTTTTGAAAACATATTTTCTTTGACAGTCGTGTCCAGTGCTCTACCCAGTTTATGCTCTTACCTTATGATAAAGTTTCTATATCTCAGTGGATATTTGAATATGATAATTTATTTTTCGAGAAGACATGATTATGACTGTTTCTTAGCTTTGAAACCTGAGCAATGTTCATTTTATCCCTTAATTTCTGATTTTAGTGGCAATTAATATTTAATTTCGCTTGTACCTTATCCATTTATTTTTATCTTTTTTCCCCTATTTCTCCATATATTAGCATCTATGTCTTCTCAGGGTCGGTTTGAAGTATAACTCAAAGATTATGTTGACTTGTTATTGCAACATTAAATGAGAAATCTTCACATTCATGTTATTCGTTGTTAGTAACATATTCTATAGACAGTAAACGGTGTTGCAGAAGCAGTGCCACTTTCAGAATCCGACTGGGACGAGAGACTTCTTTTGCATGTGTGTTATAGTCCCAGGAGGTATTTTTGCTGTCCAAATTCCCTTCTTTATTAGGGGGCTTTGGAAAATTTTGAGGTAACTTGTTCTGACTGACAAGTGCAGGTGGACATGTCGAAATTGTAAATTGACTTCGAATATTACATCCAGTACCTTACGACCTTGCGATTTCAAAATGGGTAGAGTCTTAAGTTCCCTGCAAGTTTTCAAGTGCACGTACAACTTTGATCTCAGGTATCTCATCACTGTTTGCATGCATTACTGGAATTGACTGTTTCTTTGCAACATAGTTTATATTTCTTGTACTTAGATTTCTTCACATGATTGTTTGCCAAATAGTTGGATTTAGCAATTATTCTGATTTTGTTTTTTATATGATTTTTCATTTCCTAGATTACCCATTTTTCATGAAAACGGATCAAGTGCTCAGACTTTGGGTGATATTATTCGTAATGGAATATGCATTCATGCCGAAGAACTCAAAGAGACAAGGGCCGTGATTGATGAAACTCTGGTGAGTGGCATGTTTTTGTAAATAATTTCAGTCTTTAACCTCAAGGTTCTTCTTCTGTTTCTCAACTTATTGCTTGCTACTAGATTTTCTCCATCTCCGGTGAATTCATTCACTTATAATATCTTTTTGAAATCTATCAAAAACATAACCCTCTCTAAGAAATTAAACTAAGAAATAAAAAATTAATTACTAAATTACTAATTATGGGCTTAATTGTCATGGATCATTTTTTACAAGTTTTTGCAGAGTCTACCTTCCCATCCCACTTTCTACCCTTTTGCATGTTAGGTTGTAAAAGATGCTGAGCCGTGCACATCTGGAAATTCTCATGAGATAGAATTGCTCGTGCCTTTTTTGAAAGATGCAGCCATAGAAAGTACATTTACTACATCACTTTTGGGGTTCATCCGTTCTTACTTTTTCTCTGGGGGAATAAGATGGATGGAAGTTAATTCGTTTTTTTTTACCTTTGTGATTCTGTAAAGCATGCAGGCAAAAGGATCTTGATGGTGTGCTCATCTTTAGCGGTTCAGTTTGTTCTTTTGCATACTTGAATGTAAAGGAACCCATTTCTGAAGCAGTTGCCGAAGTAAAGGTACTGTCTGTTCGGGCAATATTTTATTTATTACTAGAGTACTTTGTCGCATTCATGTCACGTGAGCAAGTAGAACCACTTGCTGAAATTTGTAATTTTGTTTGTTTAACTACAATTGGTCTATTACCTCTTGTTTACAGGATTTTTGGTATACTTCTGCAGTGATTAAGTTAGAATTCTTTAATTAAAGTCGTTTGTATATTTGTATTGTGTCATCATACATTATCTTGAAGTTTAAGTCAAATGCTACACCTATAATATTGAAGTGAATTTCAATTGGATTAAATTATCTGGTTATGCTTTGATACTCTGAATTGTAATTTCCTATATTAGTTATATCAATTATCTTCTATCAACAGTCACTTGCTCCTACCAAGTCATCTTGTTCCCTTTAGAAAATATTGATTTAATAGCTATGTCCATGATTATTTTAATACATGTGGTTTTTTCGGCCAGGGAGATATCATTAGAAGTTTACTGAGTAGATTAGATATCATTTGTGATGAGGCATCCAGAGAACCACAATTAACTGACGATTCTTCAAAAGAAACAAATGACAAGCTATCATCAGATCAATCAATCTGTCTGCCCATTATGCACTTACAAAGGTATGAGCTCAGTGATAATTTGCTTTATAAAAGCATGGTTTTCCGTTGCTTGCTTTTGAATACCCCGCTGTTGTCTGCCATCAGCCGGTAAAGATAAGTGAGAAAACATTATTAGCTATTTGACTCTTATCTGAAGAGCATAAATCTCGAAAATAGTTGTGAAATCCTGTGGTATCAAATCTTAACCTCAATTTTTTTCACTTTTATCAAAGTTGGATTTTCTTGTCTAGGAACAATGAAATAGAGGCTTTCATGCGTTGCCTACATGTTAGGAAAGATGTTAAGAAATAACTATGATTCAATTAACGTCCACCTCTTTAGTTATAAAAATGACTCTTTTCTTTTTTACCTCTATATCTCAGCCTTGCTTGCAGATATTACATTCATAGTGGTGTGATCAAGTGTTCATTACATTGATGAAAAATGACAAATCTTTGATATCTATTTGTTATTTTTTTGAAAACCAGGAAAAAGTGGAACCTTTCGTTTCCTCGAAGGGTGTTTGTTCCTTGGTTGGCGAACACTTACATCTGTGACTATGTACAACCGTATGACTCAATTGAGGTATGTAATTTGAGCTTGATCATTTTTTTTTTAATCACTCGACATTTAATTGTTCGTGGGAAGCCTCTGTTTGTTCGTAATTCAAGTACAACAATTATACTTGTTCGATCAGTTACAAGTAGACGAGTTAAGAGTTGAAAAAAATCTAGCTTTCGAGTACTTTAAAGTCCAAAGTGTTAGGATCCTCGTTAAAAGGTTTATTCCATGAACGAGTAACCACATCTTTTCCTTTCACTAGAGAAGCAATTGAAATAAATTAAAAGAGAAAAAATTAACTAAAGAAATGAAAGACTTAATTTTTTACTGATTCTCATTACTTAGGGTTAACACTCTTTAAATAAATTTTCTTGACTTAATCTTTGAATTAATTGAATATAAAATGACCAAACTGATCCCCTGACCTAATTGAATATAAAAAGACCAAATTAATCCTCTAACTTAACGAAAATAACAATCAAGGAAATAGCTAGAAAATTAGAAATAACAATTGATAACTAGACCCGACGAGAATAATGTTTTCTAACAAAGACATCATGAGGACTTAGGTTGCGTAACACAAAGTATCTACTGTCTATGCTCTTTTTTCAATTGCTCGGTTTAATTTTGGCAAAAAAATGTTCAATGGATCCGGCTTCTTGAATTTGCTTTGTTCCAAGTAGTTTATTTTCACCCACATAGGCCGTAAGAGATAATTGCAAGGAGTTGATGTCGATGGAAGCTCCAACTAACGGCTTCATGATTTTCGAACCGGAAAAAGAGGCGCTTTCTTTCCGTATCGATTCTTTTTGGGAATTAGCGGTTCCCTTCCAATCAAGTTTATTCTCCCATGCAGATAGAAGTACAAAAGAAACAATACAAGGTGACTCAAAATCTTCAGCTAAGTCTCCTGATATATTTTCAAGATTTGCTCTTATTTTTCTCGTCCTCTCTATCGTTGTTGGTTTCGTGCTTTATGTTATTCGATAAAGCCTTGCTTCAGTTATAACGATCCGAATTCTTCGTTCTTGAGGCTATTTATTTGTTACTTCGGGGTAGAATTGCACTTTTGGTTATTATCTCGAATCGAAAATAATAACAATTTATGCTTGCCATTGTCTAGAACTAGCCATTATCTTGCTGGTTCCCTTCTTTTCCGTGCAATTTCAGTTCAGATTTTAGGCAATTTTCTGGCTCAATAAGGTCAAATAAAATCAGAATCAGAATTTACCGTTTTTGATTTGTAAAACCAGCACGGAACCAACGATTCTATTCTGATTTTAATCAAATTTTATTTTATATTAAAATTAAAATATATTTTTTATTATATTTAGGTCGAGTTTTAAATAATTGAACAGATTTATTACTAATTTAATATTTATATAAGATTTTATTAGAGTTTGGGTCATGTTTTATCCAATTTTCAAATATTTTTACTTACGATTAGGGCTGGGCAACCCGAACCGGACCTTAAGGTATGGCCCGAAACCATAAGGTCCGGGCCGAGTACGGGTAGGGTAACGTGTAAAAATATTATTTTGGGTCCGGGTAGAGAGTCCGGGTATCGGGTATTGTAAAAATACTCGATACCCGTGTTTAATACTCGTTGTCCAGCCCAACCCAGATTCTGTTTTTTTTATCAAAATCTAAAAATACCCTAATCTTATCTGGAATTTCCGGATCCAGGTAAGCAACATTTTGGAAATATTTAAATTTTGGGAAGACTAAAAAATACCCGGATCTTGCCCGGAATACCCAGATTCAGGTATTTTTCCATTTTTTTGGATAGGTCCAGGTTTCGGGTTATTGCATACCCGGCCCGTTAACCGTTTGCCCACCCCTACTTACCGTTCCGACTTTGGTTTCACCCCTAAATCAGTGAAATTGTTAACTTTGACTCTTGCCAATTTCTTGGGGGCGAAGAAAGCAGCGGCGCGTAATCCGACGTGGCATGCTCAAGGAGTTTTATTTTAGCGGTAAACTCTAATTCTCCGACGACCGACGACGTGTTTGAGTTGAAGAAGGAAAGATAAGTTACTAAAGTACCCTTTATTTTTACTGGATGTATCATGAGATGATCTACGCCGACTTGGTAGGGTATTTTGGTACTTTGGATGTATTCTGAAAACGAGTTATTAAAACTAGAACGACCGTCGTGGTTCTTCTGATTCTACCGGTGGCCGCCGACTTCCGTTTCTTCGATCGAGGCCAAGTAGAATCCATGGCCGCTAAGATTTTGAGCCAGAAGAATCGAGCGAAGAAATTTGTTCAATCTTTTCGCGTTGATGCTCCTTTGGATCGTTCTGATTGTTCTTTCGGCATGAACCCTAGAGGCTGCTGTGGTCGCATGTCTGATTGCTCTTCTTCGCGGTTGATGATCCAGAACTACTCCAATTTCAAGAAAAGCTCTTCACCTGTGCGGATTATGTTTTACCAGGATGGTTTGTGGGCTGATTTTCGAGGAGAAGTTATTGACGCCGTTCGATCGGTTTTTTTGCGTCGGAATCCGGTTATAGATTTGCGAATTGACGGTTCTGAGTACCTGTTCGATTTTCTTCGGATGGTGCAGTTTGATTTCGAGACGGAGAATCAAAGGTCCATTGCTTGGATTGACGAGGATGGTAAGTGCTTCTTTCCCAAGGTGTTCGTTGACTACGAAGAGCTACTGAACTCCGAGAAGAACGCAACAAATCCAAGAATTGAAGTTGAAATTCGAATTGATGGCATCACTGGAAAAAGGACGAAGGAGGTCTCTGATCAGAAAGAAGAGCCAGAAGTTAACTCAACCAATGAGTACAGACAAGAGCTCGTCTTGAAAAAACCTCGTGTTACGACGGCAAATTTAGAAACCTTTCGGTGGGCCAATTGTAAAGCTCTTGAATCTGGAGATAGGAATTATGCGTCTATTAGCAGTCTCTTTCTATCAACATTTATGAAGCTGGATCCTAGGGTGACCATCACGTCTATTCATCAGTGTACTCGTTTGGGGCCTTTGGAGAAAGCTCGATTTAATACTTTCCAAAAACAGATTGAGATTACGAAAGCTGCTCGGGGCACATCAAACATGGCGTATGCTTGGCATGCAACTTCTCGAAAAGCTGTGGGACAAATCTTGTTGCATGGCTTCGGAGAGGCCAACAAGGTTCCCACCTCCGATTCTTACGGCGAAGGTGTTTACTTGTCGCCAGTGACCTCACCTCACCCGAGGTAGTTTTTTTTACGTTCATTCCAGTGTATGCGTTTGTCAATCTTTTATACTTTCCGACATCACGTTTTTATACGCCTTTTAGTTCTTTGCTTTCGGAGGCTGATGAAAATGGAGATCAACATATAATACTATGCCGGGTTATATTAGGAAGGGTTGAAAAGGTTGAGAGAGGTTCTCAGCAATCTCATCCTTCTTGTCTGGATTTTGATACCGGCATAGATGATATGAAGAATCCTAGGTGGTACATCGTATGGTGCAGTAATATGAACCGATACATTTTACCTGAGTGTGTTGTGAGCTACAAATCGTCCAACAACATATCAGGAAATCATGGTACCTTTTGATTTAGTATATTTGGTCTTTTTTCCCTTTTTTTAGAATATATTTCGTGTCCTTGCTATTTGTAGGGCTGTTCAAAGAATCAACTGGTTCTAAGCAAGTCCCATTGGGATCATTATTGTCAAAGATTAAAAGCTTCCTTCCTCAGAATAAGTATCAGGAAGTAGGAACCTTGTTTGAGTCATTCAAGGTGTGTTGATTGGCTCTTTTTCATCAAGCTTTCATATGATTAAACTTGATTACCATCGCCATGCATAATGGGTATTCCTCATTACAGGCTGGAAAGTTTGCCAAAGACATTCTGGTGAAACAGCTCCGATCAATTTTAGGAGACGAGATGCTTCTATCCACCTTACGGGAAATCCGTGGACAAGAATGAGGTTCATTGTTTGGAAATTTATTTCTTATGGTTTATCAAATTGGTAGAGGTCATTTGTATTGTAATTTCACCAGTAGGGTAACCAAAGAAACTCTTCACTATTATGTACCAAGTATAGTAACAGTTGTCATCTGTAGAATATTTGCGAGGATTCTTTATTTATTGACAACTTGTAGTTTTCATTGGAA
Source organism: Begonia fuchsioides (assembly GCA_003255005.1). Taxonomy (NCBI): domain Eukaryota; kingdom Viridiplantae; phylum Streptophyta; class Magnoliopsida; order Cucurbitales; family Begoniaceae; genus Begonia; species Begonia fuchsioides. Next base: position 170,474 of record QAOC01039321.1, on the reverse strand, counting down.
CAAATTTTTCTGGCCAATTGTATCCCTTTGTGGGTGTTTTTATTGGATTGATATGGATTAGTTCTGCTTAATTAATCAATATTTTAAACTCTATTCAATTAGGCTAAACATTTTTTGTGCAGATGCCAGTGAAGTGTCTCTGAATGAGAATATCTTCGCATCTAAGGTTTGAATGTCCCCAATTTACAAGTTTTATTTAACATTCGTATAGTTTATCTTTTCGCATTAGAACTAGCTCGGCTTCTTGCCAAGAAGATCTCATGCAAAAGTAGTCATTCAAAGCCGAGAATGATCGTGGAAATCGTTGCCATGGGACATCCACGACCACCATATATGCTCAGGTATGTGATACGACCCTCCCCCACTCATACACTTTACTCAGGGGAGAGTACAAGTGCAGAGTTCGAATCTTCCCATAGTGAAATTATTAGGGACCGAATCATGTTGTCGAATGAGCTTACTGATCTTTGATATGATTCCTCCTGCCCTAAGGGTTCTAACCGGAGGGAGGATTCTGACTAGGGAAAAAGGGGAGGAAGCCCAAAGAGACCCGAGTAAAGTGCGAGAGTTGAGGAGTGTCGTATCAGTATTGCTGGTATGTATATGCTTCTAATTTCATATCTGCCTAAAATATAATGTCCTTTTTTCAAGCTGATGTCTATCCGATCAATGGGTCTAGCTTTGCATATATATATATATGGTGTCTTCAAGCTTTTCTTCCTATGTAGCAAAACCTAAGGCATCAGTTATATTGAGATGTTTGAAACGCCATGGAATTCACATTGCCTACACACTGTGGAGCAAAACGACCCTCTCTCTCTCTCTCATTGGATTTCACTTTGGAGCATGGCATGCCAAATTTTGGGTCATCGAGACGGATTTTTGAGAGGCATGCATCTCGTTTAGCCGTGCCTAAGCTCGGTTTCCTTTGCTCATGTTATCTGAAGATGTTGGCAAAACAATCCATGTATGTATTCTCTCTCTTGAACACTTGTTCTAGCTTAGGGAAAGATACATTCTTTATTGCTGTATTTTTACAAATTTACACTTCATATGATACACTTTTTAGTAGGGGTCGAAAAAATCGATCCAAACTGATAGACCGCGCTAGACCATAGCTTTTTGGTTCAGTTCCGATCGATCTTGGTCATTCACGGTCATGATTCTAGTCTTAAAATTTAAAGATTATGTTGTTCTAATTCGGTCTTATTTCTTTTTATTTGATGAGTCCACCTTTCCATTACTTATTTTAATACAATTACGAAAATACAATGGGACCTCTTCATCGACAATTCGACTGCCCTTAATACGTGACATTCAACGTCCCCATCTTATTTAATATAATTTTAAGGTTCTTGCAGCATTCTTCCTCCTACGTTGTCACCAATTGCTCGAGCTATCATTTATTTTTATACATATAAAACTTTCTAATTATAAATTTCATAATTTTTCAATATTTTATGAAAATACGAATTTCAAGTAATAAAATGAACGAATACATAAGTTTTTAGGGTCCTCGATCATTTCGGAGAATGGTCTTTACGTCTGATACAAACGTCCGAAAAGTCTTAAAATTATTATTTTTAGATATTTTAAGAATAAAAAAGGAATAAAAAAATAATTAATTCCTTTATTTCATTATTCAATTTTAATTTTGAAATATTTGTTATAAACTAATAAAGAAAATACACATAAAAATATAAAAACCAATCAAAATAGACGGAATGTGTCTTGGAATTTGGAAGGCGACGTCGTTTTAAAAGCTCCACGTTGGACGACAGAGTAGGTGGGGCCTCACATAAATCCAAGGTCATCACAACACGATCCAGCCGTTGATCGAAGCCCACGTGGACGGAAGATGCCGTGCCGACAATCGCTTTCAAAGGATGTAACGGTAATATTTCCACATCAATTCCTAGACAATGATTGGGACGGGAGCCCCGTTTCCCATCCGGGGTTATTATTGGTATTTCGCTGCAGGCAAGGAAGCTCAGCGCGCCGTTATGATTATTAGCACAGCTCGTTCTCGCCGTGCAGACTCGAGCCGACCGGGTTCTCGACTCGTCTAAGGCTCGGTTCGAGTCCGTGTCCACGATATTTAAATTATACGAATAAAAAACATTTTTTATTTAAATTAATTAAATCTCCTTAATTATCTAGCATTTAAATAATTAACACAATTTAATTTCATCTTAAAAAACCGAGGGAATATATAAGTTCAAATATCACTAACTGCCAAATAATATGTTTTTTAATATACGTTGATATGTCAAATAATAATTAATATTAATCTTTTATAATTAAAAATATTAATTATATTTCATTTCAATCGTTATTCGACATGTCACTGTGTATTTTAAATAAATAATAAAAGAATAAATATAGACTTATTAAAATTAATAATTATAGATATAATTTTTTTATTAATGATCTATGTGAATAATTGGATAAAGGCAATAGACCTAAATGGAATAGAATTTATATATATAATAGAAGTGGACAGGTCTAACCTAATTTTATTTTAAAATAAAATCAATTCACAATTTTAAATAATATATCATAAAATATCAAAATTAGTGTTATTATTATTAATATATATATAATCGATTAGGATTGAAAGGTTAATCCATCCCAACTAGAATATATTATTATTATTATTATTATTATTATTATTAATTTTGCATACAACATTATCAACATTAAAGTATTTTTAATACAAGTTTGTTAATGACAAACTCTCCTTAGTTTATATTATTTAAAATTAAAAATTTGGCTCAAGTTCAATGTAAAGGCTTGAAAAATCAAACTATAAATTAAAAAAATTAAATAAAAAATTTTGAAATTAAATTTGTATTTTCTGAGAAACGCAGTTCAAGACTGACCCAGACAGATTATGATTGATCAAGGATGATGATTGGTAACAGATGATAAATTAGCGTTATAAAAATTTAACTTATAAGATGTTGTATGTAAAATTAAAACGTTTGATTTGTTCGTTGTCAGAAATATCGTTCAAAGTAGGGGTGGGCGGATCCGATCCAATCCGACGATCTGATCCAATCCGATCGGATTCGGTCGGATCGGATCAAGTATTCTGTAGAATAATATGTAATTTGTTCCGACGTTCGGATCGTTATCGGATCGGATTGGCTATCGGATTCGAAGCCAATCCGATCCAATCCGAACGTCGGATTCTCCAAATCCGATTAAATATCCCTAAATTTTTGAATTGGGGTTTCAATTTTTTAATCGTGTATTTATTGGCCACAGCTTCGAAAATTTCCAAATCCGATTAAACTTTGGGGATATCAAAACTTTCCAAATCCGATTAAACTTTCCAAATTCGATTAAACTTTACAAATCCGATTAAACTTTCCAAATTCGATTAAATATCCTCAACATGCAGCCCTCTTTCTCTGGAAAAATACTCTTTCTGCCTCAGCTTCAGAAATTTTGATGCTCAGCTCGAGATTGATTAAGTAATCCGATCCGATAATTTGAAATGGATTCGGATCGGATCGGATTCGGATGAAGTTTTGGAGCCGATCCGATCGGATCCAAAACTCCAATCCGACAACATTCGGATCGGATTAGTTCGGCATCAATCCGATCCGTTGCCCACCTCTAGTTCAAAGTGTTCACTGAAAACAGTCTAAACATTTGAGGTGTTTAATGAAATTAACGATTTTTAAATTTAAATTTGGTTTATTTTGGTGCATATAATAGAGAGGAACATTTAAAATCAAAATTCAAACTTATTAAGAAAATTAAGAACTGCATTAATGGCATTTTTATTCTTCGATTTGAAGAACACCGGAGAGAGAGAGAGAGAGTCGCAGGTTGGTTTTGCCCTAGCTGAAGAGACGACGAAGAAGAAGGGAAAGAAGGTTGAAAGCTGCTGCCATGGAAATAGATCCTAGGATAAAGAAAGAAAAAAGGGGTTGATTTCGCTATCTGACTCTCGTTCCCCACCAGAAAAGAAGTTTCGACTGGTCCATCTTGTTCCAGGTAGTCATCCGCCGACCGCCATATCTCCCCGTCTCAAAGAACTCGAGAGAAAAGAAAGAAAATACAGCGAAAAATCCAAAAAAAAACTGTCTGGTCTGATATTTTACTGGCGAATCCCTAGTTTACTTGCCCTTTTTGGAGAAAAATTGTCGGTTCAGAAATGGTAGGGCACGACGGAATTGGATTTTTCGAGGAATTTATCGACATTGTTATCTGCTACTTTGAGGAAAACCCTAATTTCGATCTTCGACGAACAACCCTAATTTCGTCAGATCGATTTTCGAAGATTGGAAACACTACTTCGTTCCGATCTGGGATGCCGGGAAAAGCTCCGGTAGTTCATCGGACAGTTGCTCGGAGAGTTTTAGAGAGAGAATTTTTAAGAAGACAAGCTCGGATCGGAGAAAATTAATGGCGTTTTTATTCTTCGATTCACTTTTTTCAGTTCGAATCAACGAATAGATGACCGAATGAAAAGACAAGAAGGAGACCTTGCTGAGTTTCAAGCCTTTCAGGAATAAAAAAACCAGAAGACATGGAAACCTAGCAAGAAAAAAACAAGAGTTTGAAGAACACGAAGTCAATTATTTACAGTAATCCCACAAAACGTACTCGCTACTCTCTCCGATCCCCATCTCGTCTCTAACTTTGCTGTTGTAGCCACTCTCTTCTAAGCTCTGCAACCATGGCGGCGGAGAAGACCAGGAGTTCAGCGAGTCAAAAAACTCAAACTCGTTGGTCAACTCGTACGAATCATAAGCGTTTCCCAGACTTGGAAATTCCAAGATCCCACTCAACTCCTCTGATTCATTCGTAGCCGGAGGAGACGACAAATCCATCATCGACACGAGCGACGACAGCGAAGAAGACGACGACATTGATTGCGTGAAGTCGAATATCTCCATCTGAGCGGCCTTCGCCGCCGCCGCTTGGACGTCCCGGCGAGCGACGGAGACCGGCCGGGGAAGGGAGTCGGCGAGTTCTGGGAAGTTGAGAATGGCGGAGGGACCTTTGAGGCTTAAAGCGGCGACGTCGTGAGCTCTTGCCGCCATTTCAGGGGTAGGGAAGGTTCCAAGCCAAATACGAGATTTCTTTCGAGGTTCGCGAATCTCGGAAACCCATTTTCCCAGATTTCTCATTCGAACTCCTCTGTAGATCGGGTGTTTGCTCGAGTCTCGTATTCGCTTTGTCTTTTTAGGGTTTGAGCTCGAGGAAATCGAAGATGGCGAGGATAATGAATACAAGCTACTCCCAGTTTCTTCCGTACTCGTTGCCATCAATGGCGGAAAGCCCAGGAAGTTAAACCAATTTTCTTGGATTTGAAGGCTGTACGAATGGAGAGAGAGATGAAAAAGATAGCCTCAAATGGAGATTTTGAAAGCAATTCTGATGAATCAGGTGATCTCAACATGATTTCCTGCAACTCAGGCAACCCTAATATAGATGTCCAGAGAGGAGAGAGAGAGAGAGAGAGAGGAGTGACTCAGAAGTTGGTAATTGGTGAAGATAGAGAAGGGTCCACCATTTTCGTCTGCGAAGAAGAAATCTCCATTAAACCTGGCTCCTCTTTCGATCGATCTCTCAACCAAAACACCACTCAGATACTGTTCATTTATCCCTTGTCTTCATTTTCATCGTCTTCTCCAGCTACTTCTCACTTCAGCAATCGAGGACTTTCACTGAACCAGACGCGGTCAAAACGATGAACAGAGAGTAACCCATGGGTATCCAATTAAAAATCACATCTTCGTTGATGTTACGTAGTGATGGGCATGTTTTATTAGCTGGGTTACGTTCATTTTCCAAATTAAGTTTAAAAATATAAGCTTTATTCATTGACGAATTGAACTCATGGCTTGGGTCCTCTCTCTCTCTAGTTTTGTTTTTATTCTCTCTCTAGAAGACACTAATGTTTCAGTTCATCGACGCGTGGGCGTGCAACAAATGAACTCAACCCCACTTTGCTTACGCTGAAAACAGTTTTGCTGAGCTGCTTAAATTCTGGGTCCCTTTTCTCTCTCGTGTTCTTCGTTCCTAAGTTACGTCTTTGAAAAATCTCTCTAGAGCTCAGTCATGGTTCGTGGGTTTCTCGTTTGATGGCTGATCAATCATGGGTTTTAGATTGTTTTGGGACAAGGCCTTGTATTGTTTGAATTATGAATTGAGTATTAAACTCAACGAGAAAGAGTAAACTCTTTAATTTTTTATGCTATATTTCAACTTATGTTTGAAAATTCAAATGATCACTAAATTTAACGTGTGATCTATACAGTTTTATGAATCAGATGTCTAGTTTCCATTGGTTTAAGTTTTAGGTCATTCTGAACACTGTATGTGAAGTTATGGTTGTCTTAGTAACGAAATGTCAAAATATTATTACGATGGTTTTTACAAATAAATAGTTTAAGAGTTACTATTTGATTTAATTTTATTTTTAATATTATTTATATCACTTTGTATTATAGACCGTGGTTAAATGAAATGGAAAGAAGACAATAGTTCACAAGTTATTCTCTCTTACATATTTTATTCTTTCTGTTTTATAGAATAAAATAAAAAATAAAATTAAATCAAATAATAACTTTAATATTATTTATTTTTAAAAACTCTGATAATAATGTTTTTTGACCTTTCGTTATTAAAACGATCATAAATCATTCCACAAAATTCAGAATGACTCGAAACTTAAAGAAATGAAAACTAGACATCATGAACATAGAAATTCATAAGTCACACGTTAAATTTAGTGACCGCTTGCCCTTTTAAAAGTCAGTTGAAATCTACCATAAAAAATTGATAAGTTTTTATTAACTTTATTCGTTGAGTTTAATACTGAACCTTTGTTGGGAACGTGTTTACAGCAAAATTAGTTGAATTTACATAGCATCAACGTACGAAAAATCAAAGCTGTTTCGTCGTTTTATTAGAAAACTCAATCCCAAAATCACTACTTTTTTTGGTCCATCGAGTTCAGTTTGATCTTCTGAATCAGAAACATGACTTAACCTGCGATGGAGGCCCTCCTCCAACAGTTCTAGGGTCACAAAGAACATTCACTAATCGTTCTCGAACTTTTTTCACAGCAACTTGATCAACTAGCCCACATTCTCGTTCTTTCTCTCTCTCTCTCTCTCTCTCTCTCTCTCTCTCTCTCTCTCTCTCTCTCACTGCCAGTTTCTCTTTCTACTGCAAGCTTTTGTTTGATTGTTCTTTCCTGGGTTTTGGAGAAATGCCATGGCTCGTCGAAGAGATAGGAGAGGAACCTCTTCAGGAGTATCATATTTCTGGCCAGGCAAAGCCAATGCTGTCTTCTCCTCCATTCTTGTTGCAGGTTCTCGATGATCTTTTCAAAGTTCCTGATGTTGGAGGAACTTTTCAATCCACTGTTATTTCATGGAGAATCTCACTTTTCAGCTTCCATGAAACGAAAATCACGCATTTAACGGAGCTCTGCGTTGTACGCTAGAGCTCGAAAATATGTTGCCGGAGTCAGCTCACCAGGAAATCACAAAAAATAAGAGCAAATGAAGAATGATAATTTGAGAGAAAAATAACTTCTTTGATTGCAAATTTTAAATGACCTTACACCATTTAAATAGACCTAGCAACGTAACTCTTCATTACCCATGACTCGGAAGTTTCAACTTTCATTAACCACTACTTTCATCACTAAATGAAAATTAACTTCTGGTTACCACTAAGGAAAAACTACTTGGATTACATGCATCAATCTCCCTCTTAATTCTAGTACGAAATTTTGAGCTTTTTCACACTCACGAGTTCTAGCATTTCTGCAAATTTAACTTTTCTCAATGCTTTTGTGAGAATGTCGGCATATTGTTGTTTTCCACAAACGTGTTCTGCTCTCACCAATTTCTTTTCAATACTCTCCCTCATGAAATGAAATTTCGTGTCGATATGCTTGCTCCTTCCATGGAACACTGGATTCTTCATTAGAGCTAGTGTTGATTTGTTGTCAACACGCAATAACACTTCATCGATTACTTCTCTAGTTAATTCGTTGAGCAAGTTACTAGCACCGTTGTCAATGTACCACATTTTATTTTCCTTTTCTTTCTGCTGCGACAGTGATTTTTCTTTGTTGAGGAAGAACATGTCACACGGCTCCTCCGTGTAATCCGCCATCCAGAACAAGTTCATCTTCTTGAACGAGATTCACTTCCTCGTCTCTTTGCTTTGGATTGGTGTACTCAAAAGCATAATATCCAAAATTTTGACAATTAAAACATCTTATATGCGACTTATCTTTTTTGTTGTTAGTTCCTCCATCAACGTTTTGCCACGATGTATTTGATCTTCTGTCTTCACATGTCCCTCGTCCACGGCCTCTGCCGCGTCCTCTTCCTCGCCCTCGCCAGATAGTACCAGAGGAATTTTGTCCATTGTTTTTTTTGTGATCACTGATTGCCTCCTTTTGTCTCGCTTGCCAATCACCAAGGGAAAGCAAAAGTTGACTTTCTCGAATAAATTTATTACATCGATGCTCCATTCTTTCTTCACAAGCTTTCAGTCTCCATATTGCTTCCTCGAACGACATTGTCTCAATGTCGCAGTATTGTTCAATTGATGCATTCAATTGAATGCATTTGTCTGGCACAAAATCAAGAAATTTTCTCACAAGTGCAGCATCTTCCAAGGTTTCGCCCAAGTTACTGTACTTGGTCGCTATGCCATTCAATTTTCCGGCAAACTCATCGATTGATTCATTTTCAGCCATTCGTAAGACGTCGAAATTACTTTTCAACGTCTGCAATCAGGCTTTCTGGACGCGATCGACACCTAGATGTCGCATCTTTAAAGCGTCTCACACTTCCTTGGCCGTCTTCTTTTGAGCTACCTATAAAAGAATATCTTTCGGGAGAGCTTGATAAATAAAAGCACGGGCTGCTTTACCTTTTATTATGTCTGCAATCTCTCCAAATTCAACGGCTTCCCAGATTTCTTGTGCATCCATAATCACTTCCATTTTGATTGCCCATGTTGTATAATTTGTCGATGTCAAGAGTGGACATAACGACACGATGCCACCGTCTATTGCCTCTTGTTGTGTGTTGAGTGCCATCAACCCGTATCTTGGATATTTTGGCATAAACGACCTCGCTCTGATACCAAATGTTGTTCGCTAGAGCTCGAAAATATGTTGTCGAAGGCAGCTCGCCGGGAAATCACAAAAAACAATAGCAAATGAAGAAGGAGAATTTGAGAGAAAAACAACTTCTTGGATTGCAAATTTCAAATGAACTTAAACCATTTAAATAAACCTAGCAACGTAACTCCCTATTACTAATGACTCGAAAGTTTCAATTTCCATTAACCACTACTGTTATCTACCGTTAACACTAACTTATTTTGACCACTAAAATAAAATTCTCACTAACTTACACTACTAGGACTAGTTTCTATTAACTTCTATTTACCGCTAAATAAAAATTAACTACTTGGATCTGATTCGTAGTTTAACAGGAAAATGGAGAAGTTCGATCTCTTGCTATAATCTATGTTTTTTTCAGTGAATTGATGGCCAAGAATGGCGCGGTGGGACCTATGCGTATCCTCTTCTTCGCTGGCTCCTCGAGCTTTGCTTCCACGTGATTGACCAGAAGAAGAACATGGGGATCCATGGAAACGATGAAGCTCTGCCGTCTTCCGCTGCTTCGATTTCCTATCGTTTACGCCTTCATCGCGCTTGTGTCACACGTGCGCCGCCGCCATTCTGGCAACTGTCCTTCCCACGCTGCAAGCGTGCGAGCCTACCCTCCTCGGTTATTCATTTGCGAGAGCCCTTCCCCAATCTCGGCCAGAGCTAGGGTTCAGTGCAGTGCGAGAGAAATGGAGGGCCGCGTAGTCGAGTCTGAAAAGCTTCGAGCTGATTTTCTTCGTCTTCTGGGTAGTCGACGCTCTGCCGAAGGTGAGGAACCTCGATAACAATTCGATCTCGCTTTGTTCTTTGTTTGTTTTCTGATCCAATTCCGCTGCTGGATATTTGTGTAAGTTTGGAAGCTCGATATTCGTTCCTCGTTAGATTTTGATAGAGCTTAGAACTTTCTCCTCAAAACTCCATTTTAGTCAACTCGATTGAGCTCGGTTCCTTCCTATTTTTCCTTCGTTCTTGTTGCTTTCTTCTGGGGCAAAACTTGGAAGAGGTCTCGGAAACGATGATATTGGTATATCTTCAAGAAAATTTGATCTTGTCAAACCTGTATGATTACAAATCTAGGTCAATTTTCTGGAAATTTTGATCAGGTTGCTGAAAAAGTGCAGAAGAATTGGTTTAGTACATCAAACTTGTATGATTATATAAAAAAACCAAAAAAAAGAACAAGTCCTAATATCTGAGTTTGTTCCATGTCTGAAAAACCAAACAGATAAGTTTCAAGGGTTTGTTCTTGTTTATTGTGTACTTTGTAGAAGTTCTCTTCCACTGCAATGTCTGAAATGGTTTTCGTGTCTGTAGTTCCTCTTCGCGTAGAGCCTGCAATACCAGTGAAGAACCCTTTATTGCAGGATAATCCGCCACCTTTCAGTGAGGTTGGAAATTCAATTTATTTATTTTGAGATTCGTTACAGTTTATGTAGCTGTGTGAGCCAGATCATCTGTTACTAGGCGATGGAGTCTTGTCCTAAAGCCAATATCAGTAACTTTAAGGATTTGCTTCAAGAGGAGAATTATTATCTGACAACAGAGGTAATTTTTCGTTGTATTGTTTTGCGATTTTGGTCCCTATGATTTCCATCTTTACTTGACTTCTCTTGTCTATAACCGTTGTAAAAATCCTATTCAGCGCTTACGATGTTTGTATTTTCAAACGGCATCAAATTGTTTTCTCTTAGTTTTGAAGTTTTTAATTCTTAGTGATGTCTTTTTTGAACATTTTAATGTAAATGATGTCTCATTTTTAGGTAATTTTTTGTTGGTATTGTTCTATGATTTTGTTCCCTATGCTTTCTATTGTTACATGACACCTCAATTTGTGCATTCGAACAGCGTATAAATTTTTCTCTTAATTTTTGAAGTTTTTAATGCTTAGTGATGTCTTATTTGAACATTTTGATGCGAATGATAAATCCATTCTAGAATCTAGGTTTAAGTTACCTTGTATGTTTCAGACAGCGTAGATTTTCATTTTTTTTCTTACTTTTTGGAGTTTTTAATGCTTAGTGTAGTAATGTCTTATTTGAACATTTTGATGTAAATGATGACTCCATTCTAGAATCTAGGCTTAAGTTACATTATACAATTCTCGGTGACATGATTCGAGAACATATATCCTCTTAATTTTTTAACATGATTCGAGAACATATATCCTCTTGGTGACTTGATTCTAGAATTCTTGCTTTCTATTGTTACTTGACAACTCAATTTGTGCATTCGAACAACATAGAAATTTTTCTCTTAATTTTTGAAATTTTTAATGCTCAGTGTAGTGATGTCTTTTTAGAATATTTTGATGTAAATGATGACTCCATTCTAGAATCTAGGCTAAATTTACCTTATACGATTCTTGGTGACATGATTCGAGAACATATATCCTCTTACTTTTCCGAAAAATGTTATTTATTTTACATGTTTGATGGTTTACAAAAAAAATGAAGTTTATTTTGTGTTCTTTATCATTATAAGAAAGGAGAACAGGGACGCTTGCCTGTACTGATTTTGAGCATGAAGAACGACATGAAAATAAAAAGACCTGCGGTAGTTTTTTTGCACAGTACAAACAAGTGCAAAGAGTGGCTTCGACCATTGCTTGAGGTAGTTACTTAACTGATGTTCTCTTGCTTTCAATCACATTCATAATCAGTAAAAGTAAAAAAAGTTGATTAATTTAGGCAAGCATTTGAACTCTTTTCAGGCTTATGCTTCAAGAGGGTATGTAGCAATTGCTATAGATTCGCGTTATCATGGTGAACGAGCTAGCTCTAAGACCGCCTATCGGGATGTATATTGGTTACATTTTTCTTTTTATTGTTCGATACGCGATGAGGGGATGATTCACTTGGATCTATGTATTATTCATTCTATTATGGAAGCGCTTGAACTCACTCTTTCGAAATTCATTCTAATCTGCAGGCTCTCATATCTTCATGGAAAAGAGGGGATACAATGCCTTTTATATTTGACACGGTAATTTTTTATGGGTTAATTTCAACCGACAATCCTTCACGTTTAGGGTATTTTTACTAAACACCTTGATCAAATTTTTTTGCCAACCAACACTTTAAATCTTTCGCCGCATCGAATTTATTTAAAGCAAATTTATAGTTCGCAAGTTTTCCTTGATTTACATTCTTTAAAATAAAAAACTTGGCTTAAATTGATAGACACATTTGAAAATCAAGTTAAAATTTGAAACTTAAATTGACATTTAAAGATGAAGAGAGCCGACGATTGATAAATAACGATAAATTTGCGTTAAAAAAATTTAATCCTGGAAAAAAAATTTAAGGTGTTGATTGTCAAAAAAATTCGTTCGAGTTGTTCAGTGAAAACAATATAAATGTTTAAGGTATTAAGTGAAATTAATCTTTATTTTATTTAATTTGGATGGCTGCTTATTGGCTGGAAATAGGAAAATTAGTAGTTTCAGCTACAAGTATTGGAAATTCTGAAAGGTTGTATCCAACGATGCATGTTTGTTGAAGATGATTTTTTTTTTGCAGGTATGGGACCTTATAAAATTGGCAGATTATCTGGGGCAGAGGAAAGACATTGATAGATGTAGACTAGGAATTACTGGTGAATCACTTGGAGGTAAGTAAATGACAGTGTATGTGGTAGGACCCTAGTATGCACAAATAAAATAAAACAAAAGAAACGATGGATTAAAGGATAAACATAACTTACAAATACTTAGAGGAGTTTGTTACTTCCAAGCACTTTAATGGCGGCTCACCACCCCCAAAACCTCTTAATAATCCTTATTCCTATATTTATAGATAATTTTCTCATCCCTTATGGATTGAGCCTATCCTAGAGATTGAATCTTATCATTATAATACCCTAATACCTATATAAAACGAGCCTTATCAATATGCTTGACTCAAGAATACACCACAGCTGTAGAATTATTTCATTGTGTAATCCAGGAATGCATGCTTGGTTTGCTGCTTTTGCTGACCCTCGGTATACAGTGGTTGCCCCTATAATTGGTGTGCAGGTGGTTTTCTAAAGAAAATTACAATATAATTGTCTTTTATTTACATGTAACTGGATGTTGAATGATATATGACTCAGGGATTTGGGTGGGCCGTTGATAATGATACATGGCAAGGACGAGTTGACAGTATAAAACCTGTTTTTGAAGGTAAAAATAACATATTTTGTGCTAAATAAATATTGAACATAGGTTACTTCTACATTATTATCGACACTTTTTGAAACGAGCGATGCCCATAAGTGCATAAAATGTTTGTAGCTGGCTACTGCTGTACTCCAAATTCTTCATGTTTGTGAATGATTTTTCTTAGTATGTTTACTACAGAAGCCCGGATGGATCTACACAAGAGTGTGATTGACAAAGAAGTTGTGGAGAAGGTCAGTGTAGTTATATCTAAAATGTTCTTAGTTTCCATAGTTTATGTTCCACTTTTAGCATATTTTAAGGTAAGGTCGTGTACTGAAAATCTAAAAAGTTCTCAGTTTCTACCGTTTATGCTCCATTTTTACCATATTTTTAAGTGCATTATTGATAAAGGTAATACTAGGTTTGCCTTCTTATTGTACTTTATGACTTCTCGAACTGATTAGTACAATAAATATTATAAATGTTTACTGTTACTATTAGAGTTAACTGTTGGAATCTTAACATCGATGTTCTTCGTCGTAATCGAGATCTGAGTGAAATTATTATAATTTTCTGGCCAGGTGTGGGATAGGATTGCTCCTGGTTTGCGTGATCGATTTGATGCCATGAACTCAGTTCCAACCATCTCACCCCGCCCTTTGCTCATTGTGAATGGTACATCCCTACTCCCTAATTGTTTCAAAAGAATGTAACTGGGTTTAAGTAATCTAAGTTCAGGTTAATAATTTAGTTTATTAAACATAATAGTAATCTATTAGTTCAATCACGATTGAAATCAAGTCTATATTTTGGAAACTATAGGTGCCGAAGATCCCCGGTGTCCGCTTGCTGGTCTCGAGGCTCCCATTTCAAGAGCTAGGCAGGTTTATGAAGAAGCCGATTGTTCTGCCAAGTTCAAGGTACCACTTTCAATTAGAGGTCTACATGGTCTGGTTCGATCTAGTTCCATATAATAATTATTATATTAGGATTGTGTGGAGATAGAATTGGTGTTGGGTTTTGCCCCTTATTTATGTGGGTTTTAATTGATTTTTTGCCCTCAATTTTTATGATATTTGACTCTTGGAATCGTCGAAGGAAGCGCGGTCGATGGTTTTAATATAAATTGAAACCGAAATCAATTCTTTTGGTAAGCAAAATGGACCGAATTAGATCAAAACTGACGATTTCGAGCAAACCTGCTGGTCCGGTCCGGTTTTGTCCACCCAAAACTTTTAGTAAATTCAATACAATTTACTTGTTTTTTTTCATTGGTAGCCGACTCTTCTGATCTTATATAACGTTTGTTTGATGCAATTAGCTCATGTCACTGAGACATTCTTGCTCCAATGATCATGCAGTTCATAGCACAACCTGCAATCGGGCACCAGATGACTCCGTTGATGGTCAAAGAAGCCAGTGATTGGTTCGATCGTTTCTTTCTCGCCACTTAGAAGATACGATTAGAGATTAAGTCGGATAAACTTTGTAATTGGTGAAAAACCATAGAATTCTGATGAATAAAAGGCAAGTACTATGGGGATTAGCTCTCTTCTTCTTTTGCCTTTTTTCTACTGATCTTGTTTGAGTTGAGGAAATGGTTACCTTAGCAAAATTAACAAAACAATTAAAGAAATAACAACAAAAAAAATATTAAAATAATGACAAATGAAAGATGAACACCTTACATTACAATCATTGTTTCCCAAAGATGAAACAGAACACCTTCAGCTGTCTCAAACATCTTATTTGTTCCGATGAACCGATCGACTTGACTTATATTCTCGGTCGAAAGCAATTCGAGTACCATTATGAACATCACAAATATCGAACCCCTCGAGTAGTAGGAAAGAAGAAAATTCAACCTTTCTTGGGCATTGCAGCTAGTCTAGTATACATTCTCGCCATCGATTGAAAGCCTCTTACATCGCCGGAGCGTAGAAGATTGCCTGCGAAACACCGGCAATGAGAATCTCGTCATCATGCATGGATTCGAAATCCAACTGTGCGGTAAGTTAATATCTCGATTTTATAACTTTATAAAAGGAGAAAAACAAAATCGAGTTTGATATCGACTTTTCCATTCCATCAAAGACCCAATTGTAAGTAAATGTTAAAAAAAGGGTTAAAATTACCCTTTTCGAGTCTCATTATTAAGAGGAGAAAAGTAGTTCCAACTTACCCGAATCACAGTTCAGAGGGCTGTCGGGTTCGGGGTGCGCCATCAAAGCAATTATTGCTCGACAAACAGATTGGAGCGTCCAAGCAGGACTCCATGCATTCTTTAATATGTCTAGGCAAATCTCACCGGTCTGTATGAGGATCGAATCAGCATTCAAAGTGAATGTTTTGATAAACTAATAGAATATATAGTAATAGCAATTTACCCCATGAACTATGGAAGCAATTGGATCAGATACTTTGAACTTTAAAAATCGTCAATAAACACTTTGAACTATACATTAATTGCAAATGACATCGGGTCATTACTTTTTTTTTTTAATTTTAAAATATAGATTAATTTTAACGATTTGTAGAAAAATAAGAAAAGATGTAATAATAAATTTACATATTTGGTAAACTCATTTAAAATAATAAAAAATAAGAATTTTCACAAATTTATTATATTATCAAAATTTCTATTGCAATTTATTAATGAAATATTTTCATTAAATGAGCGAACATTGTTAAAATTAGTAAAAAAATATAATAACAGAGTGTTTATTGCAATTATGATAAAGTTCAAAATGTTTATTGACGAATTTTAAAATCAAAAGTATCTGTTGCAACTACTCTCATAGTTCATGGAATAAATTGATATTTGTCCCAATACATATGTAATCGATGCCAGGTTTCATGTGGGATATTACCTTGAAGTGTACATTTGGATGAAAAATTTTAGTCAAAAATCGCACTTGAGGGGGTTGCAAAGGATACTGCTCGGGAACAGAAAACGCAAGTTGGAAAACCCCACCGTCGTATGGAGTCTCTGATGGTCCCTGAATATGAAATTGGAGTTCTTCAGTGAAGCATTAAAAGTGGCTTAGAATTTTCAGTGTCAGCAAATGCACCTTGATAAGAGCAGTCCACTTAAATATGTTAGAATCATCACAAACTAGTTGAATATCTGGATCAACTGCTTTTTCTCTCTGCACTTCCTTATATTCCTTGAACAGCCTAGCCCTTGATGCCTACACAAAAATCTCCAAATAAGGGTGAACTCGAAATGAATAACAAAAAAAGGTCTCCACGAGGAAGATTGTTTCTGCATGCTCAAGACAATCAGGGGCGTATATGGCCCGTTTCGTGTGATGAAAAATAAAAAGACTGGAAACAATGAAATACTAATGTGATTAGTTCTTCAATTGAAGAGATAGATTTTCAAGAACAGAAAAAATGAAAATGGACGAGGCTTAGGCTATTAGCCATCCTATTTAAGTGTAAGTGTGGCTCGAAAATTATATGAGTAGTCTTTTTACCAAAAAAAAACAAACAGAAATAAGAATCGGCAAACTCAAAACTTTCCTCAAGATAAACAATACTGCCTTAATTGAAATCTCCAGATCTAACACCTCATTTCTGAGACTCCTATGACAACTAATGCAGAAAACAAGTAAGAGCATAGTTTATAGATTATTATTTCCAAATTCCAAACAAGAAAGCAAGGTTACAATTTCAGCTGACAAATCCAAGGAGACCAGATAGAAAGAAGAATATCAGAAAGCAAGCAAGTTAACAGCAAATGAAATGCAGTCATCGCGTTCTCAATTTACATAAACGTGCAAAATTTAAGCCACAAAGTTGAATCATGAATTTCATAGCAATAAGCATAAATCAAAATGGGTTACACCAAAAAATAAAGTCAATTGCTTCAGTGAAATCGTTTAATAACACCCACTGAACCAATCGTCGACGCTGCAAGAATAGAAACCCGATAAGCTGCCACAAACCTGCATTCTCCCTCTCAGAGCACTGAATAGGAAATAAAGCGAAAAACTATGAAGGTGTTCCACTGACTGCAAGGGAAAAAAAAGGAAAAAAAAGAAGAAGAAAAAAGTCATGTATTAGCTGAATGGATCAAACTAGAAAAACCAAGATGCGAGAGAAAAGTAAAGGGCTGGCTACGAATTCAAGGAGAAAGAGAAATCGTTTACAGAAAGAAACGACAACAAACAAAAAAATCCTACAAAGTTTGCTCCTAGGAGAATGCCAATGGCTGCCAGAGCAACATCGAAACAAGATTCTCTAATTTTTCAGATTACTATCCGCCGATAAATTTCCACAAATCAAATCCCTTAGAATCAGATTCTCGCAACATGCTCGAAGAACAAAACTGAACAAAAGGAGAAGAAAAATGAAAGATCGGAACATAACCTAATTGAAGACAAGCCTGTTCGAGAGAGACGAGAGAAGCTTCGACCCATTTCGACAACCATATTAAATACTGACCTGAGACGACATGTAGTTAGTTATCCTCCTTTTTCGTGTCAGAGAGGCGACAACTCCGGATCCGGGTTTTATCCACCTGTCACTAGGGGTGGGCAACCTGAACCGGACCTTAAGGTATGGCCTGAAGTCTTAAGGTCCGGGCCGGGTACGGGTAGGGTAACAGGTAAAAATATAGTTTTGGATTCGGGTAAACGGGTAGGGAGTTCGGGTACCAGGTATTGTAAAATACCTGATACACGTGTTTAATACCCGTTGTCCAGCCCAACCCTCCAAGAATCTAGTTTACTATTTTTTTAATGATATTTTGTTTTTTTTATCAAAATCCAAAAATACCCGGATCTTACCCGGATCAAGGTAAGCAACATTTAAGAAAGATTTAAATTTTGGGTAAACCCAAAAATACCCGGATCCTATCCAGAATACCCAGATCTGGGTATTTTTCTATTTTTTCGGATAGGTCCGGGTTTCGGCTATTGCTTCATACCCGATACTCGAACGGATTGGTATTTTTTTTAAAATACCTGGCCCGTTACCCGTTTGCCCACCCATACCTGTCACGGGTTTCTATTAAACTAGAATCGAACCGTTACCAATATATGTTATTTAATTATATAAATATCAAACTTACAAAAAAAAATTAATTAGAAATTAAAATTTAACGACAAAAAAAATACAAATTTCTCAACGGTTCAATTCGAGTAACAAAAAACCGAACCGAATAAATCAAATCTGCAAGCTCGTATAAATGTAAAACAGATCCGAATCAGACCAAAATAAAGAACCAAACATAATTTACTCAATTTATTATAATAAAAAATTCTAAAATAAAGTAAGTCACTTTCTATATGACCACATCACTATTTAAATTATAAAAATTAAAACTTTAATTCTTATAATAATATTATAAAAAATTAAATAATCATGTCATATGTGTTATTTCTTAATATTTTACGAGTTAAAAAAATTAAAATTCATTATATATATTATAAAATAAATTAACCATATCACATTTTATTGTACAATAACATAATGATATAAAAAAAATACATCATGTAGTATAGAATATAGATAGATACGATATATATTTAATTTTTAATTAAAATGAATTCAACAAAACTTTAATAATACAAAATTAAAGAGCAAAAATATAATATAAGTCAATGCAAGAGAAAATATAAATTGAGTAAGAAAACATTGAAATTCAATAATTAAATGATAAATTGAGTAAGAAAAAAAAAAGAAAAAAGAAAAAAATAAATCTGCCAGTAAAAAAGAAAATAAAATATAACATAGAAAAATCATATATTTAAAATTTGACTAAAAAATTATAAAGAATAAGAAGCGTCATGACAAGAGCCTAGGTTCGACGCATACGCTGTCATAGTGTGAGAGTTGTTACCTCCAATGTTGAGGTAGCTCCTTGAGATATTAGGTAAAGACCTCTTATCTCTGGGCCGCTGAGTCACCGTGATTTAACTCCCTTACAAACTGTCGGGCCGAAATGTGAAGGCCCTGGGAGCGAGAAATTTCGCTTTTTAGGTACAATAAGCGTCATGAATACATAGGAATTTGAATGAAATAATCATTTAAATTTTAATCATGCTCATATAAAGAAAATGAAGATTAAAATATCTTACGCCACTTTACATTAATTTTTTAGAAGAAAATTAAAAAAATGTTGAAACTATTTAATTAAAAATTAGGGTAGTAATTGACAAAATAAATATAAAATAAATAAAAAAACATATTTGTATGGTCATTAATAAAAGACCACTAGAATGTTTAATTTTATGTGATATTTGTATGATCATTGTTCAAATTCTAAAATTTTAAAATTAAAATATATTATTTTTATCTTTTTTTCTTCTAAAAATTAGGCTAAAATAAGCTATATTTAATTCATAATTACATAAGTAAATAATAATTTTTCTTATAAACTATATATATAATTATAATTTAATAAACATTTTTTAATTGTAAAATCTACCTGTCACCAGGGGCGGGCTCCAAAACTCCATCCGAATCCGATCCGACCCGACAATTATCGGATTGGATCGGATCGGATCGTGCAAAATCACAATTCAAAATAAAAATTCTAATGTATACCCCTCGGATTGGAGTTCCTCCGAAAGCTTGGGCAGTAGCCACTTACAATGTCGTCACAGAATCACAATGTCGTCGAGGGTTCCTAGCCCGTTTCGGTTGGAGTTCGTCGCAGAATCGTCGCCCGGTACGTCGCAGCTTCGTCGACCGTTTCGTAGGAGTTCGTCTCGGGTTAATCACGGGGTTCGTCGGCGGGTTCTTCACTGATTTCTTCTGGTACGGGGTTCGTCGCGGTTGCGGGGTTCAGACGCCGAAGTCGATCGTCGAGATTGGATTTCAGTCAGGAAGGGTTACGAATTTGCGATTTACGAATTTGAGGATTTCAGATATTTGTTGATTATAAATTGTAAATGTAAATCCGACGTTCGGATTGGATCGGATCGCGACGAATCCGATAACGATCCGATCCGACAAACAATCCGAACGTCAGATCATTTATCAAATATACCTACCGACTACCTTTGCCCGATCCGATCCGATCCGATCGGATCGGATATTCGGGTTGGGTCAGATTTGCCCACCCCTACTCAAAACTATACAAAACTATATCTTGTAGTGATGCCCTTCACTAGCAACATCTTTGGAGACTAAAATTATTTACGAGCATCCGACCCAAGAACGATGCAAATTTCAACAAAATATCAGAGTCCAAGATAAAATATGCATCGAAACATTCTAGTTGTCACCCTCGAATCGTTGAAACCACCTCGAATCAAAACAAAATTCATAGAACCGACCACCTACATTCCGATGCTCAGAAGCATCGGAACTAGACATAGATCAATGGCAACTTTGGTCCTATATTCATCCCAAAACTAGACATGGATTAGTTTCTACCATACTTCAAATCTTTTATTTGTAGGCTACCCCAAAGCAGTCATAAAAAAGATTTCCAACTTTTAACATCCAATGATCCAATAGCAGTGCAGAGTAGTTTAGGACTTACAAAGAAATACACAAACCTTCCTTGGATAGACTGAAGCTGTGCTCGGCTGATATCGAGAATCCATTACTCGTAAACTGAATAGCAAGCACCTTCTCTCACACGATAGCTAGCGCCACCTGGCAGAGATCTTAAATATGATTCGATGATGTTGTTTTACATGAAATCGTCCTCCAGCTCCTGTAAAGATTTCTGCGTAGATGCGACTTGTTTGTTTGAAGTCATTTTGTCGGACACCATCAAACCTTTGTAACTCCTTAGCTCGGCTTGTCTCTCTTTTTCCATCCTATCCATTTCTTCGAATCTTTTCTGAAAAAAATATATAAATTTTCCAGTAAATGGTCAACTATTCATCAACCACCACCAAGAGGAATCAATGATAAGTCAATGCTTGATTTATCTTCCTAACATATTTTATTGTACACGTTGACGTGTTAAATTGTGATTGGTAGAATAAATATAATAAATAATTATTTTAATTGTTTTACATTAAATGCATTTTATATAGACTAATCACAGCTTGACACATCAGAGTGTACAATAAGAAGATAAACTTAATACTACTAATTAAAGAAGGCATTAATGCATACTCTTTTATATACACACGTCTAGTGGGAGAGAAGCATATATGCTGTTTTAAACTAGAACAAAAGAGATATATTTAAATTCATTCCATGAGGAGATGATAAAGTCAAACTGTGTTACTCACCTTATCTCTTAATTGCTGCTTTCTCTCTGCTCTCTCGACTGCATTTACTGCTTCTCGCTCCGCTGCAGTAAAAAAATAAAACTTATAGCAGTTGAAAACTATAACGAGACTACACACGTGAATGAGTAAGCTCACAATAAAATCTATGTTGTACACTGTTCTATCTCCAAGTTTTCTAAGATGAATTTTAAATCTTGATTTAAGATAAAATTTCAATATTTAAGATAGTTATAATATAAATATCTTTAAATTTTGCTTTGTCAAATAAAGAATTATCGCTAAGTCAAATCGAAAATTAAATTTAGATGGCCAAGTTAACTTCAATAAATATGCAATAGTTAAATTGCCACTAAATCTTACAAATTTAAAACATACAATATCTCTAAATCAAAATTCCTACATACTAAGGCCAAGATGGAAAATTAATGGAATTAAAGATCATAAAATCTGATTTCGTGTACAAAATGATTCTAAGATTTTTATTGTTAAATCACTCAAAATATTTCAATATCCTAAAATTTGGTGAGTCAAAATTGAAGTCAAATAGCCCAAACTTTGAAAGATTGAAGATGAAAGGAACATCTCTCTCTAATCTAACCTAATCAAGTAAATGTCTAACCTCTTTTCAAGCCACAAAGTACCAATGTTATAGTTAATTATACAATCTAAAATTCTCTCAATCTAACTTGGCTTTCTCGGTTTCACCTCCCGACTTGCCAACCACATCTAAATGCCAAACTGTGGACTGCTTTGGCCGAATCGATGTTCATACAACTTCCACAACAAATATGAACTGAACCCTCACAATTGATTCAAACAATTACCAATCTGGGTGAATCGAGCTAGACCCAGCACAAGTTGAAACGAAATTGCACAAGCTACCCTAAACTTGTACCGTGTAAGACTGTTCACTTTATTTGTTAATAAATGAATATAGAAAAGTATATAGCAAACATATGACTAAACCATAAAATAATTTACATGCGAGGAAGAGCCTAAGACCGTTCAAGAAACTCATAATCTTGAACTCTATAAATCTAATGTAGTAAAAAAACTATTTTCAATGTTTTGGCAGAAGCCGATTAAATCATAAATGTTATTATGAAAATTAGTTATTCTAATATTTTACTAAGACACGCATGGTTACACATTGATATGGTAATGTATAATTATAAGAATTAAGGACATAATGTGAACAATCAAGCATGGATGAGATTGGTGGATTTGACGGTAGATATAATAAATGATGGATAATGAAATTTTATGAGTAAAAAAATTGTTAGTTGTCTAAAAGCCATAATGCACAGTAAATATGCGATAAATTACAAAAATTTATAAATTTACCTTTCAAATCAGGCGTCCTTTCCACCTTGGTCTTGTTCAATCTATTCACAATCTCATTGATTCTCTTCTCCACTCTAACAGTTCGGACCTAGATATTGAATGACCAATGAATAAAGAAAATCCAAGAAAAAGTTCAATTCATGTAGAAATGACACCTTTAAATTAGTTCATATCTACAATTAGTGCCGTTTATACACTATAAAATAGAAAATGCTAAGTTTATAGTCTAATTTTACCTCTTCATTCTCACTTTTGTCGAGTCAATGATATATTTGTACAACTAATGTGATAGCTTGCGCCGATCAATTATTGACATCTCAAGAGAAAATAATTAAGAGGTAAAAATATAAGATGAATATGTAATTACTTTACAAAATATAGAATCTCACCATCTTGGAGTTGTGGAAACCAACTTGACCAACATCCATGGAAGCAGTTTTCTTCAGATTGGACCAGGGAGTGTAGACTACATCAATATTGTTGACCTTATTCCCTGCATATAATGAAATAGTCACCTAAAACCCTTATGTCGCTGGAAGAGCAAATTATACGGTAAGAGTGGAA
This sequence comes from Begonia fuchsioides, assembly GCA_003255005.1. NCBI lineage: Eukaryota > Viridiplantae > Streptophyta > Magnoliopsida > Cucurbitales > Begoniaceae > Begonia > Begonia fuchsioides. Next base: position 147,052 of record QAOC01039321.1, on the reverse strand, counting down.
GTTAAAAGATCATAATCAAGGCAGGGGTATTGACTAATTACTGCCTAGAAATCAAATTCTAGAAACTAAACTTCTTCAGATATTATGTTCTCTATTATGAAAAAGTTTAAAAAATTTGCCTTGGATAGAATTTGCTTTGACGAGTTGAGCACAATCCTCTAATACTCCTTCACTCATGTCATCAATCGTCTGACCTTTCTGCAGTCTTAAGTAGACATGAGCTGACGACATCTTATCCACATGAAACCTGCAGCAAATAACCTTCCGATGAGATATTATTTTAAAAAATTATGTCTAAATCATATGAAGCACTATAGCAAATCTGGAAAAAAATATGATTTAGTTTGACGTATTTACAGAAGTATATCATTAGCCAAGGATCCAATAACTACATAAATTGGATCTGATAAACATGGCTTAGCGAATGATCAGAGAAGATGGTGTTTTTAAACCAATTTACACAAATTCCATAACAAATACTATCAACAAATCACATCATGTTTTCATTCAAGACAAAAACTGTAATTACACGGAGGTCAAGACAAAAAATTGGAAACTGAAGATTAAACACCCCAACCAATTGCCAGCGAAAAGAATAAAATGAAAAGAAAAATCACCAAATATCTTCAGGGAAACCGTATTTGATGAGCTCCTCGTTCTCGTGCTTATCGAGACCCATAAAAATGGTGTAGTCCCCAGCATCTGGTCGGGCTTTGAAGTAAAAAACCATGACGCTAAATCGATGCACACAAATTCTAAAACTCAAAAAGAGAGATCGTAGGAGTTAGGGTTTGAGTTTCGGAAGAAATTGGGAACGATGCTTCGTGGTTCCACAGACAAATCAGATGGCTCGGATTCGAAGATTTGGTGGAATATTATTAAATTGAAAGGGTAAAAAGGGCTAAGAGCAACCGACTTTGGTGAACCGGGTTGGCCTGAACCAAACCGATCTAATAACTGATTGTTAGACAAGACTCGGTTTGATCTGGGTTTTATTAAAGATTAATGATAGGTTTACCATATCTACTTATTATTAATTATATTGTGTCTATGATTCTAGTTAAAAAATATTTAATATATTAAAATTAAAATAATTATTTATTTTATTTATTGGACCAATTATTATTCGACACATCAGCGTGTAAAATAAGAATATATAAGACAAGATAAACTCAACATTATTTTTTATTTAAAAAATCAATTTTAGTCCGTTTTGGATTTTTAGACCAACTAAAAACCGAACTGATAACAATTAAATAGTGAATAAAAATAGGGGTGGGCATCGGATCCGATTGCTGTAAATCCGAAATGTTATCGGGTTATCAGATCTGATCCGATAACCGCCTTTAAAGGAAAACACTTGAATCTGAATCCGACAGATCCGATAAATTGACAAAAAAAAAATTTCTCCCGATAATCCATCCAATGCAGTGCAAGAGCAAGCCTTCGTTAGCAAAAGTTGATTGTAAGTTCTGGAAACTGAAATTCGACGAAAGTATGCAGTGATTGAACAAGAAATCTGACAGATTAAAAAAAAAACATGCATTCAGATTAAAAATAAAAATTTATACCTCGACGGAGCAGAGCGATGAGGTTAGGGTGGTCGGCGTTCGGAGTTCGTTCAGGGTCGGAGACTCTGAGGCATACGCTGAGCTGAGCGTTCGTCGGCGTTGGGCAATGAAGTTAGGGTCGGAGACTCCGAATCGATCGGATGAAGATCGATCGAAGACATTCAGAGAATCAGGGTTATTAAAAATATCTCAATCCAACAACAATCCGAAAATCGGATTGATTTTTTCATAACCTTACCGATTACCTTATCTGATCCAATAGGATCGGATCGGATCGTCGGGTTGGGTCGGATTCGCCCACCCCTAAATAAAAATATAATTAAAACTATCGTTTAAACTTACAAATTAAAAATAATGTTATTTAAATAATATAATTATTTTAATTTTACATCGTTATTGATCTAATCTTATTTTCTCTAAAAATTAAAGATGCCCAAAACTGAACAAGACCAGAATCAGCACATTTAGTTGGTTTTGCATCCGTATCGATTTTTCGCAAGTTGCCATCAACGAGCATAAATTGCTCGGCAATTAAGTTTTATTTCCCCACAAATCTTGTTCGTTTATCCATGAATTGGTTTAAACAGATCTAAATTAACTATTTGGGTCCAAGATTGAATCGATTTTAAATTTTAAAAAATTAATGTGAACCTAAACTAAAAATAATTTAAAATTTAAAATTATAAATTTCGATTTTGATTCAATTTTAATTTTGATTTTATTTTTAAAATAAAATCAGATCGAATGGGCTCAGGATGATTCTTAATTGACTCTCTTAGTTTGAGCGCGTAGCTAGACGCGCTAGCATTCGTCACCCTAATTATTGTATGTTCTGAATTTTAAAAGATGTGATATTAAGCTTCGTTTTTTTAGCAACCCAATCAATGGCGGTGGTATCAGCATCGTAATTCGTATGAGGCTATGAGCACAGTAGTTACTCGATTTGCATAATGGTGAGCATTCATGGAAGAAATTAGATTAATTGGGGCCGTAAAATCTCTGCTTTTGGAAGATGTCTGCTGTCTGTGGTTTTGGGTTTGATTAATTCTTCATTTGGAACGAGCCTCTCGATCAAGATTCGGAGATTTCCATGTAAAGCTGAGAAATTTCTGAACTTTCTATGATTCTGTTGGCGTAGATGGAATCCAGCCCAATCTTATCCGATTTACCCTTGATCGTATAAATACTCAAACGCAGATCCCCTCTCTCCCATTCTCCAATCGAATCAAAACCTACCTCTTCAGTCGCCATCACGCCGCCCGGGAACGATCAAGGTTCGTTTAAGTTTTTCTTTCGATTTTCTCCGCTTCTTAATCGATTTTGCTTCTCTAATTTGTTTCATAGATCAATATCTTTCTCGATGATAGTAGATCTTTTACAAATTTGACGCGTACCTGCATAATTTTTTCTTCTTCTGAAGATCTGGAGTTTGCTGCTCCCTTTCTGAGATTCATCTCTCTGTTTATACCTCGGATATCCTTATTTATTGTTTTGCTCAATAAGAATTCACTCTTTTTTTTCCTATGAATCTCAGTAATAGTTGCTAGTAATTCATCCTCTCGGTTTCAAAATACAGTAACTGGGATTAATATCTTCCTTTTCCAGTGTCTAGGGATTGACTGGTGAGATGAACTAGGTTTTGATTTACTTTCTATGCATCCCAAGAAACATGGCTAGCCCTGTGACAACACACGCCCAAAGCTGTCGAGTTTTTCAAACATCTTCATACAAGAACATACATGAACAAGCCCATGTAGATCGAATTTCTCGTTCTTGTTCCAATTCATGATAAATCCAACCATTATGTACATCTTTTTGGTTAGATTTTGGTGTTTTTTTACTGGTTTCAGTATTTGGCTCTTTCTGATGCCAATGGAGTCAAATAGATCTTTGTTACCTGCACTATAATCCACTCCTTTGTCTGGTAAACGCAGAGGATCATACATTGGTTGGGGTCCTTGATTATCATTAGCACAAAATCAAGAAAAATCAACATTTTTGCACGACTCCATATCGAAAATGCAAAGAAAGACAATAGTTTGTTTTGTTCGATGATTTCATGTTTCAACCGTTTCAGCTCGAGTACTTATTTTCTCATAATGATTTCGAGTCTGGATGATTTCAATCTGAGTACTAATTTTCTCGCGTTTTTGTCAGATCCTCGCAAGGAAATCTATAGCCTCGTATTTTCATCATATACTGAAAAATGAGTCTCGCATGCCTCGTTTGCCATAACGTTGAAAGCCCTTCTCACTCTCTTCGGAGTTACTCTGTATCGAGCTCAGACAATGAAGGCCGATGTTCTTCCATGGCTAGTTGCTTGACTCGAAGATCATCTCTCGCTCTCCAACCGCACTCTTCGTTTGCCTCAACATCCAAAGTGACTCCCCAGCCAAATTCCCCGGCCAACACAGCCTTACCGAACGCTCCTCGCCTGGTTCGAAGCTGCGCTTTGAGACGGGACCTAGTAAGAAACTGGAACTTCAACGAGAATGTCATCCAACACTAGCTAGCTAGGGATTACACCAAGTATTTGGAGCTTTTTTTGTTTGGTGATCTTGTTTTCGTGTTTAATTTCAGCCTTTTCTTTATTCGAATTCAAGTTTTCCACTAGAAAATATGCAAATTTGTAAACATTTGTTTGGTAATTTTGTTCAATTTTGTTTATGTGCAATGATTTGGAGTGGTTATGCAATGAGGTGGAGTAGTCATTGTTGTCTTCACAGTAAGTACAAAGGAACAGACAAGATAAATAACAACATTAATTTATGCAAATACTTTCAAGCAGCTTTTGATCATCACCAGAAACAGGTCTGAAAATCTGATATTTCTGAAATTTCTCAAACCAAAATATTTTCACGACTTTATTTCATCTAATGAAACACAAACACGAGTTAAACAATGACAGTAGTAAATTTTTTTTATTATATATGTTGATATGTTAAATTGTAATTAATTAATTTAATTATACTATATTTAATATATTATAAAATAATTATTTATAATACTCATTGTACTAATTACAGCTCGACATGTCACAAAATATACTAAGAAAATAAACTTAACATTACACATGTAAAAACTAAATTCGGCAACTTTTCTATTTTCAGATACACAACCTCGGAAGGCGACGCAGGTTTCTACAATTAAGACTTGTAAATAAATAATTTAGAAAAAAACTATTTTACATTCTTCTGGCTGGAATTGAATCAGCAGACCAACATATGAATCTCATCAAACCCAGAAATTTGCTAAAAAATGCAGAAGAATCAGGGCAAGAGGATCATCTATGTACACACTATAATATAAAACAAAAATTTTAACAAGAGATAAAAAAAACTAATGGTTTCACCTTCTATTCGAGCCTTCATCTTCTCCAACGCCGCATAGTTCAAAAGGGTTGTCGAACTCGCTCCTCTCCATGCACCAACGATCCGGGACGCTAAAGAAATTCGTCGACATGAACTTTCTGAATCTTCTCTTGTATTCTTTCGGAGATATTACTGTCGGCAAGATATTCCTAGGAACAAGCGAAGATTTTACCCATGTCTCTAGATGCTTGTCCCATGTATATTGCCTTAGGTAATCAATGATTCCACAGACAAGTTCTTGTCTTTCGGAATCCACTCCGACAAGTAAAGAATAGTCCATAACATTTATCGACTGTCAACAGGTACATAAAAGTCATCATCGATATTTTTTTAATGAAATTCATCAAAATGAAAGAAATTGTAAAGAATAACGATAAATTTATTTTTTTAACATATTTTTTTATTGTACACAATCACGTATCGAACTGTGACTGGTCTAGTTATTTATTATATTTATTGCATCAATTACAATTCGATACGTCAGCGTGTACAATAAGAAGGTATACTAAGAAGATGAAGTTAACATTACTAAATTGTAAAATCTATCTGAAACTAAGAATGCATAATGGTTGTTGAATAGTTATGAAAATCTTGGAACTCACATTGAGGAAAGTTGTGTCATTCCAAACAGCCCTTTGCAAGATTCGCTTGGCTTGGTTACTGACGTACATTGGGGACGTGTTCATGTCATTGACGAAATTCTGATCTAAAAGCACGTCGCTAGCAGCTGAATTGTATCGAGCATAAAGGGCTCCTTTAAGATCATATTGACAAGAAATTTTCCGACCAAATGTGAGATTCTCCATCACCATTAGATCATGCCTCGTCTCCTTTCCGTTTTTTGACTGTCTAACCATTACCTGCAAGAGAGCAATGATTTTTTCTAAGGAAGAAAAACGGAAATAGGAAAATAGTGCAACCCAGGACTCCAACAAACCTGATAAATCCCAAGAACTTTCGCTAGGCAAGTTTGATTTCCTGATTCAAACGATTGATTCATGTACTCAAAATAATCAGGGGCGATCTTCATGAAGGAATCGTATTCGGTCTTCTTGATTTCCTTGATTATGAACCTATCATCGAGTGTTTTAGCAAAAAATGATTTGCTTTTACCGCCTTGCGCTTCCCAGTCTCTGCACCGGCTCAGAGAAGCAATATAATGTAACTCAGAAGGTAAGCATCTGCTCCGAAGATCAAGAAACTGCATAAAATACGGACAATTTACGATATACTTTCCCTTCGCAAACGATCGTACAACGCCTTCAGGTTCTGCTGGTCTAAATGTCTCTGGAACGATAGAATCTAGCAGATTCAACCCATCAAAGCTGAAAAATCTTAATCCTTCGGTAGAAGCTATGGAATCAGACTCCGAGGATCCATTCGAAGGAAATCGACTCAGGCTGCGTAAATTATCAAAAGATTTAGAAGAAACTCCAATCTCTACCTTCTCCTGATCTTGGATTTCTGTTTGGATGGGCAGTTCATTCAACATCGCCAGAACACAAGCAACGATGCTCGAGAGTTCTCCTTCATAATCAGACACAATATGATCATCCGTTCCAAGAGAGACGTGAAGCTTCGATCCTTCTTGCATTATTAGTTGGTATCCCGAGGGTAAATACTTTGCTGTATCGCTACTCACGACTTCAAATTTCGGTATATATCTTCTTGTAATGTCCTTCATGGGTACTCGCCGAATCTCAGAAAACGACGTCCAGTACCAATCCTTTGAAACTCCTAACTTGAAGGAGGGTTTTTTATCCAAAGACGCCCCTTCTTTCGACGCATATACATTTGAATAATCAAATTTGGAACTCAGGACTCGTTCGAACATAATATCATTGCTCTTCCTGCTTGAATTATCCGGTGAGGAATTTGAATCTATACGAACAACTACTTCATCTATGTTATCTTTGACCAAAACTTCATTTGATTCTAATGATTTCTCTTGCTGAATTCCTAATTCATCATATTGTTCTGTCCCTTCAGTTACTCTAAATGGTTCAGGCATAACTTTTGCAGCCACTTCACAGTAAATTGGCGAATTAGGAGAAAGTAGCGAATAAAGGCGACGATCCCATATGCATGATTCGAGCAAAAGCTCCCAGAGAAGGCGATTAATAAGCAGAAACTTGAACGCAGGGTCAGCATTCTCATCATCAGTAAGAGTATTATGAATCTTCACCTGGTTTTCATTTGAACAATAGAAAAATATTCACCATAATTATATTATATAAAGACCCTGGCTCAAAAACTCAAAATTGAAAGACCAACAATCAAACCTACTCTACTTGCAATTTTTAACTTTGCATTCAACCTAAAACCTTTTGAATACATAAGAACTATACAGTAAGCTGCATATGATATGCTAATGCTGATTAAAACCTTCAGTTTGCAATCTGAGTTGGATAATGGTAAATTTATTAAAAATATGTTCATCTTAAAAAGAGGCATATTATGATAGAGAACATAAAAATAAGGTTATTTATTATTACCTTTTGCATATTCTTATATTTATGCGCAATAAAAAGGCTAATAATTAAATGTTTCTCCCTCTATTCTTACTAATCTTGGTAATCCTCATTTCTTAACTATAATCTAGCTTTTGTCCTGCTTCGGTTACTCTAATAAGACATCGGGTTAGTTTCACTAATCCAACGTTAAAGAAGGCATATTAAAAAACAGCACTTCTAATAATCCATTTTGAAAGTGCTAAATAGTAAAAAAAGAGAAAAGAAAAAGAACTAACCTCGAATTCAAATCTATCCCTTTTTAGCATCTCTTCGACAACAGAGAAGTCTTTAAGTGAGCCTTGGAGATTCAAAGTTGTGCTTTTAAGCTGAGATCTGATCTTTTTCAAATTGTTTGCAATCTCTGAGAACAATTGCATCCCTTTCATGTACACCTTGAAGAAAGGGAATATCACATATTCCATAATTTAGCAAAGAAAGGAGGTAATAAGAACTTCATTGTAACAAGGAATGACAGATATGTAGGCTCACATTTTGAGTTGCTTTGATAACCCTCTCTTGTCCAACAAACTTTCCGTACTCAAGCTTCTGAGGAGGAACGGACAATGTATACGTTGGAACCTCCGTGTACTTGAACATAGCAACCATGGAGCCAAATCTGCAAAAAAACCAAATTATTAAATATATTTTTTTAAACGTTAGATACATCCAAATGACTGATATTAATTCAGTTCTTAAACAAAATTTCTGAGAAGCTCGAACATACCCAAAAAAGTGAAGAAAGTCTCTGTAAAATGAATGGCCACAGCTGGACAATTTACTGGATGAAGAGTAGTGAAAGAAATTGAGCTCAAGGAACTTCCCAAACGATAAACATTGCGCATAGGGTGAAATCAACACTCTTTTGCTACAATTCGATGTCCCTTTTTCTGATTTACAATAACCACATCGACTCCACATCCAAAGTTTCCCTTCTTTTATCCCGGGCAAGCATTTACCTCTCGAAATCTGTCGAACTTGGATTGTTAGCTGCTTGTTATTATGAGCATAGTAGTAAACGTGAGCTTTGGGATGTTCACCACACGAATCGCACTTGGCATTCTATACACAGAAACTAGAACTAATTAAATTAATTTAACGAGCTTGAATAAATATCGACGTTTGTTAGTAGAAGGATCTAAGACCTGATTCAATAAATTTTGGCATAGAAATTTCCCAAGCGGAATATCGAAATTCTTGTAGAACATGATGTGAGAAAAATGGCTTTGTTCACATACAACTCCTCTCATGGCATTTTGGCTTGAAATCAGAACTAGGATACTCTTTGTATGCTCTTTAACATACCCATGATGAGCCTTATCCACCTCAGCTGGGATTTCAGAGAATGCTGGATTAGACTGAGATTTTTCATCTTTGACCATGTTCTCTTCATCTAATGTACCTTCACTTTCATTAGAACCATAATTTGTCTCTGTCGCAATGGGAATCAAAATGGTCTCATTGATCTGATCATCGTGTTGGTCTCCATGAAATCCGAAATAAGATGAAAATGATGAATATGACGAGGCAAAAGGGATATCTCCAATAACCTTTTTCAGCGATTCTGACAGGGACGAAAAGCCAGAAAAAATAAGCGGAGTATACTGTTCGTGAGAAATTGCCAAATCGCTTTCCAATTCCACAATTGATTCTTCATAATCTCCTTGGACTTTGGTTGAAATAGGTATATCAACATGGGATTGAAGACTATCATCTGCATGTTCCTCAATTTGAGTACTATGAACCAAATCAGGGAATTGTTTGTGAAGTGGTATAGATTCTGACAAGCACACAAATGGTATCGTCGTAAACATGGCACTCTGATCGACGAGGAATGAAGTTTCGAGTATCAAACGATGGGCAATGACCACTGCACAGCGAACTACGCACTTAATCCTCTTCAATTCTTCACTGTGCGATCCTTTTAGCAAAATCTGTGAGAAATATGAGAGTTTTAGTATTTTCATCTCCGAAAATAGATCACTTACCATCGTTTTTCTTAATTGCAATTCCGAAAACACTAATTATAACGAACTTCATCGATGCATATTTTACACAACCATTGATCTCAATAGTTCAAGTTGTTAGCTCTAGATTATTTTAGTCATTGATTTTGTTTCATAATATTGTTCCTCACATTTGAACAAAAACATTTAATCTTTGCAGACAGGTTGTGATCTGGTTATGTGGCGAAACAAGGATTCAAATACAATATCTTTTACTATTATATAAAAGGAACTTTCTACTAGTTTCAACATTTTAATAGGTTGAGATTCATTAAATCATTTATGTTTTATCAATGTACATCATCAGATATATTATTTTCAAAATAAACCATGACACAATGAGATCAAATGTCCAACAAATGAATTTTTCAATCTCATAGAAAAAATAACAAAATAAAACAATGGACTAACCGTACCACCGCGACGAGTAGGACAACCCTCGATGAACAATAATGTCTTACTTGCACGCTTTCCATCCTCACCAAAAGTGACATGTTCTTCTATGTATTTTTCAAAGTAAAGAGTTTCACAATACTGTAGCTTTTGGTTCATCATAGAATCAGAGGATAGGATTGGCGAACCAAGACAACGAGCAATTCTCTCTAACCGGTGAAGCTTCATTTCAAGAACTAATGTTCTTCCTTTTCCGAGAATAGATTCTTGGATGCAACGAGAGACGGTCTTTTCAACTAAAATCACATCCGGTTGGCATAACTCAATCATCTCAATTATAGACTGTTCATGATCTTTTTCCTATTTAAGGAAAGAAAAAAAACTATATAATTTACTCAAGTGAAAAAAATGAAAAAATGAAGACCATTATACCTGATTCATTGTACTAAGCGATAGCAACCCACTTGAAGATGGACCTAGCACTCCTTGGATCAACAGCAACTTCGGATTTTGAAATTTGGTTGGCATGTGCTTGTGAGATGCGTGCTTTTTAAAAACTAGACCCTTGATAAATTTACTGCATGCAAAGAGAGCTGTTACACTAGAAAAATTCAACTGATGAAAAGAACCGATGAATTAGTAAGTCTATTTCAACAAAAAATCATTTTTTAGACGCTACAATCTGATTTTGATTTTTTTTCATATTTTTAAAAAGATGAACTTTATCCAATGAAAAAAAAAATAAGGCAAGTTACTTAGTATGCAAGCAAACTAGGCAATAAATATGGGCAAAATTAAAAAAAATACCTTTGGTCCCGAGATCCCACAGCAACACATTTAACTTTTACATAGCCATCGGAATCCATTGCTTTTCCATCTGACGTGTCAGGTTTCAAAAACAAAGCAGCTTCCCAAGACAAAGATGCAACGATATCCACCCAATTGTCATCATCTTTACCCAACGAATCAACTCCAAAGGATTGAAAAAGTTGGTGAACGATAGACTTGAACCGCTTGTTATAAACCTCCTCCATTGCTCTTTCTTTCTCCTCTCTAAGTTTAAAGCTTGCATTTCTTTCTTTAAAACTCGAAAAGACCGACTTACCACACTCTTCAATGTTGTTGTCCTGATTACAAACCACACTATCTTCTTCATCATCATCGTTAGTAAAGTTTTCGTCCAATTCATCATCAAGGTCTTCAGATCCAGGAGGTTCCCAGATTAAAGCATCCATCACACCACAATTAAGGTAAGAACTCTCTGTCTCATTATGGACATAATATCTAGAATTTTTATGAGTGGCCTCATCACCATTATTCGGTTGCATAATTTCAGTATCTCTTACTTTGTACATATCATTCGTGTTATCTCTTTCAGTTAATGCATTTGATCTCTCACTCCCAATTCGTAAATATTCTCTGCTTGGCTTCTGCAGCAGCATATCTAGTCTATAAGAAAGATCCTCGAGGTTCCTGACAAAATCAAGAAACAACCATGCTCTTCATTTGCATTAAATTTTTCATAAAACCAATTTAAAAAAACAAAAAAAAATTGTAGCCAATAATATAGATGTACCTGTCACCCATGTTCATCTCAATGGAGTAATCACCTAAGAGAAAGCAAGAATAAATAATAATCCAGTAAACAACATTTTAATCCAAATACAAAAACTATGCTGTAAGAAAAAACTGTGCTGTAATATTACTTACTGCAATCACTGCTTGGCAATGAAGGCATTGGACTTAGAACAGATTTCATGCTATTGTTATTAAAAAGCTCTATCTCTGGAGTCTCTCTACATGATTTGCAAGAATATTTAATGCCACTAGCATCTACTTTGGAAGAGATTCTATTCTCCGGTTGCCAATCTTCATGTTTAGTCATCTCCGCACCACAACGATGACACATACCAGTTGAAGCCAGAAAGAAGGATCTTATACTATATCATATAAAGATTCATCCATCCAAACCTAATAGCCAATAAAAAATCAATACTCAAATATAGTGGCTTCCATTTGGAAGAAAACATTGAAGGACAGCGTAGAAAAGATACTTTTATGCATCACTGATTAATACAAAACCATCCAATGCAGGAAAAACGACCACTTCTTTTTCGGATAATCTTTCCTTTTATGGAATGAAGTTAGGAAAAGAGCTTCATTGTACTATGGCTCTACCAAATATAGAATAATTTTTTTTTGTCTTTTGATGGTTAAAACTGATAGAACCACTAACAGTAATCAAATGTTTGAAACAATATATCTTTTGATGTTTAAATTAATCCTCCTTTCTGTTTGTGTAGAAGCTGATTTGCTGTATCTTCACTCACTTCGTTTTTGTAATTAAATAGATATGATTTGGAGCAGACTCTGGTAAAGACCAGGAAACTTGAGAAAAAAAAAATAATGAATTGGTTAGCCAAGAACCGAATTCTGGACAACTGGGGCTTAATCAGCCAGAAACGTTCAAACTTGGGATCTATGAACGGATCAAAATCTCAAAACATTAATTGCAAGAGCCAAACTTCCTAAAAATGAACGCTAGTTGTCTTTTTCAGACCGATCACTCATCAAACTTAAGATTGATCTGACTCGTGTCCAGCCAAAAACAACTGAGTCAATTTCACAAGGGTCGACCAGATTTTGGGGAAATGAATTCGCCTGGATTGAAGTGGTGAAAAAAGAAAACGAGGAAAAGTATTACAGTTAGATCCGAAAAACATATGTAGCAAGAGATGCATTACAACGAAGAAAACCAAGAAGAAATTATGATCGAAACACGGTTCCGAAAATCAACCAATTCTAAATTTCAAATTCAACAACTATCCGGCACACTTTCCACATCAGAAAGAACTGCATTTAACAAGAATATAAAAAAAGCTACAGAATCACAATAGAAATTAAAGAAAAAATGTATCATACAAGTAAAGTCATCGGAAAGAACAAGGATTTGCCGGTGACCTCGGCAGCAGTCCAAAGAACAGAGCAAAACCAATCTCCGGAACAAGAAAAGGAACAAGAATTAGGAAACTTTCCTTCCCCAACGACAGCTACAAAAAGATTATTTCTTTGATTTTGGGTTATTGACTCAGCTCAAAAAGGCCAGTCAAAAGTTTCAGAACATGAAAAAAGAAATTTTAGAGAGAGAAAAACAGAGTTTAAGAATCTTTGGCGAAGAATGAAGAAACACATCGGCAAGAATGGCGCATAAAAAAAGCAATCTGGAGTGGGGCCTAGTTCCTAGTTTTTGAAATTCTTGGGGCTGAAGAAGACGATGAGACGACGTATGAACAGTGCCGCCCTCTACATACGAACGACTTGGACCAGATCTTGTCAAAATACGCAACTTTTCTACGTAGACAGTATAATTACGCGTATAAAAATACATGTATTTAATGGGTTTTGAAAATAAACTGTAGAAAGTAGAAAATTTTCAGCAAAAATCATTTTTTTCCGTTCTTGTTCTTCCACCCAGATTGGAAAAAAACATCCTCAATCCAAAAAAAACATAACTTTACACAAAATAAGATAAATTAGGGGGAAAGCAAAGTGCCATTGCTCTTTAATCTAAGTGATTGCTTCGAGAAACATCAACCTAATCACATGAAATTCAGATTGAGATTTTTGTTTTTATTTGTAAAATCAGAATTTCGAATTATCTAAACGTTTAAGAAATCTCTAGAGTTTCTCCAATATCTCGGACGACTCGCTATTCTCGTATTAATTTCAAAAATCTCAACATAAGTACATCCGAAATAACAAAATACAATGTATTTAATATACATACGTATTATTTTTTTTTATATACTATATATTTAGGAAGATATTTTTTTTTATATTTTTGTGGCATTACTATTTTAAAAACCAAACACATATTCCAAAACAAACACTTGTGTTCATGAACAATCCACTGCCATTGGTGGCACTGGTTGACTCGTGGATACCGATTAAGCTCTCTTGATTAGGGATGGACACGGGTTAGTTTGGCCAGATTTTATCTTAAAATAAAATTGAAACTGAATCTTACGGTTTTGAATTTTTGGAATCTGCTACGGAACTAACAGTTTTGGTTCCGGTCTGATTTTGACCCAATTTTATTTTATATTTTAAAAAATTAAAATATAATAATAAAATATATTTTATATTATATTTAAATTAGATTTTAAGTATTTGAGCGAGTTTATAACCAATTTTAATATTTATACCATATTTTATTATGGTTTGTGTTGTGTTTTATTCGATTTTAGAATTTTTTTGACTCAGAGACATGATTCTTGTTTCACGATTTTTACTCTGAGAACTCATAAATCACGATTTTTTTTTAAATTATAATTAAAATCGAATTAAAAGCAATAGTTACAATTTAATTTATAGATTTGGCCCGTTTTGCTTCGGTTTTGACGCCCCTATTCTTGATTGCCGTTTACTCTCATCATTTGATGGGCAACTTTGGGCCCACAAAATTGTACATCCTTATCACGACCGTCAATTAGGAAGCAGCTGATGCCGCGTATTTGATCCAAGAATTGATGGAGATCAAAGCTGGCCGATAAGCTGTCCATTTTCGACGATCAAGGGCGTACAACGTTCCACGTGTCGGTAACTCTACAACCGACTGTAGTTATGAAAACCCCTCGCCCACACATCTGCCGGCATGTGTTAGGTTGACCAGTGGCGAGTTCTGATTGGTTGGCCACTGCTGACATAGCAGGAGATCCGTGGGGTCAACGACATTCAATCATAGTATGATCAGTATTTGAAAAATGACACATTTATGAACATTCTTGGTGTCACGTAGTACGAAATTTAAAGCTCATTTTCATGCAAAATGAGATGATTATCTCAATCATTAGAAGCAAAAATCATTTGGAATTCTATTTGAGTTGTCACGCCCTAAGCCGATGAAGAGAAAAACCCGAACATAGATTCAATCTATGACCCGTTTCCGAGCATCTAGATATCTAAAATCTAACGTATGTTTGATGGGTTTTCGACTAAATACATAGTTCAAACATTAGAAGCGATGATAATGTGGAATTGTATGAAGAGAAAAACCCGAACATAGATCCAATCTACGACCCGTTTCCGAGCATCTAAATATCTAAAATCTAACGTATGTTTGATGGGTTTTCGACTAAATACATAGTTCAAACATTAGAAGCGATAATAATGTGGAATTGTATGAAGAGAAAAACCCGAACGTAGATTCAATCTATGCTCGTTTCCGAGCATCTAGATATCTAAAATCTAACGTACATTTGACGGGTTTTCGACTAAATACATAGTTCAAACATTAGAAGCGATAATAATGTGGAATTGTATGAAGAGAAAAACCCGAACATAGATCCAATCCACGACCTGTTTCTGAGCATCTAGATATCTAAAATCTAACGTACATTTGACAGGTTTTCGACTAAATACATAGTTCAAACATTAGAAGCGATAGTAATGTGGAATTGTATGAAGAGAAAAACCCGAACATAGATCCAATCTACGACCCGTTTCTGAGCATCTAGATATCTAAAATCTAACGTATGTTTGACGGGTTTTCGACTAAATACATAGTTAGTTCAAACATTATCCATGTTGTTCTTTGGATTGTCACGTAGCATTTAAATCAATGAAGTTTGATAAATAATTAAATATTGGAAAAGGCTAGAAATATCTCGAGAAATGTTGGAACAACTTCATTATTTGTGTCATGAAATTTTAGATACAAATAAAATAATAATAATAATAAATGAGTATTTTTCTTAAATAAAGCTTTTTGGTATGCTCTTATTGGTTAAAAGTAATATAAAAAATAGATAATTTCAAAAGAATATTTAAATTTAATTATATAAATATATATTAAAAGACATTTCTTTGAACGATTTTTTCTAGCCTCTGACACTTTAAATTTTTAAATTTTTTACACAATACTATCGATCTTAGTTTTTTTAACGTCAATTTATCGGTTAATATACCTCTTCAATCCTCTTTCTTTGTCGTTTGTCAACTATGTATCTCAGTAAATATAATTTTTATATTCTTATTATATTTTTAATTTTTAAATGTACATACTAAATTTGAACTAATTATTTGTTTTTAACGAATGTAAATTGAAAATAAATGACGAGCAATATACGTCGATAGATTAGCGGTAGAAAATTTAATAACAAAGGTGTTATATACAAAATTTAAAAGTTTGAGATATTAGTTACTAAAAAAATTCATTCAAAATATTTGGTAAAATCACTCTAAACGTTAAGATGTCGAATGAACTTAGCCATTGTTTTTATCATTCAATGACTTGGCGGAGAGTGAATGGTTATGAAACGGTAGAATTGGATCGTTCTATTGTCCGAGCATGCACAATTGCAATTGACTTCGAAAAAACCGATCTTTTGAAAGCAATTGGTGAATAACATAGAGTAGATTGGAATCCAGCTGCCTTCGTAGTAAGGATGGACAAAATTGGACTGGAATTGTAGCTGGACCAGACCTGTCAGTTTTAATCTGGTCTTGGTTCTAATTTTTAAAAAAAATGTGATTTATGAGTTGGTACTAGTTTTTAAGAATAAAAAACCATGAAACTAGGACAGTGGGTTAAAAAATTTTAAAATCAGGTAAAACTCGACTCAAACGCTAATAAAATCTTATTTAAGCTTCTCAATTACTTAAAATCAGATTTAAATATAATAAAAAATAAATTTTATTATCATATTTTATTTTTTTAAATATAAAATAAAATCGAATAAAAACCAGAACATAACCAAATCCGTGAGTTTCAGTGACGGTTCTAAAAATTTTAACCGTGAGTTTCAATTTTAGTTCTATTTTAAAATAAAATCAAGCCGAATTGACCTATGTCCACCCTTACTTTGTAATTTGAATGAGAGCCTATTGAATCTCGGGAAGACTTACTTGTAAGTGCTTCTGACTAGTTTCTCGGCCCATCCATGTCATCCTAGGTTGACTACCAACCTACGTTCAAACATTTGGGGTCAAATCTTGCAAAACTGTGTTCAAAAAACTTAAAAATCAGTTTCAGAATATAAGTCAACGAGAGTTCAAAAGAGAGGGCAAGAAGACACTACAGATTTCAGCTCAACCAAGCAACATATATTCACAAATGGAACGAGTATAATGCAGTGGAAAGTAACAAGGTACATAAATGAAAGGTATATATACTTGTCAAAAGAGAGACCAAAAAAAGAGATACAAATGCAGCAGTAAATATTCCTTTTTTTTTTACTTTTACTGTTTTACTCATCTGGGGGGAGGGGGGTCATCTTGGACCGGAAAGCTCGAATGCGTGTAGATTGTCGGTGGAATCGAGAATCCAATCAGAAATAGGCTGAGGAGAGAGTTCGAGCTCTTGGCGAAGAACTTCAATCTCTTGCCACTCGTCCCATTTCTCGACCAATCCATCTCCCTCGAGCATTCTCACAACTTCCACCATCTTCAGTCGATCCATCGGTGAGCCTTGTGTGCAGAGCAAGGCAACCTGGATTAGCTGCTCCACCTCTGATTCTATGTACTTGTTTTGGAGATCAGGATCAACCAGCATTTCTAGCTTGTTTTCTTTCAGCAGTCCTTTCACCTGCCATAAGAAAATATAAAAGAATGTATAGAATTCATATTGTTTATGTTTATGAGCCTCAAACAAATCATAACTCCGTTTCGGTAAAGGTTAATTATTTCTTAAACTATGAGTACAGTTGCAGCAGATATCTTAAACTTTAATAACCATCAATTAATATAAAAAAATTTACCATAATTTTAACAAATTTCCTCACATTTTTATTTGGTTTTAACAATTTTCGTCAATTTATTCAACATAATTAATGGATTGATAAAGATAAAAAGATAAGAAAATTAACAAAATTAAATAAAAATTTATTATTACAATATTTTTTATTTATTTGTAAATCGTTAAAATTTACTAAATTGACTAAAATTACTAACTAAATTGACAAATATTTTAAAATTAACGAAAACATAATCAAAATGTGCTAATTGAAAATATTATAAAGTTCAATGTCTCAATTGATGACATTTAAAGTTAGAAGTATAGGCTGCAATTGTTCTTATAATTCAAGAGTACATTAATATTTATCATACTTATTATCCAGAAGTAGAGCATTCTCATAACTAGTTAGGGGATTTACCAAAATCAAATAAATACACAATCACATAGAATTAATAAATCACAATTTGGCGATAAGGATAGACGGCACGTACCCAATCAAGCAACATAACATCGTCGTCATTTGCGAGCCGTGCAAGATCAAAAGCCCTCTGACCAGTAATTGGCTCAAGAAGCATGATTCCATACCCAAAGACATCAGTCTTCTCAGAAGATTTACCAGTTGAAAGGTATTCCGGAGCAATATGACCGATAGTGCCCCGAACAGCCGTTGTGACATGAGTGTCCTTGTAGTCCATAAGTTTAGCCAGTCCAAAATCTCCAACAACAGCCTCAAACTCCTCATCTAGTAATATATTTGCAGCTTTAACGTCTCGATGGATGATCTTAGGATTGCAGTGATCGTGTAAATAAGAAAGTCCCCTTGCTGATCCCAATGCTATGTGCTTCCTTGTTTGCCAATCTAAGGGTGGTCCAGATGGTGGGCGTTCTACATCGATCAATAACCACTAGGGGTGGGCAACCCGAACCGGACCTTAAGGTCTGGTCCGAAATCTTAAGGTCTGGGCTGGGTACAGGTAGGATAACGGGTAAAAATATAGTTTTGAGTTCGAGTAACGGGTATGGAGTTCGGATACCGGATATTGTAAAAATACTCAGTACTCGTATTTAATACTCGTTGCCCAGCCCAGCCCAGATTCTGTTTTTTTATTAAAATCCAAAAATACCCGGATCTTACCCGGAATACTCGGATCCAGGTAAGCAACATTTCGGAAAGATTTAAATTTCGGGTAGACCCAAAAATACCCGGATCCTACCCGGAATACCCGGATCCGGGTATTTTTCCATTTTTTTGGATAGGTCCAAGTTTCGGGTACTGCTTCATACCCGATACCCGAACAAACCGGGTATTTTTTTTAAAATAGCCGGCCCGTTACCCGTTTTCCCACCCCTAATAACCACTCTTAAAACTTCATTGAAATGATATGTATTCAAAATAATTGGATAATGTTAATAGAAGACAAGAAAATCTTATTAAAAAATAAATTCACGTGTAAAGACTAAAAAAATGATTTACATATGAGCAGAAATATTAAAAATATATAGAAATAATTAAATTATTACTGACCCACAACCTCAAGTTTTTGAGATAGTTGATTTGATAGGGCCCACAGCCGATGAGACCTTTATTATTAGGTTATTTCTTTTTATTTTGAGCAATAGGGTTACTCTTAAGATCAATATAAATATGTTAGGTTAGTATCTTGAGAGGATATCAAGAAATTTAGGGTAAACTTTGAGGAAGAGATAAACCTCCATTAATTGCTCATTAAGGAAAAGATGGGAATCTCCATTAATTGCTCTTCAATCTATTATAATCGTGTTTGGTTCTTCGTTCTTTATTCTCTTTGTTACCAAAAGAAGGAATCCTCCGCCCCGAGGGCCCTCATACCCCGGCCCGACAGACTGTGAGAGAGTAAGTTACGGTGACTCAGCAGTCCAGGGATATGAGGTTTTTTTCCTGATGCCCCAAGGAGCTACCCCAACATTGGGGGTAACAACTCCCACACTAGGGCAGCGCAGAATTCAATCTCAGGCACTTGTTACCAGATCTGCCATCTCTCGACCACTGAGCTGAACCCGTACGGGCATTCTTTATTTTCTTTGTATTCTTACTTTGGTGCATTTGATAGGTTCTATCAGTAATTTGTTAGCTAAACCTACAAAAATTAAAATATCAAAAGAAAATAGTTCTACCTCTTAAGCATGAAGCAACACTTCCATTAGCCATGTAGGGATATACAAGTAGACGCTCGGTTGGTGTCATACAAAGTCCACGTAAGGAGGAGATTTCGATGAACAGCCATGCTAATCATCTCCACTTCGGTTTGAAATTGAAGCTCTCCACCAGGAGTGCGTTCTTCCTTTAATCTTTTCACAGCTACAAGGGAACCATCAGCTAAGCGGCCTTTGTAAACTTTACCAAATCCAGCCCTGCCCAGACTGTTTTTGTTGCTAAAACTATCAGTGGCAACTAACCTTTTGAGCTGTCCAAGATGTACTTCAGGATCCTCCTCAGCTACAAATAAAAAGGTTACAACTAATAAATTAAGTAAACCTGGTACATCGAAGAAATATTCTTGTGGCTTCCTTCGACCCCACCATGCAAATGCAATTGCAGGAGCAACAAAAAGTAAGGCTGCGCCTGTAGCAACTCCACTGTTAAAACACCCACAAATACTTAATTAAACACAACACAAGTGTCAGTTTACAAACCAAACACAACAAGCAACAGACAATGAACGTCACCACAGTACACACAACCATTTATCACAGAAAAAATACAGCAACACTAATTCAGAACTCAGGCATTCGAGACCCTACTATCTGTTTGAAACTGCTCTTTTTAATTTGGTTAACTGTCGTTGACAGTTTCTTCCCCCTCTTTTTCTTTTGATTTCTCCTTCTTTGATATGTAAACCGAATAACTGGTTTATTTATATCAATACTCTCTACCCAAAGACGAACTTTGTCTTCAAGGTTAAATTATGGAAATTGAAAACGGATAGTATCAAATTCATCCCATGTTGCTTCAAAAGGTTGAAGATGTTTCCACTTGATTAAAACCAATAGTTGGGTTGAATTCTCGCCATTTTGTTTAACATTCAGTAAATATTCCGGTTCTATTTCGGTAGCAACTTCATCTTTCAAGGACTTCGGTAAGGGAACAGAAATAGATATATCACCTCTAAAACATCAGTAGATAGGCCTCAATAGTACGGTTAACAACCTGTGTTTGCCCATCAGATTGAAGATGATAAGCAAAATTAAATTTCAAAGTACCGTGCAATGAAAATAATTCTTTCCAAAAGTTGCTGATAAAAATTTTATCCCGATCAGACACAATAGAAGAAGGCATACCATGAAGTTGGAAAATATGAGTAAAAAACAATGTTGCCACCGTTTGAGCCGAAAATGGGTGCTTTAAGGTAATGAATTGAACATATTTACTTAATCGGTCAACCACCACTAAGATGGTATCAAAATGATTCAATTTTGGCAACCCTTCAATAAAATCCATAGAGATGTCCTTCCAAATATCATTAGGGATAGGAAGTGGCTGAATCAACCCCGCTAGTTGCAGGGCTTCGTATTTGATGCGTTAACAAATCTCGCACTGATTAACATACTGCTTGATAGACTTATGCATACCCAACAAAAATAATTCAACAACAATACGGTGAAATGTTTTTAAAAACCCAGTTGGCCTCCAATAGGACTGTCATGGAATAGTCGGAGAATAGAAACAATAAATTTAGAATTGTGAGCAATCATTTTTCTGCCTTTGTAAAACAATCGGCTAGAGAGTAGAGAAAATCCAGGAGTTCCACCTTTGTTCTTCTTTAAAGTTGTTTTGATAGCGCTTAACTTAGAATCTCGATCGACTTCGTGTTCCAACTCTTGATCATCAATATTAACGTGAAATTGATTGGCTGAAAGAGAGCCGGTTGAAATGATCAAGTCATCTTTTCTCGATAAGCCATCTGCAACTCGATTGTCACGGCTCGGTTTGTACTGAGCTTCAAAGTTGTATCCTATTATTTTTGTTAACCATTTTTTATGCTCCATGGCCACCAACCGTTGCTCCAATAAGTACTTTAAACTTTTCTGATCCGTACGAACAATAAAATGCTTCCCCAATAAATAATGTCGCCATTTCTGAATCGCCAAAACAATAGTCATCAACTCCCTCTCATAAACGGACTTTAATTGTCTTTGTTTATATAATCGTTGACTGAAAAAATGCAACCGGTTTTTTATTGTGCATAAGCACCGCTCCTATGCATGTTCCTGATGCGTCCGTTTTTACTACAAAAACTTCATTAAAATTGGGAACAACCAAAACCAGTAAAGAAGTCATAGCCTTCTTTAATCATGGAAAGCTCTTGTCACTTCATCATTCCATTTAAACTTGTCTTTTTTTAAATGCTCCGTAAGAGGTAAAGCAATACTCCCATATCTCAATACAAATTTGAGATAATATCCAGTTAATCCCAAAAATCCTTGCAATTGACGCAATCTAGTCGGCTGTTTCCACTGAAGTTTTTTCGGGTTGGCCGCCACACACTGTTTTGAAATGATATATCCCAAATAATCTAGTTCTTCTTTAGCAAAAAGACATTTTTTCTGATTCACGAACAATTGTTGCTCCTTCAAAATTTGCAAAGCAATTCGTAAATGTTCCAAATGATCTTCAAAGGTTCAACTATAAATCAATATATCATCAAAAAATACTAGAATGAATTTCCGTAAATATTGTTTAAATACTTAATTTATCAAAGATTGAAACGTTGAAGATGCATTTGTCAAACCAAACGGCATCATCAGAAATTCATAGTGTCCCTCATGCGTGTGGAAAGCTGTTTTGGGAATATCTTCATGTGTCATCCGGATTTAATGATAACCCGACTGTAAATCTAATTTTGTAAAAATGGTCGCCTTATTTAATTCATCCACTAATTCATCAATGACCGGAATAAGGAATCGATCTTTGACAGTTTTCCGATTTAAAGTCCTGTAATCAACACAAAATCTTCAGTTACCATCTTTTTTCTTTACCAAGATGATAGGACTCCAAAAAAGGCTTAAGCTCGATTGTATGATACCCGCCGCCAACATGCTCTCCCACCAATTTTTCTATCTCATCCTTTTGTATAATCGGATACCAATAAGGTCAGACATTAATTGGTGATGCTCCTTCTTTTAATATAATTGCATGGTCATGATTTCTTGATTGGTGATAATCTTTTTTGTAATTGTAATACTTGTTGAAACTCGTGAAGCCAATTTTCAATCTCCCAAGGTACCTTGGTATTTTTTTATATGTGCGTGGATCGGTTTATCATTTCTACTAGTATTCCCGAATTCTTTTTTTTTTATCGCATGTATCATCGCTTTGAGGGATACTTTCGATTTGCATAAACTAGGATCACCTTTAATAATGACTGTTTGACCCTCTACTATCACCTTCATTGTTAATAACTTCAAATTTACGTTCATATCGCCTATCGATTCCAACTATTGCATTTCCAAAATAACATCAGAATTCCCCAAATCAATTGGCGAAATATCTTCCATTACTTCCAATTGTGGCAAGATCAACAAAACTTTTTTACAAATTCCTTCCCCCTCGTAGTGTTTTTCCATTACCCAATTGCCTCTCATATGAAGCCGATTTAGTCATGGGTAATTGCAATTCAGCAACAAACTCCTTTGAAATAAAATTGTGAGTAGCTCCACAATCAATTAATACAATCGCTTTCATGCCATTGATCGAACCTCATAACCTCATCGTATGAGGAGTAGTGATTCCCACAACCGAATTCAACAATATTTTCCCTTCTTCTTTAATTTCTACCACATTATCGGACAATTCATTACACATCTTTTCTTGGATAATTCAATCCTCCTCTTCTTGCAATACCAAAAGTTGCAATGATTTATTTTTGCAACGATGCCCGAGAATATATCTCTCGTCACATTTGAAGCATAATCTTTTTTCCCTTTTCCCCCTTAATTCTGCTTTTGTTAAACGTCTCCCCCTAAAATCACTATTGCGATTTAAGGCTCTCTGAAAACCTATTTTTGTCAGTCCCCCCATCTGCCAAAACGGAGTCGTTGGCTGACCGAGAAAAAGATTTCGTTCCTTTAATTGATTCTGGACGTAGCAGAATCTCTCGATCTTCTACCACCTGTGTTGCTTCCATAAGTTCGTGAAGCCCGACTGGTTTCATCAAGCGAACATCTATTTTGATATCTCGACGCAAGCCTTGGAAGAAAGCACTGTACAAAAGGTCCTCCAGCAAGCCAACCAGTCCCGATGCGATCAATTCGAACTAGGTGCAGTAATCTTCAACGGAAGTTTCTTGCTTCAATGTCAGCAACCGGTCACAGTTTCAGCCGAGTCTGGTATGCCTGAATCTCTCTGCAATCGTTTCTTCAACACCAGCCACGAATATATAGATCTTGTTCAGGTCTCCCATTGAAACCAAGCCAATGTTGGTCCTTCGAAACAGACTAACACGGCCTCTACCTGTTTCGAATCAATCATCCGATTGATATTGAAATATCTATCTGCTCGGCAAATCCACCTTTCAAGGTCGACTCCCGTGAAAACCGAAAGTCTAATTTTCACGGAAGGTTCTCTTTTTCCGAGGTATGTCACTTTCTTCTCTACCTTCCATTTTTTCGATTTCTGAAAATTGGTTCCCATCTTGTTATGCCGAAGCAAACTTCTCCTTCAATTTAGACATCATCTTATGCATCTGCTCCTACATCACCATTAACGTCTTTTAAAAAATCTCAATTTTTTTAACTTCTTTTAGATCCTCCCTCAGATTGTCGATTTCTTTTTGCCACTCTTTCTAATTTTCTTTTTGCGATTTCGATCGAGTCATCATTCTTGTCTCCCAGTAGAAACGCTTTGATACCAAATTATTAAAACACTCACAAATACTTAGTTAAACACAACACAAGTGTCAGTTTACAAATCAAACACAGCAAGCAACAAAAAATGAACGTCACCACAGTACACACATAACCATTTCTCACAAAAAAATACAGCAACATTAATTCAGAATACAGGCATTCGAGACCTTGCTATCTCCCATTTTCTCCATTTTTCCCCCTCCCCCTCTTTTTTTCTTTTGATTTCTCATTCTTTGATATGTAAACCGAATAACTGGTTTATTTATATCATCCACCTGCAACATCCCCAGTTGCACTATTTCCTCCTGAAATATAGTAGTAATAGTTGCAAGCCTAAGAGATTGTCCAATTCATACATATTAAATATGTACAAAAAAAACATCTAGAAAGGTAATAACACAGCGTGATTAAAGAGAAAAGAAAAAGAAACTAAAACAATTTGAGTTCTAGCCCAAAAAAAACCCTTGCCAAGAAATCTAAAGTGTAGGAAAAAAATAGCTAACCAAAAAATGAAATATAGTAAACTTTGTTGACAAACAGCAAGGCAATTAAGCTTTGAAAATAGAATCTTGTTGCATCGACGGATAGTTGAATAATATTATCATTATTTTTTTATTGTACACGTTGAAGTGTCAAACTGAGATTAGTCTACTTAATACGTATTTAATGTATTACAATTAAAATTATTTATTATATTTATTGCATCAATTGCAACTCAACACGTAATTGTATATAATAAGAAGGTATGTCAATAAAGTAAACTTTGAATTACTGTTAATAGTTATATGAAATAAAAACTAGTTTACCTCGACTAGAAATTGGGGTAGGTGGAACAAATGGCGGTGGAGGAGAAAATGGATGCGACCCTGGACATGGATGTCCAGTAACAGGATAACACAGATCCAAATTGTTTGCAAAACTGCAAATTAAAGAGTAAAATACCCAGCCAAGCCGTCAATACTAAAGTTAACAAAAAAGCTAGAGATCCCATGATTAATATGTGACCTGATAGGAGTGAACAAGGAGAAGGAACCATTGTCTGGAACCACTCCTGAAAGATGATTGTTGGAGAGATCCCTGCACGTGCCAAATCAATCTAAGAAAAAATCATCAAACACTAAATTTGAGAAATAGAGAGATATTGCGACTTACAAAACTTGGAGGGATGAAATATTAGTCAATGACATTGGAATAGAACCAGACAAGCTGTTGTTGTTAAGCCGACTATCCTCGCAAAAAGATCCATAAAAAATACAATAAATCTCTAAACATATATTAAAAAATGCATAAAAACATAAATCAAGATCATTTGCACAAAAGTGATTCCATTTGCATATAAGAAATACAATATTTATTTCATTCGATATTCATTACAATAGCATATCCATAGGCTCGATGCTTACATGTTGTGTATGTAAGGAATGCCTATGACAAAAGAAAAAATATTCATTATAAATGCCTATAAATCAAGATAAAAATGCATAAAAAATGTAAATCAAGATCATTTACACAAAAGTGATTCCATTTGCATGTAAGGAATACAATATTTATTTCATTCGATATTCATTACAATAGCATATCCATAGGCTCAATGCTTACATGTTGTGTATGTAAGGAATGCCAAAGTTAATCAAAAATATTTATTAAAAATGCCAATAAATCAAGATAAAAAATGTAAATCATGACCATTTACACAAAAGTGAGATTTTCTCTAAAAAAAACTTTTCGTCCACTTCTTTCCCGATCCCACTAAACATATTTGTGAGTTTAGACCAGAAATAATCATAAAATAGGTACAAGATGGTAGCCTGAACTAACTGATAAATGAATGATACGAATGAAAACAAAATAATTATTAATCCGCCGATTCAGAATATTCACAAAAATATCACAGAATTCAAGCATAGAAAGATGTGAACTCACAGGAACCGCAATTTCGACAGCTTGCCCAATGTCTCGGGAATACTACCAGAAAAACTGTTCTTGTAAAGATCCAAGCTCACCAAACTAGTCAGATTCCCTAGGTCAGAAGGAATTGTTCCACTGATGTTATTACTGTAGAGTTCCCTGATTTTAGAAAAGAAATACGTCAACTTAAAAAGTTAGATCCCTCCGTTGAAATAATTTTTTTTAAAAGTAAAAAAAAAAACGTGAAAGAAACTGATTGGACCCCTAACTCTCCTGAATAAACGATTAAGAAAGAATAGCACGATGAAATGGAGAAAAAAAAAGAACGATTCGAAATGACATACAGACTTACAAAATACCAAAAGTTAGAGGAACTTGTTTCTTCCAAACACCTTAATGGCGGTTCATCATCCCCAAGAGAATACCCTAAAATTTTTCTTCCCTCCATAATTACTAATAATTCTTAATTATAGATAAATCTAATATCCAAATAGCTATTGGGCATGATCATAATCTAATACCCAAGAACCCAGATAAATCGGGCATTATCAGAAAAAAAAATCATAAATAAGATGATATGACACCGGTGTTAAATCAACCATTACTTCAAACATTAAAGAAAGAGAAAATTGAAAAACTACAGCTTCCATTCACATTGATGAACATAGCTGAAAAAATGTGAATATTGTAATGACTTACAGATACTGTAAGTTTTTCAATAGGCCAAGCTGTGGAACAAGTTGACCAGATAAAGCTGCATTTCCAAGATCACTGAGAGGACATAAACAAGAAAAAATCTGTATCTTCTTGATAAATCAAATGAAACAAATGCAAAGCATTTCCCAAAAGAAAAATAAGAGCTACTTACACTCGTACAACACTATTATCAGTGTTGCATGTAACATGAAACCAAGGGCAGGGATTAACAAGGGTAGGATCCCAACTTTGAAGTACATTGTTGGGATCCTGCAAGCTGGTTCTTAGGCTGTGCAAAGCATCTCCTGATCCAGATGATACAAGAAATGATCAGCAAGCCTCTCCCACTCAATCAGTAAGAAAAGAACAGTTAAGAAAGATCAACAAGGTTGAAGCCCCAATTGGATACGCAACATCAAATTTAATGTCATGAATTGTCACATTTTCGTCATATGAAACTCTCATGGACTCCCATTAAGAAACCTATGGAGTGTGGTCAAAAGATTCTTTCTAAACTTGATCGTCTCCTCCACCCCTCTAGAATCAATCCAGTTTGAATTTTATTTTTCATGATAAGTCGAGATACTCAACAAATGAGCTCAAAATAATTTCAATTTATTTTGATCTTAAAAAACACTAATCTGCAGGTGGGCCGGTTATCTATTTCCAGCTACAAAATGAAATAATAAGACGTAAGCTGACACACTTATTTTCACTGTAGATAAAGTTCATCAGAAAAAAATTATAAAAAAAAAGAGGTAGATAAGAAGCAGAAGTGAAAAAGACCTTCCATGTTAGCAGAAATCAGCCGTAACGGACGAAGCAGCAAGATCAAGCAGATAAAACACAGATTCGAAACCTGGCCCAGCTCCATCTGAACAAAGTGAGGAACAACCGCAGATCTAAATGGAAAAACATGCCCAAAAGAAAACCGCCATCACAGGAACCCCAACCACAGCAAGCCCAAATATAATCTCTCTCAAGAACCCTAATTCCCAAATCCCACCACAAAAATCAACCAATAACTTCACCAACAATGCTTAGATAATAATCCACCCAAAGCAAAGCCGATCTCGAACTCGGCAAAACTCAGAAAAGATACAACTAGAAACTTTCAAACGTCTTCACAAGCTATCCTTTTAACAAATAAAATTGCTCTTCCAGCTCTCGAACAGAAACACTCTCTCTCTCTCTCTCTCTCTCTCTCTCTCTCTC